>WFMF01000039.1:223778-826056 GCA_011033025.1 Beroe forskalii | reverse complement strand
CGTTCTGATTGTTGCCATGGAGACCGTTTGGGGAGGAATGTCGGCGCTTGGTCGGGTTCTCCACCGACTCCAACCACCGTCGTAGGATGGGGATGATCTTCTTGTGGTTGGGAAAACTGAAGGGTGGAAAAAGTTAGAATGTGTTGTTTAGTTAGGAGGCGGTTAGTTAGAATACACTTAGTTAGAATGGACTTAGTTAGAATGCGTTTAGTTGAAATGCGTTTAGTTAGAATATGTAGCAAGAATGGATACTGTTATAATTTCTATTTAAATTCTAAAATCCCACAGTTCAAAAGTGCAGCAATCTAACCCATATATGTGTGAAAAGTACTAGCTTTTAATTTTAAAGAATTTTTCTTAGAAAACTGCTTATCCTTTTTAGTCGTATTCTTTCACAATGTTCCCCCAAAGAATTCTAATATGTTCCAATATGTTTCAAGGATTCTAATATAGGTTCTTATTAAACTTAAAGGGAGAAAGGGTTTTATATCGACAATCAGCTAAAAACTATTGTCATTCTTTCCTGACTTATCGAGGCAACATTGCTTACAATAAAGACTCCTTTATCACCAGGAACATTTATAAAACAACTTTTTGCCACACCTCCATGATAATGTCCAGTCTGTTGCCATTATATATTGTAATAATTGTGCTACATAACATTATTAAGACTCAATAAATTGAGCACAAATTTCAATACTTAAGGACGTGTACTTAAGGTATAATTGTCACACTTATAGTCACATCATGAAATCCCGTAGCACTCTGAACATAATAACCTAGTATATCCTAGTACTGGTATATGATAATCGGTCGGTGTCAGATATCGTTTTAAAAAGTCTCGGAGACTGAACGAAGATCATTTATATCTCGACTTTTCAGCGTGACTTCTCACATAAACCAATTGCTGTGATTGGACAACCTTCAAAGGTCTTAGGGTAAACTATTATGATTTCGTATACGAGCTACTGCCTCAATTAATCAGAGGAACAAATCGATAAAGACACCTAAAAGCTTCCGACGAAACAATCTCCTCTCGATTATATCCTTAAAATCCAAGCAACAAACCCATCTACTGAGGATGACCTTGATCACAACATAGGGGCTGCTTCTCCTTTTGCCGCTTATTAGGTAAAATTATAATGACAAAACTTAGAAACATCGCGCCACTCCAACACCCACCTTAGTTGGAGCCCCTCGAATCTGGATATCGTAGTCTGACTGAACACCCACCTTAGTTGGGGCCCCTCGAATCTTGATATCGTGGTATAACTAAACACCCACCTTAGTTGGAGCCCCTCGAATCTTGATATCGTGGTATAACTAAACACCCACCTTAGTTGGAGCCCCACGAATCTTGATATCGTGGTCTAACTTAAAACCCACCTAAGTTGGAGCCCCTCGAATCTTGATATCGTGGTCTTACTAAAACCCCACCTAAGTTGGAGCCCCTCGAATCCTGATATCGTGGTCTGACTAAACAGTAAACACCCACCTAAGTTGGAGCCCCTCGAATCTTGATATCGTGGTCTAACTAAACAGTAAACACCCACCTAAGTTGGAGCCCCTCGAATCTTGATATCGTGGTCTGACTGAACTCCGGGCCGTGGACTCCCCGTGCGACTGCCCAAACTCGTTTTAGAGCCTCAACTTCCGACCAGGTCAAGTGAAATAGGAGGTGGTTAAACATTTAGAGTTAAATTCAGAGTTTTAATTCAGAGTTAATTCAAAGTTAAATTCTGAGTTAGTTTTTAAGAGTTGATTTAGAGTTAAATTAAGAAATGAGAATTAAATTCTAAGCGTTCAGAATTGATTTTAGTGTTGAATTCGGAGTTAATTTAGACTGAAGTTAGAGCCTTGAAAAATAAAAGAATCATGAAATGATTAAACTAAATAAGTAAATAAATTGCTGGATGAATTTATTGATGAATTATGAAATTCATGCATCCATGTTTACTCATGAATATACGAAACTGTGGCTGCAAAATAGTCGAATCTCAAAATTGACTTGTATATATTGCTATTTTTATTCTATATCATTTTCATTACAATGAATATTTTGAATTCTTCATTGACCGATGTGCATTCCTTTGTCAATAACTTATAATAAAAATCTTGCAATCTGAATACAACCCCATTGCGAAAAATACCCCATTTGATGTCATCAACGCACCACTTTAAGCTATGATAATGACGTCATATCAGCGAACTATTTGCCTCGCTTGCATAATTGTCAAGAAAATCTATATGGTATGATGCTCAGTTTATTGTAATTCAGTGAAATGCAAATGTCTGCTACAGCTGATTGTTGGTGAATTAACGAAACATAATTTCTTAATAAAATTTATTAGCTCATATACTTAACTTGTGAGTCTCATTTATATATACACGAATCACAAGGCGAAGAATTCATTTATTTGACAAACTTGACAGATCGGATGCAATAAATAACGTATTTCGCATTTGATTGGCCAGAAATTATTATAATCTTGTGGCCGATAAAGATGTAGCAATTAAAATTTAAATCACGTCCTTGTGGCACCAGTAATGAATGTAGCATGAAAATCAAAAGTGTAATGAGTGCCCGAAGACTTAATAAACATATTGAGACGAGCTATGGAGAATTTGAGATTCTGTCGGCGTCAAGTGTCAATCGTCGTCTGTCATCGAACATTCATTTGAATATTTCCAAGTTTCAGACTTATTAAAAGCCCACAGAAGCTGAAGTAAGTCACACTTCCCTAATATTAGTGACCGCATAAAACCAACCAGCGGCAAAGAGTGACGGAATTGTCGTGGTGTAAAGTGGCGAGTTGGTGACGTGAAAAACCGTTTATTTGAGTACGATAAAACCACCCTATTTTAGTACGATAAAACCGCCTATTTTTTGATGAAATCGCCTATTTTTTGCCGCAGATATCAGCATACATTATGATTTTGACTGTGACCGGGTCAAAAATATCCGAAATACAACACCTGCCTTCTTTAAAATAACTATGACGAAAAACATACGCGGCTTTCCACTGTGAAGGTTATAAATTGACTGCTTGTGATAAGGATGCGTCTAATTAACTTAACTCTAATTAACTTAATATGTTCCGTGATGTATTATTAACTTATTCTCGTTAAAAGAAGCACGTGCGTTGCTCTGAGTGAAATATGCCACACACATAATCGGACGAAAGGCGGGAGATGACGTCATTATCATAGCTTAACTTGTTAAATTGACGATGTCACGAAGTCTCTTTTTCGTGGGCTGCAGGATAATCAGAGTACACCAATTAATTCACTTTGAGGGTTCAATTACAGTTAGAATCAGGTGCGTTCTCAGGTGATTAATTAGAGGACGAGTTAAAATCAGCAGATAACTTCTTAAAATACCAGCCCTCCCATATTGTCACGTGATGGGTGTCTGGAAATAAGCAGCTCAGAATTTTCATAGGAAGAGAGAAAAGCGTGATCAGGAAAGCAGAAAGATAGAACTGTTTGTGAAATTCAGTTATCATCCAATCCACGTTTTCACGAAATTCCAACATATTGAAGACTTAATTTTCATAATAAATAATAGTTTGAGAGCTTTGCAAACGCCCTCGCACTGCTCGGGCGTTACGTGCACAGTTTGAGAGGTATTGTCCTATCGGTAGTATGAAGTTTACCGATGACCCTCTACTGACCCCCTACTCCCCTACTGACCCCCTGGTGACCCCCTAGTGACCCCTGGTGACACCCTGGTGACCCCATTGACCCCCTACTGGCCCCCTGGTGAGTGGTGACCCCCTAGTGACCCCTACTGACCCACTGGTGGCCCCCTAGTGACCCCTCTGATGACCCCCTAGTCCTCTATTGACCCCCTGGTGACCCCTATTGACCCCCTATTGAGCCCCTGGTGACCCCTGGTGACACCCTATTGACCCCCTAGTCCCCTAGTGACCCCTGATGACCCCCTAGTGACCCCCTACTGACCCCCCCCCAAGTGACCCCATGGTGACCCTCTCACCTCGAATCCCTCAGGAAGGGTGATGTTGCTGGTGTCCTGTTCTGCTGCCTGGTAGTGTCGGGATCTTTCCAGCTCAACCTCGTTATCCAGAGTGCTGTAGCCGTCAGTTTTCTGAAGATAGAGATGTCAGAAATATTGAGTTATCAAGAAATCAAGAAATCAAGATGTCAGTCTTCTCTGGAGGTTTTAGATACTTAGATCTAATGAAAATGAAAAAAATTAAAATGAAAAAAAAACTGAAGATAATGGTAGAAATGATTGATGGTAGAAATGATTGATGATAGAAGAGTGGATGATGGAAATAGTGGATGAATGAAATCTCAGACATAAAACAATGATTTTCTACGCCATGTTGTCGTAAAGTAATCTATGACAGACGACATTGCTGGCAGCACTTGACATGAAGGCACCACTATAAGACGTGTTATGCACTTGACATGAAGGCACCAATATACTGAGTGTATTGGTGCATTGTCCCACAACACTCCTTGTCTAAACAGCTAAATCTATTATATTAAATGACCAATGATGAAAATAATCAATCATGGAAATAATCAATCATGGAAATAATCAGTGATAGAAATAATGGATGATGGAAATGATCAATCATGGAAATATTGAATGATGACAGAAATGCTAGCAGTATTTGACATGAAGGCACCAATACTGAGTGTTTTGGTGCAATGTCCCACAACACATCTTGTCTAAACATTATTATTAAATGACCTTGTCTGAGGACAATGATTGGTATTTATATTGACGCAATGCAGCTCATTTTAAAATATATTGACAACATATTTATATTTTAAAAATTCGATGAAAAAATCACAAAAGCTGGTCAGCGAGTCTCCGGCCTCATTACGCCTAATTAGATTATTCCCACGACAGAAAATACCATTATGCGTAATAATACAAAACTTTAATTAACCCCTGCGCGCGCCCGCGAAAAATCGGCATTTTATCGTCATCAACACACTATTTTAATCTATGAAAATGACGTCATTTTGAACATCTACTTATTTCACGCACGCATTACATGGGTAAATTATCTGTTGAATAATTCTTATATAGATTTGGTTTCAATCGTAGACAAATAATGGAATTAATTTTAATTGGGGTAGTTAATCATTTGAAATAAATCATTAGTCGTCAGGAACATGGTAATACAGGGACTGTCATGCTGGACTAAAGCCGTGCAAATATATAAATATATAAAGTTAATATATATTTATATATTCGTATAAAAATTCAATATATTTATATATATTCGTATAAATTCAATATATATTTATAAGTTAATAGTTATGTAAGTTAATTTACCAGGCGCCCGGTATATAGTAGATAAAGCGGACAAAAACATATATTAGACGGTTCAGCGTCATCAGTTCACTGTTTTAATTCATGATAATGACGTCACTCTGTTTGTTGCTCGTTGTCTTGGTTCACTTCAGTGAATATCACTGATAAGTCATGAATTTCACCCTCTCCCTACATATATTTACTTCTATCCTCCTCCTCTGATATAAGGATATAGCGTCTTGATTTTATGATTTATACCGGAGATCATGAGGAATGATAGTGTTAGTATCATCCTCTTGAAATGATGTGTGAAAGTTACGTCATCGTCATGGTTTAAAATGCTGAACTGATGACGAAAGTACTGTCTGTTATTTCGTGCGTGGAGAACTTTAAAATCAGAGGTGGCTGTGAATCACATGAAACTATAATTATTTGATTAGCAAACAAATTCCCTCTGTTTTGATTATTATTAATCATTTGTCAAATATAAATGCGTTGAATCTGACACCAGTGAAGTAAATGGTATTTAATTATTGGTTATTCAATTACTGGCAATACAAGTTAGTATCGCACGGAATGATAAGCGGTAGGGTATTGACGTCATTATCATAGCTCAGAACGGGAAGTTGATGACGTTGAACTGCTTATTTCGCGCGCGCGGTCTGTTATGATTTACTATCACGATCTTTAGGCGCGGCAGACAATTTAACTAAATCATTTAAATATCAATTAATGATAATCTTAAGAAAATCGTTAGTGAGATGGAAATGATATAAGTTAATCTAAAACAAATCAAAAGAAGTTGTTAATAATTCAATATATTCAATTAATCCAGAGACCTATTTAATGAATAGGTAGGTGCCTTAAATAAATCAGACGCCTAAATTAAAATATCTTAAATTAATTGGAAATTTGTTGAAATAACAAACAGAATATCAAGATTCGTTGATATCTATCTAATTATCACAACTATCATTAATCTAAAATCTAAATCGGGTTCCGGATTAAATTTGAAGACAATACGGTAAACGATTTAAAAATTCTCAACCCCAAAGAATTCATTGGGTTATAAATAAGATATTTTAAAGAAAGATCAAGGAATTGTCTTGTGTTCAATTAAGTGAAAAGATACTATGTAAGCAAAGTATTTCCTTGCGTTCAATTTTTGACTAAGTGAGCCAAGTATTTCCTTGTTTTATTGACTTTGACTACCATTCCATATGTAAGGGCAAAGCATTTCTAATTTAACTATCATATGTTTGAAGGAAAGTACTTTCCTTGTGTTTGACTTACCAGTTCATGTTCCATGTTGTAGAGGGGCATGGTGCACAGTGAACTATACGTTTTACTATTCTTACAGTTGTGTTCCATGTTGTAAGGAAAGTGACCCCAACAAATTTCCTTGTGTTTGACTATTGACTAACCAGTTCGTGTTCCATGTTGTAGAGGGGGGCATGACCCAACAAAGTACTCCTACTGACCTAAGTTAGGAAAACTTGCGTTTCCTGACTGACTAAGTTAGGAAAGTATTTCCTTGCGTTTGACTATTGACTTACCAGTTCGTGTTCCATGTTGTAGAGGGGCATGGTGCACAGTGACCCCAGCAAAGTACTCCTACTGACTAAGTAAGGAAAGTATTTCCTTGTGTTTGACTTACCAGTTCGTGCTCCATGTTGTAGAGGGGCATGGTACACAGAGACCCCAGCAAAGTACTCCTACTAGACGTTGAGGTAGGTAGCTGGCCGAGCAGTGAGGCTGCCTGGGCCATGCTGATGGTAGAACTGAAAAAGATGAAATGAGTTGCAGAAAAAGTTTGATAATTAGCATCAAAAACTTACAAATGTTAACATGAGTTGCAGAATTAGAAAAAGTTTGAAAATTAGCACCAACAACTGATTACACAGTGCAGAATTTTGAACCTCTCAAAGTTGGGTAATTTGGTTTGAAATCAGTAAAAACTAAAAAGAATCACTTTGATCACAGACAAAAGGGTACTTCATGAATTTATGTAAAATGTTTCACAACTTCAATACAAAAGTTGGTGGATTTCACCTACCCCAAGTACTGAGAGAGGTCTGTGGCTCCTGATATCGTTGGTGACAAGGAGTCCAGCACAGCTTTACGACCCAACACGTCCGTCAGCTGCAACAGAAACACTCGATTAATTTATCATTTTAATGATATACGAGGGTATTAGGAACCTTGATTAAAATCTTCTTTGGAAAAATCTGATTTCGCCTACGTTTTGTTTTTTAAAAGTTTAAACACTTCCTATTGACCCTTTCGCCGCCTGAGGGTACGATACTTCCGACACACCACTATAGTAAGTGTTGGATTATGATGAAATAATCGGACTTGGGGGTCCTCTGCCCTCTCCAAAACACACTTTAATCTAGTGAAAAACAGTCAAAATAGAAGCGCAAATTTCAATCAACTTTTAAATTTATTCACTTTTTAACTGAATTTCCGTTTCGCAATGGACCCCCAGGTCATTATATTTCCTCCAAATGGGGCGGGCTACATTCCACACTCAAGAACAATATAATTCATGGTACGTTGTGTGTTCCATTCATCAATTTTAAAAGAATGGCTGAAAACCCCGCTCCCGGGGACCACCGACAATTTTAATTGCTCAAATAATTGCCAGGGACACTTAACATTATTATATGTATGTTCCACTGAAAAGTTTGCAGTCGGAAAAAATAGGCGGTCGAATGAAGTCATTTACATTGTGTAGCACTGCCAAATATTGTTGGAAATGACCGCCTATTTTTAGTGCGCGGGGTTTAGAACTGAGTTACACTCCCATCTCCCCATATAAATACAATTAAAATAATGCACATTGTTCATAGTGCGGTGTAGTAAAGGATGGTGGGTATAAAAGGGCATGAGTTCGAAATGACTGGCTACAGAGTTCTATTCATACAATGACGGATGGTGCTATTAACCCACTAATTAGATAATGTTAACTCATTAACTGATAGCTTTATTCGAGAAATATGTCAGGAAACAAAGTTAATAATAAATACTCTCCTAATTTTAAGGTGCACAAAATTAAATCAATTACTAATTGGAAGGATCAATAAACTAATAAACGAATTAATTACTTGATTAACAAATCAACTAATTAATTAAGTAATTAATCAACTATTAATCAATTACCTGTTTGATGTGTATGAGGTCTGATAGTTGGTCAGAGTTCTCTGAAAAGGATAGTCCTCCCTCGTTGGGTGAGGTCGGGGACCCCTTATCTGTACCCTGAGGGGAGTGGAAAGTGTCAGTTTTGTTTTTTGTAAGTTTGAATTTTGCTTTTCGATTTTCATTTTTCTTATTTAATCTTTTCTAATTTAATCTTTCATATTTTCTATTTTTTCTATTCCCTGTTTTTTTCGTTGTTCGAGGATGCAACAGCAGGTGAACAGTACCGAAGAGTGTTATTTTTATTTTTCCTTACTCCAATGTCCCTTTTGTTTCAAAAAGGCATTAAGGAAAGGTTGGAAATAGACAAGTGTTCTGAAAAATGCCTGGAAAATCATTGTGTTTAATTTTTTATTGTTTTTTCAGTTTTATGAAAGTATGAAGTTGCAACACGAAAACAGGCCGAAACTTATTCAGATTTCAGGCTGTGTTAGACGTTGATATCGTATGCAGCAGGCTCTGATAATTACCATCACAAATGTACATAATCTTACTTTACCCCTCTTGGATTTCTAACTTACATCAGATATTTTATTAAACTTCCATAATTGCACGGATTACGTTATGTCGAGACAGTTTAATTGAAATGCTCATTATCAAGTATATATGTCACCGAACATTTAAACTCAATTGTCACAACGCACGAGAAATCATTAAAAATGGTACCCTGTTGCTACGTTGATGGGACGGGGCTTCCTTCATTAAATATTCAATATTTCAATGGTCAGGTGATTTAGATGTTTTGAGACAGACAGGTACACAGGTGAGACCTGAGACAGGTTAAGGTACCCAAGTACTGATGCATTTAGTGAAAATTTTACCACTCCCATGAAATTTATTATGTAGAAAACAAACTCGAATTATTCAAATGTCCAGATACCACTCGAGTGTGTCATGAGAATATGCCCTAAGCACCATTCGATATGGAAAGTCTCGGTGTCTGCTTGGTTTTTAATAACTAATAAAGATAATGTTTGGCAAGTGATTACATTTAGTTGGAAGCTTTCAAATATGCTAATCAGCCGTGTCACGTGTGTCTCAGCTAATGTGTTTTGGTGCTTCTAGTTGCTTCTGACAACTGGATACCAGTTAACATTTCTCAATAAATTCGGTTTCGGCTAAAAACTCCCGGTTAACCGGTATTTCGGTTCCGTTTCGCATAACCGGTTGTTCTCAAGCTGTTAAAGTACCTGAATGGTGGGAGATCCGCTCATGGAAGAGGTTCGTTTCCCTGGAGAATGAGAGGAGAGGGTGGGGGAGTCTGTGGTTGTGGAGGTCACGCCCTGGAAAGAGGAGAGGGTTATAATACCGGAAAGTAAAGAAGAATGAGATTAACAATTCATGAAATCATAAAGTAGAAAAGATTACAATTGATACTCTGAAAAGAGGAGTGGTTTACGATTTACATGCTGAAAATAAATTGCATCGGGCATCCGGAATCACGGATGGGCGCCCAGAAAAAACGAAAGCAATCTTGCTCGAGTCCTCCCCTCACCTGTGACGAAGTGACTGCAGTAGAGGAAGTGACCACTGCGGAGGAAGTGAGGGAGTTGGTGAGGTGAGACATGGCTTGAGAGAAGAGGGGCTGGGAGAGGAAAGCAGCGGCAGAGAGGGATGCTGAGAGGGAGGAGGTGGAGGAGTCGCCTCCGAATATCTTCTGAAAAGAGGGAGGAGGGTAAGAAGAGAAGAGTTTTTCTTGCAAATATTCAGGGAGTTTTTGATCTATTTGGTGAGGGCGCTATTGTGTTCCCAATCATTTTTTTGGAAAATATCGCCGTTCCAAGATTTTTAGAGTCGGTTCTTCGCGACTTTTTCATCAAATTTTTTCGAATTGTATTATTTCTAGATCTCTACTCACCGAGGTATTGAGAGTATCCCGCTTCCCCTCTTGAGTTGTATCATTTGAGGGAGAAAGCACTGATGCTGACCCCAAGGTAGCCTGAAAAACGTGAAATATAACCTATGGAGCCAATTTAGCATGATCCAGTGATCCATAGGTGAGCCGTGGATAAGCCACGTTTTCAAGAATCGAGAGCTGATTTTGCCATAGGAATGAAAGCATTTTATCCTGAAATACAGCAAAGGAATGAAAGCGATTCATCTTGAAATGCACTCACCGGTGACAGCCCAGCATTCTGAGGCGAGTTCGTTGAGGAACTCAGTGAAGGAGCACTGATAAGCAGAGGGTTGCCTAGCAACGACACCCCGGCAGCAGTAGGAGAAGCTTTCACCAGCGAGGGTACAGGAGAAGAGGCGGTCATGTGGAGGTTAGGAGAGGAGGAGCTGAGTAAAGGAGGAGGGGAGGAGGAAGAGGCGGGTTTGAGGGCGGGAGGGGAGTAGGAGGAGTCGTGGGAGGTGGGGGTGAGGGAGGGGTGGGAGGAGGAGTTCGTCAGACCACCCAAACTTAGGATGGGTTCTATCTTCACAGAAAGAGGGTGGGGGTTAGTGGGAACTGGTTTTGTATCAATTAAGCAATTATCAAGACGAATCAACAAGAAAACGTATTGATTTAATGAACCTGTCGGGCGTCGGTACTCATTCCGGTATTCTGGACAGATGACGAATGATCACATTTCTATGATTTATGAGTTTCAGAATTCAGAGAAACAAAATAAAGAATTGGTTAAAAACGAGAAATTACCAGAAAGTGAAGGCGTTGTCTGGAAGCTGGAAGGTGCTGAGGATTGGGTAGAGGTCGATACTGATGCTGGAAGGAAGTCCAGTTTAAGATAAAGCAGTTGATTCTGATTTAACCATAAACTCAAAAAATATCCGTTCATTTCCATAAGAGGCAACATTAATTAATGAATCCGGATATTAATAAGAAATTTGGGGTTGGGTATGAAATTTTCATAATACAGCGAGTATAGCTACTGAATCATCCAACCAACTATACCTGTAAGGGCAGAAGAGGGTGAGAAGACAGGTCTGGGTTCCATTACAGGGGTTGTAGCCTCCATGTTTCCACTCGCTCCCCCACTCCCTAGGGTTCCACTCCCTAGGTTTCCACTCCCCAGGTTCCCACTCATCATGGAGCCGGATACTGAGCCACTCACATTTCCACTTCCTAGCGAGGGGAAGTGATAGTTAATTTCAGTTAAATTATACTTAGTTAATCAGTTAAATTATACTTAGTTAATTTCAGTTAGTTAATTTCCGGGAACGTTTTCAATTAAACACAATTTCTTATTGCAAACTTCAACTGTCCAACTGTCCTATCAGCTAATGCTAAGTAATATTTGGGGGGGGATGAAGCCCAAAAAAAACCAAAAAAAACCAAAAAAAACCTAGCCCAAGAATCGGAAAAGTAAGGTGGGCCTTGGTTTTTTTTGGTTTTTTTTGGTATTTTTGGTTTTTTGGTTTTTTGGTTTTTGGTTTTTTTTGGGTTAGGTTTTTCAAAAATTTTGACTTTTCATGCCAATATGGATTGTTGATGCTATTAATGTGTTGTTATTGATATTACTATAGTTTCAAACAATATTCGTTAGTTTTATCGATGTTTTGGGTGATTTGTGGTGTTTTATGACATAATCAGTACATTAAGGTATTGTTTTGGTGAACTATCAGCAAAGCACTGCTCAAGAGTTGCCGAGGGTCAGCCAGCATGATCAGGGTTAATAGTGGTCAGACTTGAATCACCAGGCCAGGGGCCACTCAGTGCTGAAATAAGGACATAGGGGCCCTGCAAACTGCCAAGTGCTAGTGAACCAGGGGTTTCTTAGGGCTCACTGGTTTGCTCATGGCTGATAAAGTTCAGACTAGTGTCATCTGAGATCAACAAGGTGTTTTGGAAAAGTCACCATTTCAAAGGATAGCCAAGGGTCGCCAGGGAGACAGTCACTTATGATTGTCCAATATCAAGGTAATGGTCAGAAGGAACCAGGAGTTAGACAAGGTTAAGCAATGGGTCGCCATGCTACTATGGGATCAAAAGGCTTTTGAGGGAAGAAGTTGAGCGAGGACAATCAAGACATCAGATAATCACTCATTCAGTTGTTATTAAGGGACAGCCAAGGTTCAGCATGAAGTCAGCCAATGGTCATGAAGGACCACTATATTGCAGTCAGAAGAGGCAAGAAGGTCACTCAGGTTTTACCTTCTTGCTAGTACGTGAAACTTCAAATAGGTATCAGGAAAAGGTCAGTCAAATTTTCTCTGGGGTTGGTAAGGTTTGCCAAGTGCAAGTTTCGCCCTTGATTCACCTACCCCTCCAAAGCAAAAGAAATATTTCCTGTGTGCTGGCGGTATATAATATGCAACTTATGTCCATGCTGGAGTGGAGAGAACCTACATGTCTTTAATGAGCCATGCAGCTAGGACATCCACCACATTCAGCCAGGCAAGACTCTTGCCTGGCTGAATGTGGTGGATGTCCTAGCTGCATGGCTCATTAAACAAGGAACTGAAACCGTAGGGCTCCATACAGGGCTAGCGCTGCACCTTCTGGTAATAATGTTGCGATGTATATGCCTTTAGTTATAATATGCTCAAAATTAAGGGCCAGAAAAGGTTCTGTAAAAGTATCCCCAGGGTTAGGGGTCACTCAGTCAGGTAGTGTTAGGATATGATTGTCTTGGTTCAGCAGGGAGGAATGTTAGGCCCAAAAAAGGTCTTCCAGGACTCAATAAAGCAGGAGCAATAAAGCTGAGGATCAGCCTAAGTATGTACATACTTACATAAAATACAATTGACAAGAAGCTCAGATAAGCTCATAACTCTATAATAAGGACCATGTTCAAACAGCTTTTGATAAACATTTATGTCCTAGAACAGTAATATGACCCCTTAGGCTAAGCTCGATTGGACCTGACCTGGAAAAAGTACTCACCAGACTCCAGTGTAAGGAGTTAAGGACCAATTTCAGAACAATTAGATGAGTGAAAATATTCAATTATATTCAGTAACTTACACAATTGTAGGTCGTTTAGGCTACATACCAAGCTCCTGTGGATCTACAGTCATATGGTAGACATCATAAAACAATCGAATTTTTAACCTAAAATCGTTTGGAAAGGTGCTGAAATTAATAAAATGTAACCCAAAAAACCAAAAAACCTAAAAACCAAAAACCTAGCCCAAGAATCGGAAAAGTAGGGTGGGGCTTGGTTTTTTTTGGGCTTCATCCCCCCCTATTTGTTCTTCATCCAAAGCAGCAAAATTAGTCACCTAAAGAAACCCCTCCGAGAGCTACCCCGACACTGCCAACAGGAGAAGATGTTGAAGTTGAGGAAGTACTTTCCGGGACTGAGGGCAGCATGGACGCAGTGAACCCTGGAGCCAAGGCGCTCGCTCCTCTGAACGTCTTGGTGGACTTGTTTCTGCCTAGGATAGGGAAGGATTTGGTGGACTTGGAGAGAGGGGACTTAGTAGGAAGACCTAAAAACAGGGGCAGAGATAAACTGATAAACTGATAAAGAAATGAACGGGGAATTTTGCAGAGGCCGCCAACCAGTGACCACAATTCCTTCATCGGCCATACAACTTTCAATGCAATAGTCTAAATCTGGGGCAATGAAAGAGGCCTGATTTGATAATTATGTGACGTTATGATTGGAATGAATTGGAGCAGACGATTGCATATTGTTCATTGTACCTCAAAAGAAACCTGTTTCTCACAGATACTCAGTTCCAATTATGACATGAATTATTCATGTATGGAAACTCTAATATTCCCAGATTTTACGTGGGTATTGGGTAAACGGTTGATAGACTGCGTCCAGTAAACAGCTAACCCCTGTCTGTAGTCTATACTATACCCATGCCAATTAAGCTACTTTAGCGGGATGATTTATATTTAACCTGGAATTAATAAAGTGCGGGAAATTTTCAAGTACCAGAGGACAATCCCTTCAGCAGCTTCTACTTTGTTAGGCCCAGAAAAGGTCTGATCACAAATCCTCAAAGGCCAATGTACTTCGGAGATTCAAGTTTATATCCATTTCCAATGTATCTCAATATATTACGTATATATCACTCTGAAAAGCTAAAAGCCATCACAAAACTTGGCATTTAACTGGGTAACTGCATACCAACCTAGACGTCCAGTTACTATTTTAATATGCTTCAATTTCCAATAATATAACATGATTGGAATGAAGGGTATTTTCACAAAAATGTGAAGCTTAATATATGGGATATCAATAAATGCCACATAAATTATGATTCAATATTATATTGGGAACTGTTTAAATTGCTCGACCGATTGAAGGTTGTATTTAAAAAAAGAAAATTTTGGTTCGATGATGTAACAGCTGAGCAGTACCAAAGAGTTTTATTCTTTTTTTGATTTTCCGACCTCCAAAAAGGCATTGAGGAAGGGTTAGAAATGGACAAGTGTTCTGAAAAATGCCCGGAAAATCATTGTGTTTTAATTTTTCTTGTTTTTCAGTTCTATGAGAGTATGAAGATGCAACACGAAAACAGACCGAAACTTTTCATTCAGATTTAAGGCTGTGTTAAACGTTGATATCGTGTTTTAAACCATTGTAGCAGGCTCTGATAATTACCATGATAAATGTACACAATCTTACTTTAATACTTCACCCTCTTGGATTTCTAACTTACATCAGATATTTTATTAAACTTCCATAATTGCACTCGGATTACGTGATGTCGAGACAGTTTAATTGAAATGCTCATTATCAAGTATATATGTCACCGAACATTTATTAAACATTCAATTGTCACAACGCACGAGAAATCATTAAAAATGGTACCCTGTTGCTACGTTGATGGGACGGGGCTTCCTTCATTAAATATTCAATATTTCAATGGTCAAATGATTTAGATGTTTCGAGACAGACAGGTACACAGGTACGCTAGTTCTGCCGCATTTAGTGCAAATTTTACCACTCCAATGAAATTTATCATAAAGAAAACTAATTCGGTTAATTGCGAAATCAAAATATTCGGTTACGGTTTCGGTTTCGGTTCCGGCGAAAGATTCTCGGTTAACCGGTATTTCGGTTTCGGTTCGGTTATCCGGTCGTTTCCAAGCTGCTAAAGTACCTGTATGGTGGGAGATCCGCTCATGGAAGAAGTTCGTTTCCCTGGTGAATGAGAGGAGAGGGTGGGGGAGTCTGTGGCTGTGGAGGTCACGCCCTGGAAAGAGGAGATAGTTATTATTTACATGCCGAAAATAAGTGATGATGACAGCAGACCCTCTGAAATGTGGACAGGATCACAATATTTACACCCTGAAAAGTGAAAAGTAATAACATCCAAAATCGTGATTTGGCGCACTTGTGTTCTTGTGGTCATAGAAAATAAGGACACAATCCTGCTGTGATCAGTTTGCGTATGTTTACATATATTTAGCTCTTCAATCATCGACTTACTAACGATCAGCAACCCACTTTCAATTACCAATTATTTCAATCATTACCTAGTCAACACCCCCCGAACTTACAATACTCTACATCCCCCTCACCCCTCCCCAAACTCGAGACCTCTCACCCTTCCCGAGTTCGGACTTCTCTCTCCTTCCCAAGTTCGGACCCTTCCCTTCCCAAACTATTATACTCGAAAACTCTCTCTCCTCCAAACTTGAGGCCTCTCCCCTTTCCAGACTCGAGAATTCTATCCTTCCCAATTTTTCCTCTTTTCCTCTCTACCTGTGACGAAGTGACAGCAGGAGAGGAGGTGACCACTGCGGAGGAAGTGAGGGAGTTGGTGAGGTGAGACATGGCTTGAGAGAAGAGGGGCTGGGAGAGGAATGCAGCGGCAGAGAGGGACGCTGAGAGGGAGGAGGTGGAGGAGTCACCTCCAAATATCTTCTGAAAAAGGGAGGGGGGGGGGGTTAGAGAAGGATTTCTTGCCAATATTTAGGGAGTCTTCTGATCTATTTGGCGAGGGCGCTATTGTGTTCCCAATCATTTTTTTTGAAAATATCGCCGTTTAAGATTTTTAGAGTCGGTTGTTCGCGACTTTTTCATCAAATTTTTTCGAATTGTATTATTTCTAGATCTCTACTCACCGAGGTATTGAGAGTTTCCCGCTTCACTTCTTGAGTTGTGTCATTTGAGGGAGAAAGCACTGATGTTGAACCCAAGGTAGCCTGAGAAACGCAAAATATTACCTATGGAGCCAAGTTAGCCTGATCCAGTGATTCATAGCAGCTAAGCCGTGGTTAAGCCATGTTTTCAAACCTTTTGGGCTGATTTGGTCATAAGAATCACTTCATCTTGAAATACAGCACAGCAATGAAAGCACTTCAACTTGAAAAACAACACAGGAATAAAAGCACTTCAACTTGAAAAACAGCACAGGAATAAAAGCACTGTATCATCTTGGAATGCATATTCTAATCAAACCCACTCACCGGCGAGAGCCCAGCATTCTGAGGCGAGTTAGTTGATGAGCTGAGTGAAGGAGCACTGATCAGCAGAGGGTTGCCTAGCAACGACACTCCGGCAGCAGTTGGAGAAGCTTTAACCAGCGAGGGTACAGGAGAAGAGGCGGTCATGTGGAGGTTAGGAGAGGAGGAGCTGAGTAAAGGGGGAGGGGAGGAGGAAGAGGCGGGTTTGAGGGCAGGAGGGGAGTAGGAGGAGTCGTGGGAGGTGGGGGTTAAGGAGGGGTGGGAGGAGGAATTGGTCAGACCACCCAGACTCAGGATGGGTTCTATCTTAACTGAGGGAGAGTGGGGGTTAGTGGGAACTGGTTTGGTAACAATCATAAAGACGAATCAACAAGAAAACGCATTGATTTAATGAACCTGTCGGGCGTCGGCATTCATTCCGGTATTCTGAACAGATGACGAATGATCATATTTCTATGATTTATAAGTTTCAGAATTCAGAGAAACAAAAATAAAGAATTTGTTAGAAACGAGAAATTAACAGAAAGTGAAGGTGTTGTCTGAAAACTGGAAGGTGCTGAAGATTGTGTAGAGGTCGATACTGATGCTGTAAAGAAGTTCAGTTAGAGATAAAGCTGCTGATTTTGATAGAATCATAAACTCATGATATGAGGTTTTTTTCATCAATCCATTCCCGCCCTGGCCAGGGCGGTAACCCCCCGCGGTAAGAAAAAAAGAAAAAGAAATAGAGAGTCGAGACCTATCTAGAACGATTCGTCGTAAAATTTTAGGTCTAGGACAACCGTTCTTATTGATACGCGTATACTTAGATCGCACGCTACAGTAACGTAACTGGCCAGGGCTATAAGTTAGAGAATTCAGTGTCACAGGGTGATATAATATTCCCGCCCTGGCCAGGGCGGTAACCCCCTGCATATCAGAAAAATAAAAAGAAATAGAGAGTCAGGACCTATCTAGAACGATTCGTCGTAAAATTTTAGGTCTAGTACAACCATTCTTATAGATACGCGTATACTTAAATCGCACGCTACAGTAACGTAACTGGCCAGGGCTATATATGAGAGAATTCAGTGTCACAGGAGTTTATATAATAATAATAAGATAATTTGTGACCCAATTTAAATCGATGAGATCTCAAGTTCTACAAATGGTAGAGTCATGATCGAGGTCACGTTTTGTAGATCTAAGATGGGGAATTGCATTAGGCTATAAAAGAAGTTCTGGTGACGTCATTATGACGTCATTATGACGTCATCAACTTAGCGAAATTTTACTGCTTTTTAGCGAAAATAGGTCGTTTTTCGAGCGCATTTTTCACCAAGAAGGAATGGAGATAGCTCAAAAATTTTGAAAAATCGTTGGTTGGAAATTTTAAGAGCTTTCAGAAAATCATACTGATCATTCGGCTATCTCGATTTTTCATCGAGATATACGCGATTTTCTAAGGTGCGGTGAAAAATCGATGTCGAAATTTTAGGACAAAACTTTAATGAGTGAGATGTCAAGAACTACGACTTATCTTGAGATGAGATCGGCCAAAGTATGTTGTACTAATATGGAATTTCTTATAGGCTATATGGGAAGATGGTTTGAGCCTATTTGGGTGCTGTGATGACGTCATCAAAATCGCGTAAAACCACTAAAATAGCGTATTTTGCGATAAAATGCTATTTGCGCTACTTTGAACATCTCTAACTGAAAGAGTTTTCATCGGAATATGTTTTACTTCGATATTTTGCTTTTAGACCTCGAGATTTAGCTATAAAACGAGTTTCAAGGTGATCGGTCGAAATATGTTGTCGTATGCGAAGCCTCTAAAAATTGAGCCGCAAAATGGTTGAAATTACGTTAATGATGAAAAATTGTACTTTAGCCTTATTCTGTGTTACGATGACGAACTAATAATGGTTTCTTCATGTCTCGCAGTTACTAAATGTGGGAAATATACGATGAAATAGTGAATCACGTGAGTTCACGTGGACGTTTTGTAGAAATTAGGGGATTTAAATAAATTGATATTTACACGCGATTTCGACTTGATAACGTTGAAATGGGTTCAAAAACGACTAATGCACGAAGAATTAGATCTGGGTGCTACATTTCAGCACGTGAGTTCACGTGGACGATTTGTAGAAATTAGGAAATTGGTCAATTCTAGTAATTCCAAGTTAGAATAACGTTTCGGAATGCGTGAGGTTTAGTTACGTTAGTTCCAACCGAAAGAAATGGACTGACGTCACCAAATCAGCAGGGGGTTACTACGACAACCGTCTCGGTTTTGGAGAGCCTATAATAATAATAAGAGCTGATAATTTGGGACCCAATTTAAAACGATGAGATCTCAAGAACAGGAAATGGTAGAGCCATGATCGAGGTCAAGTTTTGTTGATCTAAGATGGGAGTGTGGCTTAGGCTATGTGAGAAGTTCTGGTGACGTCATTTTCACGTCACTATGACGTCATCAACTTAGCGAAATTTTATTGCATTTTTAGCGAAAATAGGCCATTTTCGAGCGCATTTTTCACAAAGAAGAAAAGGAGATAGCTCTCTGATTTTTCAGAATGATTTTTAGCAAATTTAAAGAGCTTTCAGAAAATCATATGGATTATTGGGATATCTCGATTTTTCATCGAGATATACGCGATTTTCTAAGGTACGGTGAAAAATTGATTTTCAAATTTTTGGACAAAACTTAAACGAGTGAGATGTCAAGAACTGCGACTTATCTTGAGATGAGACCGGTCAAAGTATGTTGTGCTAAGGCGGAATTGTGGCTTAGGCTATATGGGAAGTTGGTTTGAGCCTATTTTGGTGCAATGATGACGTCATCAAAATCGCGTAAAACCACTAAAATAGCGTATTTTGCGATAGAATGCTATTTTGCGCTAATTTGGACATCTCCGACTCAAAGATTTTTCATCGGATTATGTTTTACTTTGATATGATGCTTTAAGACCTTAAGATTTAGCTATAAAACGAGTTTCAGGGCGATCAGTCGAAGATTGTTGTCGTGAGAGGCTTCTAAAAATTGAACTGCAAATTGATTGAAATTACGTTTATAACGAAAAATTGTACTGTAATCCTATTCTGTGATACGATGGTCTACTGATAATGGTTTTTCTATGTCTCACAGTGAATAGGGATGGGAAATATACGATGAACTAGTGGAGCACGTGAGTTCACGCGGACGTTTTGTAGAAATTAGGGGATTTAAAGAAATTGATATTTACACGGGATTTTCGACTTGATTACGTTGAAATGAGTTCAAATACGACTAATGCACATGAAATAAGATGCCTGTGCTATACTTCAGCACGTGAGTACACACGGACGTTTTGTAGAAATTAGGAGGTTTAAAGAAATTGATATTTGCACGGGATTTTCGACTTGGTTACGTTGAAATAAGTTCAAATACGACTTATGTACGTGAAATTAGATCTGGTTGCTATATTTAAGCACGTGAATTCGCGTGGACGATTTGTAGAAATTAAGAAATATATCAATTCTAGTAATTCCAAGTTAGAATAACGTAATTTTGGACTTTGTCAGGGTAAGTTACGTGGGCTCGGCTTGCGTGTGGGTTAGTTACGTGGGTTCAGACTACGTGAGGGCAAGTAATGTGGGTCCAAACTGCCTTTGGGCAGTTAACATGGGTTCAAACTACATACATCTGTCAAGATATCGTCACCAAAACCGTTGGACGGTTGGTCAAGTAACCCCCCCGCGGGTTTGGATGTGACAACGGAACCTGAAAAGAGACAAAATGGGCTGATCACATCCAAACCAGCGGGGGGTTACTTGACCAACCGTCCAACGGTTTTGGTGACTTATTAATAAAGAACTTGGAGCTGGATTTAAAATGATCATAATACAGCAAGCATCCAACCAACTATACCTGTGAGGGCAGAAGAGGGTGAGAAGACAGGCCTGGGTTCCATTACAGGGGTTGTAGCCTCCATGTTACCACTCGCTCCCCCACTCCCTAGGGTACCACTCATCATGGAGCCGGATAGTGAGCCACTTACATTTCCACTTCCTAGCGAGGCAAAATGTTAATTTGAGGGATGTCAAATTTTAATTTCAAATAATTAAAGTAAATCACCAAGCATATGATAGTCAGTGGTTTTCTACCGTTTTCTAGAAACGTTTTCACAAAAACACACCGGTCAACTGTCCGATCAATTAATGCTATGTAATATTTGAATTTCATCTGAAGCAATATTAAGAGAAAGTTTCAATAAAAAGAAAATTAAGTTTTTCACCATAAATCACATCATAAATCATAAATAAATAGCAAAGATTTACCTAAAGAAACCCCTCCGAGAGCTACCCCGACACTTCCAACAGGAGAAGATGTTGAGGTTGAGGAGGTACTTTCCGGGACAGAGGGCAGCATGGACGCAGTGAACCCTGGCGCCAAGGCACTCGCTCCTCTGAACGTCTTGGTGGACTTGTTTCTACCTAGGAGAGAGGGGACTTAGTAGGGAGACCTAAAAACAGGGGCAGAGATAAACTGATAAACTGATAAAGAAATGAACGGGGAGTTTTGCAGAGGCCGACAACCAATGACCACAATACCTTCATCGGCCATATAACTCTGAATGCAATAGTCTTAATCTGGGGCAATGAAAGAGGCCTGATTTGATAATTATGTGACATTATGATTGGAATGAATTGGAACAGACGATTGCACAGCCTTCATTGTACCTCCCACAAGAAACATCTTTCTCACAGATACTCAGTTCCAATTATGACATGAATTATTCATGTATGGAAACTCTAATATTCCCAGATTTTACGTGGGTATCGAGTAAACGGTTGATAGACTGCGTCCAGTAAACAGCTAACCCCTGTCTGTAGTCTATACCCATGCCAATTAAACTACTTTAGCGGGATGATGCATGTTATATTTAACCCGGAATTAATAAATTGCGGGAAATTTTCAAGTACCAGAGAACAATCCCTTCTGCAGCTTCTACTTTGTTAGGCCCAGAAATGGTCTGATCACAAATCCTCAAAGGCCAATGTACTTCGGAGATTCAAGTTTATATCCATTTCCAATGTATCTCAATATTACGTATATATCACTCTGAAAAGCTAAAAGCCATAACAAAACATGGCATTTAACTGGGTAACTGCATACCAACCTAGACGTCCAGTTAATATTTTAATACGCTCCTATTTCAAATAATATAGCATGATTGGAATGAAAGGTATTTTCACAAAAATTTGAGGCATAATATATGGGCTATCAATAAATGCCACATAAATTATGATTCAATATTATATTGGGAACTGTTTAAATTGCTCGACCGATTGAAGGATTCGGTGATTTAAAGAAATTTAGCCAATTAACTTGTTGCGCATTGGAATCTTATATTCTAATATGACAGTGAGTCAAGGGTATGGGGGATATAAAGGAGTGAATTGCTTCTATCCATGCCTGAATTACATCGGCCATAATCATCATAGAAAATTTCTATTTAAACTTATTTAATATATTATATACAGATCTTAGAGAGCAAGTTAAAACGTTTAAATGATACGATAAACTTTAAATCAGGAGCTTTCGAAAATCATGTGATTATCGTCGTCAGCTGAAGATGGAAGGTGAGAGGATGCTTATAAATGAAATGAGGGTGTCAGGGAGTGGGGGAAGGGTGGAGGGTGTGAGTGATTAGGTGACGGGATAATCAAATACAATATCACTAATAACATAAACAAGAAAAAGTGGTGTCAGTAGTTAGGGAAGAGGATTCCTGAGTCAGTAGGTCTGAAGGTTGAGGAGATCTTGGGGAGGATGGGGTTCCACAGGGTGCTGCACTTTGGAGCGCTGTCTGTTCTGTTCATAGATGGTTTCCTAGTGGCTATGGCAGCCTGTTCTGTCAGGTCTAGGTGGGAGCGGGAGGAGAGGGACTTGAGGATGTGGATGTCGTTCCAGGCAATGTTGTGTCCAGTGGTGAGGGAGTGATGAGCTGGAGCAGATTTCACTCTGTCTGTAGTGTCGTCAACTGCGTTATTCAGTCTGTAGCATCTCTCGTGTTCTTTCATCCTGTCGAGGAGGGGCGGTAGGTCTGTCCGTTGTACTTGGCGGGGCAGTCGAGGCAGCTGATCTCGTAGATGGTGTTGGGAGTCTGGGAGGAGGGAGGAGTAGTCTTTGTCTTGGTGAGGAGGTTCCGGAGGGAGGTGTTGGAGGAGAAGGTGACGTCGATGTCGTGGTCGTTGAGGATCTTCTTGATGGGTTTGGAGAGGGAGGGATGGAAGGGAGGAAGGTCTTCAAGGAGGGTCGTGGTTTGATGTCTCTGTTGAAGGCAGCGAGAGATTGGTGGGTGGAGGGATTGTTGAACTTCTGGGAGACCTCTGTCATGATGGAGGAGATGCGGGAGGGAGGGAATCCGTTCTGTAGGAGGGTGTGTCGTACTGTCTGAAGTTCCGCGTCGAGGTGTTGAGGAGAGCAGAGGTTGTGGGCCCGTCTGAAATCATATTTTTCATAGTTTTGGCCCAGGATTCAGATTATTAAATATTCAAACAGAACTAAAAGCTTAATAAAAGTATCGAACTCCCGAATACGTTTTAGTACTGGTTTTTTACCCAGGACTGTTGCTATGAAAAAGACAAACCACCAATAATAATCGGTGAATGAGGTACGAACTTACGAAGGCCAATATTTAGGAAAATTGTGAAGTTATCTGTCAATCTATAACGGACTTATATACGAACGGTTGTACGTAATTTTAACTTTATAAAACCGGTCACCGTACTTATTATTATAATAGTTTGCTTCTGAGAGCCAATCAGAAGCAGCTCAATCACTAGCTTTTTAAGAGCGTTAGCTTTGCCAGTAGATTTGGTTAATGAGTTACCCTGTTTCAGTGTTCTCAATATTACATAAAATCTAATGCGATGGCCATCGCCATTAGCAGCTGAACATGGTTACTTAATACTTACTGGTAGTGGACCAAATAGCAGTGTTTATTAGATTATTAAAATATCTATTAGAATATCTGTTAGATCTCAAGAAGTCGTAAAGAAGCATATATATTATATATTAAACACTTCCCATTGGGTGTCGTACAGTCGACTGTATCAGGTTAATGAAAAGCAGGATTAGTTATAGTCTTTACGTAGTAAGACAACCGTTAATACTTTATTAATAATTGCAAATTGAAATGATATATAGTGCGAGAGAGAGAGAAATAAACCCAATAAATTTATTCAGGGAGACGACTCTCAATAACATGATATTATATATTAGATTGTTCCAATAAACCGTCCTAAACCCGCGTTCAAAATACAGGATAGCCAGTCTGACACCATCAACACCCCACGTCATTCTATAATAATGACGTCATATCACATCACCTAAACCGTGCATCAATTCAGCTCATAATAACTATGTCAAAAGCCGCGGAACGGAGGTTTTCTGTCAGGGAACTATATATATAATATTATCCCGGGGTTCAATAATGGAGAACGTCAGGCTGTCCAGATTGAAGCATGGTCTAATGAATAAGACATCGAGTAGTACTTGGTACTGAGGGAACTATATAGCTATATATCATGAAATGTATGCTCACGCAGCATTGTATCAGGTATTGGATTATATTATTTTGATATCTCAAGAGGTTGATTTATTTTGAAATAACTGAGTTTGAGAGGTTTAATGTGAAATAACAACTAAAATGAGTTGAAAGACTCGAAATTCATGTGATTATCGTCGTATTTGATAGTTCAACTATATCAGGTATTGGATTATTATTATTTGATGGTTCTTGCTTTCTGATATATAATTGATGATATAGTTTCGATATATATCCAAGTTTATTATTAAGTAGTAGCACATACGAAGATGGCACAGAAGATGCATCCATAATACCTTATCAGTTAACGGGCATAAATTGGTCGGACATATTTATGAATTTATGGGGGCTTGGATGAAATCAAACTTGAGGTAATTTTAACGGATGTAAAAAATAGATAAGTTTTTCTTGAAATTTGTTTTTCACAACGTTTATAAAATACCAGCTAGAATTCAGATCAATTCTAAATTTAAGGTATTTATCGTTACCAGACCCACACATAAGATCATTTTGGATGACAGAATAACAAACTATCAAACTGATGGAAGGAGAATCAGCCGGTGTTCAATAATTAATAACTGTGATTTTAGGAACATATACTGGGCTGTCAATCATGATAGATTTCACATACTACCGGGTTATAGATTAATATAAAGGCTCATAAATATCCTTGGGTTTGACGTCTTATTAATCGCGCACACAGCTAATAATCATATAGAATCTAAGGAAGTCTAGTTCACTGAGGGCCGGGCAGATAATGCTGGCTGTGCCCGAATAATATGCCCATCTGAGAATGCGTCAAAATCTTGCTCCTCAAGGGTGAGTTGATGACGTAAAACTGCGTATTATTTCCGTGCACAACACTCAAAATGAGAGGGAAGTTTGGGAAAATGTAAAGTGTCACAAAGTCACGTGTGGGTAATAATAAATGGAAATCGGAAATGATTATTAAGCTGATGCAAGAGGTAATAATGAATTAATTTATTGCCGATGCTTGGGATTTATTAATCTTAAAAGAAATCTACTGAGATGATTCATGGTGATGCAATAAGCTTTGTGAAATTTTTAATAAAAAGTGAAAAAATTCCATGTTCATAACTGGATTTTTGCGTACAACGCGCTAATGTGCTTTTCATCTTTTTTGTGTTTTTAGTGGACAATGAACATGCTTTCCCCTCCGGAATAGGTATGATTAACAAAATGTGATGCGTCCGAGTAACTGAGCAAGTATGCGAAAATTTTGTGCGTCCATCCATGTGGTTGTGAGCAATTCAATCGTTTGTTACAGAATTTGCTCTAATGAATGACTGCTTTGAGCGCGTATGCGTTTTTCTCCATTTGAGCACGCACATGAGTGCGTATTAATTTGAGTGCGTAATTTGAGCGTGCGCTAGTGCGTCATTCCAGAGCTGACAGCACTTTAATTACAACCACAAAACAATATAGGAGGGGTAAGACTCCATCAACCAAGGCTGTCGATCTAATATGTGACGTCACTATTATAGGTCAAACAACGCACCAAATTCTCTGCGTTTAGAGCGAGTATGGGAGGGATCGACTGGGCTGTCAATCCTTAAAATGGGATATTTAATTGACCTATCACCACCCAAACACACTGAGCTCAGCTGCTATCAGTATGTGTTTGTCATACACAATAATACAGAACCCTGGGGTACCTAATCTTGATTATTATTATTGTTATGGTGAGGCCCTGTCAGTATATTATGTTTTGACTTTGTTATATGGTTCAATATGAGAGACAGAGAGAATATGGTTGCGGTTGAGCATATATTGGACATGTTAGAAACCACACAGCAAAGTATGATTTTCATTCCAGCGCATGACGTCTACTCCAATTACAGCTAATTACAGAGCTTATGGTTATGGTTAGGTATGTGGCATATTCTAAGGGAATTGAATTATAGACCGTTGAGTGCGGTTTAATCCATGGTTTGATGAGATTTTTTAGCAGATGATGATTGATGAATTTGGATCGGTCTAAAATAAAATCTGACTTTTCTTCAAGTTCTTCCTTTGAAGAAATTCAGTGTTTTCTGCAAGTTTAGAAGCATCTCCCAATGCTCTGGGCAGTCTTGCGTTAAGAAAATCAAGACCGTGACATATTCTGGACAAAAAATGAATGCCGACCAATATATAATATATCCCCAGTGGATGGTGATAAATGGAAAGTATTGTAGTTATTCAAAAATTGCAAAACATTCTGATAATATTTGGTCAAAAATTTGCATAGTTATGAAGCCACGGAATGGCTGCCCACATACTTGTTTTAGGAAAAACGCAGGAATTTTTGAGCTGATTACAGCAACTCAACTCACACTGTAACTGTATAATTGACCTCGAGTCAATGGCACAATCTACATACCATCACGGCGTGAGGTTTTCCAAAAATTACAGCAATTTTTCGCGAAATTAGAGTAATTTCCCGAAATAATACACCAACCCGTGGGTAGCAGCTGGATTGGTATCTTACCCTTGTTTTGTGTCATGTAAGAGGGCGTGTGTACAGCATTATATCTCCCAGACTTAACCAAAGCTGTTGATTTTACCAATTTACCCTGATCCAGTGCTTTGGCCAGGAACTTGCTGCGTGTGTCTGAGGGTTTGTCTGAATGTTTGTCTGAAAGTTTGTTGCCAAGTGTTCGTTCGTTGTGAGTCTTGTGGTCCTGTCTGAACCGATTTGCCTGTCTGAGTGAGTGTCTGAAAGTTTGTCTGAATGAATATAGTCCTCTGTCTCACGGGAACATATCTTTGTCCGATTGTTTGTGTCTCTGGAATGTGTTTGTTTGACTGACTGTGTGCGTCTTCTGACAGGATGAGTGATTTAGACGTTAAGCCATTATCTCACATTCCAGATCTACTATACTGGTATCACTCTCCCTCCGTTGCCATATATATATACTATAGGTCCTTAGCCTCGTATAATCACACTAATTGACTCCAGCGCTCGGATACCGCTTGCCATTGGTCGAGCCTCCCACCAGCTCGCGCTTGATTGGTGGATTAACACCAATACACATTACTTGCTATAGTTTGACCTGCTCAAAAATGTCCAAAATCAGACAATCGATGTTGTATCATCATCACGGGTTGGGAACCAATGGACGCGCGGAAAAGAGTGCGCTGACCAATCATCGACCGGGAAACTCCGCACGTGATACGTTGGTCTTTCTCACCGTTGATCATTATGGGCGACATGCTCTTATTAATCCCTTATTAACACGGCCATCTTATCCCAACACTCCCTCTAATTACATAGGATTTCAAATTAGATCACGTGATGAGAAATACTTCCCTCCCATTGGTCCAAAAGTCGGAATCCAGGCTGTTGATTAGCTGCCGGTATTTCCAAGCTCTCCCTCTCTATATATTTATATATTCGTGTCAAGTCATTTGGTGGTGATGAGCCGAGTAATTAAGGTTCTAAATCTTCTTCTCCTGCTGTGTAATAATAATATACAGACGTTCGCTGAGAGATAAACACACGCGAGAAATCGCAGCGCGGCGATTCTCCCGGCTTAACACCGAATTTATAGCCGGAAAATCGCCAACAATTCACTACGTTAAGCTATGATAATGACGCCATATCTCGCACTTCACATATACGCACCCATGGTTATATAAACGCAAGCGAGTATTATATATAATCCATCTATTGACTCTCCTGCTCCTCCCTGCACTGATTAGCACGGATGATAATCAACTGCAATCACTGAATAATTATCTGAGATCATCTACGAGAGAGAGATATGTACTTTATATAAAGATCCAGGGCCCTTATTAACTACGGAGGACGGAAAATATATCTCCTGATAGTTGTTCTCACACCGCCCAATAATCTCTCACACCCTCATAATTTATCTGTGTTTAACCGTGATAATCGCGTCATTTCAGCAGCCTATTTTCATTTCAGCAGCCTATTTCCCTGAGAGATCTACTGCTCCAAGGAGCTGTTCTATCTTGTCTTTAGTAAATCATATACAAGGAATTATAACACGCTCCGGTGGGGAATCATCTGCACCCGAGGGCACGGAGTTAGAATCATGACGTCATTATCATAGGTTAACGTGGTGAGTTGATGACGTGATTCCGCCAAGTTCAACTCGAGAGAATATTATCTTTGCTATCCTGCATAATGAGTCATGCAACATACAATGAAAAACGGGATCAGAATTCACGCTGTTTTTAGTGTCATAAACGCACCACTTTCAGCCCTGATAATGACATCATCACCCCCTCCAATTATCCGAGAGTTTTAAGAGCTCTGAGAGATGATATCGAACGATTATTATCATTCAACAACTTTATATTATTACACAGAAAATTGGTCTTTAGTTAATTATTTTTACAGATCCCACGTTGTCTTTTCGGAGTATAAGTCATTTTTCAAGGCCCGTAAAAATGAAAAAGGTGGTGAATTTTTGCAGGTAATATATAATTTTAGGAAATCAGTTTTATAAATCACGCGAGGCAGCTATATTCGGGTACAAAAAAGGCTGTAGGTATATTCAAATTATCATTATTAATTTTCTGCGGGACTTAACTGGAAATTGGGTTGATATATAATGTTACACCCGCGATAAAATTCATCATGTTTCAAGCTTTAACAAAATTCAATATTCATGTTTCCAGCTACTTTAATTCATCAAGGAATACTGTTGCTAGAAAGCTGCGTACTTCTGTACTTGGATTGCTCAAGTTTCAAAACACTTAAATTATCACTCTGTCAAACGGTGGTACTTGGTAATTTTATTACCGTCGTCCGTCACTTTATCACTTCATAAATTACGGATTTATCACATAAATTACATCAAATTTATTAAAAATGAGAACTGTGATTGCGCAGTCCGAGCAGCAGCTGCTGCTGGTAATTGACACGCGCGCGCTCGTGCGTGATTGGATAACGCCTGATCCAGCCTATCGCTGATTGGCTGAATCAGTTAGAACCTCCCTGATTGGGTAATCTCTTTTCAGATCACGGAAGATATGCGCGTCACGTGACATCTCGTGTCGCGCAGCGATTATCTCGGCAATTTATTATTGGAATATATATTCCAGCAAATGCACTGGTGGGTAACCGGTGGAGAGGACTGATTGATTGACAACTTGGCATATTTAGCACAGATATAATAATAAAACTTAGGTAACAACTCGATTTGGGTAAAGGTCACGTGACAAAATACCGGTCACGTGACAAAATACCGGTCACGTGACTAGGATACCGGGCTGTGATTGGTGGAAAAGGCGCTAGTTATCGGGCTGATTAGGGTAATTAAATTGGGAACCCGAACTTACACCATGTGACAGATAAGACACGGGGAGAGGTCAAGCAAAACCGCTTGGAAACACGAGACTAAAAAGTTAGCGGTTTAAAGATGACGTCATTATGAGGGTTTAAAATGGTGAATTGATGACGTTAAAACGCCTATTTTTTAGTGTGAACCTCGCATGTCGTAAGACAGTCCGGCAATAAGCATAAAATGATAAGGAGAAGTAATAATATTATCATTACTAAGTACAGACACGAGAGAGAAGTGGTCTGAAAAGTTTTAAAACTTGTGGAATTGACCAAAATTATTGAGGACATACTTTTTGAGATTTTTGAACAATTCAGTAATTTCAAGAAATTTTGGTAGGTATCATCTGAAGCCGTACCTACCTATTTACTGAGCTATTCGAGATTTAAAAAAGAATATCAAGGTTATGAAGACATATTTGAATCACGGTTGAAGCTTTCTTGAGCATTTAGATTCGAGCCAGTGCAGTTAATTTCAACGACGTCGGACGATGCGACTCAATCAAGCATACCGTCTCAAGTTAATCAGAGATTTGGTACTTATCATTTATCAATTGTAAGTTCCATGAAATGATCTTTTTGGATAGATGTAGATTGTCTGCCAACATCATTTTTGAACCGTTAAGCCGTTAAATGGCAAGTCTGGAGTGCTAAGTGTTTTAATGATAATCAAAACTGAAGATTCCAGCAGTTCTCTTACCGGAGGACTGTCTAGATCGGGATCGTGGAAATGAAACATGTGAAATGACCAAAATATTGAACATTTACTTTTAAATCAACAAAAGAAAATTTACTGAATATTTTAGTAATTTCAAGAAATTTTGGTATGAAGTTTGAGCATTACTACCTACTTACGTACTCAGTGAGCCATTCATAAAAACAATAATTAATATGACGCTGGAACACCTATAATCTTCCCTTAAAGAAACATCCAAATCTCCTCCTCTGGATCACTGTGTCTGGATCAGTGTCTAGATCGCGATCCCCTCTCATCAGATTCCGATGGCTTTGTGAAAGTATTGAATCCGTATCGCAGATAGCAGGTAGAGTTGGATTCTCTACTATTATCCTATAGCGACAGGAAAGTGAAGGCGGAAGTCAGTGACGTCATTATCATGGATTAACATGGTGTGTTAGTGACGTTCAAAGGGTAATCTGCTGTCCTACTGAGATCTCTGTAGAGTCACAGTAAAGCCGTACAATCTCAGGGAAATAGACACACTATATAGATATAAAGATAGGTGAGTGTGTGTGTTTTGGATTATTATCTGGATCCCCTGTAACGAGGAATAGGCGGTAGGAAACGTCATCAGTTCAACATTTCAAACCATGATAATGACGTCACTATCCCAACCACTTCGCTAAGCGATTGCGGGTTTGGTTTTATATAGATCTAGTTTTTATATCAGACTGAAGATCATCGTATATTGACACGATGATAGTTTAAATTGAGTTCAGACCTCGAGGATCGTGTGATGATAAATTGACTTCACGTGGGCTTCACACTGTCTAGGAAATTCCGAAGATATCGGATGATTGAGGGGATATGGTTTATATATTTGGTAAATGTGGGTTTGGGTAAAATGTAGTTTCAAAGAAATAGCCATAAGTTTCCACAACTCTGCGGAGGGAAATCTTCTTTTTGCGGCATGGAACATTTTCATAATTTGACAAACCTAGATACAACAAAATGACTGATTTGTCATGGTGTTTTTGGTTTAGAATTGGTCCAAACTCCAATAGTTCACTATACAACACAGGCCTGATTCTGATTTAAAGCTGCGATATTATTTCCATGCTAATTGCCTCAAATCGTAAAACATTTTATTATCATTCAAACAGAAATTGTGATTTTTTCGAAAGTGGTTTTGGTTTCGAAAAGCATATATAATTTGCTGAACAGGTTTAGAATCACAGACTTAGAACACATATAGCATGCAGGCTGGGTTTAAATTTTCCCACTTATTAACCTATTAACTCTAACTCCTTCGTCAGTAATTTGAATAAAATTACCCCTGAAATTGCTACTGATATTAAAACAACCCTGCTAGTTAGTAGCGTTCTATCCCTCAATTTACATGACTAACTATCTGCCTGGATAATAAGACTTAACCACATCATCAACTCACCATTCTAAACCATGATAATGACGTCACTCTAAACCACGTATACCCTAAACAGTTCTATTTAAACTTGTAGATAACAGGGTTGGAGGTAGGGATCCTTGGTCTACTAACTCCCTAACTATTCACCCTAACTTCCACCACGCTTAGAGTACTAGGTGTATCGCAATGGTAGTGGTGATGTCAGATCTGACATCAGAATATTGATGTCAGATTAATATCTGACATCAGAATTGATGTCAGATTCATCTGACATTAGTTTTGAGAATATGAACTTGCACAATCTATTTGGTGTGATAATACAATGTCAAACCGGAGTTCATTTCTTACTCTTAAACCAATTTCTGAATTAGCGTAAAGGGTCACGATCTAAACAAAAATGAGGTAGGGTAGAAAAACCAATGCAAAGAAATAAGAGGCAGTCGCGGGGACCACGAATTTATAAGCATCATTCTCAATTTTTGCTCGAATGTGTTGAAAAAATGAAACATGATGTAACATCTCGAAGTCTTGTGACATGACCAAGAAAAGGCCCCATGATTCAGAATTCCATCATAAAATCTATACTCATTCCCTGTAAAAATAGTAAAATATCAATACATCTACATGGATTTACACTGGAGTGTTTGATTGTGTTGATTGGAATGCTGACCAGTGTACTTTTACAGGGGTACAGGACACAGGTTTAGCTTAATTAAACGAGTGCATTGAATATATTGATTTATCAAATTTATTGGATGTTTGTAAGTAGAGTATGTGAGTTTTTTCGACAGTAAACTGTAAAAATTTCCCCAGAAATGTTTTGCAATTTCCCCAATGACGAATAGCTCCGGGAAAATAAAATCGGTTGCGATATATACGTTATAGTATCATCAAAAAAACACTTTTTGCTATTTGAAAATATATTATTTATTTGTATGTTATGCCCCACCAGGGTAACTATTGAGAGACTCAGGCAAACAATTGCCGACTGTCACTCATCTACTATCCTGATTTACCATCCCATATTTTTAACAATCAGACGATAGGTCGCGCTGAGAAACACGTGCACGTTGGATGATGACGTCATTATCATAACTTAAAATGGCGCATTGTGGACCTCACGCCGCCTGTTTTCCGCCCGAGACATTCCCATTTCTTATCACAATGGCAATGCAATCAAAGTAAAAGGCAATAACAACAATTGTACGGAGATTTTCATTAAGAAAGCAATTAAAATTTCCAGCCAGCGGTCACGTGATCAAGGGATTTGGTATTTTGCTGAAATGAAAATGCTGCGAGTGAAAAGGACGTGTGGGTTTCTCGGAATCAGAGGGAAGATGACATTTAGTAACTCCCCAGCTAAATGAGCTGATGTTGGTGGTGGTGGACACGTATATATTGATGATATTGTCCATAGTGGACAATATTGTTCTCTTTCGTGAGATTTGGGGAATATGGCACTCGTTCCATCAGAAAAACAATTAGGTAGTGATAAAAAGAAGAGATAAAACTTTTGTCGCAGATGTTATAGATTGTTATTTAACGGTCGGAAATTGTATCCAAGCCAAGCCTAAAACATCTTCAATAAGACGCAATGTTATTTCGACCAATACAACATTTTCACACAATATGATGACCAACTTTGAACTTTGACTCCCGTCTAATCAAAAAATCTTTATTTCTTCAAAATCGTTGATGAAAATTTGCTTCTCTTGATTATATCAAACGGGCCAAAGAATGGCTGCGCGAACTTCTCGAGAATATTTAAATTCGAACAGCTTATTATTTCGGTATGTTACATTTTTGATCTTTGGTTGATGATGGATTCAATTTGTAACTCTAAAGCTCAAGTAGAAGGCTCGGGTGACAAAATATAACGCCATTTAGTGAGTTCTCAAAAGCATGCCTGCATGCAGCGTCCTCAATGCCATTTATTTAAGTTCAATAACTGCCTCATTTTGGTTTTTAATACGCGACCATACAAAAAAAGATCACCAACTGATTGATTTTCCCCGAAAAAATCTGCAAAAATGGGGGAATTTTAACAAAGGAAGAAGTAAATATGCTCGATTATGTCACCCTTTGGAAGAGCACAATATACCATTCATGTGAAAGCATTCATCTTCTCTATTCTTATCGTGAAAGGGAGAAATAAAGGAGCATCACAGTCTCACCAAGAGCTGTGATTAATTTCTCAACATCGAAATGTAGAGGCTCTTTGATTGAATTCATCAACTTCATTCTAATAGATTCTCAATTAGCCATGACTATATCGATATTCTTGATATAAGTGTAAGAAATTTTGTGTGGTCTTAGAGGACTTCAGAAAATATGTCTTATTCTGAATCATAATGCTTTGAAATTTTAGAAGTTGTTAATTAACACAGAAATTTCTCATTCCTCAAAAATAGATATAAAACTATTCGTGGTATTTATCATCACCTAGTTTAAAAGTTTCCTAATACTCTCAAATTTCATGGTTTAATAAATGATCACATTATACGATCTTTTGTGAAAAAACGTTGACACGAAAATGGTTCCTGTAAGAAAGCTTACACTGACATTGAGATTTTATGAACTATTTTGTAAATATTATTCTATTTTCCCGATTATCAATACTTCATTGAACGTCATTGATAATCAAACATTTACGATTGACAATGATCATTTAAAATGATGTTATTGATGATTGACTTGAAATGATGATTGACTTGAAATGATGATTATTGACATGACTTAAAATGATAATATTGATGATTGACTTGAAATAATGAATACTGATGATTGACCTGAAATGATGAAGGTGTCAATATTGATTGACTTAAAATGATGAATATTGATGATTGGCCTAAAATGATGAATGTGTCAATATTGTCAATTGACTTAAAATGATGAATATATCGATGATTGACTTGAAAGGATGAATACTGATGTGACGTCACCCCATATCTCACTGCCCAACAAAGCCATCCATGAGTGATATCCTATTAACTTCACATTGTGACACACATATAAAGCTCCTTGTTTAACGATCACTCGTGTATTTAACATACCGTATCTTAATCAAGAAGCAATCAACCTCTGACAGGTATTGCCATGGCAATCTCACGCCTCGACCAATGGGAGCGCAGGTGGCGCGTCACGTGACGGGAATGAACCAATCAGAGGGTAGCAATTAACTTGATTGCACGAATTATGTGGTGCGTGAATCTGGGATCGTCAGAGGACCTTGTCAGGCAATAAACCCAGTGGATTTTGTAGGAGATAGGCGATGATATATTATAGCTCACAATATAGTATAGGTGATAGGGGTTGAAATCCAAAGTATTTTTATCTACTAACCACAGTACAGAATTGCTGTACCCTGATCAGTCCATGTCAGTTAGGTTAGTGAAAAGTAGAAGAGAAGATCATGCTAAAATGAACAAGTGAAGAGTAAATGGTACTAACAAATAATTCAGGAGATAGGGTTTGAAATCCTAAAAACTTGAAATAGCTGACGATAAGACTTCAACCTGTTTAGCTGGTATAGGCGTTACCAACATTACTACTTTACTACTGTAGCTAATAACTCAAATTATATCAAGTGGTTCCGTTGATGCTGGAAGTTTTAATTGGGCCAAGAATAAAGTTCTTGAGAGAGCGAATTGAAGTTGAACTTAGAGACTCAATTTCAGGGCTGAAGGATTTCAAAAACAGAGTGGATGCACCAAAAAGTTTTCGTAAGTTTTAGTAAGTTTTAGTAAGTTTTAGTAAGTTTTAGTAAGTTTTAGTATGTTTTATTAAGTCCTCAAGTTTTAGTAAGACCCCACTTATCTTAACAAGTTGGCATAACAAGCTATCATTTAACCCTAAGCACCTTTGACAGCCTTAGAAAGCATTAAGGAAGCATTCTAAGGAGAGCCAAGGAGTCTTGGCATTGGAAAACTACCGGGACAGAAAAGGAGGGTAGCAGGGTGAAAATAGGCGGTGTGACGTCATCAATTCCCCACTCTAACCCAAGACAATGACACCCCATACTCCTTCCCTTTCCTCTTCTTACGAGGTGTTCTCAGAGTTTATATTATTGTTGCCGTTAATAACCACAGCATATGAGAAATGTGGTTTCTGAGCTGCCCACATTTATTGGACAGCTGGCTAAACGCATCTCATTACGCAGTGGCGGGCAGGAACCGATAGCTTACATACCGACACCAATACAAGCTCCTCCTGCAAGCAGTAGGCGGCGTAATGTGACGTCATTATCAGGGGTTATAATGGGGTGTTAGTGAGGTGGAATAGTCTGTGTAGCGGGCAGGATATGGACAAACAAGCTGTAACAATTTATTGTTTACCTTGACATAATATATGTTGCAACAATTAAAAGGGGGGTACCAATTAATGCTCTGAAATTGGGGAGGGAAATACCGAACCTCTGATTCTTGAAAAGACAATATGTGCAGGTTATGCGCCAAACTGGCACCCCCTAGAGGAGGAAGGGAAAGAGGCATCCGGCCTCTAAGCCTCTAGAAGCTTAGAAGGGGAAGGAAAAGAGGTGTGATTCTCACTGCTTTTATAACTAGTAAAGAGGCTGAAGACGATAAGCATAAGCTATTTAAAAGCGACCAGAAAACCAAGCTCGTGTCAATTATTATTTTCTTAAACAACCCAACCAACAGAGCTTAGAAAGGCTATTGATTGAGGCCTAAAAAGTCATAAACTTAGATTGTGCATAGGCGAGCATTTCATGAGCTCAACTAGCATCTTCACTTTTTTCAAAAGCAGACAAAAATTCTGCTGAATTTCCTGTACTTCTAAAATCACGACTATTAACGATGGCCTGTGTAAGATACAGAGACATGATTTGATCGAATCACTGCAACTTTGTACTGTTTTTTGTTGATAAAAATGCCAATAAAAACGTGTAATAATTGCTTCTTGGCCCTCTCTCAGCCTCATTACTCATGTTCACAGTATAAATCGTGCAGCACTTTTACACCACTTTTACACCAATTGCAGCACTTTTACACCAAATATTAAAAGTAATCTAATCTATAAAGCTATAACAATGTTATTACCATAAAACACATACCATTTTACACGGATTTCCTTTCATCTAAGAATTTAGAGAACGTGAAAAATTGATATTTCGCATTTTCACGTCAACAACTCGCTACTCCAGAATATGCTGATGATGGCATCACTTTCATCAGAACCTAAACCTTTGCTTAAAATAGGCGGTTCAACGTTATCAACTCACCACATCACTCTATGATAATGACGTCATCTTAACATCTTATTATTTTCGTGTGGAAATATTATAATCCAACTGGAGCTGAATCTACCAGCGCGCAGTAATGTCGGACGATTGTCACTGATTCTCTCGGGTTGATGATCCGATGATTAGATTAGAATACATTCAGAAATCAGAATATATGAAGTGTGATTATGATTCATCTGCAGAAGATGACGTCATTATCATAGCACAATGTAGTAAGTTGATGTCGTAGGATCGCTTACTTTTCAGCGCGTGCAGAGGATATTAGATTAGTATTCTGTCTGTAAAGTGGTAACTGTGTAAGCCGGCCATTTCATGGAAGCGGGAATATTCTACTTTTTATAGAGGTGAGCAGAACCAGTGATAAAATGCTACATTTGGAGGAATAGGAGGTAGGATTTCATCATTTCACCGTTCTAATTAATGATTATGACATCGCTCTTTGACGCCTATCAGTCTATTCCAGGAGTTAGGAATAATAAATTACAATCTTTATTGTTTTTAAAATTACCATCCAATATTTACGGGAATTTGTCGTTAATTAAAGCGTTAAGTACGGAGGTGATCACCGGTCGGTAAAAGTGACAAAGAATAATGCAAATTATAATTGTGATGTGTAATTATTAGCGAAGAAATCTCCGATTTACGCGGCATATTTTAGAAGTTTTGACTTTTGAACTGCTTCAATGATCCCGTAAAAATTATTCATAATTTGCATAATTAGCATTGAAAAGTGTACCAACGGTAGAATGATTAACATAATATTGACTAATATTAGCGACGTCTTAGTTTACCCATAGGATTTCTAAGTAGTTTGCCATTGATCATTCAGCGAAAGATTTTATGGTCAAATCGCGCTACACGCGCTGATTGGTCGATTTCAAATTACAAATAAACCTGTGGTAAGCCATCGATACTTTGTTGCTACTAGAGATTTGAGAACACCGGTAGGTACTGCACTGGTGCGGGCCCGATAAAAGTGTGGATCCATGGCAACAGGGCAATTCTTAATCGTGGCAAAATTTCTAGAAACAAAAAAAGAAGAACGACTCAAGTTTAGTGTTTACGTGTGACGCGTACGCCGACACGCCGTACGAAAAGCTGAGATATAAAGTAAATGAACAAATTAACTAGACTAAATATACATATTTTGATATAAATTGATTTGCCCGCAATAAATGAATATTAAACTACTTTTTATGGTACCTATTTCAATCTACAAAACACAGTACAAAGTTTCAGTGATTCGATCAACTAAATATATAACCCAGTGCTCCCATTATGCAAATTAGCGAGCACCCCTTATAGCAGCAGTTAATGAAACATCAGTTAATGAAACAGATTGCTCTATAATGAAAACGTTGCAAACTATAATGAGACCCGTACATGACTTTCATCAAAGTTTCAGCTCATTATAGTTTCTTTATATCAACTTTAAAGCACACACACACGATCATCTTAGTGTGTGGTGCACGTACACCTAAGATCTTAGATTGCTCTTTATCAGAAGCGATTAATCGCTGAGTTTTCGATCGTTAAAGCGTTGAGAAGTCAATCGTTAAGATGTCTAATGTCGATAGGATCACTCAACGAGAAAGTGCCAGTTGTAAAAGAGATATTTAGATGTGAGAATAAAACAAAGTTGCAATGTTCCTGTGCCGTTTTTTTGAAATGATGGAGCAACCATCCGTCAGATTGAACTTGGTTTTAGTGAACTTTCATCAAAGTGTCAGCTCATTAAAAGATTAAAGCTTCGTTAAAAGCACACACACGATCATCTTGCTGTGGGGTGCACGTACAGCTAACAGCTTATTGCTCTTTATCAGCGGGAAGCAGAAGCGATTAATCGCTGAGTTGTCAATCGTTAAAGCGTTAAGATGGCGATTGTTAAAGCGTTAAGATGTCGATAAGATCACTCAACGAGAAAGTGCCAGTTGGAGAAGAGGTGGATCAGAGAATGAAACCAGTTTTTGAAGTGATGGAGAAGACTGTCAGTGAAGACTGGTGAGGTCCTGGTCTTCAAAGCATTTGAACCTGTTTAAAAATTTAGAAGCTAATTTCGAAAAATCCCAGTTGTCCTGACTCCTGAGGCCTCACTGAAGTACTGAGGTACTGGGGACTGGGGTCTTTCCAGAGAACTGAGACCACCCTAAAGTTACTATTAGGCTCTCTCGGGATATGCCAAATATAAATTTCCGATATCAAGCGACAGTTATAATTGGCAAGTTCGCAAGAAGAATAGCAATTAATTACAGCATTGCGTTAGCTTTCCTCCTCCTCTGCCTCCTCTCCCCTTCTCTCTCAGTAACTCCTCTTCTCTCCACTTAATGTTCGTTACACTCTACTTCACCATGGTCTATTTATGTTTCAGGGGATACAAATCATATGTTCCGGGTTCCCTCTTCTTTGATACACCCACCCACACACTCTCGTTATATAAATTATATATATTTCTATACCTCCGGAATCCCATAATTTTAGGCGATTCTTCCCGGAGCGCGTTGTTATTAACACTGATTACACCAGACTCGAACCCTGGATTCCCTATAGTTACTGCAATTACGGCCCCTTTGCAAACTCGGATTTAATTACTATTGTAGAAGTTAAAAATTTAGACACCACGTGACATAGCCCACGTGGCAGGTGTCTCCATAGTGATTACATGGGATTGAAGGATCATGTGAGACATGTCATGTCACGTGATCGTCACGTGATCGCCTAACAAATGAGGCAGTAATTAGAGGTTCCCTTTCTAATTAGCTGAGCAATCAAGTCATCAATATATAACTCGCAGTGTATTTTAACATTGGGCAATGGAGGAGGTGAATTAAAGCATGTTAAGACTCACAGAAGATAGAAGAGATATATATATATATACACGGGTATATTTCTCCTAATCATTAGCATATATATTATTAGCAGAGAAATCAGTACAGTCGTGGAGCATACTCCCAGCATATCAATAATTATTATATATATCTTTAAATTATAATATGTATCTTAATGGAATTTAGTCTAAAGACAAGGTGTTTTGACAGCATGCAGCACATGACAACATTTCATGGTTTTTAATAAGCCAATCATCAGCATCGTTAGCTTCATTTTCAATATAGCTTTCGCACAGAACCACAGTGTGCTTCTTTATAGAATTTTAGGTATGAATTTTGTGTCCTGTCTCAATTCGATATTTTAATGGTCTGTCTAAATTCCGATGTACTTTAATAGCATGCCATGCTCATACCTACAATTTATAAAATCTATCAAAATCTCCCACCAGAATTAAGAAGCTAGTCCAGGGTAAAATTAATGAGATTTAACCCATACGGCAGGAATGATATATATTTAAATAAATTATATAACATGTTATTTAAATAAATTATATAAACGGGGGACGTTATTAGCAAGGCTGTTTTAATTGAGTAGGGCAGAGTAATTAAACTTCTAGACGTTAAGAATCCTTGTCTCAGTTATACGTTATATATGTTCTTGTTGCCCCATGGAAAATAATAGGCGGCTAACAGTTCCCGATATTCCCAATCTAAACCCTGCTTTCACTGTCATTCTTCAAGGCGTACCTACCCATTAAAACCTGCATTGCAACCTTCCTATATATAATCCCTATATTACACATTACATACCATAACATTGGAAATATATACTCCGAAACACATACAATAACGTATGAATTATATATTCCACATACGATAACGAATGAATTATATACCCCAGACCTCGTTAACAAACATGACTTATGTCCTCTCTCGTTTAGTCTCCTCAGCACTAACGCAGTTAATTGCTGCCTTATTAACTGACCTAGGTCTTCCTCTACTTCGTTACACTGAGAGCAATTTAAAGTAGGAGCTCGATTTTATGATGACGTCATTATCATGGTTTTAAGTGGTGAGTTAGTGACGTGAAGGTGTCGTGTTTTCACGTATAACGGTAGGGTTTTCAACAGGATATAATAATGTCTCGGGGAGAGAGAAAGCAATATGGTGACAGAAACCAGCTAGCGCAGCTCCTTTGGAGAAAAAAGAGGAGAAATGTTGGGAGAAATCGAGCAGGAAATAGATATATTAAAACTTTGATAATCAGAGAGATATAAGGTGTGCTTTTCTGTAATTTTCACGAAGTGCCTACGAACTTTCACGTAGCGTTTTAATTACAAAAGCTGAAAATTATAATTGTTTTCTCGCAATTTGCCAAACTTCATTAAAGTTACGCTCCGATGACTAAATTTCAATATTATGGCTCATCATGATTCAGGATAATAATTGATTTTATCGTTTCAAAATTCAAATTTTTCATGAAATATGTTTACAATGTCATTATTTTTGGGTTCATATGCAAAAATCAGAGGAATAGAAATATTTTGTAATACCATGGTTCATAATTTGCCTCATTAAAAGGAAATTATGGTAAAAGTGGGATTATGGGAACAAGAAAATTTATTCAAAATTAAGAATAAAATGTCACTATAAGGACTATAGAAGAGTTGAGTTGGGACTTTTCTTTGACTCAGTAACCGTTTTAATCCACCGTAATCTACCATCACGAAAGCCTAATGTCGAGTTGAGCCACATATTTACATTTTATAGCGAAAACCCTCATCGGCATTGAATAATTAGAATCGAATATTATATTCACCATAACCTTTATAAAGTTAGTAAAATATATAATTTATAAAATCGTCATATATATAAAATTATTTCCCCGCTCATTTGATTACCCTCTGTCAATAATCTTCTCTACCTGTGGAGCAAGGGTCCCATCATGGGTTGTTATTGTAGTAAACTAATTGGACTAATGGTGTTGGGGGAGCTTCGTTTTGATCAAATAGATTTTATATTTATAATATATTGGCAGCTCCAGCTAATTACACTATCAAATAATATAATAGTATAAAAATCGGTTATGAAATGTTAAATCTAATTTAATGTGACCGTGAGGGGTGAATAGAAGTATTGCAGCACAGCCGCGTGATACTCAGGTAATTGAACCAGGCCGATGAACTGGCAATCAAATTGGACATTTATTCTGGAGTGCATACTCTCTCATTGGCCATCAATCGACTGGTAATCGGAAAGCTGGCCTCTGATTGGTTACGCCATGTCACGTGACGGGAGTTCTGCGTTACGATTGGTCGAAATATCCAGAGCCGTGCGGACTAATGGTGTTGGGACTTATTTTTATCACAAGATGGCAATTTAGAGTAATTGTTAGATGCAATTGAGCTCTGTCTGTTGAGAGAGTCAAAACGTTTTAAACAAAACTATTCGCGGTATGACGGGAACTAATAACTAGTGCACCCGCCCCCTTCTCTCCCACCGAGGCTAATTTACACGAATATTCATCATTTGTTAATTTAATTGCAGTGAAGTAAAGAACTTCTTTTAGCTATTTGGAAGGCATAGAAAGGACGAAAAGCAATAACACACGCATGTAAACGAAAGAACGAGATGAGGTTGGTAGAATTCAGGTCAGTAGATTTCAATGAATTTCTTACTAAGAAATGGAAATCCTCGAAATGGAAATCCTCGATCCCGCATGCCTTATTTTGATGTAAAGAATTTTCAAAAATTTTCATACTTTCATGAAATTATTATAGGCCGGTAACGAATGGCCCCATTCTGAATGCAGCGGCGTAGCCAGGTTTCTAAAAAGGAGGTAGCGAGTTACATTGAAAACTTGTTGAATGTTTTATTTGCTTGACTCTAAGCTCCAATCATTACAACAAAATGAACAAAGTTTTCACATTTTCTGTTCAAAGAGCCGCCTGGTTCGCCTTTCCCTGGCTACGCCCCTGTCTGAATTATAGGCTCCAGCAGCCGGATGGCTTTCCTTGACGTCAAACTTTTATGTGACGCTCATCATCTCATCATTTGCAACGTCAACTATTCGCACATTATTCCCTTTTATTTTTGAGGGGAATCAATTTCTTCTTTGAGTTTAATCTTATGATTTTACAACTTCCATCAACGAAATGGAGTCTTTTGTCACCAAGAACAATCATTTTGATTGTAATTATATTGTGGGTCATCAAGAAGCATTTGACTTAACTAAAACTTCGCAATAACGCTGTAAGAGCTGATAGAGGTCATTTCAAGTTGAGGCAATAGAAATATCGTGATGAGATATTTTGTAAGTATTGCACCGTGGCCGAATTGAAAAACGCGGTTGGCTTAAGATTATGTCTGATTTGGTTAAGACTGATTTTGGAATTACGGCTGGTTTTAAAAACGCATACTATCTTGATGATAATTATTAGGTAAGGTGTCTTCAATAAATAATCCAGATAATCCTATTACTAATCGTCTTGTTAATAAGTGATACATATGGCGTGTAAATACGTTTAAATTATCATCTATCATTATTAATGTTATTAAGTTATTAGTCGGATCAAAGCTATCAAAGCTCGACCGCAAAATAATAATAATAATGATGTGTAAAGTGCATCTTGGCTATAAAAAACAACACAATGTGGCAATTATAGAACTTTGAAACATGGATGATCCGCTTAGTAAAACTCCTGAAGTGGTTTTACTGTAATATCATGAACTAAATTACTGTTTCTGACAATAATCAGTTATAGCTTATTATGATTAATAAGGGCGCAGGATTCATCGATAATATTAGTGACAGCAACTTATTAATTATCTTTATTGAGTGAGGTGTCAAGACGTTGTGGAGAGAATATGTGGGTGCAGAGCAAGTTGTAGGATTCAGAGTGCCAGCAGAAGCAACCTTATTAAAATTAATTGCCATTTGACGTTATCAATATTAGCTGGAAACGATTCCTGATTGGTATCACATCCCATAAATTCCGAAGAATTTGACTTTCACTTCATACCAAGTCAGATATTATCAAAAGAAGGGTTGGGTGGGGAATTCGCAAGTCTAAAATTCGCCGGATGGCGGCCTGAGTTTGGACTGTAGAGTGAGGGTTGGCAGTGTTCAATGTCCATCACATTTGTTACAATGAATTAATACTTTCTCAAGAGCGTGCAACGCCCTCACACAGCTAAGTCGTAACGTTCAGGGCTCTCAAAGTGACAACTGGGAAGGTACTGATTGATTTATTAAACAGTCAGACAGCTACTGAATATTACAATAAGGGTATCGATGGTCGATGTTCTTTCAAACCTCACACTATTATAGCTTTATAGGTGGCCCAAAGCAAGTCTCAGTCACAATCATCTCAGTGCTATTTCGTGAAAGGTTTATTATTATTTATTGATTGTTCTGATGGTCACTTCCAGGAAATTTGAACAGCAATCTATGAATTATAGTCCCAGGGCAGCTGAATCAAAACACCACAAAGGACCTCAAAACCAAGCAGTTTGACGTGATAAACTTACCACTTAGAACCGTCGTAATGATATCACTTTCAACCAGGAGCCCGGCCAGGTTTTTAGATAGGGGTCGCCGAGGTACATTCAAAACCTGTTGTCTTATTTTGCTTGGATCCAAGTTCTAATCATTAGAAAATTTTCACTACCTCAGTCCAAAATTAGGGAGGCGGTTGCCTGTGTCGCTTCCCCCTGGCTACGCCCCTGCCCTCAACCTCCTGTATTTCGTACTTGTGATGATGATATTAAGATATTAGCAGATATTTCCAGGTGGGGCATTCACGTTAAATTACAAAGGAAACGCTCACATGTGAGCTGAATTTCATAATACCTGTTCAAATGGCACTGGCAGTTTCAGTCCAACATATATATAAAATGATATTATTAATAAATGATTTATATATCAAATATAAATCAAATAATATCAATAATAATTCTATACGTGATGCACAGGTAGAACATTGCAGGTGGGTTAGCGTTTAATAATAAATTAATAAGTCCTGCCTAATGTCAAATCTGTCAGGGAATCCTTGATTACTTTATTGTCTTTCCGGATATATAGGTACATATATAGGACCCCTTATAAAGCTGATAGGCGCACTCTGATATAAACAGCTGATAGCGGAACTGTGACGTTTTTATCATAGTTTAAAACACCAAATTGAGGACACAGAACAGTCTATTTTCTTGCTGCAAGTATTTATTGCATAGTTCATTTAATAACGAATGGCATTCCCTCAGATTTATTGCACGGTCTATTATCAGGAAGGGAGTTCTAATGAAATTGAGAGGAACTTATTGAATAGCACTGTGTGTCACTTTAAGACTCGATCTTGATAACGGATAAATTGATCAAATCTATAGAAACTGATATTTATTAACCCTATTTTTGCTTATTGGAATCATTTGACAGAATAATCATTTTTTTTTAGGGAAGTCTGATACATTAATTACATGTTGTAATTTGAATTTCGATTCTTTTTTTCATAATGTTCCAGGATTGCTACCATCCCTTCTTATGGTTTAGGTACTAAGAGAATGGATCTTATAAACTTCAAATTCAATAAACCATAATAATAAAGAATATAGCCTGGCCGTTCCCCCCAAAATTTTGACTTTCCGATTAGTTACCTAACCATATTCCGTAAGATTGTAATACCATCTGAACTATCCAATAAGTTAATCTATAGAGGTAAATGGACTTTGTGCTTTGATTAATAAATCATACAAAATAGCAAATATGTTCAGCCGGAATTCCTCCACAGATTAATAAGTTAATCTGTGGACTCCGTACTTTGATTGAATTTCCGGATTTAATATATCGATAGAGAGACAAAGGCAGTTTATGGACTTATGGCTGGGAATTGGGAAATGATAAACTCAATGGGAAATGATAAACTTGCAGTGGTGGGTGATATTTTATTGCCCCACATGTGACTGAGCCCCGAATTCTGCAATTCATGAGATGCTCCTATGCAGGGAAACAGGAAACTTATGAAGGACTATGAACTTATGAAGGGATGTTATAGACAACGCCCTTGTTCAGATCAGATGGAACTCAATGATGATTGATGGGCAGTGGATACTGCGCCAAAAACCAACTCAATGAAACAATAATTAAGGGTTATTATCAAAGTAAAACACTCACTTTCTCTTCCGACAGAGTTGTAGTAGTTTACCATCGCCATCAACTGCTTCAACTGGTCGTTCTCTGAACTCCTGACAACATGGAAAATACATATCCATAAATTCTTACATTCAGAATATGTACATTCATACATTCATACATGCACATTCAGATGTACATACAGATGTTCATTCATTATACAGTTCAATATGTTACACTGACCCAACCTGAAAAAATTGCCGTCCGTAAAATAATGATTTGTGTAATCCAAGCCCCAAGGCTGGCACGATGGTTCGAGGATGACAACATGGTCCAAACTCTAATACTCTAATATAAGCATGGCAGAAGTTGAAAATTCTAGTGGTGAACTGGTGAGTGGCTAAAAGATTTAATGAGATTTACCATGTTTTATGCGAACGGAAGTTATTAAGCTTTGAATTCGTAAATCCGCGATTCCGCGGGTATCAAATATTAATCAGCCGACACCCGGTATTTGGATAGTTAGATGGTTGTACAGAAGGGTAGGAGGTGTTACTTAAACGATTAGCTTTTTTTGGGTGCATCAGATGCTGATCGGTTCTAGTTACCAGTATAACGTTTTGAAGTGTAAAATGATTAAACTGATATCTAGGTACCTAAAAAGCTCTGATATCTGTTAAAAGAATTTCTGAAGTTAGATGTATTAAGCCATTTCATGTTATTATTAAGAACATCAATCAATCGTTAAAGTATTGCCAACTGCTTAATTACTGGGTGGACTGATATCAAACTTGATTGATTTTACTGAAGTCTTTATACCGAAGTTTATACCCAAGTCTTATGAAAGTTTCAGCTAAAAGATTTTCAAATAGATAATGGAATCAGATATATTTATCAAAAGCTAATGAAACATTGCTGTTCTCATCTTGATATTGCTCAAATTCTCCCCTTTAAAAGGAGAAGTATTGCTTTGGGAAAATTGTTGGTTGATTGCAAACCACTGACAGTTATTCGGAAGAAGATTAGAAGTTTAAGAAGTCGCAACAAACAATTAAATCTTCAAAATACTCACTTAGACTCAGTGTTGGTATCATTCGCTTGTACTGGAGACCCTTCATTTGGTGAACAAGCCTGAAATGATAACATCAGCATTAGTTGGTTAAATAATCGGGGTTCTAGATACAAAATCTAAGAATTTATTCACAACAAACGTTTCTACACGAATCTTAGAGCCTGGATTACTGCGGAGCAGTAATGACTCCCAACTAAACTTTTCCCGGATGTTATGGTCTGGGTATCCTTACCTTTTTCACCCCATGTAATGGTCTGGGTCCCCTTATCCGGTTATCCCCCACTTACCTTTTCTCCGTATTTTATGGTCTGGGTCACTTTATCTTTCTTCTCCCCGCGTTTTATGGTATGGGTCCCCTTACCTTTTCCCCGGATGTATTGGTCTGAGTTCCCTTACCTTTTCCCCGGATATTATGGTCTGAGTTCCTTTACCTTTTCCCCGGATGTATTGGTCTGAGTTCCCTTACCTTTTCCCCGGATATTATGGTCTGAGTTCCTTTACCTTTTCCCCGGATGTATTGGTCTGAGTTCCCTTACCTTTTCCCCGGATATTATGGTCTGAGTTCCCTTACCTTTTCTCCGATATTATGGTCTGAGTTCCCTTACCTTTTCCCCGGATATTATGGTCTGAGTTCCCTTACCTTTTCTCCGATATTATGGTCTGAGTTCCCTTACCTTTTCCCCGGATGTTATTGTCTTAGTTCCCTTACCTGTTCCCCGGGTATAGTGCTGTCCCTTACCTTTTCCCCATGTGATGACGGTCTGGTCCCCTGAGTTCCCCCCTTTACTTTTTCTCCGGATTTTATGGTCTGGGTCCCCTTATTTCCAAGCTTACCTTTTCCCCCAAGGTTATGGTCTGAGTTCCCTTACCTTTTCCCCGGATATTATGGTCTGAGTTCCCTTACCTTTTCCCCGGATGTATTGGTCTGAGTTCCCTTACCTTTTCCCCGGATGTATTGGTCTGAGTTCCCTTACCTTTTCCCCGGATGTAATGGTCTGAGTTCCCTTACCTTTTCCCCCAAGGTTATGGTCTGAGTTCCCTTACCTTTTCCCCGGATATTATGGTCTGAGTTCCCTTACCTTTTCCCCCGGATGGTTCCCTTCTGGTTCCCTTACCTTTTCCCCGGATGTATTGGTCTGAGTTCCCTTACCTTTTTTCCCAATGTGATGGTCTGGGTCCCCTTATCTTCTCCCCGGGTTTTATGGTCTGGGTTCCCTTACCTTTTCCCCCAATGTGATGGTCTGAGTTCCCTTACCTTTTCCCCCAATGTGATGGTCTGGGTCCCCTTATCCCCAGCTCCCCAGCTTACCTTTCCCCCAATGTTATGGTCTGGGCCCCCTTATTTCCTTACCTTTTCCCCCAATGTGATGGTCTGGGTCCCCTTACCTTTTCCCCCAATGTGATGGTCTGAGTTCCCTTACCTTTTCCCCCAATGTGATGGTCTGGGTCCCCTTATCCGGTTATCCCCCACTAAGGGATCGTTCACATATTACGTAATCAATTTTTGGCTGATTTCAACCCCCCCTCCCCCTTGTAATCAAGTTTACAGTAGTTGTATTTGTTACAATAACATGTAACGTAATCATTCGGAAACCCCCTCCCCCCCTCTAGGTGATTACGTAATATGTGAACGATCCCTAACCTTTTCCCCCAATGTGATGGTCTGGGCCCGTTTATTTCCTTACCTTTTCCCCCAATGTGATGGTCTGGGCCCCCTTACCTTTCCCCCAATGTGATGGTCTGGGTCCTCTTACCTTTTCCCCCAGTGTTATGGTCTGGGTCCCCTTATCCCCCACTTACCTTTTCCCCCAATGTGATGGTCTGGGTCCCCTTATCCCCCACTTACCTTTTCCTTCAAGGTTATGGTCTGGGCCCCCTTATTTCCTTACCTAATACCTTTTCCCCCAGTGTTATGGTCTGGGTCCCCTTATCCCCCACTTACCTTTTCCCCCAATGTGATGGTCTGGGTCCCCTTACTCCCCCCACTTACCTTTTCCCCCAATGTTATGGTCTGGGCCCCCTTATTCCCTTACCTTTTCCCCCAAGGTTATTGTCTGGGTCCCCTTATCGTGTAGGCTATGGTCTGGGTCCCTTACCCTTTCCCCCAATGTGATGGTCTGGGTCCCCTTATCCTGAGGTTATGGTCTGAGTTCCCTTACCTTTTCCCCAATGTGATGGTCTGGGTCCCCTTACCTTTTCCCCCAATGTAATGGTCTGGGTCCCCTTACCTTTTCCCCCAAGGTTATGGTCTGGGTCCCCTTATTCCCTTACCTTTTCCCCCAATGTGATGGTCTGGGCCCCCTTATTTCCTTACCTTTTCCCCCAATGTGATGGTCTGGGTCCCCTTATCCTGAGGTTATGGTCTGAGTTCCCTTACCTTTTCCCCAATGTGATGGTCTGGGTCCCCTTACCTTTTCCCCCAATGTGATGGTCTGGGTCCCCTTACCTTTTCCCCCAAGGTTATGGTCTGGGTCCCCTTATTCCCTTACCTTTTCCCCCAATGTGATGGTCTGGGCCCCCTTATTTCCTTACCTTTTCCCCCAATGTTATGGTCTGGGTCCCTTATCCTGAGGCTTACCTTTTCCCCCAAGGTTATGGTCTGGGTCCCCTTATCGTGTAGGGTTATCTGCATGCATTTCCACCAGAAGGTATAGAGTTCCTCGTATGGTGGACGGTACAGGGAGAACTGACGAAGGGGCACCTGACGGTAGTCCGAGGTTATTATAAATCGAAATTACTTCAAATTACAAAAAAATTACTTAAAATTACTTCAAAAAATGTCAGACTTCTCTGAAAATAAAAAGTTAAGAAAGGGATTAAATTAAATTAAATTGGAGGGATTAAATCTTGTAAATTCAAAAATTAAGAAATGCAATGCTTCCTTACTTTAAGAGGACGCAACGCCTGACTCTTGCGAGGGTATTGCAAGACCCTCCAAGTGATTTTGAAATTTGGTTGACAATTGAGAAAAGGAAAATGAGTTGTTAATTTATTAAAATGATAACTGATATTACTTCATTAATTATAATTAAATAAAACTTACGTTATTAGCCTGACTAGTCTCTAATTTCATAGCTTGTTGAGTCATAACACATTTAACCTAGTGAAAAACTTGAGTTAAGTATTATCACAAATATTCTTCAAGAATGGTAAACCAACCCCATAATGAAGAATGGTAAAGATAAGATTACAACTTGATGCTGGTGTATCGGTCTATTGGTTTGCAGCCCTTAAATCACAGGAGTCTTCCCTGCATCTGGGCGAGATTTATAATTATAATAACAATGATAATTTCAATCTCCTCGGATTGAACTGGAAATCTCATTTTCGACCGATGGTGAGTTAACATGTGAGCTTTAATAAAAAATAAGTAACCGTGTGATCATTGATTCTACAGGGTGCGCCAAACGTCTTGGCCCGTTTTACTTTTTTGATTATTCGAAAAATACAGCAGATATTTCGATTCTGTGAAACGTTTCGGTTAATATCTCAGCCACTATCAGTCCAATAACACAGCTACTAAGTTAAGCTCTCTCACTCCACTCCCACCGAAATAATATACAGCCCGAATCACAGTTACAGATCCACTAATATAAATCTTTGAGAGAATCGACAATTAGACACATATACATACTCTTTGATGAAGTCATTATCATAGCTCAAAACGGTACTTTAACCTCCTTCACCCACCTATTTTTCGTTCAGAACATATAGTCAGCAATTAGAAACAATTACATTCTACGAGATGTATCACCCAGTGCCGCGGTACGACGGCGCGCGCAGCTCATCATCTTCCATTTAGATTGTTATGTAAATGATTTCTAAATAATAAATTAGTCTCGAGAGCATTCGTAACCTCTCTCCTCGGTTATATATTGCAGTTGCTAAATGAAATATATAGCGACACGATTGGAATATATGTAACGATTATATATGAGCAGACCTTGCAGAACATACGAGCTGATTGTCGCTAAAATTACGATAATTTGTCTCTTATTCTCTGATTAATTTCATGTCATAGGGATAATCAAAAACTGTCAACTATCCTGAATCATGAGCTAAATAATAAATCATATATTTACTGCGCACGTAAATGCACGCTTTGGTGTTGAAATTACCATCGTAATTGCACTCGCAAGCTCGTGCATTTATATTGAACGAATCCCACTCTCAAGTTAAATAAATCTGTATAATACCACCCTCCGAGAGGAGAGTGAAATTGATGGATTTTATTTAAAATCCGTCAATTTCCCTCTGTTTAAACAGCTCCAAGAGGAGGCCTACAATGAGTTATAAAAGGCTGACAAAGGCTCTAATCTCACCGACCAATTAGAACCGAACATCCCATGTCCATTGACCAATGAGCGGCCAGTATTCCGGGATCGTCAACCAATGAACGGGCAGGACTCCTTTGATCCGGGCAAATGAGGGGTGATAGATTGATATTACATAGTGTAGCTAATTGCTCATCCATTAACGTATTATTACAATATGATTTACTGGAAATTAACTAATGTCACTACGGCCGTTGTTATTAATGTCCGGCACATATTCGAGTGATTGGCGGGTCAAATTGACATCACCGTCAAGGGTTAAACAGGTGAATTGACACCGCTCCAACCTGCCTACTTTTCAAATATAAAGACATTTTATTAACGCAGTAGATGTGATATTATACAGGATTCGGCAAAGTGTAATTAACAGTATATCGCAGGGGGCACCGTACAAACTTAAATATCATGAGCCATAATTTAGTAATTTGCAGGGAGGAAACTTTCTTATTTCAGTATTCACCGCCGAGCTGTTATATCTTTAGGAGGATCTTAGCGCAGTGTAGAAGAATCCAGTGCGCCCAGTTCTATAAAACTTCAGTTCTTCAAACCGCGACTTATTAAGCGACAATTTGAGTCAAATTGTCGCTTAATAAGTCGCAGTTTAGTCATGTGTCGTAACTCCAAGTGCAATTTGTTGCTGATGTGAACTTATGAGAACTGAACTTATGAACACTGGGCTTATGAACACTAGGATTATGAACACCGAACAGAAAATTAGAAACATAATCTCCTGAATAAACTTCTACTCCAAACTCATGAGCACTGAACTTTAAATGAGCACTGAACTTGCTTATGAAGCATGAACAATGAAATCTGAACTTATGAACACTGAAAGTTAGAAACATAATCTCCTGAATAAACTTCTGCTCCAAACTCATGAGCACTGAACGTATGAGCACTGAACATGCTTATATGAAGTATGAACAATGAAATCTGAACACTGAAAGTTAGAAACATAATCGTCTTAATAAACTACTACTCCGAACTAAATAACAGTGAACGTTTTAATGTAAATCGACACAGTTGGTTGCTTCTAATTCAAACAGTTCTGAAGATTAAACCCCCTCCTGAGCGAGTAATTAGGGAAAATCTGAGTAATTAGGGTAATTGGATAAATGGGGCATTATGAAAATAGCCTGCAATTGCAGTGCCGCTAAGTACATCTTCTTAATGAGCACGTGCAAAAAATAGCCTGCTTGAAGTAGAATCATTATCATGGTTTAAAATGGCGGGTTAATGAAACCATACCGCCCTGTTTGCCTGTTTCCTGTTCAAGTATATTCTGTTAATCACCATCCTCTAGCTCTGTTGGTTCAGCAGAACAAAAGAATGTCTTTAAATATAAAACTAGATACTCGCGCAATTGCAGGAGAGAATTCTGGGTTTTTCAAGCGTAACGGGAGACAAAGAGAGGTAATAAGGCGTCTATCAAGTCCCGACAGAGGGACTCCAATTTATACGTCTTGCAGGAGAGAGGGGGTATAATACGTCATCAACTCAGAAGATAAGGTTATAATACGTCATCAACTCAGAAAAGAAGGGTATAATACGTTATCAACTCAGAAGATAAGGTTATAATACGTCATCAACTCACTGTTTCAAGATGAGATGATAGCGTCACAATCAGTCTTAAATCAGGGGGTTTAAATCCTCCCTGATTTGAATTTTTAGCAGCTGTAAGTTATGTCAAAAAATTTAGATCTTCTACCAATTATTTCTGCATTTATCGTGAGTTCAAGGACGTCAACTACCCACAAAAATAAGAAAAGAGGACGATTTCTTCATGCAAATAAACCATGATACGTTGCTCACAGCCTAAACGAAGCTTTGTTATGCCCGCACGATTTGGAGACATTCTCACAACCTCAAATTATACAGCAACAATTTACAAACTACGGCTCGGATAGATCTATCATGACTTTAAATTTAGGGGTCAAAACATTGGTCAATAATTTGATATTCTCGTGACGTGAAAGTTGGCAATTTCGGTATTCGGACTTTCGGAACTATCGGAGATCAATCAAAGAGGAACATCAAAGAACATATCATTCTACGCTACGAAACTAACGAATTGCCGAGTAAATCCTTCGAACTGACGATATAATTATTAATTATATCGATTTATTAGCCTGTTAATAATCACAGGAAATATTTTAATTATGGTAATACCGCCACATTAAACTTTAAAACATTAAACGTAAGGATAATAATTTGATAATTATCAAAATCACCGATATATCAAGCGCACACGAGGCAAATTTGATAGCATTGATAGATAAGATTTTACATTTTAAGAAGTGACTCATTTAAACATAAATTGGAATGAAAAATGGGAATTACTAAACAATATTTCTTATTTCATCGAAAAATAAGTTTTACAATTTATAGCTTATCATAGATGTACAGATGTAAACCGAAAAAGAAAAATGGGCATCAAATCTAGATCCCGTGCAACCCACCAAACGGCACGATTTTAAATCATTGAAATAGGCGCATCATTCTATACTGCTTCAAACCACTCTCTTGCAAGCGTCAATACTATTAGCGGGAGGTAGAGTATAGAGGGACTTATTAGGAGTGTAAAGCTATATCAGCTTGGAAATAAGGGCTGGGCAACGAAACGTCGCACACCAATGAAAGATGGTCGAGAATGACGTCATTATCATGGCTTATAACAGTGAGTTGATGACGAATGAGACCGTCCAGTTATGTTTACGAGCGACACAAACTGATCTGAGATAATAGCTCTAATTTAGCACAATTATTTGATTACCACAAAGTGAAACGGCTGTTAACTTTGGCATTTATATAAATAGATAAGTGATTATATAGACTTCGAATGAGTAATAGACGGTTGATAATGACGTCATTATCATGGCTAAACATGGTACAACAGTGAGATAAACTGCGTATATTTACCGATTAGTGGTTATATTAATGGTTGTTAGTAGAATAACTACAGGATTGACAGGATTCTGGTTCAACAGATCCGAGGTCTGAGCGAATCATCGGATTATCAATATCTGATATAGCTGGCACGGAACAATTAATAAATACTTTAAACGTGCCAATTAGTCAATCAATATACGAGTTCAAATGTGTCAATTAGTCAACCAATACGTGTCTAAATGTGTCAATTACCCGACCAAAACGCTTCCTAAACGCTGGTCGTAGGCAAGAACTTTACAAGTATGATGATATGCAGTGTTTTTCTTGAAAAAGGTAAAGTTACGGAGCTTACAAGACGTGAGAGGAGTTGGGCATGAAGATGTTTAATGATTTGCAATTTGGTCACTAATTGATCGCTTATCCTCTTACCCGCCAATTAAACAGTTATCATACAATTACCCCTCGTATTTTCACCCAATTATCGGACTATCCAGGTTAGCATGTGTCATATCAAGTTTTATATTTCGAGATTGTTAGAACTATCCGTGAAATTTAAACGCACAAAAAGGTCAAATTTAATGAGAATCAAAATTTGAACTAATTAATTAAAAAGTCAACAGGCCATGTGGCTTCACATTTGGAAGAAATTAAATAGCATCACGAGGACAAAATTCCAGAAATATACAAATATGCTAAAAGCTGCAACGAAAGGTTGGCTATAATAACTCCCCTGAGGTTGGGGTATGTGCTGAGCAATGAAGTACGCGCTCAAACGTCACCAATTCACCATTCTAATCCATGATAATGACGTCACAACCCTCCAATATAAACTCCCAAACATTCCCAAAGCAAACAATGCGGTGCGCAGGCAAACAATCAAGAGTCAGAGCCTCTCCGCGATCCTCCCTGCCTCGCAACACCAGCTTAATCATACACTCATCTGTGATTAATGAGCAGTGATTGCAATCCCTGGGTCACGTGACCCTAATCCCGGCTTCCTATTGGTGGACGGCAGTCACGTGGTGTAATCCCGGGCTGCTGATTGGTGGAGCGGGCTTAGAGAGGTGGCTTGATTGGCCACTTGATTAATGAGTCGGTTGATTGCTTGCATCACTCTAGGGGGGTCCTATAAATGGTCCTATTAATTGGCAGGAACGATGACGTCATTATCAGAGCTTAACGTGGTGTGTTGATGACGAGGGAAGGCCTATGTTTTGCACGGGGGTCTGATAAATGGCTCATGGTTGGAGGACTCGTGTTAATGTATAATATATACGCGGGGATATCTGAATCAGTCAATAATGTGCTGGTCAAGGTAAATTACTAGCGACAACAGATATCTTAGGCACCCCATACAGGGCAATGGGCATGTCAGTGCTGCTCATAATGCTTCATCTCGGGATTGCCAGCCAATTACTTTAAAAACTATCTGATATCAAACCCCTTCAATGTTTTCTGATATAATATCAGATAGCAATAATTGGATTACTTGGGACGGCAGTGGAGTCTTTGGTACCTGCTGGTAAATAGTAACTACCGGTATCGTGAAAACTCCAATGTCAACTGTTAATAACGGGCATAAGCAAAACTACAGCGTAAGCAAAACTACAAACTAACAGAATGATAATAGAGCTAATCAACTCAGTGCTGTTCAAGCCTGATTCTGCGACCAACCACCAATGACTGATAAGAATTAATACTGAAAGTTGTTATTACACCGCGTTGATAGTTTATCTATATCAGTTCATACCAATCCAATATTCCAACACCAATCACCATCAACGTTCTCAGTTCTGTTCTAATTACTGATTGGGTATTAGTTTTCACATTCTGTATAATAACCCAGCTGTTTAGCAGTGTTGTGTTAAGTCTGGTGCCTGTTATTACAGTCATGGTTAATGTATCACTGATTGGCTTATATCACGGACGACAAGATAGAAACCACCCCCTCAATAAAAAAGTCAGGTCTTGTGGATATCAAGTGAACAGCAACACGTTGTTACGAAAATAAGGCTCAATAGTTAATTTAAGTAGTACATGCAGAAGCTAAAAATTTAACGATAATTGTTCAAACTCCCCAATCAAGATTATGTTTGCTAAAATGCTGAAAATCAGAAAAGTGGTGCAAACTGCAACAAGTTAAAAAGGAATTGGTAGCCTAGAGAGAACCATCAAAAATGGAACCAGAAGAAGAAACCCTCACTTATTATTCAATCAAGGAGCACTAATGAAACACTAGAGACATCGCACACTGAGAAACATTTGTGCCTGAACTACCTCAGCAGTTGGTCATGTTGATCTATGATAATTACGTCAGCCGCAGCCGCTTATTTCCGAACTGGTAGAAGGGTTCTGCCGCTAGTCAATATATTATAAAGGGAAGGTTTTGAGGGCAGTTTTAGAGTTAATGAACTGTCAATAATGTGCTGTAAGGGGTACAAAATATGAGCTAACTTTCAGCTATCAATTTAATAAGCGAACAGTAATATAAGCGAGCACACTAATTGGTTAGGGTCCAGTAACGTCATTATCATGGCCGAGAGTGGTGAGTTGGTAGCATCAGCTCCAAATTTCTCTATAATGACAGTGCTCTGCTGTACAACTTGAGACTGCCCTCCATCAAAAAGACCCCTAACGTGGAACAGGGAGTCTTCATAAATGTGCAATTAAGTGAGGTGTTTTTGATGATTTTCATGATCGAATTGATGATCAGCTGAACACGATTTTGGCACGTGCTATTGGAAGCTTCCCACCTATTAAAACAATACGTCTTGTACCAATAGTTAAATAAGCAACGCAGTGAAGCACAGAATCCAAGAATCTCTTTTCCATGAGCAAGTAAGGAATTTTACCTTCCTGATATCTGTAGAAGATGTGGAAAGTTCAATATATTATTCCTTGAATCCCTTGAATTCCTTGAATGTTTAAAATGCTTCTAGTCTCTAGCAGCAGAAATCCTAGTCAAACTATAGACAGCAATCGAAATTTCCAACAAGATTATATTGGGCAGATCAATTAAAATATACTCCGCAAAGTTATATCTAATATAAATTGAGAGAACCATCAGTTCTCAGCTATAATATATAGAGTTAACCACCATTTACTGACTGTTACAGTACAGGAGCATTTTACCCACGCTACTTTTTAACCACATACCTGTATCAGACAGATTGCTTGGTTATATTGGGTGGGTTTCAGAGCTGCAGCTGATCAGCTGGACACAGTGGTAGGTGGAAAGTAATATATAACGTAATTGGGGTGTCTGCTCATGAACTGTTATTAGTGCATGGCAGAGTTAGAGAGTTGCCAACTTGCCACCAGGACCACCGCCAGTTGAAAGTCAGGTCATGAACCGGCAGACCATACCACTATGTCCCCACTGCGATATTTTCTAGAATTTGCTAGGAAAGCACTCCAGGCATGTTCTGAAAGCAACGTAATACGTAGTATTATATACCTGGGATGTCTGGTCATCGCTTTTAAAGAAAGTGGCAGACTTAAGACCAAGGTAAAATAACCGGGAACCATTGGACCATCCAGATCGCTCAATTGACGGAAGGCTCGATAAAGAGGTGAAATTTAACGATATAAGTTCTATCGAAAGTGTAGCGAAATTCCGCCTTAATGGCAGTGTTACAATCAGGAGCCTGAAGCAAAATATCGGGTCCCAAACCGTCGGATCAAACGGGGGTGTAGCGGGGGTGTAGAAATTATGCGAGATAGTATCTATCGATTTTTTATAAGACAACACTGGTAAGATTGTAATTTCCCCTTTCGACTAAATATAACGACTTTAATAAAGGTAAAATCGTTAATTCTGCATTTCAGGTAACATCGTTATTAATGTCACAATTACTTTAAAGTTTCACTCATTAATAGCAGACCTAAGTAACAAATTTACTCTGCAATCAATTGTCACGTGATACCAATCTACCAATGAGAGAGCTCCTTTTTGTGTCACGACCAATTGGGAGCGTTGCTAATACCAAGAGGACCAATCAGAGAACTTTATTGATTGCGATAACCAATTGGAGAGCAATCCTAGGTTTTATAGCTGCTGATGGCACCGTGGCAAATAGTAACTGCTTAACAGCGGAACAGGTAGCGATATATTCTGATAGCTCAAAATTAGTTCTAAAATACTTATAGGTACAGTAATAGACGAGGTTAGGTAGTTAGATGGGTATCGCCAGAGCTGATAGGACTGGATATTCTGCTAGAACAAGCTGGCTTTTACCATGATAGATAGATATCTATCATGGTAAAAGATATCTATTACATTATGAATTCTCAGCTTATTTGGTAAAACCCAACGAAAAAAGGTAGTTAATGCGACTGATAATTATAAATATGAAACAACAAGTTAAATTGGGAATTTATTATTTTGATTAAAAACACTGTCCAACTATTGCTATTTCGGGTATCGATAAATGATCGCGAGTTTATACAGTTGAAACACTGAATAGAGAGAGAACGGAATTGAGAGATTGAGGGGACTCAGTCTAGCAGCTCCCATATAACTCTATTGACCTACTGACAGTAATTACACCGATCATGTCCGTAATAAACCCCAAACTAATTTCCTAAATCTCAAAATCAGCCCCCAAATTACCTATATAGGTATATAGATTAAGGCAATATAAAAGTATGGATTTCAAACATTTCTGTGACACATGAGCATGCAATACGAAGCAATAAGTTATAATAATCACGAGAGTCTTTTGTTGGTCGATCTTTCAGTAGTATATTGTTCAGATTGTATGTAGCAGTAAATTGTTAGTTTAAGGGAATCAATACAGTTTAGAGGGAAGAGTAGGGGGACCTTTCACAGAGGTTGGTGAACGTTGAACGTGCCTGTTTACTTGGCTGTCTGTACTTAGAAGAAGAGTAAAACCAGCAGTGAAGAAGAGTGAAACTAGGAGTGAACCTAGGAGTATGGTTGAAATAAGGGGGAATATCATGTGAGAAATAGGGGAAATCACGGGTGGAATTCTTTAGGTGGGAGTGGAAGCGGGTGTTCCAAATGACTGGCTCCAAAGCGATCTCTGCTGCAGCAGGTGTGTCCTATCAGAAGACGATTATAATTCCTAGGTTATGTTATATACAACTTGGAATTATATAATTTCTGGTTTTATAATAAAGAGGATGGAGGCATGCTCTGATTCTACTGTCAATGGTATTATACGTGGTAAACACCCCAATATGCAGTCCAAATCAAGGACTTACTCGAGGGGTGGATTTGTACTAATATATGCCTGCACGAGAATAATAGGCGGTTAAGATGACGTCATTATCATAGCCAAGTTTAGTGAGTTGATGAAGTTGAACCACCTATTTTTTTGGCGTGGGATCTAGTTATACATATTGTAACAGTAACACTATTCAAATGTTATAGAGAAGTTAGCCTTGGAAGTTAGGAAGAACTCCCTCTTTTCTACCTTTCAATAATCGATTCATAGTCAATGGCATTATATAATGACTAGGTATTGAAGAGCGTGCGGGTGCCAGGTTTTGGGGAAAAGTAGATAGACCTTCATAATTTCCTACTAAAAGCGTGTGCTGAACTGAAACCCACGCGATGGATTAAACATTTCATTATATCACGTGGTACGTATCACATGATTTAAAAACAGATATATCATATCGTGTTTAATCCCGAATGCCGATTCGTGGATCACCTGGCAATATAATAGCTAAATGGTTACAGAATACAGAATAGGAGAATATGATTGTATTGTTTCAACTGCATGTCTATTCTCTTCCCCTCCTATTCTATGGTCAGGTTGGTATAATTTCATTCTCTTCTTAAATAGTATCTCCTAGACAATCACAGGTGCAGAGGTAAGAGAATTCGGACAATTCATCACGACCAAAGTTCATGGGGGTATTTTGTCGAAAAAACAAGATTGAAATAGTTGTAAAAACTATTTTCGTCCTGGGAAAGAAAAAAAAGAAAAAAAAGAAAATCTTTTACAATTTTACCATCAACAATTTTACCTACAACAATTACTGTTTCAAGACAATGAAATACAGACTCAGAGCAATTATGTGAACAAATTGAGGCCGTGACGAGGGTGATGTCGCAAGTTTAAAATACTCTGAGTTAATTCAAGTCAATAAGTTACCAATATGATTTACCTCGAAGGTTTATAAAGAACAGGAATTGAGCAATTGAGGAATTGCTATCAATTTCACATATACCCTTACGAACCCAAAAATAACCTACCGCAACTTTCTTATAAAACAAAATCGGGAGATTATTATTTCAACTTCTGGTTTTTTATTATTAATTTAGAGTTAAGATCATGTCAGTTATTGGTAACTCATTTACAAGAGTCTTATAAACTAGTGACCTATTCGATTACTGACTAAAATCTCGAACGAAATCAGATGGCTTCGGCCGATCTGACTCAAGAATAAATCATGTCAACTATAGCTGTTAATCGACCGAAACGAATGCATTAATTTCGCATCAATCACTCGATTTTAAAAACTTCGGCGTTCGGCCTCATCACTAACATTTCACTCTCATGAATGACTTTCAATCGACAAAGTCCGGTCGACAAACCACGAACTTTCACAAGGTCTACAGTAATTGATCAGGAATATATAGCCCAATATGCAGCAATTGAGCGCCGCCTCTAATTTGGTTAACCATTACACCATCCCTGGCCCCCCATGATCAGAACACCCTCACTGACGACGTCATTATCAGAGCTTATACCAATGCACTGATGACGTCACACCGCCTATTCCTGGCACGCAGCCATTTATTCCCTGCAAGTTTGACATGTGCTAGATGTTTCAAACGCTCGGAGCTGTAATTGGCCGAGTTCCCGGGTATAATTGATACTTATACAATCTAATAGATGCTGTTAGAAACAATACTTGTTAAGCACGGACAGAGTGACTGGCGACAGACCCCTATTAACGGTTTCTGATGCTTGTTATGTAAAGCATATAACGCCGGAGCAAGCCAGAGTACAGGGGAAATAGGTGCAGAATTCGTCACCAAATCGTCATGTTGAAGCATGGAGATGATGCAATCTGAGGTCTAAGAGCTGTGAGTCAACGGCAGGATCAGAGCTTCAAGGTGAAAAGAATTTATCATGCGATTAGATATTCAGGAGCGAAGGCTCATAATCATAATATTAATGACTTCCCAGTTCCCCTGATACCCAGCGGAGAGCATCAGGAGGAGCAGTTGCAGGATTATTTGAAACTTCAATATATATGAGAATATTATATTATTCAATATGGTATAAGCGGGAAGTCTGCGCGGGATCAAGAAGTCCGGGAAACGTTAAATAATAAGGAGGGAGTGATCTGGTGAATTCTCCCACATGCTTAATATTAGGAAATCAGCAAGGCTTTATAACCAATACACGTTATGAAGGATCAACTTCAAGAAATCCGGTAAACGTTTAATAATGGTGAATTTTGCTCGCTGCCTATTTATTATGACTGAAATTGTGCCCTTCTTTGGGACACCTCTCTCGGTAGTCCTTCTTCACATTATATCGGGGTAACTTATAACTATGGAACGTTATACTTGCCTTGAATAGCAAGACCTACTTTCAATATGGCTGCTCCCACTTCCCATGGCAAAAGGAGACCGCTCCTATTACTCTATTACCTGAATCCCTTACTTTTCACACAGTTACAAATTCATATCTAAAAGAATATGAGTATAAGCACAGTTTCTTGGTGCATAAACTGTTAGTACCTACAGATGGTTTGCAATCTGGTGAACGGAATGATAGTCATTTGGAATTGGGTGAATGCAATGTTTCTACAATATACAGTTAGAGCAAAGTATAGTTGAATAGTATACATCTAATGTATAGTCTGCATACTCTTCACCTCTTCAGAGTTCAGGGGACAGTAATCACACTTTTCGAATAGTATCCTATATTGGTCACGGTGAAATCTGTGCAAAAAACAGCCAGAGAAATCACTGATTCAACAGGAAAACAGGGAGGAGCTACAGCACATACATACATACATACATACATATACACATTGTACAGCACTACTACACAGCTGCCTGACCACTCTCCGCAGCCTCTGAGCAGCGAACAAGTTAACACGGAATAAACAGATCCGAGACAAGTCCTCTCCACGACCCACCCTGGAATAACCCGCCCAATTGGTCATTGCACCGAATCCCTGCCCTCTGATTGGTCGACACGGTCACGTGACTCGTCCTTAATTACATGTTCGTTAAGCATTAAATTCCCCTTGATTACCAGGTCCAGAGTAATTTAGCGCAGCTAGTAACCCGGTGGATTATATATATAACCACTCTAAACTGTAGCAACTAAGAATTGCCACTACTGCGCATAATTGGTGCAATATAATTTAAAATCCAGCCTAAATCAGGGGAATTAAACTTTATATACTATGACATAAACGACATTTAATTTTGGCAGTTCCATGCACGATTACTTGATTAGTTCGCGTTGTAAGAACGGCATTTGGACTTGTATTTGAAAAGGAGTCCAGGGCTTGGTGCATGTTGATGTAAGTGATTAAGCATGTTATAAATGTACACGTCACTCCAAGTCATGTTCTTTAGGCGTCCTGACCATTCAAGATGAGGGGGCAGAGTTTGTGTCACATTCAATGATTCGAACACGTTTTGTGCAATCTATGGAACATAGAAATGATGGAAAATCATGAACATCGCTATTCAGATTCGTCATGTTATGATTAAAATCATCCCTTGAAATGTGCAACACTAAATTTTCTCATTTATTAAATGCCTCCATGTAGTAACAATGATTTGCTGCTAGTGCTCATGAGATATATTTAATGTTCAAGTTTGGAAGATCAGTATCCAAAGGCCTGGTTATAATATGCATGGGAGCTTTAGCAAGGTCACTTTCAAGAAGGTTGGAGTTTGTCTTCGTCTTACGAAATAAAATGATTTGAGAACTTTTAAAGGCTTAAGTAGTCATCTATGTACATTTCTTAAATCAAATCAGTCACTATCTATAATATGTGATTTTCAATAACCCTCTTGGTTTTGCAAAGTGAAACAATCCAGCTAACTTATACAGTACTTTTACCTACTTCTTTAATCAACCAAAAGTGAAAAGGTTATACTGTTAGAACTTAATTGATGCTCTGTATTATCATGATGAACACTCCTGAATACCTGAATATGATAGTTCATGACACACCATTATCTATCTTAATCAAACCTGATCTAAAAAGTGAATTAAACGTTTAGACTGAGATGATAAGGTGTTCATTTAGATCTTTTACTTCTAAGATTACCTACAACCATAACTATTTCGGCTACCACCACAAGTATTTGGCTACAAAAACTATGTTTAAAGAACTTCATGAAAAAAAATCAGTTAACTTTATATTCAAAATTATTAGCCAAGAAAATTTTTCATAATTCTAAGCACATACTAGGATAAGGAATCTTGTGATCTATAATTTAAGCCATAAAAGAGAAATATCTACCTTTGAAAAATTATAAAATTTGGACAATTTCCACCAGAATTTCATCAATTGAGCACCTACTGTTTTGAGCAGTTAAAAGATCCATCCTTCTAACTTGATATTTTTCAGCTTTGCTAAATATTTTCATACCTTAATCCCCCCTGGAAAGGGGGGTGAAGATTTTTGGTCAGAAAAGGTATATAGGAGTTGCCCCTATTTCAAGGATTCTGGGGGAGTGAAAAAATTAAGGGGGATTGGGACATGGCATGAGAATTTCAAAATAAGATAGAAATCATACTTCTGCAATATTTTTCTCAAAGCCTCTCGTTACTTAAATTTTGTCATAATCACTCAACTAATTTGCAGGGTGATTATTTTCGGAATCAATGGGATTGGCAACTAGGGGGAGCACATGGATCTGTTTTGGATTCATGGGACAAAAACTCAATGTTGAGATTTTTATACTACTAGAGCCTGTTGCCTCATACATAATATGGGTTTGCCTCCAATCATTGCCATTATAGAGGTAGACCTGGGATTAACCCAATATTTGAAGGGCCCTGAATATGTGAGGTCTCAAATTTGTGGGTTTTTTGGGCTCTCATACTTGCCAGCCCTATTTCAATTCATAATAAAAATCATTTAAAATTTTGGTTGTGTGTTAGTTGGATTTTTCAATTCAAATTCAAGGCTAAGGTGTCTAAAAGAGGGGGTAAAATTTTGAAATTCAGGGGGGAAGGTTTTCACAATGGGGGGGAGGGGTTAAAATTCAGGGGATGAGGAGGTTATACCTAGCATTAATATTTCGTGAAAAAAAAAACAAAGATCTGATTGACTTCAAAACAAAAATTGGAGCCATTTCAACCCATTTTCTGACATCACGAAAAAAACATTTTAAATTATGGCAAATACATGTTCTTGCTCACCCCTTCACCAAAACAAAGGTAAGTTTTCAAACTTATAAGTTTGTTGTAACTTGCTTGCTTATGCTAGAGCACTTCGTGAAATCGAATTTCAACACACTGGTAAACTTATAAGTCCAATTTTCAGAGATTATTCAATCCATTGTGCTGTTGTAAGAGATCAAGGTTAATAGTATCATATTTTTGGGGGTGTAGAGACTGATCTTTTGCATATATCATAACAATGTTCCCAGAGTTTAGCTACTTTATTCAATTGGGGATCAATCCTTCTGCATAATGATTATTTACAAATATTCAGCTTTATCAATGAAATGAGGGTGACATTTTATCACCTGATAGGATTGAATAGCATGCAGGAGATTTTCTGCATTTCTTGAATGACTGGCCTATATCCCAGTAATTATTTACTAGAAATTTTGGGGTCCCAGAGGTTGCATCCAATCTCGTATATCAAATCATATAATATAATCCCCATTTATGCTTTTATGGGTGAAACTACATCAACTGCATGAATCAGTAACCTAAGAAATAATAGGAAACGGCTAAAAAATGGGTGGACTTAACTCCGCGGCGGACCCGCTGCGGACCCGGTGGACCCGCTGCGGGTCCGCCGCGGACTCCACTAAAGTCCACCATAAATTTTTTTTGGTGGACTTTGGTGGACCCGCAGCGGACTTTTCAAAACTCCGCCGCGGAGTGGTGGGTCCGCTGCGGGTCCGCTTGGGCTCCGCCGCGCACTGGTGGACAGTCCACCGAAAAAGTCCACCAAAGAAGTCCACCAGGGAAAAAAAGTCCACCGTGGATTGGAGTCCACCGCGGAGTTGTTGTCCACTGGTGGACTCCCCAGGTGGACTCCACCAGCGGACTTTGGTCCACTGGCGGAGTCCACTGGTGGAGTCCACCAGCGGAGTCCACAGGTGGATTCCACCAGCGGAGTCCACAGGTGGAGTCCATCAGCGGAGTCCACTTGTGGAGTCCAACTACACCAGCGGAGTCCTCTCGCGGATAACATTTTTGGCCCCGACAATTCCATGATTTTCTTGTGAAATAGCCGTCAAATTGCTTAAAATTTCCATGAATTGCGGACGTCCGCATTATGTCCGATATACCTTATTGGACATAATTATCACGGACTTTAGTTTTACGGACATAAAACTTCACGGACATTAATATTCACGCTCGATCCAGCCACTTCAAATTTCAAAAAATCTTCAAAATTATCGGCTCGATTTCTCCCATTTTCCCCCACTTGAATGCTTGAATTGAAGATTTTTTCAATATTTTTCTTTGATAAATATGATAAATTTCCATATTGCAGGTACTAAGCATTAAAAAGAAGCATAATTTCCTTACAAATTCTATTATTTGTGCATTTCAAGAGAGGAGGTCAGAAATTTTGCGTCTCTACCGCCTATAAATTTTAGGACGAAATGCCGGACTTGATTTTCACGGACCTGAATATTACGGACATTAATTTAATGTCCGTGATAATTATGTCCGATAAGGTAAACGGGGCTGAGTGCCGTCACAGATCCGAAGGTCAATTTTTCTCTATCCTAAACCTTACCGAGACTCTTAGCAAAACCCTTACCATAATCCTGACCCTAAACCTAACAAATCTTGATCCTAATCCCGACCATAACCTTCAAAGTGCTGGATGCGCTTGATTATACTTTTCTGAGTGACGTCATTGTCATGGAAAATGAAGGCTCTCGTTTACATGGGAGACGTATTGGCCAGATTCCCCCAGGACCCTCTCAGATTTGAGCTAATATCAACTTTTTGGTGGTGATCTAATTATCCCCCATTTGTCTTAAAAAGAGGTGTGACATGTTTATTTTTGGTCAAATCCTTAATTTCACATTCGCACCGGACACACCCTTTTTTCCAATTCCAGCTGGAAAAAGCATTGAAATTAGGGGTTTCTGGATTGCGGACGTTTGCGGACAAGGGGAGGGAGGGGTCTGAAATGGCCAAAACTTTATGAATGTCCTTTAATATGGATGGCCCCAAGTTGATTTTGAAATATCATTCAAATCTGAGAGGGTCTACTCACCCCTCCCCTCTCATTGCGACGCCTTTTATGGATGGTCCCTTTGAAATATCGACCGAATCTGAGAAAGCTATGTGTACTCGGCATTGTCATTCACACATTCTGGTACACATGTCAGAACCGCCAGGCTGACCGCCCGCTCCTTGAGAGCATTTGAAAACAAACTAAACATTATCAATCCAACCATTCAACTCTCAAACCACTGTTAATTCAATTATCTCCATACACTAACATATTATATGATAAGTTTTTTATGGCCTATCTTATTCCTAAAAGATTTTATGTGTCTATTTCAATTCTGAATCACCTGCGTGTAATTTGTGTATCACACCCAGTCTTTATAGTTGGTATTACACTGATAACGGTTTTGTAATTTATGATAATGCTGCGAGTATTTTCATGCGTGTAACTTGTAATGTAGCTCTTGTCCCATTAAACACACAGCTAGTAGACTGCCTCCAATCAATGCTTTGCTTTTACAGCTATAAAATGACTTAAAACGGTATATGTTCATAATTTTTCGATATTTTCGCCTCTATGTTAGCTTGACAACGTCATTTAAGATTTCTTTTCTTAAACACAAGAATATCATTTAACCATGTTATATACTTTCGCTTAGCCCGAGCTAAGACTGCATTGTCATTCACACATTCTGGTACACATGTCAGAACTGCCAGGCTGACCGCCCGCTCCTTGAGAGCATTTGAAAACAAACTAAACATTATCAATCCAACCATTCAACTCTCAAACCACTGTTAATTCAATTATCTCTATACACTAACATATTATGACGGGTTTTACGGCTTATCTTATTCTAAAAGATTTTTATGTGTCTATTTCAATTCTGAATCACCCATGTAATTTGTGTATCACACTCAGTCTATATAGTTGGTATTACACTGATAACGATTTTGTAAGTTATGATAATGCTGCGAGTATTTTCATGCATGTAACTTGTAATGTAGCTCTTGTCCCATTAAACACCCAGGTAGTAGACTGCCTCCAATCAATGCTTTGCTTTTACAGCTATAAAATGACTTAAAACGGTATATGTTCATAATTTTTCGATATTTTCGCCTCTGGCTCTATGTTAGCTTGACAACGTCATTTAAGATTTCTTTTCTTAAACACAAGAATATCATTTAACCATGTTATATACTGCTTAGCCCGAGCTAAGACTGCATTGTCATTCACACATTCTGGTACATGTCAGAACTGCCAGGCTGACCGCCCCGCTCCTTGAGAGCATTTGAAAACAAACTAAACATTATCAATCCAACCATTCAACTCTCAAACCACTGTTAATTCAATTATCTCTATACACTAACATATTATGACAAGTTTTTTACGGCTTATCTTATTCCTAAAAGATTTTATGTGTCTATTTCAATTCTGAATCACCTGCGTGTAATTTGTGTATCACACACAGCCTTTATAGTTGGTATTACACTGATAACGATTTTGTAAGTTATGATAATGCTGCAGTATTTTCATGCGTGTAACTTGTAATGTAGCTCTTGTCCCATTAAACACACAGCTAGTAGACTGCCTCCAATCAATGCTTTGCTTTTACAGCTATAAAATGACTTAAAACGGTATATGTTCATAATTTTTCGATATTTTCGCCTCTGGCTCTATGTTAGCTTGACAACGTCATTTAAGATTTCTTTTCTTAAACACAAGAATATAATTTAACCATGTTATATACTTTCGCTTAGCCCGAGCCGATCAGGCGCAAGCCAATCAAAGGAAACGCCAAAGGACCCATGCTCTGCTCAAAACAACATCAACAGCAACAACAACAGACATAAGGACAACAACGGCAACAATAACAACATTTACAACATTTTCAACAGTTCTTTGTCTTCCGTTCCAGGCAGTATCCTGGAACTGGGCTTTGCCCATTGAGCCCAGTTAAATCCCAATCGATGGGAATATGATTTACACAGTCTGGTTGGGTCAGGCCTCCCTGTGACCCATCTAGACGAAGGGAGGTGGTACATAACCACCTTCGGCAGATCTCCGACTTAATATGCAGGCAAGTCTCGTCTTGCTTTGCAGTCTGATTGATGCCACGGGCGTTGGCAGCTTGCCAGTCCAGAGAGGTCCTGGACAGGCTGGCTGCTCAGCTCAGGATATAGCCCGGCAGTCGGGTGGCCTAAAAAACCACCCAGGAGTTCACACCCTTGGCCTAGCGTATTAGGGATAGTCTCTATGCTCAGCATGGCTGCCACCGGCCTGGTCGATTAAACCGACCTTGGCCTTTCTACTAAGACTACTAAGACTAAGCTATGTGTACACATGGCACTCCTTTCCAAAAACCATACAGCCTTTATGGCGGAGTCCACTGGCGGATTCCACCAGTGGAGTTTACTGGTGGACTCCACCCGCGGAGTCCACTGGCGGATTCGAGTCCACTGGCGGATTCGAGTCCACTGGCGGAGTTGAGTCCACTGGCGGAGTCGAGTCCACCAGTGGACTCCACTGCTGGAGTCCGCCAGTGGACTTGACTCCGCCAGTGGACTCCGCCGGTGGAGTCCACTGACTCCGCGGCGGACTTACCTCCACAATTATTTTAGTCCACGGTGGACTTTTTTGGTGGACTTTGTCGGTGGACTGTCCACCAGTGCGCGGCGGAGCCCAAGTGGACCCGCAGCGGACCCACCACTCCGCGGCGGAGTTTCGAAAAGTCCGCTGCGGGTCCACCAAAGTCCACCAAAAAATTTTTATGTTGGACTTTAGTGGAGTCCGCGGCGGACCCGCAGCGGGTCCACCGGGTCCGCAGCGGGTCCGCCGCGGAGTTAAGTCCACCCATTTTTTAGCCTAGGAAACCCTAACAAACACAAAGTTGGGAGTGTTGGGTGCCTGTCAAATGCATTCAACCCCACAACATGGTCACAAGTCTGTGTGGTGCAGTGTTAGCCTTCATTACAACATATATCATTTTTGGTGTCTTGTGCTTTATTTTGATCTGCCTAGCTCTCTGATGAAGGCATTTCTTTGGCATGGATCCCTTCAAAGACTACAGTTGGAGTTTTTGGAGAGTTCTGTGGCTTGACTACAAAGATGACTGTATTTGTTCTACAAAAAAGATAATGTGTATCCTTAAAACTTTAAAAGCTCAGAACCCACTATATGTTAAGTTGGAATCTTTGGGATCTTAGGATTAAAATCAATATATTCAGATGAAAAGTTGAAAAGCTAAAATATATGTGCATGGTTATAAAATTGAGGTATGTAATGGAATGATGATACCTCATTACAGCCTGGGGCACCATGCTAGAGAAAAATCATGAGGAATTATCTAATAATATTTACATATATTTTACACTGTGAACTAGTTATTATCACATTAAGTGGCCTCTAGTTAACATGTACCCTAACAAGGTACTCAAAACACAACAAAAAGTTTTTAAAAACTTAACCATTATACCACACGCAGGTACCAGTAATGGATACATTAGAAACTGAAATATGAGGGACAGATAAGAAAAAGCAGCATTAGAGAAAAATCAAGAAACAAATTTAACAAACAAAATAATAACAGAAATTAGATTGATATCTTCAAGAAAGTTTTCATTATGACTTAAAGAATAAATGAGAAAAGATAAGAAAAGACTACAAAGACTACGAAGATGACTTTATTTGTTCTATCAAAAAGATTTCTATCAAAAAGATTTCTTTTTAATTCAAACATGTTTTAACCCTGATTTTCAGGAGAAGCATCTCTCAAGATGGAGTATTGGATCAGGATGCATGCCACTCGCATTAATTTCATTAATGTGCAACGTAAAAGGACACAAATGACCCGGATCCATCCGCCGGTCCTCTACTTCTCACTTAGTGTGTTGCTTAATTTCTTGGTGCTTGGAGTAAAGACAAAGACCAAAGAGCAAGTTTCAGATTCATTCAGGCAGGTGGTCACTGCACTTGACGGTGCTATACCCTGGTACCAGGGGTGACTGCTGGGGGGCCTACCTCATAAAAAGCTCTCAATTTAAACACCCGAAAGCTGAGGTAGGTATTGGACTGAAGATGCCTGCACACCACTCATCTTGGTGTGACTCATTAAGATCCTACTGCTCTCACATTGCATTACCTAAAGGAATCATGTTGGTGTTCAAGTACGGAGTTGGAGAAAAATCTTGCAGATTGATGTCTTGAAGAAAGATTTCTTTTTAATTCAAACATGTTCTATCATATAATAATATAATGGTTTTACAATAATGTAACAATAATGGGTCTGCAAAAATTAGAAACTAATAAACTTCATCTACAAAGAGGATAAGAAATGATAATACAAAGAAGATAATATAAATATTTATTATTTGCCATGAAGCATTCTGAGTTTGTGTTGAGAAATACAATTTGTATAAAACAACACTTGACACAAAAGCTGTTCCAACTCAATTGGGCAAAGAAAATCTTTCATGGAAGCATTCTGCATTAAACAAGAAGCCAAAAACGATATTCATGAAATGAAGAAAATGTTTTAAATCATACACAAAATAATGAATGTTATCATTTTAAACTTTAAAGTAATGAAGTCCTACCACTCAACAACGAGTTAATCCTGTCCAGCATAAGTATAGGACAAATTTTGTGATTCGGTAAAGGAAATATTAAAATGTTTATTCCTGAGAATGCTTAAAAGAGATGCAATTTTTGTTTTTGTAGTTGCAATGCCCCAGACGTTGTCTGCCCCATTTTTCAAAATATGGAGTCTGGGCGCGGCGCGCAAACGCGCAGACGGGGCCAAGAACCGCCTAGTAATTGCCCCGACGCTCATTGCCCGTTTATTTCTTTCAGTTTCTCACTGGCACAGATCATGGCGAAAACACAACTTTGTGACAGTTTTGTCAGTCAACGGCGACAAGTGAAGTAAGCAACTTGTGCAAAACAACGACGCACACGCTAGCCAGACGTTGCCTGCCCTTGTCAGACGGGCCTTCGGCGGACGCGCGCCCACCGAAGGCGAAGGGGTCAGACAACGTCTGACAAGCCTGCCCCATATTTTTTTTCAAAAACTCTGCGAGTCGGGGCGCGCGCGCTTCGCGCGCCCCGACCAGACAACGCCTGGCAAGCACACGCAGAATGAAATTGAAACAACGCCGCACGCATAACAACGCCGCGCGCAAAATAATTACGCCGTGCAAGCGTAAAGATTAGATGCACCACGCGCGCATGAAAATACAACGCTCTGCACGTGAAACTACGCCGCTCGTATATTATAGAACTACAGCGCTTGCGACGAAATTCTACTACGTCGAGTGACGTGCGTAGAACTTCACTGCGCGCCCGTAGAACTTCACTGCGCGCCCGTAGAACTACGCTGCGCGCGCGGAGAAATACACTGCGCGCGCGTAGATCTACGCTGCGCGCCCGTAAAACTACGCTGCCTGTGCGTAAAACTACGCTGCCTGCGCGTAAAACTACGCTGCCTGCGCGTAAAACTACGCTGCCTGCGCGTAAAACTACGCTGCCTGCGCGTAAAACTACGCCGCGCGCGTAAAACTACGCCGCGCGCGCGTAAAACTACGCCACGCGCGCGTAAAACTACGCCGCGCGCGCGTAAAACTACGCCGCGCGCGCGTAAAACTACGCCGCGCGCGTAAAACTACGCCGCGCGCGCGTAAAACTACGCCGCGCGCACGTTAAACTACGCCGCGCGCGCGTTAAACTACACCGCGCGCGCGTAAAAGTACGCCGCGCGCGCGTAAAAGTACGCCGCGCGCGCGTAGAACTACGCCGCGCGCGCGTTGAACTACGCCGCGCGCGTTAAACTACGCCGCGCGCGCGTAAAACTACGCCCTGTGCGCGTAAAACTACGCCGCGCGCGTAGAACTACGCCGCGCGCGCTTAGAACTACGCTGCGCGCGAGTAGAACTACGACGCGCGCGCGTAGAACTACGCTGCGCGCGAGTAGAACTACGCCGCGCGCGAGTAGAACTACGCCGCGCGCGAGTAGAAATACGCCGCGCGAGTAGAACTACGCTGCGCGCGAGTAGAACTACGCCGCGCGCGAGTAGAACTACGCCGCGCTCGAGTAGAACTACGCCGCGCTCGAGTAGAACTACGCCGCGCGCGAGTAGAACTACGCCGCGCGCGGTGTAGGTTTTAATTCATTCATTTCTCCGCAACTACAAGAGGTTAAAATATAACTGATACGAGAATGTTATCGTCGGAAACTTTCGTAAAACTAAATCATGTCATACTCATTTTTGTCGCCACATATTTCGCATTTCAAGTCAATGGTATGTTATATGGCGCACGTCCATTAAAATATTTTGTTCACAACAAGTACAATTTGAACTTTTAATGGTCAACGAAAACGTCAAGTAAACCCCAGATACAAAATATTTACAATTAATGAACTTCAATGAGCCCCAATTGTCAATGAGTCAATCATGAACAAAATCGATTTGCTTTATTAATCATTAATCTAAAACCAAAAGTAAAAAGATACAAAATGGATACTTGACACTATAACTTGTCGTACTGAGCATGACCATGTGAAGAATTTGGTCGCTGAAGGCTTATGTGTTTTAACTCCTTTTAATTGTCTTCGCTCTTCAGCATCTTGATGAATGAAATGGTGTGAATATGATCTGATGCTGTGAGTAATTGTGAATAAATGAATATAAGGTGGTTTCATCGTTTTGCGTCGATCAAATTGACTGATCAAATGAAAAACGCGCACAATACACTGATGTCCGCGCAAAAAAGCAAGCGCAAGCGATTGTGTGTGTCTTTCATTTGATCAGTTCACATTCGATCGACGCGAAACGATGCAGGTGCCTGTGAAGAAATGATAATGCGCTCAACTGGAGCTGGCATTGTCTTCCTGTCCCGTCACCTCACAAAACTCCTGAACCTCCCCTTGTGTTTTGACACACTCCTCCTTGAGAATGGATGAGGGCTCCTTTATAAACACCTTCTCCATGTAGAGGAGGAAGAAGAACGCGATATACCCGGATATGATTCCCACGAGCACGTCGGTAGCGTGGTGGTAGTGTTCAGTGTAGCGGGTTAGGGCGATAGCAGGTCCTACTATCACTGAGAGCACTGCCTGAGGCGTAGAAATGTGAGTTGGTACATCAAAGTATGGTCAAACTGAAACGTCAATATCATGATTTGGGGTGGGTTTCAAGTGCAAATCATTGAATTTTATTTGAAACGTAGATGTTCGCAGATCGCTCGTTTGAAGGAGGGTTCGATAAAGACGCACAATTTTGCTGTACTAAATTGAGATTAGAAATTTACGTAGTAAACGGCGCACTTGCATCGTTGCAAAAAAGGAAAGCTTTTTTTTCCCAAAAACCCCCATAAAGGGGCCCTTTTCAAAAAAAAACCCAAAAAATATAACAAAAAAAAAACCATGAAAAAACAGGAGAAAAGGGGGCAAAATTTTTCCCCCGCTTTCCTTTCCCCAAAAAAAGTTTTCCCCTTTCTTACGCCGTTGTTTAAAAAAAAAAAAAAAAAAACCCCCCCCCCCCCCCCTTACCAGAATAAATTTCTCCCCTTTTTTAAAAACCCCCCTTGCCCAAAGTTCGGAGAGGGTTCTGCTGAAATTTTTAAAAAAGCGGGTTCTACTGCAGATCGGGGGAATATTTTGTCCGATGTTCCTGTATAACAGCAGATTGAGTGTAAGTGGCTTACATCCATATTGACACGCCCTGCATAGAAGTGAAACCCTTGCAAACTTTCTATCAGCAATTTTATTTGGATTTCGATTTGATAAACAGTAGGTAGCAATAGATCAAAATAGGTGCGTAGAATATAGAGACTTTATCAGAAAACTTTATCAGAAAACTTTATCAGAAATAAGAGTACGAGTAGTGTGGTGACAAACATCTTTAATTGTAACAAGTGAAACGCCGTGTTTCTTGCAGTATTTCAATGGATGTATCATTCATTGGACATATAGTGGAGAGAGATCAGAATGGTACTAATTGAATGGAATCAGGGTGCCTAGTGGCAAATGGACTGGGGATAACATGGTTAGATCTATAGTTGAAAATGGGCATAGAAAGATTGAGCTGGGATCAGAGTGCTAAGTGGATTGGCATCAGAGTGGTAAATGGCCATTGGACTGGAGTTCAGAGTGGTAAGCAGACTGCGATCAGAGGTAAGCAGGTAAGTAGAATGGAATCAAAGTGGTAACTGCCATACATATTGAGACTCAGAGTGGTAAATGGACATTTGACTGGGTTCAGAGTTTTAAGCAGACTGGGATCAGAGTAAAAAAATGGACGGGGAGGACTGGGATAAAAGTGGTTAGTAAACAGGAATCGGAGTAGAAAGTGGACTCAGGAGTCAGGACTGATATTAGAGTGGCAATTGACTGAGATTATAGTGGTACGTGTTCTGGAATCAGATTGCAAAGTGGAATCAGGAGTCAAGACTGTGTTCTCAAAGTGACGAATGGACTGGGATAATTTAAGTGGTTAGTATACGGGAAATAGAGGGAAAGTGGACTCCTGACTAAAATCATGAATCAGGTTGGCAAATAGACTGGGATAGAAGTGGTTTATTGACGGGAATTAGAGTGGAAATTGAACTCAGTACTACTACTGAGACCAGGGTGGCAATGGACCTGCATCAGAGTGGTAAATGGACATTCGATTGGGTTCAGAGTCGTAAAGCAGACTGGGATCAGAGTGGAAAGTGGACTCAGGACAGACGTCATTGTCAAATGGACTTGTATCAGAGTGATACGTGAACTGGGAACAGAATGGTATATTATAAGTGGATTGAGAAAGCAGAGTGATAAGTGGATTGAGATCAGACTGCAGGTAAGATAAGCGTGTTAGTGGACTGAAATTGGATTGGTAAGTCAGCAGAGTTCAGAAATTAGAGTAGATAGTAAGTAAACTTGCGTCTGCTATCAGAGTGGTAAGTGGAAAATGTAGGAAACATCATGGAGGTCAAAACAACTCTCTGATATCAAATGAACATTGGCAAATGAAGCATGTTTTGATTACATGGAATACATAATCGCATGTGTACGTAGATTAGGTACTAACAAACAATTGCCTATAGATCTACAGCAATAATAACAATGTAAAAGTGCTAAAAACAACCACATTGTTTTTACTAATTTGGCATAATTCAGTTATCCCAGTACTATTGAGTAGTGAAAGTACTGCAATTTCACGCTCCGATGGGTTAATTTGGCTTAGCTAACCAGGATAATGTTACTTGATTGGGAACCTAGCATTAACAGTTTCTGGATCGTTTGAAGAATCATTTTCCGTCGCATTTTAAATAGGTATTGAGGGTCCCAGTTATCAAAATATTATGTAGTTATCAAAAATATCACCTGCTTTGATAGCATAGATATGTCAATTCATTCGGGTAATTTGATTCTGAAATGATGTATGGCATATCTTTTGCTTATAATTGTCCTAGAAATTTCGTTCGAATTGGAAAGAACTAGCGTTCACTGATTAATCGTTACGAACTGGCCCATTTTCCTAATTAACATTCAGGAAGCCCAATGAGTTTTACTGTAGGGCACGTGACTACTCCACTTAATTGGAGCAGCGCAGAATCGCACTCGATCTGTTGTTGATTTCTACAGCAGATAATATTCCCTAGATCTGCGGTCGATCTGGTCGATCTGCACTGCAGACTTTAATGACCGCAGATTTACGGAACATCGGACTGCAGATTCACAGCACATTTTAATAACCGCAGATCCACTGCAGATCTACCGCAGATATTCTGTACAGGAACAACGGGGTTAGACATAAAACATATCACAGGTAGGTGTTGTCTTTGTGAGAAATCTTGATGAATTATAGTTAATGGATGAGTTTTTAGGAATTAGGTACTAAAACACGAAATGATCGCACGAAAAATTGTACGTCCGTTATTTGCGCGATGATTTTCCGCGCGATCGTATGTGTCAGGATTTAAGCTTTTAAATCGATGGAGCACTGCACTCAAAGCATATTATGAGCATCAGATATCATAAAATAGCTGTTCCTACTTTAGTACTGGGGAACTGGGAAGTATTAATAATAATAAACAACTTTAGAATGTCAGAATTGGATGATGATCTAACATCTAAATTCAAACAGCGCAGCAAGAGCTCATGGCTTTGAAGTCATGATATAGCTGGAGCTAGGAGTTTCCTCACCCCAGACAACCGGAACCACAAAATATTTATGAAATTAAGAAGTAGGAATTGTCTCATTTCTTTTCAAGGGAAATGGGTGTATCCAAGTGACAAATTCCAAACATTCAGTGCAGGCATATTATAATTGGTAAAATATTATTATTACGTAGCTCGGTACATCATGAGATTGAGATCTGATAGTGATACGATCAACGATGAAGCTCAAGCTTTTGTACAATTATAAAGTGCGGGAGTTATTTGTAGCGGGATGTGTTTTGTATTTGCAAAGTGGAAAATGAAAAAGGCGGCACGCGGACACTGCAGTTGAATTTGAATTCATCGTTCAAGATATTCATGATGCTGATGATTAGATTGATACCGATCAACGCTATAATTGCTCATTTAAAATCATGCTCATAAACCAAGGTCCTGGTTAGGGCAATCATAAACCATTAAACTAATGAATCAATAGGTAGGTACCTATAAACGCACTGATTATTATTGTGGATTTTACGATCAGTGAATGCAAATCTTACACAGCTACAGAGTACCCTGGCCCTCATGAAAACCCAGGCCCTAACCGTGACCATTTTTAAAAGCATTCCGGGTTGTTGTAAACATTCCGGGTCGTTGTGAACTTACTCGAGGATCTTGCCTTTGCGATTTTAAACTTCAAGGTAATAATAATATTCCGGGTCCTTATCAACGGACTCGAGGATTTTACCTTTGCATTGTGAATGATGAATAAAATTGAAAATTCCACTTCTACTAGCGTCCTTATATTTATAAACCGAGAATATCGCGTCGCCTTAGCCAATATGAATACAAAAGTTAACATTCTGGGTCCTTATAAATAAACTCGAGGTTTCTACTTCTAGCCTTTGGGAATATAAAGGTAAACAATACAAATTCCGGATCCTTATGAATGATTAAAAACCGGAATTACGCTGCGGAATTCAGACAAATGCAAAATTTGCCAATTGTGACACTGCGCGGCACAAGCGCCGCGCAGTGTCACAATTGGCAAATTTTGCGCCGAATGTTTGCAAATTCTTTTTCGGAGCGCGCGAAATTCGTGATCGCGCGATAGTTTGTTACTACGCAGCCACTGTGGACTACGCTGCAGCTGCGCGCGCGTAGAACTACGCTGCGCGCGCGTAGAACTACGCTGCGCGCGCCTAGAACTACGCTGCGCGCGCGTAGAACTACGCTGCGCGCGCCTAGAACTACGCTGCGCGCGCCTAGAACTACGCTGCGCGCGTGGGAACTACGCTGCGCGCGCGTAGAACTACGAAGCGCGCGTAGAACTACGCTGCGCGCGCGTAGAACTACGCTGCGCCTGTAGAACTACGCTGCGCGCGCGTAGGACTACGCTGCGCGCGCGTAGAACTACGCTGCGCGCGCGTAGGACTACGCTGCGCGCGCGTAGAACTACGCTGCGCGCGCGTAGAACTACGCTGCGCGCGCGTAGAACTACGCTGCGCCCGCGTAGAACTACGCTGCGCCCGCGTAGAACTACGCTGCGCCCGCGTAGAACTACGCTGCGCGCGCGTAGAACTACGCTGCGCGCGCGTAGAACTACGCTGCGCGCGCGTAGAACTACGCTGCGCGCGCGTAGAACTACGCTGCGCGCGCGTAGAACTACGCTGCGCGCGAGTGGAACTACGCCGCGCGTGCGTACAACTACGCTGCGCGCGAGTAGAACTACGCCGCGCGCGCGTACAACTACGCTGCGCGCGAGTAGAACTACGCCGCGCGCGCGTACAACTACGCTGCGCGCGAGTAGAACTACGCTGCGCGCGAGTAGAACTACGCTGCGCGCGAGTAGAACTACGCCGCGCGCCCGTACAACTACGCTGCGCGCACGAAGAACTACGCGGCGTAGGTTTAAATTCATTTATTTCTCTGCAACTGCAAGAGGTTAAAATATAACTGATACGAGAATGTTATCGTCAGAAACTTTCGTAAAACTAAATCATGTCATACTCATTTTTGTCGAATGTCGCCACATATTTCGGCATTTCGCATTTCAAGTCAATGGTATGTTATATGGCGCACGTCCATTAAAATATTTTGTTCACAACAAGTACAATTTGAACTTTTAATGGTCAACGAAAACGTCAAGTAAACCCCAGATACAAAATATTTACAATTAATGAACTTCAATGAGCCCCAATTGTCAATGAGTCAATCATGAACAAAATCGATTTGCTTTATTAATCATTAATCTAAAACCAAAAGTAAAAAGATACAAAATGGATACTTGACACTATAACTTGTCGTACTGAGCATGACCATGTGAAGAATTTGGTCGCTGAAGGCTTATGTGTTTTAACTCCTTTTAATTGTCTTCGCTCTTCAGCATCTTGATGAATGAAATGGTGTGAATATGATCTGATGCTGTGACTGTGAGTGATTGTGAAGAAATGAATAAGGTGGTTTCATCGTTTTGCGTCGATCAAATTGACTGATCAAATGAAAAACGCGCACAATACACTGATGTCCGCGCAAAAAAGCAAGCGCAAGCGATTGTGTGTGTCTTTCATTTGATCAGTTCATTCGCTCAACGCGAAACGATGCAGGTGCCTGTGAAGAAATGATAATGCGCTCAACTGGAGCTGGCATTGTCCTCCTGTCCCGTCACTTCACAAAACTCCTGAACCTCCCCTTGAGTCTTAACACACTCCTCCTTAAGAGTGGAGGAGGGCTCCTTTATAAACACCTTCTCCATGTAGAGGAGGAAGAAGAATGCGATATACCCGGATATGATTCCCACGAGCACGTCGGTAGCGTGGTGGTAGTGTTCGGTGTAACGGGTCAGGGCGATAGCTGGTCCTACTATCACTGAGAGCACTGCCTGGAACATTGCACATGTGAGTTGGTTAATCGTTTGGTCATACCGATAAAGACAAAAATACCAAGCATACAGTAAAAAACAACAACAAAGTGCCACGCAAGATTTTCATCAAATTCAAAATGCCAAATTTCAGAGGTTTTTAATTTCATGAGTTAGTGTGGCTTTCAAGACGTGCAAATCATTGACTTTGATCTAAAAATAACATATTGAAGGGTAGATCAAGATGTTTGCAGATCGATGCAGAGGGCTCGATGATGATGCACAATTTTGCTCTAAGTGTACTTTCGTCAGAATTTATAGAAATTAGACTCGCATACGGTAAGAATGCTTGCTTTCATCGAGCCCTCCGTCAATTGACCGATCTGTCCACACTTGCGACAGCCCCACTCACCTGGAACATGACTCTGGAGGCCCAGGTGGTATCATTGACCCTATCCCTGGCTCTGTGACCCTCGAACAGATTCCCCAACGCACAGAAAAGAAGGATGGAGAAGAGCGCGTGGCCGGAGGGGAAGGACCGCACTGACTCGCCCGAGGGGTCCGCAGGACACGTGTAGGAGGTGACGATGTTACCTGAAACTGAGGGGAACATTCATTAGACTAGCATTAGAGTTATTGAGGGGAACTGGAATTAGATTTTATGAGGGGATTCAAATTAGATTTACTGAGGGGAACTCAAATTTATTACTTTATTTATCAAGCAATTAAATCAATCACTCCCAAGTATTCGCTTTACCATCGCTTCTACGAAATATTTCCTTGTGTTTCACGACTCACCCTTCTCGGGAGTGGAGTACTCCGGACTGCACATGTCCATGAAGTTGGGTCGGAGTCGGCCCACCCACCTCTTGAGGAACTCCGAGTAGAGCACGAAGATGAAGCAGACGAACACGCCGCACCACGTCTGCGGGGGGTTGTAAAATACCTAAGGAGGTGTATTTATGTGGAACAAAATTTTGGTGTTTACAAGTTTGTAGGGTGCAATTTGGGGATCTTTATCAAGTCATTACTCTAGTTAACATATGATAATGACGTCATTTTGAAGTGTCATGGTGGGTGAAAAAATGGAGATTTTTCCGAAAAATCCCCAAATTACAACCTCCATAAATACACCTCCTAAGGTAGGTTTTTAAAAGTACGGCAAAAAATACAATACGAATTTTTTTCTGAAAATTGCCGATGAAAAAAAGTGATCAATCGTCTGTAATTTAAAGGATGCAATTAATTTCATAAATGATTATATATAGTTATTAAGTTATAGCTTGGTATTTCATCGCAAAATTATAACTAAAAATAATGTATCATTAAAGTTTGGTATCTCAACTCACGAATAAAATTAACAATAATTCATAAAAATGGGCACTCAGTAAAGGGATATCAATTCATCAGTAAAGAGAGAAATACCTTATCCCACCAGTAGATCAGGACCCTCTTATCGCAGAAGCTGACGCCCCAAATCCGGGACTTGACGGCACAGTGGATTATCAGCGCTACGAAGGGGTAGATGAACATGAGGCCTGCAGCTGCCCCTGCAGTCAGGGTTTGAGGAAAGAGGTTGTGAGAGAAAGTGCTAAGCCTAAAGTCTGAGGAAATAGAGTGTAGTTAAGGTCTGAGGAAAGAGAGCAGTTAGGGTCGGAAGGGGTTATAAGAGAAAGTGGTAAGGGTCTGAGGTGGGAGGTCATGAGCTGTAAGGGTCTGACTCTGAGGAAAGGGGTCATGAGAGATAGTGCTAAAGTGGTATTTTCTGTACTTGATGAGGAAGAGGTGAATTTGGAATTCTTTCCATCTAGGTCAGGGTCTGAGGGGGCCATGAGAGAAAGTGGTCAGGGTCTAAGGAAAGAGGTCATTTTCATGAGAGAATGTAGTATATTCTTCGGTTGTTGATGTTTGACTGGAATTATTAGGGGCTGATGAAATGGAATTAACCAACTTAGAGGGGTGGCGATAACGATTCAAAAGAACTATTAAGAAAAGAAGTTAAGAAAATTAGTTGAAAAATCAAAGAAGCAATGAATTTGGAATTCTTTCCATCAAATTTCTGAAGTATATTTTAATAAATTTAGTCTCTTACTTGCTCCACAACCGGATAGTTGATATCATTATCACCAACGATGAACCTTGGTTTCGCCTGAGGAAGAAATGGCGATATTTAAAATGTCTAAACGCCAAATACTTTCATTCAGGATATCAGTGGTTTGAATCAGTAGTATTTTATTAAGAAAACTTCGCGCGCAGTACAATTAGACTGTGCGCGCAAGCTTATCGCCAGTTCGCGCAATTTTATTTTTATCGCCTCATCGCACAATGCTGCGTACGCGCCACACTACCTGGTCCATGAGGAAGATGATGAGAGCGAGTGCGATTGCCATGGTAACGATGGGTACCACCTGGTTCACCACTCTGTAGCGCCAAGGAGTCCGGGATGACATGACCTTCACAGGAGATAGAGAAAAGGTCAGTGGAGGCTGGAGCAGGAATAATGAAACAGAAGAGGCAAAGGGTATTGAAAAGCGAAATTGTTGTATACAATTACAACACACTATTGAGGTGTGGATTGGTTATGACATAGCCTATATGCAGGGAGAAAAGGTCAGTGGAGCAGGAATAAGGAAAAGAAGAGGGGATTTACGATTTGGAAATAAATTAGAATTTGAAAGGGGCATTGAAAAGCAAAATTGCTGAATATTTTCTCAAAGTCGTATGGGTGATAATTGACCAATAAGTAATTCCATTGTGACATGTTTGTCTCGTGAGTTGAAATTCGGTGATTAGAATTTCAATTAGAAATAAGATGTCAAGATGTCAAGATATAAATAAACAGCACCGCAGTTATCTGCAATAATGAGAATAGCCTACCTAGTATAAATACAATTTACAATACAATCCTGGTGTACATTGTACAATATCCAATGTAAACATCGCTGTAAATGATAAAATAATGGTCACACGCAAGCGTATCACAGCGAATGACAGAGCAATACCTACACACAATGAAAATAATGAAATTATGCTGGAAACCGGAAAAGAAGGGTGGCATAAATTGCATAAAATAACAAATGTTTGCATGTTTATTGTTTCCTCGTCCCCGTCCTAGTGCTGTAGATTTTAGAATGTTGTTTAGTTTCAAAAGTTTTAAGAATTGATAAAAAAAAGGACTAATGTTTATTGTACCTTCGTAGATCCCACAGAGCCTGCCAGTAAGTTTTTCCAGAATTTTGTATCGTTAACAGTTGTTTGTTGATAGCAGCTCTGTAGCTCAAGCTGTGCTTCAAAATAAAGCACAATGCATAAGATGCCTAAGAGCTAATGTCGAGCTCACAGCTATAATGGTAAGATACGAAAATAAGAAGATAAGCCAACTCATGTAAGATATTTTTCTGAAATTTACTAATTGCTAAATTAGGTACCTACTTTAGAAATTTTCTAAAAGTTATTACCTCTAACTAGAATGCTAAGTACCTGACTACTATATAAGCCCAGTGGCTGAAAGAAATCGCCAGCATAAGCCACAACAACACAAAGACAAAGCTTGCTCATCCTAATACATACAAAACTAAGCCTAATACATCTATAACTGCCACACGAAATAAATGGTCGCTTGCTGCTTTACTTACAACCAAGAGAGCTAGGTGGGTACAACAATACAACTTCTTGGACAGATAATATATGCGATAAACAACTATGTAAAGGTAACTATGCGATATAAAGGTAGCTATGCGATATAAAGGTAACTTAAAGTAACAGCGATCTTTCACCTCTACTGAACTCTTTCTTTTTTCTACCCCTTCCCTCTAAACTGTGTTGCTCAGGAATCCGGAGTCCTGCGGGTAAAGGGCCCAGCCTGCAGTTGTAAGCTGTGAGGGGTACGTGGGCCGAAACCCTCCGTTTCCTTTGTCACCTGCTGATGGTACACCTACATCGCAGATGGCAGGGAGACCTTACAACTGTAATGTAGGGTAACCGCTGATGATTCATGCAGTTTAGTCTCTTCCGCCCTCATGTCAATCAGACATTGAATTAGAAAATCGATATGCAGTATTTTGTTATGTTTGTAGTTTACCCATACACCTCTATAGATAAGACATTGGATTATGATGGTTTTGAGAATGAGGTTCACTATTTGTGAACAATAAGTATAGTAAGTTGCTCTAGCTCATTATTTACGGAGATTATTGGAGTCTGGAGACAGTAAAATATCTGGAAAGATGCCAAAGACACAAAATATGTACTGTAAACCATGAAGCGTAACTGGTACCAATATGTATTCATGACGCAAGCAGTAATTCCAACTGATTGCAGAAACCAAACCATAACTCAAACAAAAGCCAGAATGATTTGCCTCGACAGAATATTTTCTTGTGTTCGAAGAAGGATCCCGAGACAGCAGCACACATTTCAATCTACTTTTATATAACGTGTATAAGCTTTGTATGGAGCTGTATAACGTGTGCAAATTGCAGTGTGTGCAAATTGCAGTGAACACTTAGACAACGTGTTAAACGGCGTGGGATATGTGAATTAATCAGTGAAATTAACCATGGCCCCCAAGGATATATGTCGACCAGGGGAAGTTTCAATACCTCACGTATGCCTATCACAGGCTACACACCCTAAATAAGCCTATCACACTCCTGAAATGCAGCCTACCACACACTCTAAGTAGGCCTATCACACTTCTAAGAAAGCCTATCACACTCCTGAGTTAGCCTATCACACTCCTAAGTATACCTATCAGTGCTATCACACCCTAAATAAACTGCTCACACTCCTGGAAGTAAAGCCTATCACACTCCTAAGTAGTAATCACACTCTCACCAAATAAGCCTATCACACTCCTGAGTCAGTGAGTCAGACTATCCTACTCCTAAGTAAGTATATTGTAATTGTACTGTAAAATGATATTAAAATTCAAATTCAAGCCCATAACACTCGTAAGTAAGCCTATCACTCTTCTAAGTAAGCCTATCACACTCCTAAGTGAGCCTATCACACTTCTAAGTAAGCCTTTCACACTCCTTTATTAAGTTAGCCTATCCTACCCGGCACACCAAAGTATTTACCCAAAATCCAATGAAAATAAGTGGATTTTGAGGGATTTCCTCTATTTGTAAGGGTTTCCCTTTCGATTAATAAAGGATTTCCCTCATTTTAAAAGCAATTCCCTTGAAAATACACTACGTTTACTAAACCTCTTCTTGATGCTTCTACTTCGGTACTGCTATTATTTCCGAACTCGAAATGGCTTTTTTCACAAAGCATGAGTGCCTTAATGCCTTTAAACCCATAATCTTGAGTTTAAACCGTAAATTCAAAGTAATGGATCCTCCATACACTATTCCACTGTTAGACATACCAGATATCTTAACTGGATCAAGATATATATATAATTATGGCATATAAAATGTTTGTAGAAATGTTAACCAGATCTGTATAAACTATATAAGCTCATCTGAAACAATTTGGAACAAACTGAGTGATTTTATTTCAATTTTTGCAATATTTTAAGGCTTTTTTTTGGCAAACTTTGGCAAACTATGGCAAACTTTGGCAAACACTTTTTGGCAACTCAAAATTTAGGGATTAATTTGCCAAAGTTTGCCTTACCCCCCCCCCCCCTTAATAGCAAGGTTCTCTCCCCTTAGACAGTTTTAAGGGAATAGTGAATACTATGATATTGGTGGAAATAGCTGATTACCAATGGAGTTATTCTACCAGTTATACAGTTTAAAGTGAAACGAGTAATTTAAATACCGTACTTACCACATACATACATAGAATAAACTCAAAAGGATAAAAGTTAAATTAACTCAATAGTAATGACATGAAAAACAAATATGACAGTTCTTAAAACTTTAAAAGATATCGCTTATTATAGGACTCAGCAGTTGATTCAAATTCAATCATCAAATATGACATTTTGAATGAAGTACGGACAGCAAGATACAGCTGATATGACATTGGTTTTGTAATACAAATTATAATAAATATTTGGCATAGATCCACGTATCCCACTTTGGCCTGGTACTGGTCTGATGAATGTCTTACGCCAGGCTTGTGCCATTCTTTTGAGGGTCTGACGCAGGTTTGGCGCGGATCCTGTGCATGTTTGGTGTAGTGCCAGGCCCTCGCCGGTTTAATGTAGGACGCAGGTCTTGTACCGGGTTTAATGCAGGTCTTGTGCCGATTTGGCGCAGTTCCAGCGCAGCACCAAACAAGTTTAGGACCTGCATTAAACCGTCGTAGGAGGTAGGAAAAGCGCAAAACCTGCACTAGACTTGAAGAAGACTAGCGTAAGACAAGCGTGAGACCTGCTTTATACGTCTCATCGCAGCGAAATTTGTCAAGGAGTGAGAACGAAAGAGAGACATTGTTGTAAGAAAAGGAATTGTGAAATTCAAGGTCAAGGAATTACGAAATAAGATTATTGAAATAAACTGACAAATTCTAAGCAAAAAGAAATAGATTTGAAATTCGAAATTTACAGCAAATGAATTTGAAACATTGAAACATCGTGTAACAGACAGTTAATGAGAGACATTGAAATGAAACATTGAGGCAAAATGTTAGAGCCATGGATTTGAGACATCGAGGCAGAATGTTAGAGCCATGAATTTGAGACATCGAGGCAGAATGTTAGAGACATAGATTTGAGACATTGAGGCAGACTGTAAGACACATGTATTTGGTGCCTCACCGGTTTGATAAATTGTTAATCCACTTATGTCCAACGGGTAGGGAATTTGCGCTGAAAGTATTGAGTTTACTGTTTAAATTCAAATAATTCGGTGTCAATAAGATCCACAACTAAATAAGTTTTTCCCGTCAGCTATGATTGGGATATTAAACTGTTAGTTGCCCTGATTATCAGGTACACTGTTAACAGTTTGATTAACATTCAGATAATTTATATAGTAGAGGTGCTTTCCTCGCTTCTCTATAAAATCTTTGATTTTGGAGTTGAGACGGATGACAATATCATGTGCTGATTCCTCCAAAATACATGAAAATAGGTATGAAGTTGGAGAGATTGCTACTTGTGTTGCGATCAATAATCATTATATCCGAGCTCAATCCATCCAACACAAGTTGACGACTTAGACAATTCTATCTTTCTATGAACATACTTAATAAATGTAACACAGTAATAGGCACACTTTGTATAATATGCTCGATGGTAAAAACATGTGAAGCACACATTATGATGACGATGGCGATGAACCGTTTATCATAATATCATATCCTGTCATGAGTAAGGAAACCCTGACTCCTGGCTGACGGAGTGAGTTAATGGAAATAGATCACATACGTTGACTATCGGGGGTATATCCTATGCAAGAGAAATGAATCATATTATTTCCGAGTATTGTACCAGTTCAGACAACTCTGGTACCAGTTGAGAGATAGTTTCAAGATAGTTCTCAAGGAGTAGCAGAGGCTATCAGCTCACAGGAAGTCAGAAGATGAAAGAGATGATAAAAGCTTAAAAACTTGAGTGCTATATTAGCGAATAGTGATAGCATTTTACCCAAAATAAGACAGGGTAGCATTCCCTGGCAATAGTTTTACAAACAATAACCTCCAATCAATAGCAGAACGTGCTGCAGTAGTGTCCCAGCCTTACTACTGTCCAACAACTAACAGTGGTCTGGTGAGCTCGTATGATATCAAACGGCTGGTTTTCAGGGTCACACAGAAACAATAAGCGTGTTCAGGCATAAGAATTAGCCACGCAATGGTAATTCAAGTCATGAACCTGAATCTTTATAACTAACCCTAACTCTAACCATAACCAATAACCATTACCCTCACCATATCCTAAACCTAAAATAACCCTAACAATTACATAACCCTAACTGCTTTACTGTGTCCGGCTGTGAAAGCCCTTTCCTGCCTATTTGTGTGTTAGCGGATGGGCTGAGAACCTGTCAAGAAATAGCAGAATTTGCAAATTTAGGCATATAGTGCTAAAGCAGGTCAACTAAAGAACGAACAATGTGCAACTAACAGTGCAACTAAAAAAACTAAACGTTCGGCTAACAACTCCTAACAGAACCTCTATCGGTTCTTGTCAATGGCACTAACCTGGGGATATCACTCGTTCGTAATGGTAGGGGTTGACACACACCAGATCACACTTGAGGTCGAACGCGTACTGACACACACTGATGTGCTTCAACTCGTTCTTGTGCAGGTCCGGCCACCTGAAACACGGGATTATTGTACGTGAAATGGGAAATAGTGGAGTATTAGCAGTATAGTACTAATGTGAAGGAGAGAGGGGTTGAATCAGAGAGTTAGTAAGTGGGGGCTTTCATACAGGGATGTACGCCTGGACATTGAACAGGGCAACACTTTTTATTCTGTTTTTACCCAGGTTTGTACCTTGTTTTACCAATTTAGTTTCCAACGATAACCTACTTTCTAATGCATTGAAAATGCCACTTTTACAGGTGGTGTCGGAGGTCGCAGTTTTTAAGCGTGCATTGAGGTGGTCTCATTCCCAAAGAAGGACCTAATCTGCGTACATAGTCTAGAATTTAGTCGAAAATTTAGTATACTCAATATGAAGCGGGCGAAGCCACCAGGGACATTCCTTATTGTGATTGGGAAGAGTTTGATTCGTATCATACAGTGCAAGTTTGATGAAAGGCCATTTGTTCACAGGGTGCCTAGATCAACAAACTATCATAAACTCTCTATATTTTATACAAAAGCTAAACGTGACTTTCCTCCAATTCAACACTTAAAGCTATTTTTCAGACACCCATACAGAACATTATATATTTAATTACATGTTTTTGTTGATGTGGCATAAAATTACATATTTAAGTCACCAGAGCATTAAGGCGTACAGTCACGAACTTTAACTTGTTATACATATACTCATATAATTCAGACATTTACTACCCCCTTGCAGAGTTTATAATAGCAGTACACACTTTTAGATTGTACAGTATTACATATGAAACCCTATATTAGAAGTTCTTTTTGTACACATGAATAAGAGGCGACGCAGCCAGGAATCACTCTAAATACAGATTCTTTGTGCGCGTACAACTACAATATTATGTATGTTATTTGTAAAGCTATTATAATCCATTGATAAAAAATCGCAAATCTTTTTTGCATATCTGTCCCTCACAAATCATAGCAATGCACGCAAAAACAGCGTGTACACGTGCTTCCCTAATTGTGTGTATGATACTAAGATAAGATGTTTCACAAATCCTCCACAAACCTCCATAGCCGAGCATATATGACGTGAGGGAATCCTTTCTTTCCTGCAACCTGTAACCTGCCATCCAACGTGCGTTGAATTGTGACACATTTGCTGGGTCGCCTGCCAGACATTGTCACAGCTATGATCAATGCATCAAGCTCATCCCTTTTCTCTTTCAACTTTTTCACTAGCGATTCTATAGCTCTTTTAGCAAAAGTCTCGTCCTCTCCACCATGGACGGCACCCTGTAAATATTTGGACTGTAGCTCCCATAGCTACAAGAGGTAAACATTCATATAATTTCGTACAAAAAAACACGAGGGTTTTTTAATGTTTTAATCTATTCTAATTGATAAGACAAATCAAATATCTTTGAAAACTTTCTATCGACGAAATTTCGCAAAACAGAGTTTTTTTAATTTTCTCACAACTTTGAATATTGAAAAGCTTATTCACCTGTCTGTGGCACATTAGAGAGTGGACTATTGTTAGACATGCATCCGATGCAGCTGGTGGGGCCTGTGGTTGAAGTGGGAGCATGTGCTGCACATTCTGCAGGTACATTGCAGGCACCTGTTCCATCATCTTGTCTAACTGTTGAATCTTCTCACATATCTCAATTACAGGGTGGATCATACATCATCTGGTAAGCATCTTTTGATGAAAAATGCAGATTTCCAGTGGATCTGGAATCAAGAAAGAAGTCGTATGTGAAGTGTTTTATAAAGTTATAATCTTTAATGTGATCCTTCATGATACCTATCAAGTGAATGAGATGAATGAAACTCAATAATGATAATGAATGGAATGAATTAATCAATTTCACACAACCACGCAAATCAACTGACAGTTTCAGAATTCAAAATTCCATCTTTAGGATGCCTGTGTGAATGCTAATCTGAGTAAAATGCGGAAAAAAAGTTAATGTATTGGCCAAATAGAAAAAAGGTGAGGTTTGCAAATAATTAATGGATTTTGCTGGTAAAACTACTTTTAACTTTAGAAATGCGATAAGTATTTTAATTGGGCATTTTCTCTTGCTTGTCAGATAATGTTGGTGCAGGTGAAAATTTTGTTGCCATCTGCATTAGTTCAAAAGTTATACAGCATGGAAGTTATGACATTACATTCATTTACCACATACAGGCATACAAAAAATCATCTGTCTCTACATGAGATAAAAGCATAAATCTATGACACATGGACCATGTTTTCACCTGAAGAAAATGAACAAAACCAAAAGAACATAAACAAATAGTTTCAGAGCTATAATACTGGCAATTTTTTAAATGAATTCCAGGCAAAAAACTTTTAGCTGACTGGAAAAGTTTCTGGTGGGTAGAATAGGGATTATTTTGTAAACTTTATCAGAACAAGGATGAGAAAAGTGGTAAGTGTGTGTCACCACTATTTTCACCCTAATTCTGATTAATTATAAAAGTTCCATTTTTTTCATTTTTTGGGTTTACCACAAGCTGGATAAAGTACACTGCTGATCTACCACTCTCAAAGTGGCAACATGCCGGCCTTATCTAGACATGATTTTGGTGAAAAAAAGGATAATTAAATCAATTCGAATTGATCATAATCACTATAGCACTTCAACATTGATGACACTGGAAATTTCACCATATTTTGTCATAGTATAAATACACCACTTGTAACAATTCAATTCAACAGCATGTTTAATCATATCTTAATGTAGGCTCAGCCATGTTATCAAAATTTGGTCAGTGAATGTTGTCATAGCTCCCACACTGACTGAGACCATTCTGAGACTGAAGACATGATATCAAAACATATCTGCCCAGTGCGCACTCAGATCAGTGCTTTGACACTCACAAAGATATAATCTGAGAGCTTTAAAACACTTCATTGTTATGGATTATGATATTACCTTATTGGCCTTTATTTAGCCGGCCTTTTTTTAACTGCCCTTTTTTAACCGGCCCTATGGACAAAAATCAAATTTTGAACCATTTTAGCCAGCCCCTTGGACAAAAATTTTTCTAGTGGTCACCAGACCAAGGATTTTTCACTCTAAAAATGGCCATTAAAACCCATTTATACTTAATAAATTGCACTGAAAGACCCAAATCCCGATCTTAGTCTTCTTAGTCTTAGTCTTAGTAGAAAGGCCAAGGTCGGTTTAATCGACCAGGCCGGTGGCAGCCATGCTGAGCATAGAGACTATCCCTAATACGCTAGGCCAAGGGTGTGAACTCCTGGGTGGTTTTTAGGCCACCCGACTGCCGGGCTATATCCTGAGCTGAGAGCAGCCAGCCTGTCCAGGACCTCTCTGGACTGGCAAGCTGCCAACGCCCGTGGCATCAATCAGACTGCAAAGCAAGACGAGACTTGCCTGCATATTAAGTCGGAGATCTGCCGAAGGTGGTTATGTACCACCTCCCTTCGTCTAGATGGGTCACAGGGAGGCCTGACCCAACCAGACTGTGTAAATCATATTCCCATCGATTGGGATTTAACTGGGCTCAATGGGCAAAGCCCAGTTCCAGGATACTGCCTGGAACAGAAGACAAAGAACTGTTGAAAATGTTGTAAATGTTGTTATTGTTGCCGTTGTTGTCCTTATATCTGTTGTTGTTGCTGTTGATGTTGTTTTGAGCAGAGCATGGGTCCTTTGGCTATCCTTTGACGTTTCCTTTGATCGGCTTGTGCCTGATCGGCTCGGGCTAAGCGAAAGTATATAACATGGTTAAATTATATTCTTGTGTTTAAGAAAAGAAATCTTAAATGACGTTGTCAAGCTAACATAGAGCCAGAGGCGAAAATATCGAAAAATTATGAACATATACCGTTTTAAGTCATTTTATAGCTGTAAAAGCAAAGCATTGATTGGAGGCAGTCTACTAGCTGTGTGTTTAATGGGACAAGAGCTACATTACAAGTTACACGCATGAAAATACTCGCAGCATTATCATAAATTACAAAATCGTTATCAGTGTAATACCAACTATATAGACTGAGTGTGATACACAAATTACACGCAGGTGATTCAGAATTGAAATAGACACATAAAATCTTTTAGGAATAAGATAAGCCGTAAAAAACTTGTCATAATATGTTAGTGTATAGAGATAATTGAATTAACAGTGGTTTGAGAGTTGAATGGTTGGATTGATAATGTTTAGTTTGTTTTCAAATGCTCTCAAGGAGCGGGCGGTCAGCCTGGCAGTTCTGACATGTGTACCAGAATGTGTGAATGACAATGCAGTCTTAGCTCGGGCTAAGCGAAAGTATATAACATGGTTAAATTATATTCTTGTGTTTAAGAAAAGAAATCTTAAATGACGTTGTCAAGCTAACATAGAGGCGAAAATATCGAAAAATTATGAACATATACCGTTTTAAGTCATTTTATAGCTGTAAAAGCAAAGCATTGATTGGAGGCAGTCTACTAGCTGTGTGTTTAATGGGACAAGAGCTACATTAAAAGTTACACGCATGAAAATACTCGCAGCATTATCATAAATTACAAAACCGTTATCAGTGTAATACCAACTATAAAGACTGGGTGTGATACACAAATTACACGCAGGTGAATCAGAATTGAAATAGACACATAAAATCTTTTAGGAATAAGATAGGCCGTAAAAAACTTGTCATATAATATGTTAGTGTAATTAACAGTGGTTTGAGTTAGAATGGTTGGTTGATAATGTTTAGTTTGTTTTTATTTAAGTGGTTTGACATGAGGCAACGAAATTCTTTTTCTCATCGTGTTGCAAAAACTTTATAATCATGAAAAATAAAAATTTTTGTTTAACCTGAAGAAATCTTAAATGCCCTTTTTTCGTCAAAATTAAAGTCAGACTTTTTCAAAATTCCTTCGCCATCATTTTCCTGTAAATAAAATTTTGATTGAATTTTGTCCGCAATATTGTTACCCTGAAGGGGACAAGGGAGCTACATTTTTCACAAAAGTTAAAATACTCAATTTTTTAAATTATTCTTGTGTTGCTAATGAATAAAAATTTTGAGGATTTTTTCCAAATTACGTTGTCAATAGACACATAAATCTTTTTTAGGTCAAAATTAACATATAAATTTTTTTCAAAATTCCTTCGCCATGGTTTTGAATGATTGAATAAAATGCTCTAAGAGGGGCATTCATGGGAGGCCACGCCCTTTATTTTAAAAATTTAAGTTTCGAATTTTTCGAAATCGGACAAAAGTTGCATTTGAATCAGTTCTTGTTTTTGAGAATTTTGTCCGTAAATGACGTTGTCCTGAGGGGCATAGAAAAATTTTTCGAAAATTAAAATTACCGAATTTTTCAAATTCTTCCGCCATCAGAGTTGCTTATGATGAGTAAAGGTTTTGAGAATATTGTCGGCAATATTAAAAGTTACCGTTGGGGGCGTGCATTTTTCAGAAATTAAAAACCGTTTCAGTGAAATCCCAAACTAAAGACATGGTCAAATCACTGTCAAGGGATTCAAATTGAAATAGACACATAAAATCTTTTAGGAATAATTCGCCGTAAAAATAGGATATGTTAGTGTATAGAGATAATTGAATTAACAGTGGTTTGAGAGTTGAATGGTTGGATTGATAATGTTTAGTTTGTTTTCAAATGCTCTCAAGGAGCGGGCGGTCAGCCTGGCGGTTCTGACATGTGTACCAGAATGTGTGAATGACAATGCAGTCTTAGCTCGGGCTAAGCAAAAGTATATAACATGGTTAAATTATATTCTTGTGTTTAAGAAAAGAAATCTTAAATGACGTTGTCAAGCTAACATAGAGGCGAAAATATCGAAAAATTATGAACATATACCGTTTTAAGTCATTTTATAGCTGTAAAAGCAAAGCATTGATTGGAGGCAGTCTACTAGCTGTGTGTTTAATGGGACAAGAGCTACATTACAAGTTACACGCATGAAAATACTCGCAGCATTATCATAAATTACAAAACCGTTATCAGTGTAATACCAACTATATAGACTGAGTGTGATACACAAATTACACGCAGGTGATTCAGAATTGAAATAGACACATAAAATCTTTTAGGAATAAGATAGGCCGTAAAAAACTTATCATATTCAACAAAGTGAAACGCGTGGTTTACGACCCATGCTGTGGGGGTTGACACCCACTAAAAACCCAGATTAACATCAATGGTCTCTCTGTTCATGGGCTGATAAAATTAAGTTAGTAGAATAATCCATAACAAATATCACTAAATAATCAAAATAACAATAAATCAGCAATTCACAAATATAATATGTTAGTGTATAGAGATAATTGAATTAACAGTGGTTTGAGAGTTGAATGGTTGGATTGATAATGTTTAAATTTGTTTCAAATACTACAAAACCGCAGGCGGTCAGCCTGGCGGTTCTGACATGTGTACCAGAATGTGTGAATGACAATGCAGTCTTAGCTCGGGCTAAGCAAAAGTATATAACATGGTTAAATAATATTCTTGTGTTTAAGAAAGAAATCTTAAATGACGTTGTCAAGCTAACATAGAGGCGAAATATCGAAAAATTATGAACATACTAGAATGTTTTAAGTCATTTTATAGCTGTAAAGCAAAGCATTGATTGGATGGTTAAATACTAGCTGTGTGTTTAATGGGACATGAGCTACATTGAGTTACACGCATGAAAATACTCGCAGCATTATCATAAATTACAAAACCGTTATCAGTGTAATACCAACTATAAAGACTGGGTGTGATACACAAATTACACGCAGGTGATTCAGAATTGAAATAGACACATAAAATCTTTTAGGAATAAGATAGGCCGTAAAAAACTTATCATATAATATGTTAGTGTATAGAGATAATTGAATTAACAGTGGTTTGAGAGTTGAATGGTTGGATTGATAATGTTTAGTTTGTTTTCAAATGCTCTCAAGGAGCGGGCGGTCAGCCTGGCGGTTCTGACATGTGTACCAGAATGTGTGAATGACAATGCCCCAAATCCCGATCTTATACCATGATTTAGGTCATTATCGTGTTATATAATGACGTTCACGAGAATAAAAGGCAAGTCGTAAAAGTTTAATTTCACCTAAATTTACTGGCCTTTAATTTGACTGGACCCACTTTAACTGGCCTTTCTTTTTTGTCCTTAAGGGCCAGTTAAATAAAGTCCAATAAGGTATAATGATATTTCGATGTCATTTATTCATAATTCCTTGCTTAATCATGATTCAAACACAAGGAGACTATCTATAAGTTCATTTTAAACTATTTATTATTATCTGTCTCTGTGCTGTGGTCAGGCACCATGGGGATCTGAAATGGGTCACACCTTCTGCAAACATAAGTAATACTGAGGATTTTTTGTCTGTTACAGGTATTATAGGTCAGTGCACCATAACAAATCAATGAAACAGACACCATAGCAATGTAGATATAGGTCATACTGATTAAAGTGCTGTTAGACACAAAATTGAGCAGCAGCCTATCACCTCACACCACAGGACACACCATAGGTTAGAACAACACCAAAATCTTTGCTCACACCAGATCCTATAAATACCTAAATCATACAGAACATGTCACAGTAAAAATATGCATTGGGGGTATACCCTCAGCGATGGTAGCCACACCCTTTGGTTTAGGACTAGTCTTGGCCCGGGAACGGGCATACAAGGTGGCTACCGTCAGAGGTTGGGGATTATCTTGTCCAGAAATGCCCTGAAAGCACATTGCACTCTCTCACATCACACCCTCTCATTGCTCCCTCTTAGGGATCATTCACATATTACATAATCAATTTTTGGCCGATTTTACCCCCCTCCCCCTCGTAATCAAGTTTACAGTAGTTGTATTTGTTACAATAACATGTAACGTAATCATTCAGAAACACCCCCCCCCCTCTTGGTGATTACGTAATATGTGAATGATCCCATATCTGAATCTTCCATTCAGTCACTCCCTCTCTCATTGTACCCTCTCATCTGATCCTTTCATCCAGGCACCCACATCCTTTCACTCCTGACATCTGGTGCACCATCAACACACCACATGACGAATAGCATTTGCTATTTGAAAGCTTCAAGGAAACCAAACTCATGCCAATATTAGTCGTAAACAACTCAGTCAACTTAACCAACAGTAAATTTGAGTGTAAGTTGTAAAAACATATGCCTCAATGGAAGATGGGACCAGCTACTCCTAAATTTGAGATCATTCAGGTGCTGACTGTGTTCTGCCACTGGGATACTATGAAAATATACTCAACTTATGACCAGCCTGTTACCTTGTGTTATTTAATTAATCAATTTATAAATCTAAAAGCTGAGGTAGGTATTGGACTGAAGATGCCTGCACATCACTCATCTTGGTGTGACTCACTTAGATCCTGCTGCTCTCCACATTGCATTACCTAAAGGAATCATGTTGGTTTTCAAGTACGGAGTTGAAGAAAAGTCTTGTAGATTGATGTCTTGAAGAAAGATTTCCTTTTTAATTCAAATAAATCTAAAATATTTGAATTAAGAAGAAATCTTTCTTCAAGACATCAATCTGGAAGACTTTTCTTCAAATAATATGCTCCTAACTGCAAGATCAACTGAAGCTGAGAGGTTCCGTTCAGTCCGAACAGCTATTGTGTCAAATGTTGGTATATACAAAGGTGTGTTTCTCAACACAACCCCTGGTTAGGGGAACCAACATTTGTCCCTATGATTGTTCGGATATGGCCTTGCTTGGCAAGCTTAGTGGATGTCCTTACTGAACGGCATGTTAACAAAGGAACTGAAGCTGAGTTGTTCAGTCTGAACAACTATTGTGTCAAATGTTGGTATATACAAAAGTGTGTTTCTCAACACAGCCCCTGAGCCCCAGATTATTCAAGTTTAGAAATTGCACCCTATTGAAGAGAATGCTTATTTGTTACATCTGTAGAAGCATGAGCAGTGGTGTTGCTCATTCAATGATTTTGTTTGCCTTAACCAGGACCCTGGTTACGCCCACAAAGTGCGCGGCGAGCGTTTCGCGACGCCGGGACGCCCCTGGTTAGGGGAATGATTTTGTTTAAAAAAGAAATAGAGAAAGATGACTTATAAAAATTAATTGCTTAATTCATGACTTGCTAAACACGTATATCCCTGTGTGGCTCGCGTACACACACCTATGCGGGCTTAGGAATTCATGACATATAAACAAAACTACACAATATACACAAATCTACGATACATTCCCTGTATTACACATGTGTTACCACATGTTACGTGTCCCTGTTTGTTCGCGCTTGCGCGCGCTTTTCGTAGAAAAGTCACAAACTCTTCTCTGAAGAGGCGCGCTTGCGCGCGCAAAATAAGGCTCCGTAACATGGAGTAACACATGTAAAGTGAATAATTTCTGTACAACTACAAGCACAATTGTCTGACGTTGACACATGACAGACCCTCTCGAGAATCAGCGCCGCGCGCGGCGCTGACGCCAGCCGCTTCGCGGCTGGCGTCAGCAGGTCATATACATCGTACGACAAAAGCACAAGAAAATAAATTGCTAAACACGTATAAGTATATCCCTGTTTGCGTTGCGCGGCGCGCTTCCCGTAGGGAAGCGCGGCCGCTCGCGTACACACACACCTATGCGGGTTCCCCTAACCAGGGGTGTCGATACGACACCCGCGCCGCGCACTCCGTGCGCAACCAGGGCCCTGGTTACGGCAACTATGCGGGCTTTGGAAGAAAATAAATAATTATTAATCTATTTGCGCTGCGCGTGTACTTCCTAAGCCCGCATAGGTGTGCGTACGCGCCGCGCAACGCAGACAGGGATTGATGGATTTCTCCCATCCCTGCGCGCAACACTCGGAGGTTTGAAGGCGGAGGGTAGGGTAACATCCTACAAAGACAGGGATATACGTCGACGGACGTTGCCCCGTCTATTTCTTCTGACTGGATGGCGAGGTTGCAAAGTGACGTCCAAATGTGGAACGTTGCGCCGCGCGCGAGGGTAGGGTAACATCCTACGAGGATATACGTGTTTAGCAACGCGTGTACACACACACCTATGCGGGCTGCCGGGCTTAGGAAGCCGTGCGCGTAACCAGGGCCTTGGTTAGGGCAAGTGCGCTCAGGGGGCCAGGCAACGCCAGCTGAAAAAAACCGCATAGCTTAGGTGATATGATATAAATATAATAGGACGATATAGGTGCGCGTCGCGTATACGCGCCCCGCGCAAACAGGCAAACAGCATGGTATAGTGGTATACGTGCAACTGCATAGCAGCGCTTTCTCCTGAATCTGTATCGGGAAAGCTCCCGGCGCGGCTATAGCGCGCGCTAGCCGCGCCGGGCCAGCCGGCTCCAGGCTAGCACAACATATGTGTCATCATGTGTGGGCTCGAGCCCACACATGAAGGATTTGCTAAACAGTTAAAACACGTATATCCCTGTTTGCGTTGCGCGCGCGTGCGCGTACGACTCGTACACTTATTTCCCCTAACCAGGGGTGTCGCGAAACGACAAGGTTTGGAGCAAGGCGCGGCGCGCGCGTAAAACTAGGGATCTGGTTAGAGCAATACACTTATGCGAGTATGCGGGCTTAGGAAATGACTTATGATGTATGAGGGATAAACGTGTTAATATAAAAGCAAGGTGACCTACGCAACGCCAAGACTCGTAGAGGCAGACGCCGGACAAGGCATTTTTAAAAATTACCTGGTCGTGGTTATTAATTTAAATTCAATAAATTTTATTTGAAATTTTTGAGTCGGGACGTAGACAACGTCTGGCAAAGACAATATGAGATTCAGAATGAACTTTCACAAATGAGCTGTATAACTATATGAAAAGACAATCTGATTCTGAATTATATAACAAAATCAAACAGTTAGCTATGTTTATAAAATTTGAATTAAATAATTATAGCAATAGCATAGCAGGATAATGATATCAAATACAAACTGTAGACTCATAGTATTAGTAAGCGGTTATATATTTGAAAGGAATATTTATAATTATTGATGATTCAGAATCCTGAATCTAACTAAAAAAGTTAAGCGTAGAGTTGTTGCACATGGTTGCTTACAGCAACTACTATAAGTATTAAACTGCAAACAAAGACTTAGCGTACGACATTCAGCTCCGAATGTAAAGTTTAGATTCAGAACTCTTATATTTTTTAAACAATAGTTATTAGTAAACAATTGAACTTCTAAGAATATTAATAACGAAATTTATCATATTCATAGTGATAGAGGGTCATGAACAATTTAGAACTACCTAATGCTTTAACTAAAAGATAAAAAAATTTTAGTCCCACATAATGAAATTGAAAGGTTAAAAAACCTGACAAACTTGAGTCCACAGGCTGCCGCCATGGACTCCATATATTCACCAAAAATTTTCGCGTCTGAATTTTTCGGCCCAAAGTGAATTCAGCTAACCAAATGCATACGCCTGACGCCGAAACATTTGAAGAGTGGAACATCAACAACAGCACGCACGGCGAACAAAAGGGGGCTCTGGTTAGAGTTGCATTAAAACGGACTGCCCAACAGTCTGAACTGGAGTCCACAGCGGACCTGCGAGTGCGAGTGCGACTCAGTGTCGGGCTCATAAAAAGTCTGCAGCGGCCGACCTACTGTCAACTGTAGACATATTCATATAATCATAAGTCCGCGCAGGTTTTAAGCCACAAAAATGGGGACATGTAATTGAAAATGTGATAAGTCCTAAATCTTCCAAAATTCACAATAAATTCTATGTTGTTTTTAATCTCAAAACTGTTACGTTGAAACTTAAAGCAGGAACAACCAGAGTCAAGAGAATCAAGTGAACCCACAATAAAAAATCCCCGAATCAAGGCAAATTAATCCGAAACAAGCTGAATAATATCAACACGGTTTGATTCAGGTTAATTTCGCCTTGGTTCAGGGTGGCCAAGGTTTTTGGGCGAGTTCAGGGTGGAATAGGGTTCATTCCCTTAATTTGGTTTGTTCCTGCGGACCCCGTTATCCTACTTTATGATTGAAAGTTCTGAAATTTAGCTTCTTAGAAGTAAAACCTAGTGGGGAGATCACCCAGTTGACAGTTAAATCACCGTGACCTCAGTGCAGATCAAGCACAGATCAGTCTTTCATTCGTTATCACAATAATAGCAGAGTCTCTACAAACGTCATACAGTTTTCATTGCTGCTTACCACTACACTCTGGTCAAAAGCTTGATTAATTGACTCCTATGAACATCGTATCTTATACTGCGCCGCAGAGTTGCGCAATAACTTCACTGCTAATTAAGATGGCTACAGTAGGGCTTCATCCAGAGTTTCTTCTGCAGGGGACACATCCGCACTTCTCTATGATCTGAAAGGACATAAGCTTGTAAAATTACTTGATTTTCAAACTGTTGCAAAATTGGAAATCAAAATCGGGGCTGCAGGGAAAGTACAAGGTTATAAATGGCCTAACATGTCAACATTAGAACATTAATATTGTGTTTAGCCTTCAGTGCGTTTTAAAATAATCTCAGTTTTAAGAAAGACTCTGAACCGATCTAATTAGATTTGCTCCAGCACTCACAGGCAGACGGAAGATGCGGGGTCTGGAGTCCACACAGAAGAGGATAACAGATTTGGTGGATCTGATGGTGGGGCCACAGCACATCCCCTCAGCTCTACACTCGCCCTTACAGTACTGAAAATATCAGGGTTACTTTGCAATGTCAGTGATTTTCAAGGTTACTTGTAAACGATGATGAAGTAAGGCTGAGATCAACTACTACATTCTAATTCTACTGCTAGTAGTAGTGCTAGCTTTCTCTCGAGGTATTAAAATGCACAAGTCTATAGTACCCGGTTGATTTCGTGCTCGGCGCTCCTGCACTCGTCCATCTCAATAGGGATCCTGAACTCCACCTCCGTGCAGGTGTCGCAGGGCCGCACGTTGCACTCCTGCGTCTCCTCCAAGTGCGGACAGTTACCGTTGATCTCGTTGCCTTGGAAACGGACGATGTCACGTGTTCGGGACTGGGTTCCGGACGCGCACGAGTGGGAACACTCCCCCCACTCGCTCCACTCGGACACCTCGCACTGCCGCTCTGTGGGGATGCGTGGTGAGTGGGAGCACTGTCAGTATGCGCAGTGCAAGGGTTATACGAACAGGAAAATCTGTACTAGTTAACACTTTTAAACCAATACCAATATCATTGAATAATGGGGTAAATTGAGAAGAGTCAGGAAAAGTCCACGCTTAATTATAAGGCTTTAAAGAGGAGAACATATTTCTGGTGAACCAGTCACCTGTCAATGCTTATGCCTACAAACTGCCAAGCCATTGAAAGAGTAACCCCTCTACTCACGGATGCAGTCGGGCACTATGACATCCCACTCCCCCTTATCCTGACAGGTCGTTACGATGATACCGGTGTTGGCTTGACCCTCGAACACGTAGCCCCAGTTACACGTGTAGGCGAACTTGCTCCCGTAGTCCGTCGTACTGCCGATACTCCGCCCGTTGTGCGGCACGCGCGGCACGCCGCAGTTAACTCCTGCCAAAGGGAGTTGGTAAGGAATAGCAGGATAAAATGGAGGGAATGATATGGGGTGTAGGAGGGTAGTCAGCAGGGTAAAATTGTTAAATGGAGGAGGTGAAGGATTGAGTGGAAGTGACACTGAACTCAGGAACATGGCAAAATTCACAATTGATAGTTAAAGGCCCCCTGCGGTCCAGAACCGACCTTATCCTAAATTGATGCTATGATAGTACTGAACGCAATGTGCTATAAATAACAAACCGAGGCGGGCCCAGGGCTGATCTAATTAGCATTCCGTTTCGAGCGGATACAAGAACTGCAGCATATGCGCGCTTGCTGTAAATAAACAAACACTGCTCATATTATGTGATTTTACGTGAGTCAATGTAATTAGCCGATATCACGTAATTATCTGCCAATGTGTGAAGTTTATGCACTGTAACAATTTAACCAATCACATAAAATGTAAAATATGATAAAAATATATAAATTTATGATAACAATGATAAGGAAGTAAAGCATATCAATAATGTTTTCTCGTTGAGTGAGAATAGCAATCATTAGTATTCATAGACGATTTCATCTGGATTCCATCGGGAAAGGTCTTGCTCATTAAAATCAACCAGTTCAAAATGATCGGAGCATATCCTGGTATGGTTAGTAGGCTTCCAGCTTAGCTCCCGGCCCATTCTGGAGGCCCAAGCTTTCCGACGGGCAGGATCTTTAGGGATGAAATAATACTTCAAAAACTTCCGATCTTCTCGGCTGCTTTCTTTATTCCTATGACTTCTGTTGGAACAATGAGCATTTGCACAAAAGGAGCCCCCTGCCTTTTGCTTCTTCCTCGCATGTTTACCAGAATTATCCTCTGACATACCTACTGGGCAATACCTTCCAAAACCATTGCCACGAGCTCACGAGTACTGTTTAGTGTTTTACCAGGTATAAATATCCTAAGCTGTGAAATTTTTGATGAAAATTATTAATGTGAACTTATTATATAACAGATGATTTAGGACTTGATCTATAAATCGTAATGCTATAATTTGCAATTGATAATCGTAAATTGTACTTATGATCCTCGAGCTCTAATAAATTATCATGAGCCTATTATTTCAGTGAAATAGCCGTCAGGTTAATCCGTCTTTACTCGGCATTCATTGCTAATACAAAGTTAAAAACAACTCAATCAAATCACACGACTCTTAGTAGGACAAGGCGAGGATCCAAACACTAGTTTTTGGTGACATAAATGCTTTGCACGGCGAATTTGACAAAACGGAAGATAAAATCATAAAGCTACCGATCAGGACATAGAATTGTAGCATAATGATTGCATCCCTGTTTTCTACTTAGTTTACAGCTAATTACTGGTCAATTTAAATAAAATAATATATTTGTTGCCAACTACCAGTCTTACTTATGGGCCTAAATAAATCAAATTGCAAGAAACAAGCACAGAAACTCAGCAAACAGTGCACAATGTACCATGTATTAGTAACTGTTTGTATAGCACTACGTAAACATAGCGCGCTATATGCTGCAGTTCAGGAAAATTGCAGATCTAATTTAGGGTGTAGGCTCTACGCGGAAGCTAATTTGATCGAATTTTCGCGTGAATGATGTATACTGGGACTATATCTACAAAATTAGTCGATATGTTCTGGAGTGAAGGGGGCCTTTAATACTCCCTGAAGATAATAATAACATGTTCACTTACTTGAACAAGTAGGCAGGGTGCCACTCCAGGAGCCATTTGACTGGCACACGGACAAGTGCTGTCCAGTGAGATTGTACCCCACGTCGCATTGGAACTTCACAACTCCGTCGAACCCGAAGTCATCCCCGACAGCTTTGCCGTGGAGGGGTGAGGAAGGCTTTCCACAGGTAATGTACTGAACTGGGAGTGCATAAGGTTGCGTGGCTGAAGTTACTATGTAAGTAGGTAGTTTCATGACTTTCAGAATCTTAATTAACAATAAAAAAGGGAGTTTGACTGGTTGTTGGGATAAAACCGATTAAAAATTTCATGAAAACATGTGATTGACATCTGATTGGCTGTCCACAAGTACCTGTTTCAGTGCAAGTGTAATGCGGAATCCTCGGCAGCCAAACATGAGAGATTCCATGCTTCCACATGACAGTAGCCAGGCTATAAGCTTCTCTGAGAAAAATCATATGTCAAGGCAAATACTAGAAACGTACTTGTTAATTACAATTACATGTCGATAGATTGAAGTTATCGAAGTTGAAACGCTATGTTAGTTTTCTTTATCTTTTTTGAGGCGAACTTTTAGCAGCATATCTGTAACGCCCAGCCTTACTGACCTGGGGTTGAGAGGCAGACTGAAGCGCGCCCCTGGCCCACACAACTCATCACCCCACTGCATGGGATGTAACGCGTTATCCTGGAGGCGCGTGACAGGTGACGCGTTGGGTAGGTGTCGGAAGCTCCGCGTGACGGAGTAACTGCCGTTAGCAGCGCGGCACGGGAGGTGGAACCTCAGCGAGCAGTTGGTGTTCAGCCAGCCCCACGTCTGCGAGTGCATCTCAGCGACGAAGGCGGTGCAGCCGGTACAGTGCAGGTTGGTGTGGTGAGGAAACCAGGTCCAGCTGCACGCTGAGGAGGGGAAGAGTCATTGGGGGGGGGTAGAGACTCATTGGGTTGGGTCAAAGTGAGGAGTGGGAAGTCATTGGGAACGGGTTTATAGAAGAGTGGGGAGTCATTGGGGTGGGGTTTATAGAAGAGTGGGGGTCATTGGGGCGGGGGTTTATAGAAGAGTGGGGAGTCATTGGGGTGGGGTTTATAGAAGAGTGGGGAGTCATTGGGGTGGGGTTTATAGAGGAGTGGGGGGTCATTGGGGTGGGGTTTATAGAGGAGTGGGGAGTCATTGGGGCGGGGTTTATTGAGGAGTGGGGAGTCATCGGGCTGGGGGGATTGGGGAATGAGGTGTCATTGCGTAGGGGGAATTGGGGTTTATTGAGAAGATTTGGAGAGGGAGACATATTACTTTATTAGGTGTTGTAAAAAGGTGATATTTGTTGTGGCTTTGTGGGGGCGGAAGGCCCATGTAGGCAGATTTTGTGCTTATGAACTAAACTCCCCTTATTTAGTAAATAGTGGAGATTAGTTCAAATGAAAGGCAAAGTGTTAGTGGGATATGTTAAGAAGAGGTGCAATCTAAGGAGGGGTGAGAGGGGCGCTATGAAATGGATGACAAGCGGGGCAAGACGAATGTACCACATTCATATCCAAGCAGTAATAACCACACATAACGATATCATGATTGACGTATCTCCCCATACGAATTACACTCGATATTAGGCCAGTGAGTGGTATAACTGCGTCCTCAAAGAGTACCATAATCACGCAGTCAGTGCTCCAGCAATAATGAGGCACCACGACTCTACCATATGCCAGATTTGAAGATGGGATGTCATGTTGTCATTTGCATGACGTTCCCTTGCCACGTACATTACAAACGGTTTGAGTAGACGAGTCAACGTCATCGAATCACATTCTAACCCATGATGTGATGTCACTCCTCACTGCTCACATTTCTCTTGAGCAGCTTACAGGTCAGCCTTTCGATACATTTTACTAATGGGCATCCCTCTCTTCGTAACCGACCATTGGTTTATCCAATATCCATATTCATATTAATAGATCCATATTTGAGTATTCAGCGACAAGGGCTGGTCTAGAGTCAGCCGAACAATGAACACTACGTCATCCTCGCATATTATCTACCCGGTCTAGTTATTGCTAAGTCTACTTGAGCCCCCCCGACAGTACTTCAATTAGTTATCCTGAAAGGAGCCTAGGCAGAATATTCTTATTTGAACTAAAAGTACACAAAGCTGCAAAGTTTGCCTTTTTTCTTCGCAATCCAAACCAACATTTATAAATTAACCCCAACCCTTAAACCCGTATCATGAGCCATACAGTGTTCCGCGGACAGACAGAGAGCTTAAAACACTCACCGAACAGATCTGAGTAGTTGGAGGTCTGGGAGCCTTAAAACACTCACCGAACAGATCTGAGTAGTTGGAGGTCTGGAGAGCTATAAAACACTCACCGAACAGATCTGAGTAGTTGGAGGTCTGGGAGCCTTAAAACACTCACCGAACAGATCTGAGTAGTTGGAGGTCTGGAGAGCTATAAAACACTCACCGAACAGATCTGAGTAGTTGGAGGTCTGGAGAGCCTTAAAACACTCACCGAACAGATCTGAGTAGTTGGAGGTCTGGAGAGCTATAAAACACTCACCGAACAGATCTGAGTAGTTGGAGGTCTGGAGAGCTATAAAACACTCACCGAACAGATCTGAGTAGTTGGAGGTCTGGAGAGCTACGGGAGCGTTGCATTGGGCTGCTGACTGTACTGCCGACCTGTCAGGGGTGGAGATAGTCCGATATTGTCGCAGCTTCTGTCTCTGGGATAGGATCACGTCCACCTGGAGACGGTTGTGGGGTTACGTGGCCGAGCAAACAAACATGCCATTTTACACTGTAAACGGCATATTTCATCTCAAAGGGAGTTATTAGTGAAGTTCATAGTACTCGTATCAAGTTTTGATCTCCGAACTGTTGAGAAAGAGTCCGTTAGGTGATAAAACCCTGTGAAATTGTGGTGTGGGAGGTATGGGGTGTAACTATAATTTAAACGCAGGGATGATAATGAAAATGTATGAGGGTGTGGGGGCACCAGTATAAGAAATTATATCATTCTCGCCTCGATTATCTAGTTAAACAGTAATTAAACAGAGGGCTGTGGTTAGAGGCAGCTCAGAGGGAGCTCAATGAGGGCTGCCCTCATTGATCTTCAGTAACTCCTGAACACACAGTACATAAGCAGCAATTTGCCTGAGGGTAGCTATGGGTTTTAAAAAAGCCAGAAAATGAACTCAGATCACAGTTGTCTGACTTGGGCTCCTTCAACCTGGCCTTCAAAATCAGAATTCTGGCAAGCGGCTGATTTCAAACCATCAATTTCTCTGGCGTATGATGCCCACAGCCCTCATTATGATTAAGCAAAAGTTCTTCGCAGGTCTAGGGGGAACGAACATGAGGGCGCTAAAGCTAACACCAAGGTCACTGCGACATTTCTCCATGTCCTTCAAATTGTTGCTTTATACTTCTTGAAATGGCGCATGACACCAAAGTTAAAAACCATTCAGCTTCTTAAGTCACTCTGGTGACAAAATATCTTGGTTGGTGCTAAAAGGATCTTTGATGTGCTACCATGTACCAAGAAACAGACCTACATCAATAATAGATATACTCTAGTAGCAGGGTGTAGTTGAGTGTGCACTTCGTTGGCCACAAAGTTTCTCGGTTCAGGGTCGTTTATTATGTTATTCTGCACCAGAATCACCTAGGTACGCAATTTGTATCGCTACTATGGACCCTGTGGGGCCATTTTTGTAATCCCCCTCAGGCGCGTATAGTGAAAATTCATATCTCCGTCCAGGAAGGTCGTAGAGACTTCATTTTTAGCTCAAACGAATCGCAATGGCCATGTTTTTATGCAATTTTAAACGCAAATAAGCCTTAAAATGCCCAGGAAAAAAAATTATGGACCAAAAACTGGTTTTTCAGTGTATCGCTAGCAAATTACACATGTTGATTTGATATCTCGGTCCAGGATGGTCGTAGAGACTTCGTTTTGAGCTCAAACAAATCGCAATGACCATGTTTTTACACAATTTTCAATGTAAATATACCTTAAAGTGCTCAGAAAAATAGTTTTGGGCCAAAAAGTGGCTTTTCAGGGTAGCGTGAGCCTATATAATGCTGCATAAGAATTGGGATTTTGCATCTCAGTTCAAGAAATACCTCCAGACTCTATCTTTTAACCTAAACACAGGGTGGTTTAATGTTAATAAAGCAAAATTTTAAGCCAGATTCACTCAGGTACTGTATGCAATTTTATTGCTGTTCAGATCCCTGGTAATCTATTTTAATTGCCCTTTGTTGCTTACTGCATAGTGAAAATTTGCATCTTGGTCCAAGAAGATCATAGAGACTTGGTCTTAAGCTTGAAAATCTGAAATGGCCATGCTATTCATATTCAATTTGTTATAACATTAGTAAGTATGTTATACATAGAAGGACTCAGGGAAATGTTACAGTATTATAAGTACTCATGATATTTACTTTTAATTTGGACCATGTGCTTTGGTCAACCCTGTGATGAGGATTCTTTGTAATTGTTCCAGGAGCACATGAGACTCGTTTCTTGTACTACTGAGGATATTTTAGGCAATTCTGAACCCGAATCACCTAGGTAGCTAGATAAATCCTGCACTGTCCTTTTTTTCTTAGTTGCCCTTTGGCATTTCTTAAGAGAGTTGAAGAAAAGTCTTGTAGATTGATTCTTGAAGAAAGATTTCCTTTTTAATTCAAATAAATCTAAAATATTTGAATTAAGAAGAAATCTTTCTTCAAAATACTCTCCCAGGCTACTAATATCTCTAACAACTGAAGCTGAGAGTTCCGTTCAGTCTGAACAGCTATTGTGTCAAATGTTGGTATACATAAAGTGTGTTTCTCAACACAACCCTGGTTAGGGAACCAACATTTGTCCCTATGATTGTTCGGATATGGCCTAGCAGCTGCGGATGTCCTTACTGAACGGCATGTTAACAAAGGAACTGAAGCTGAGTTGTTCAGTCTGAACAACTATTGTGTCAAATGTTGGTATATACAAAAGTGTGTTTCTCAACACAGCCCCCAGATTATTCAAGTTTAGAAATTGCACCCTATTGAAGAGAATGCTTATTGTTACATCTGTAGAAGCATGAGCAGTGGTGTTGCCTTAACCAGGACCCTGGTTGCGCCCACAAGTGCCTTGGCGGCGTTTGCGGCCTTGGGGCGCCTAGTTAGGGAATGGTTTTGTTTAAAAAAGTAAAGAAAAAGATGACTTATAAAAATTAATTGCTTAATTCATGACTTGCTAAACACGTATATCCCTGTGTGGCTCGCGTACACACACCTATGCGGGCTTAGGAATTCATGACATATAAACAAAACTACACAATATACACAAATCTACGATACATTCCCTGTATTACACATGTGTTACCACATGTTACGTGTCCCTGTTTGTTCAGCTTGCTTGTGGCGCTTTAAGAAAGAAAGTCACAAACTCTTCTCTGAAGAGGCGCGCTTGCGCGCGCAAAATAAGGCTCAGTAACATGGAGTAACACATGTAAAGTGAATAATTTCTGTACAAGTAGGGGGGTCACATGAAAAATCAACTTGGAAGATTCCCCACAAAAATGGTACCAAAATGATCACCACGATGAGTTCTTCCAAACAAACTAAGTTTTATTGGGTTTTTCGAAAATTTGAGAGTTATAGGCTGCACGTGGGCAAGGAGCCGCGCTCAAAATGTGCAACGCCGAAATTTCGCTTGAAATTACGCACATCAATCGTCCTCACAAGATAAAGCATGGAAATCAAAGCTTAAATCTTAATCCTTTCCCTAACGTTTCTTGAAATTTTCGGCTAGTGTCCCATATAACTCCTGGCCCTTCATTATCTATGATAATGACGTCAGTCAGAAAAATATAGTTAAGCGCACCTAGCGATTTAAGGACTAGGGTTAGGGTCACGATTAGGGTCAGGATTTGTTAGGGTTAGGGTTAGGATTAAGTTTAGGGTTTTGGTTAGGGTCATGGTTAGGTTTAGGATACAGAAAAATTGACCTTTAGGTCTGTGACGTCACTCAGCCAGAGTTATATGGGACACATACCAAATTTTCAGGGAAATACATTATGTGGAAGTAGAATTATCAATCTCCAAAGTCAACTGATCAAAATTTCGACGTATTTCGTCCATATGCATAACTCGGCTCAGGATAGACGTAAAACAAATCTGAAAACACTGTTTGATAGCTCGCAAGCGCCCCCGTGCATTCCCACGGTGCGCGCAATTCTTAATGTTGAAGCGTAGCACGTGCGCGCTGATTTTGTCAGGCGTTGCCTGACCCCCTCGTCAGACAACAGCCATCCGGACTAATTTTTTTCTGAAAATCGAATCATGAGACGAGATATGAGCATTTGTGTACATAAATTTTGTAAAATGGTTCATTTTTGGCCATAACTTCCGTTAAAGTTTAGGAGCAAAATTTCCAGAAAAAATTAGTCAGTACGCTAGGTATATGTGTTCTACGGCATATATCCAAATTTCAGACAAAACCCTTTAATACATTTTGAGTTAGGACACTTTTTATGCATGCGAAAAAATGTGTTACACTTTTTATCGTAATTTCGTGCTAGTACTTTGTGCGCAAGTACGCGTTGTGACACCCTTGCCAGACGTTGTCTGCCCCATAATTTTTTCGGGGCGCGCGCGCTTCGCGCGCGCGAGGGGGCCAGGCAACGCCTGGCAAGCCTCGTCGGCCATGGTTTGGCCGACGTGGCTCACTTTTAAATCAATTTGGACCTAAAAATTGAATTCAAAAAATTTTCCCCAAGTGAGCCACCTCGGCCACCATACACACCTATGCGGGTTCCCCTAACCAGGGGTGTCGATACGACACCCGCGCCGCGCCGCGCACTCCGTGCGCAACCAGGGCCCTGGTTACGGCAACTATGCGGGCTTTGGAAGAAAATAAATAATTATTAATCTATTTGCGCTGCGCGTGTACTTCCTAAGCCCGCATAGGTGTGCGTACGCGCCGCGCAACGCAGACAGGGATATACGTCGACGGACGTTGCCCCGTCTATTTCTTCTGACTGGATGGCGAGGTTGCAAAGTGACGTCCAAATGTGGAACGTTGCGCCGCGCGCGAGGGTAGGGTAACATCCTACGAGGATATACGTGTTTAGCAACGCGTGTACACACACCTATGCGGCGCGGGCTGCCCGCGGGCTTAGGAAGCCGTGCGCGTAACCAGGGCCTTGGTTAGGGCAAGTGCGCGCAGGGGGCCAGGCAACGCCAGCTGAAAAAAACCGCATAGCTTAGGTGATATGATATAAATATAATAGGACGATATAGGTGCGCGTCGCGTATACGCGCCCCGCGCAAACAGGCAAACAGCATGGTATAGTGGTATACGTGCAACTGCATAGCAGCGCTTTCTCCTGAATCTGTATCGGGAAAGCTCCCGGCGCGGCTATAGCGCGCGCTAGCCGCGCCGGGAGCCGGCTCCAGGCTAGCACAACATATGTGTCATCATGTGTGGGCTCGAGCCCACACATGAAGGATTTGCTAAACAGTTAAAACACGTATATCCCTGTTTGCGTTGCGCGCGCGTGCGCGTACGACTCGTACACTTATGCGAGTATGCGGGCTTAGGAAATGACTTATGAGGGATAAACGTGTTAATATAAAAGCAAGGTGACCTACGCAACGCCAAGACTCGTAGAGGCAGACGCCGGACAAGGCATTTTTAAAAATTACCTGGTCGTGGTTATTAATTTAAATTCAATAAATTTTATTTGAAATTTTTGAGTCGGGACGTAGACAACGTCTGGCAAAGACAATATGAGATTCAGAATGAACTTTCACAAATGAGCTGTATAACTATATGAAAAGACAATCTGATTCTGAATTATATAACAAAATCAAACAGTTAGCTATGTTTATAAAATTTGAATTAAATAACTATAGCAATAGCATAGCAGGATAATGATATCAAATACAAACTGTAGACTCATACTCATAGTATTAGTAAGCGGTTATATATTTGAAAGGAATATTTATAATTATTGATGATTCAGAATCCTGAATCTAACTAAAAAAGTTAAGCGTAGAGTTGTTGCACATGGTTGCTTACAGCAACTACTATAAGTATTAAACTGCAAACAAAGACTTAGCGTACGACATTCAGCTCCGAATGTAAAGTTTAGATTCAGAACTCTTATATTTTTTAAACAATAGTTATTAGTAAACAATTGAACTTCTAAGAATATTAATAACGAAATTTATCATATTCATAGTGATAGAGGGTCATGAACAATTTAGAACTACCTAATGCTTTAACTAAAAGATAAAAATTTTAGTCCCACATAATGAAATTGAAAGGCTAAAAACCTGACAAACTTGAGTCCACAGGCTGCCGCCATGGACTCCGCTATATTCCACCAAAAATTTTCGCGTCTGAATTTTCGGCCCAAAAGTGAATTCAGCTAACCAAATGCATACGCCTGACGCCGAAACATTTGAAGAGTGGAACATCAACAACAGCACGCACGGCGAACAAAAGGGGGCTCTGGTTAGAGTTGCATTAAAACGGACTGCCCACCAGTCTGAACTGGAGTCCACAGCGGACCTGCGAGTGCGACTCAGTGTCGGGCTCATAAAAAGTCTGCAGCGGCCGACCTACTGTCAACTGTAGACATATTCATATAATCATAAGTCCGCGCAGGTTTTAAGCCACAAAAATGGGGACATGTAATTGAAAATGTGATAAGTCCTAAATCTTCCAAAATTCACAATAAATTCTATGTTGTTTTTAATCTCAAAACTGTTACGTTGAAACTTAAAGCAGGAACAACCAGAGTCAAGAGAATCAAGTGAACCCAATAATAAAAATCCCCGAATCAAGGCAAATTAATCCGAAACAAGCTGAATAATATCAACACGGTTTGATTCAGGTTAATTTCGCCTTGGTTCAGGGTGGCCAAGGTTTTTGGGCGAGTTCAGGGTGGAATAGGGTTCATTCCCTTAATTTGGTTTGTTCCTGCGGACCCCGTTATCCTACTTTATGATTGAAAGTTCTGAAATTTAGCTTCTTAGAAGTAAAACCTAGTGGGGAGATCACCCAGTTGACAGTTAAATCACCGTGACCTCAGTGCAGATCAAGCACAGATCAGTCTTTCATTCGTTATCACAATAATAGCAGAGTCTCTACAAACGTCATACAGTTTTCATTGCTGCTTACCACTACACTCTGGTCAAAAGCTTGATTAATTGACTCCTATGAACATCGTATCTTATACTGCGCCGCAGAGTTGCGCAATAACTTCACTGCTAATTAAGATGGCCACAGGGCTTCATCCAGAGTTTCTTCTGCAGGGGACACACATCCGCACTTCTCTATGATCTGAAAGGACATAAGTTTGTAAAATTACTTGATTTTCAAACTGTTGCAAAATTGAAATCAAAATCGGGGCTGCAGGGAAAGTACAAGGTTATAAATGGCCTAACATGTCAACATTAGAACATTAATATTGTGTTTAGCCTTCAGTGCGTTTTAAAATAATCTCAGTTTTAAGAAAGACTCTGAACCGATCTAATTAGATTTGCTCCAGCACTCACAGGCAGACGGAAGATGCGGGGTCTGGAGTCCACACAGAAGAGGATAACAGATTTGGTGGATCTGATGGTGGGGCCACAGCACATCCCCTCAGCTCTACACTGCCCTTACAGTACTGAAAATATCAGGGTTACTTTGCAATGTCAGTGATTTTCAAGGTTACTTGTAAACGATGATGAAGTAAGGCTGAGATCAACTACATTCTAATTCTACTGCTAGTAGTAGTGCTAGCTTTCTCTCGAGGTATTAAAATGCACAAGTCTATAGTACCCGGTTGATTTCCCGTGCTCGGCGCTCCTGCACTCGTCCATCTCAATAGGGATCCTGAACTCACCTCCGTGCAGGTGTCGCAGGGCCGCACGTTGCACTCCTGCGTCTCCTCCAAGTGCGGACAGTTACCGTTGATCTCGTTGCCTTGGAAACGGGACGATGTCACGTGTTCGGGACTGGGTTCCGGACGCGCACGAGTGGGAACACTCCCCCCACTGCTCCACTCGACACCTCTGCACCGCCGCTCTGTGGGGGATGCGTGGAGTGGGGAGCACTGTCAGTATGCGCAGTGCAAGGTTATACGAGCAGGAAAAATCTGTACTAGTTAACACTTTTAAACCAATACCAATATCATTGAATAACAAATTGAGAAGAGTCAGAAAAGTCCACGCTTAATTATAAGGCTTTAAAGAGGAGAACATATTTGGTGAACCAGTCACCTGTCAATGCTTATGCCTACAAACTGCCAAGCCATTGAAAGAGTAACCCCTCTACTCACGGATGCAGTCGGGCACTATGACATCCCACTCCCCCTTATCCTGACAGGTCGTTACGATGATACCGGTGTTGGCTTGACCCTCGAACACGTAGCCCCAGTTACACGTGTAGGCGAACTTGCTCCCGTAGTCCGTCGTACTGCCGATACTCCGCCCGTTGTGCGGCACGCGCGGCACGCCGCAGTTAACCCTGCCAAAGGAGTTGGTAAGGAATAGCAGGATAAAATGGAGGGAATGATATGGGGTGGGGAGGTAGTCAGCAGGGTAAAATTGTTAAATGGAGGAGGTGAAGGATTGAGTGGAAGTGACACTGAACTCAGGAACATGGCAAAATTCACAATTGATAGTTAATACTCCCTGAAGATAATAATAACATGTTCACTTACTTGAACAAGTAGGCAGGGTGCCACTCCAGGAGCCATTTGACTGGCACACGGACGCGCTGTCCAGTGAGATTGTACCCCACGTCGCATTGGAACTTCACAACCCGTCGAACCCGAAGTCATCCCCGACAGCTTTGCCGTGGAGGGGTGAGGAAGGCTTCCACAGGTAATGTACTGAACTGGGAGTGCATAAGGTTGCGTGGCTGAAGTTACTATGTAAGTAGGTAGTTTCATGACTTTCAGAATCTTAATTAACAACAAAAAGGGAGTTTGACTGGTTGTTGGGATAAAACCGATTAAAAATTTCATGAAAACATGTGATTGACATCTGATTGGCTGTCCACAAGTACTGTTTCAGTGCAAGTGTAATGCGAATCCTCGGCAGCCAAACATGAGAGATTCCATGCTTCCACATGACAGTAGCCAGGCTATGTTTCTCTTGAGAAAAATCATATGTCAAGGCAAATACTAGAAACGTACTTGTTAATTACAATTACATGTCGATAGATTGAAGTTATCGAAGTTGAAACGCTATGTTAGTTTTCTTTATCTTTTTTGAGGCGAACTTTTATCAGCATCTGTAACACACAGCCTCACTGACCTGGGGTTGAGAGGCAGACTGAAGCGCGCCCCAGGCCCACACAACTCATCACCCCACTGTTGCTGCGTGAGATGTGACGCGTTATCCTGGAGGTGCGTGACGGGTGACGCGTTGGGCAGGTGTCGGAAGCTCCGCGTGACGGAGTAACTGCCGTTAGCCGCGCGGCACGGCAGGTGGAACCTCAGCGAGCAGTTGGTGTTCAGCCAGCCCCACGTCTGGGAGTGCATCTCAGCGACGAAGGCGGTGCAGCCGGTACAGTCCAGGTTGGTGTGGTGAGGAAACCAGGTCCAGCTGCACGCTGAGGAGGGGAAGAGTCATTGGGGGGTAGAGACTCATTGGGTTGGGTCAAAGTGAGGAGTGGGAAGCCATTGGGGTGGGGTTTATAGAAGAGTGGGGAGTCATTGGGGTGGGGTTTATAGAGGAGTGGGGGGTCATTGGGGTGGGGTTTATAGAAGAGTGGGGAGTCATTGGGGTGGGGTTTATAGAAGAGTGGGGAGTCATTGGGGTGGGGTTTATAGAGGAGTGGGGGGTCATTGGGGTGGGGTTTATAGAGGAGTGGGGGTCATTGGGTGGGGTTTATAGAGGAGTGGGGGGTCATTGGGGAGTGGTTTATTGAGAAGGGGGAGTCATTGGGGAGGGGTTTATTGAGGAATGGGGAGTCATTGTAGTGGGTGGAATTGTGGAGTGGGGGTCATTGGGGTGAGTTTTATTGGGGAGGGGGATTCAATGAGGAGAGTTTCATCAGAAGGGGGAGTCATTGGGCTAGGGGGGATTTTGGAGGGAGGTGTCATTGCTTGGGGGAATTGGGGAAGGGTAGGGGGAATCGGGGTGTATTGAGAGGATTTGGAAAGGGAGACATATTAGGTGTTGTAAAAGAGTGATATTTGTTGTAGCTTTGTGGGGGCGGAATGCCTAACTAGGCAGATTTGGTGCCCATGAACTAAACTCCCCTTATTAAGTAAATAGAGGAGATTAGTTCAAATGACAGGCAAAGTGTTAGTGGGATATGTTAAGAAGAGGTGCAATCTAGGGAGGGGTGAGAGGGCGCTATGAAATGGATGAGAAGCGGGGCAAGACGAATGTACCACATTCATATCCAAGCAGTAATAACCACACATAACGATATCATGATTGACGTATCTCCCCATACGAATTACACTCGATATTAGGCCAGTGAGTGGTATAACTGCGTCCTCAAAGAGTGCTATAATCACACAAGCAGTCAGTGCTCCAGCAATAATGAGGCACCACGACTCTACCATATGCCAGATTTGAAGATGGGATGTCATGTTGTCATTTGCATGACGTTCCCTTGCCACGTACATTACAAACGGTTTGAGTAGACGAGTCAACGTCATCGGATCACATTCTAAACCATGTTGTGATGTCATTCCTTACTGCTAACATTTCTCTTGATCAGCTTACAGGTCAGCCTTTTGATACATTTTACTAATTAGCATCCCTCTTCGTAACCGACCATTGTTTTATCCAATATCCATATTCATAGATCCATATTTGAGTATTCAGCGACTAGGGCTGGTCTAGAGTCAGCCGAACAATGAACACTACGTCATCCTCGCATATTATCTACCCGGTCTAATTATTGCAAAGTCTACTTGAGCCCCCTCCAGCGTACTTCAATTAGTTCTCCTGACCTGAGCCTAGGCAGAATATTCTTATTTGAACTAAAAGTACACAAAACTGCAAAGTTCTCCTTTTTTCTTCGCAATCCAAACCAACATTTATAAATTAACCCCAACCCTTAAACCCGTATCATGAGCCATACAGTGTTCCGCGGACAGACAGAGAGCTTAAAACACTCACCGAACAGATCTGAGTAGTTGGAGGTCTGGGAGCCTTAAAACACTCACCGAACAGATCTGAGTAGTTGGAGGTCTGGAGAGCTACGGGAGCGTTGCATTGGGCTGCTGACTGCACTGCCGATCTGTCAGGGGTGGAGATAGTCCGATATTGTCGCAGCTTCTGTCTCTGGGATAGGGATCACGTCCACCTGGGAGACGGGTTGTGGGGTTACGTGGCCGAGCAAACAAACATGCCATTTTACACTGTAAACGGCATATTTCATCTCAAAGGGAGTTATTAGTGAAGTTCATAGTACTTGTATCAAGTTTTGATCTCCGAACTGTTGAGAAAGAGTCCGTTAGTGATAAACCCTGTGAAATTGTGATGTGGGAGGTATGGGGGTGTAACTATAATTTAAACGCAGGATGATAATGAAAATGTATGAGGGTGGGGGGCACCAGTATAAGAAATTATATCATTCTCGCCTCGATTATCTAGTTAAACAGTAATTAAACAGAGGGCTGTGGTTAGAGGCAGCTCAGAGGGAGCTCAATGAGGGCTGCCCTCATTGATCTTCAGTAACTCCTGAACACACAGGACATAAACAGCAATTTGCCTGAGGGTAGCTATGGGTTTTAAAAAAGCCAGAAAATGAACTCAGATCACAGTTGTCTGACTTGGGCTCCTTCAACCTGGCCTTCAAAATCAGAATTCTGGCAAGCGGCTGATTTCAAACCATCAATTTCTCTGGCGTATGATGCCCACAGCCCTCATTATGATTAAGCAAAAGTTCTTCGCAGGTCTAGGGGGAACGAACATGAGGGCGCTAAAGCTAACACCAAGGTCACTGCGACATTTCTCCATGTCCTTCAAATTGTTGCTTTATACTTCTTGAAATGGCGCATGACACCAAAGTTAAAAACCATTCAGCTGCTTACGTCAGTCTGGTGACAAAATATCTTGGTTGGTGCTAAAAGGATCTTTGATGTGCTACCATGTACCAAGAAACAGACCTACATCAATAATAGATATTCCGAGAAAAAAAGGGAACTTTTTTCATGTTTGAAACTTTTTTCATGTTTGTCGCGTATAACTCATAAGGCTTCAATTTATAGCGACTAGCGAGGCTGGATCACTAATCCTATCCTATTCGAAGCGATGGCTCCATGTTTTCTCGCAGTTCGAAAAGAGTCATGATCACTGTGCTGTTGATGATTTGGATATATAATGCATGTGTCTCATCTCAGACTCCAGACTTACAGAACTCTAGAAACGCTTGAAGAAGACACGAAAACGAAACAAGCTGCAAGGGGAAGAAGCACAGGAGTATCCTCACTGGGATTACGTTACCCTCCCGAATGTTTGGACTTCTATCAGGAATATGCTCCAGTTTCACCACCTGCACTATCTGTCAAAGTTACAGGGTTAGAGCACTGCCGGGATTACTGCTCCTTAACTAAGGATTGTTCTCTCTTTTCCTTCAACCTCACCAAACACCAATGCATTCTCTACAGGAATGCTATGGTTGCCCCTACGCGACGAATGACGTTGGAAGAGACCTTGGCGAGCATGTCCCAGCATAGGGTGATGAAGCTGATGAACCTGGTTATGGGGTACATGGATTGTCTTGAGTGCATGGGTCCCGTCAAAGAGGTCTTATCAACCCCCGGGGTCATGATAAAGCAGAGTACCAGAAAGTCACCTAAGTGCTTATCTGCCACCACAAATCTTGTCGATGGACTGAATAAAACATACAAATTGGATTGGATTTCCTGTAGGAAAGCTAACTCCTGGGATTTCAAACAGATAGCTTCTCGGGGTCAAAATGCAAATTTGGTGCGAGTGTCTCCAAACAATAACAAAAACCTTAGTTTGGAGGTAAAACTTCACGACAACGGAACACATCTTGTCAGATTAACAGAAACTTCAAACAGCTCCAGTCAAAAAATGAAATTGGAAAGACATTATCCTTCCTGTCTGTATACGTTAACCGAATCTAAAAAGGGTGACCTATTTTACACCGAGATTCCCAAAGGGGCATTTGTTCTAGCCAATAACAAATTATCATCCTCCTTTTTGAAGCTTTACAAAGCCGTGTCAATGCCAGTTTGTACCTTGAAAAGGTTTGAAATGAGCAACGCGGTGATTTTAAACGACGACAACCAGCCCTACTTCCTTGAGGGCAGCAAAGTCAGTATCCAGTGTGACGATGGTTACAAGGTGGCTGGACTCAACTACACGGCAACACTCCAAGAAGTGGTTTGCTCTAAAGAGGCCCGTCTTCAGCCCTGTGTCTCAGATACCAGCTCCTCAGCTGAAGTCCTTGCTCCTTTATACATCAGTCTCATTGTCATCCTTAGTGTCATCCTCGTCCTCTGTTCTTGGTCAATGTGCTACAAATGGACACCACCTGGTCATAAGGTGGATGGGGAGCAGAGAACCTCACCAGATGCCGCCAACTAGATGCCGATTTTGAAAGGACTTTTGAGAAAACTCTAATTCTGTTCATGATTTCATAATTTCATCTGCAATATTATGTAGGAATCACATTTTAGCATTTTGCAGCCAATGTCCCTAAATTGTGACAAATTCTCTGACTCAAACCGCAAACCACTTTTATAATTGATTTTTATGCTAACTTATAATAGAATATCACTAATATATTCTTCACAATTTCTCACTAAAATCTAATTCAATTTTCATCAAAGTCAGTTCAAAGGCCCCTCCTCGAAAAGTATTCGGATCACATTACGCGTGGAGACCCACATGCATTCTTCAACTTACTTCAACTTTACGGTGCTAAGTGGATTAACGAGTGGTGAGATTCAATTTAAATTATCGCAGAATTTTAATTAAAATTATCTCGGTTCCCAAGTCTGAGATTTGTACTGTCAAGTTTTGATGGACCTGTTGACAAAAATGTCCTACGTGCAAAGTATAATAAACCCGGCAAAATTAGGGGGAGGGGTGCAAATACATAATAATCGGTGAGCAGGGATAACTCAGAGAGGGACTGCAGTGTGAGGAGTGGGTGAAGTATCAGGGAGAGATGAGACTCACGTGAATCTTATCGTGGTAGAAGAGCGTGAAGGGACTCGGGTGGTTGGTGCTGTTACACGATTCTCCCGTGAAGTTATCCAACGACACGTCTGAAATCATTGAATTAGATGTGGTTCAGTATCAAATGTAATTAAGTATTAGATAAATTTAAGCGAAATATTATTATGTTAAGTTTGGATACATTACGGTAAAACTAGAATTTATTTCTTTAAAATACCAATAAAACATCATTGGAGTTACAAGTGCTATTTGGAACCTAAAATCGTAAAATGATTGATCTCCAAGTCCATATTGTTATAACTGTGGACACATCATCTGCTTCTCGCTGAAGCAACACTGACGCAACACGCTATATATTCTGATAACAATCTTCTGGCGCAGCAAGTTGCCACCTCTAGGTGCCACATGATGTCACTATATCTCATTTATATATCTCAATTATATCACACTAAAGTTAAAGTTACAATGATAAAGTAATAACTATGTAAGGTACGCACAGTCAGTTTTGTGGGCCGGGAAGACGAGGACTCCTCCGAAGGTACAGGTGCTGCGGAACATTATGTTCTTCCTGGCCTCCCTGAGCTCGGATAGCGACGGCAGGGCGTCTGTGTCACCCTTCTATCTAGAAGGAATGAACGGGAAAGTAATTTGTTCCAAGCAATGGTCAAACACAAGGAAATATTTTATTTTCGCAGTTCCGGAAGAATTCTGTTCAGTGATATATTCTCCTCGTTTTTGGGGCTGTCAAATTATTATATAGTATCTTGTGGTAACTCGGTAATCTGCCGATGCACACCTGGGGCACAACCTGGGCACACCTGGGGCACATTACCGAGTTACCTATCTTGTCACCTCAAAGGTTTATTGAATTAGAATGCAAAGCATGAAAATTAAACAGTTTATCGTAGAATTTTAGTGGTAAATCGATGTAAAAAATACCAAAATATGATATAAATTCCTCTGCTTCAAATCGAATTACCAACGGTTTGTGATAACTGATAAGAAAACGACTTACCATTGCAACAAGTTGGCTTGGTTTGAGTAAGCGAGATCCAAAGAGCCTGAGAGAGGTGTCAATCTCAGTGAGGGGTTCACACCCAGTCTCCACAGACACAAAGTCTACAATGTCCACCACAATGAACTGGTCCTGATTCTTGTTCAGCCAACGGATTATTTCCCGGATGAAATCCTTGAACTGAGGCGACTCCTGAAAACATACAGATTTAACCATCATTAATTAGCTCTATACTAGAAATTATGTTAATAACCATTTATGAGACCAATGGAAAGATCCAAGAGCCAATTGAAATACAAAAACACCAGGTCTTTACTATGCTACTTTGAAGCTAACATATTCTGATAAGAAGATAACTATTCGTTCATTACATGAAGAATAAATCGGTTTATGTTGCTGCAAGTGAAAGGGATGTTTACCGAATGGCACCCCGTGTGGATGCCCCGACTCATCATCATGAAGCCCTTGCACCAGTTGTACTGCTTCCTCCGCTTAGCCAACGACTTCACTTTCAGTGTCCTCTTCATAGCCGTACATTCAACTGCGGGGGAGGTTTTAAACTTCACGTAGTTTTAGATATGGGGGTAATTATAGTAATTGGATGCAAAGGACAGGCATGATTTGCCTATTTTGACTGTTTTGGAAGAGAGTCCGCAATTTTCATTCTCCCATATAGTCATTGATTTCGCTCTGTTGCACGTGACAGTCTCGTGGTAGCCACTAGCTACATAATATAGTAATCACGTGGTAACCATGTGACATATAACCGCGTACTCTATAGAAGGTGAAATTGTCACAAAATTATTCATTGTCTTGTGGGGACAGAGCTATCTCACATATTATAAAATATTGATAGGGCTAAGGGACTAGTGACTTTCCATTGTAACAAAGATCAACAATTATGCAATAACCTTACCATGGAAATGTTGTTAAAGAGCAAGTTTTAAGTATCCTGGACGAGACTGACTGACCCAACTATTTACCTCAACAATGATCCCAGACCCCTTATGGATACCTTGCCGTCTCAATTATCTAACTTAACAATACGAATATAGGTAGGTTAACAGTAAGATAGGGTACACGATTTACACTCTATAGGCCTTAATAAAATTCTAGGAGATCCAACTCTGTTTTAGGCAATGGTTTTTCATTTTTGAGACGCAGTCGAGGTGGTTGCACAGCTCGAAAAGTGAAAAGGTATTAGTTGTAAATCAAAATGTTATAAAACTCAACGGTGTGTTATTTACGATGTAGGTATATCAGGGGAGCTAAAAATTCATTTGACAGCTCCTGAGTTTTATCAATATCAGATATAACAGCCGAAGAGTATTATGACATGGATAATAAAGATGAAACACCTTGAAAAGGACGTACCCTGCAGTGAAGCGCAGAGCCTGAGGTTCTTCTTGAGTCCTGGCACGAAGTGGAGCTCCAGCACCAGTCTCCTGACCCCTGCATTGAGTTGCTCCGTCACACTCAGACCGTGGTTCTGGAAGGAGATGTGGCCGCTGATACAGTCGTACCGGGACACGCAGTGCTTGCCCCACTTCTCAATGTTCTCGAGGGTCCTGTCCAGGGCACTGGTGGACTGGTAGTTGTTGGAGAGCCAGGTGGTACACATGGGCAGGGCGGTGAGACTAGAGTTGAGGTTGAGGTGGGACTGGAAGCCCTGCACGAACTGCAGCCACCTCACGTCCTCGTCCACAGAGGTGGGTCTGACAGAGGCTAATGCCAGGAGGAATACCAGCAGTGCTCCGGACATGCTTTGCAGTGAGATGGAGCCCATCCTAGGGAGCTGCTTATGATCGACAAGAGAGAGGGTCTCAACTCTCGGGGAGAACCAAGCTACAGTCTCGGGGCAAACGGGTAGGTATTCGGTCTTCAGAGACTATTATGTGGTCAAAACTCGACACAAGATGAACGAAACTTCGCACTTGAACGGAAGAGGAGGTTTTCGGGCTGGATGAGTAGATGAGTTTAGTTGATTCTTTGGAAACAGGGGAGAGTGAGAGAAGTTCTAGTGAAACAGCAGCATTACATCTTGCGACCTGTAAGAATAATAAGATAATAGTTTGCAATAGCATTCGAAAAGGTGAAATGATTGAGAAAAATAAGCTGAAAGCTATCAAATACTTAAATATCAATTATCAAAGTGACAAAATCGAATTAGGATGAATCTTAGGTTAATTCTGGTTGTTTAAATGTTTGAATAAGAATCGTTTCGATGATTAGACACCAGAGGTTCGAAGAGATGGAGAGATCTTACGCGAAGTGTTTAAAAATAGGATCCGCTGCGTTGAGCAATAATGTAAGGTCTGTGTGTAAATATAGATCTCGCGCTCAAGAAAGAAAGCATGTAAAAGTCATCAATTTAGCACTCTAAACCCTGATAATGACGTCACCTTAACTTGCCTACATGAGTCGTGCAGGACTACCGGACGGGTATAATAATCCGTGCGATTACAGCACTTGTCTGTTGCAGCGGGGTCCGGCAACTCGGACTTTACATTCTATTAATTACAGAATGATCGTGTCTTTGCCGCGATGTAACAAACAATGTGTTGACTTGTTAAATGCGTTTATCGTTATTATCTTGCCTGAGACCGACAAATACAAAACAATCTGACATAATATTATTTGATAAATGAATATGATAGGTACAACACATAATAACTACACTATTCTGTTTCTCAAGGGATCTGATCGAAGGATCCTTCATCGCGAAATAAAAGCTTCAACAAAACTTGGACAACCTAAAATCAACGGCTGAACTGCAAAGAACAAATTAAATGTGGCACAATGCAATTTGTCAAGGTTTTAAAGTTACAAGTTTTAAAAGAGTTATCTGATTATTTGCAAACACAAGTGAAATTTTAATCAAATCAATGTAATTCTACAAGCCGAGAATTCATATTCAGAATTCGGTTTTATGGAATGACAAGAAATACAACTTTTACTCAATTATAGTAGGTATCAATTAAGATTATATAGTCAACCTGTTTAATTCCAATCAAAATTAGGCAGCTACACGCCAAGCTTCCTCAGTGTGCAATTACCATGAATTAAGAAATTTAAAAGGTTAGGACCTAGGAAGTTTACTGTCAAACCAAGAAGTTATCCAGCAAATGTTAGAACAAATTCCCGTGACAAAGTAAAAATGAGATGGTTGTAACAAGGATAGAAAGATACGCGGGGGATACAAGGCACGCGTCTGACAAGGGAGTAAACGAAATAAAACATATCCAGATAAGAGGGGAGGAGGGTTTGACAGACTCGTAGGCCATGTGTGCGTGGAATGGGTCAGGTTACAACGCAGTGCGAGGGTGCAGCAGACACCGGCCAAATGCTCCTCAGATGATGGAACCAATTTGTGGTGCGGGCACCGTGCCAGCACTTTAGTGCCTTGTCCGCGCATTGCGCTGGGGCTTGGCAATGTGCCAGTGCCTTGTCCGCGCATTGCGCTGGGGCTTAGCAGTGTTCCAGCACTTTAGTGCCTTGTTCGCGCATTGCGCTTGGACTTGGCAGTGTTCCAGCACTTTAGTGCCTTGTCCGCGCATTGCGCTGGGACTTGGCAGTGTTCTAGCACTTTAGTGCCTTGTTCGCGCATTGCGCTTGGACTTGGCAGTGTTCCAGCACTTTAGTGCCTTGTCCGCACATTGCGCTGGGACTTGGCAGTGTTCCAGCACTTTAGTGCCTTGTCCGCGCATTGCGCTGGGCCTTGGCAATGTGCCAGTGCCTTGTCCGCGCATTGCGCTGGGCATTGGCTATGTGCTTTATCCACACATGGTGCGGGAGTTTGGCAATGTTCCAGCACTTACCCACACATTGTGCGGAGGTTTGGCAATGTTCGTCTGTTGATAACATGGGCGTGTTTTTTTCACGATAATCGATATACTAATGCAGACGTTTGACTAAGTAACTATCAGCACTTTAACTTATAAAGCGTCAACAAACATCATGAATTCTTCAATTCGTTATTTCTCAGTTCTCACTCACATATTTGCTCATACTCTTAGCAACTTGACTTTGCTTTATCCAGTTTTAGAGAGGCGGGGGAGTGCATTTGCACCAACAAATTTAATAATTGGACTCTTCGTTATGAAACACCATTACACCATTACACAATCAATCATGTCTTATCGCTGTGTGATGGAACATTGCAACCCCAAGTTAATTCTTTAATTGAAGGAGCGGCAGCTCATTATCGCAATTCGCACTGAACGCCGGAATGCTTCGCACTATAATTAGAATATTAGCTGTTCAATTATAATAAGATGTAAAAATATGGTCTCTCCAGATCTTAGATGCGGTCAAAATCCTAGCAGCTGCAGTTTTAAGTCTATGTTGTTAACTTATTAACACAACAAGATTTGGGTCCGTATACCGGCTGAACCAGAAATAAACACGCGCAAAATTTGTAAAAATAAGGTAAAAAAGTAATAAATGATAAGATGAATGATAATCGAACTGATTCAAGATCCATCCCCCGTTTAGTAGCAGTAGATTCAAGATAGACTTAACCTTAATTTTAAGGACTTCTGATTTGATGCTAGATTTATTTCAGTAGTTCTAAGGTTCAATATAATTCTATAATTTATCATAAGTACAGGACCAAGTACGTTGATCGCAATGAGAAAGAGAAAATAAACTTATAAAGTACCAAATTATATTTCGAAATTAGAGACAAATTAAGCGAGACAAATACTAAGCAAAATTCTGAAAGCGGAATTCGAATGCATTTTTCAAACGATGACCATGATAAAATCTGCCTGAACAGCCAAGAAAGAAGGGCCGAATTTTCACACAATTCCAGCCCACACACACAAACAGGACGTTGGTAAGATGATTCTCAAAGGAACCACAAGACTTACTATGATGAGAGATGACGCTGCATTGCAAGATATTTAAAAAGAGTGTGCGCATGAGCGCTATCACTGCAGTACCTACTGAGCAGTGTACCTACTTCAAACCTTCAAAGAATGTCATGATTGCATGCATGCAAAGAAGATCGCCATGACAGACTCCATCATTTCCACTGTCTCCACACACTCATCATTCTACTTCAATAATTTGAGTATGCGCAGAAAGTGTGGCCTGGGTCACGGTTTAATACCATCCTGGGGGGAGGGGTGAAGAAGACCGGGGAAAGGAAAGGAGGAAGAGGATGTCAGGTGTGAGGATATTATGAGGAAGAAGAGGTCAGGTCAGGATATTCTGGCGAAGGAATGAGCGGAACAGTGGGGGATGTGGCTACAGCTACAATGTAGCTGTAGCCACATGCTAAGCAGTACTTATAATGAAACGTGTATGTTCGGCAGCTTAATGAAACGTGTATGTTCGGCCAACTATAAAATGCACGGACAATGAACGGGATTAAATATTGTCAAGTGCTGCTCTACTAACAAAGTCAAAGCTGCACGGACAATGAACGGGATTAAATATTGTCAAGTGCTGCTCATTTCACACAAAGTCAAAGATTGATTCGATAATTTAAACGCTCCAGACAAGCGTTCAAACGAACGTAGTTATCTGCCCTCCCACGCAAACTCGTATAAATATTTAATAAATTTCTCACAAATATGTAACTTAAATATACGATTAAACTTGTATTAATATGTTAGTTAAATTTGACGTCATAGAAAAATAGACGAATATGAAACACAAATATGTTAGATACGACCTAGTTTTTTTTCTTTCATTAATTTTTAGATTTTCTTTTTACTGTTGAAATTTAATTTGTCGATAAAAAGTTCAAATACTCAAATATAACTGAGAAAAGCTTGTCTGGAGCGTTTAATTAAACGATGCTAGCGTTCAAACGAAAGTTTCACCTTTGATGACAAATTCTAATTGAACTGACGTCATAGAAAAAAAATGAAAATCTCACAAATATTTATTTTTTTCTTTCCTTAATTAGTTTTCTTTACTGTTGAAATTTAATGGTCGATAAAAAGCAGCAAATACTCAAATATAACCGAGAAAAGCCTTGATGCTAATTAATTCACGGATGACAAATTCTAATTGAACTGATGATGAAAGAAAATTTGGACAGATGAATTGGTGATGAAAGAAAATTTGAACACAATAGTCTATTACAAGCAACACGGCCGAAGCGACCAAGCAATTTCATCAATCGTTTATTAATGCGTAAGAGCAATTTCTTCTTTTTAATCAAACATGCTATTACAAAAATCAATAATCAATCACTGCTTTTCAAACAAAAAGAAACTATATTTGTCCATGGACAATCAAAGCTCTCAAATAGCATCAAAGAAAAGTTAATAATGAAGAAGGAAAGTTGTTAATGCTGAAGTGGTGCGTATTCTCGTCACGTTTCCACGTGAATTCTACCTATTGAACGCCCTTACACTTGTTGCAAGCACAAACAAAACTTGGAAAGTTGAAATGCCGAGTTTTTGTGTGCTGTGGTTACAATTGAAAGTTTTAAAAAAACTATTATGAGAAATTATCGATGTGGCAAAGGAGACAGCTCAATTTACGAACTATGTGCAGAGGGCAGAGAATAGAAAATTACGCTGATTTTCATTAAAACCTTAATTCACCGGTATTTTTTACTTGATTATGTTTCAGCAAGCAAATGCACTTGAACACAGAATATTTCATGGATGACAGGCTCTTCATAATATGCGTTTCAAATCAAAGTAAAAGCAAGGAAAATTGCAGGGTAACTTGGTACTTCAAAGTCATGCGATAGTGATTGGTTAACCGATTATACTCAAGTTGTGGAGTTATGGCAAAAGAAATATACCGCCGGATATTCGGATATTCTGGAAACTGGAAAGGCAATACCGATGAATTTGAACTGACAATCTCTAATAATCACAACATAATATTATGCTGCTTACATTTGTAATTATTTGGTGTCAGGAGCTCTCATACAGCACAATTTTATCGTGAAAACCTACAAAATACGGCAATAAGCAAGATGTCCACGGAGCTGCAGCTTTTTATATTCCTCCTGACAAGGCACGAAGGCTTAACAACTACAAGACGGGTGTCAATTGCACAGGCAATTCACGGTCCAACCTGTGTCTAAATATAAAAGCACTTCGCTGCAAAGTTATTACCACACGTAACGTGCGGGTCGTAACGAGATGGTGTGCCCGTTATAGCCGTGAGCTGTGCGTGATAATGGCTTGGCGCTCAACTGCTTTACATTCGGAGCACCGGGAAAGCGGCACGTGGTGGCCATAAAACACGCCGAGTTTTACCGCGCAGTTAACTACTTAATGAGTACCTCTCTGAGGTACCGAGTGTATGGCAGTTTGACTTCAGACTGAAGGGTCAACATGCTGCACTATCTCCTCACACCGCTGCACATATCAAGTCTGTAGAGGAATCGGCACAGAAAATAGCCACTCTCATTTCGTGGCGATAACAAACAATGGGGCATAAAGTGCAGGGAACAAACATGATATTATTTGAGGTGTGAGTTGTGAAATTGAGGTACAAACGTAAGCCCCAAATTAAACCCCTATAATCCCGTGAGTCCCCAAAAATCCTCATAAGTCATAACTCTCCCATCAAACCCCCAACATTAAACTATTAAACCCCCTGTTGAAAATTTCTTATATCCCGATATCTGCCAAAATTTGGAAGCACTTAGGTTTAATAAAACATGCACGTCCTATAGTAAAAAATCGTAAAATGACAATGACACGACTACAAAAAATACAACAATACATGATACTAAACCGACACGCTCGTTCTCTTGTTAGTTTCCTGAATACCTACCCCCAAACATATTACATCCAAGATCTCTCAATAAAGTTGCTTCAAATTCCAAGAGGGTGTTATTATATGCTTTGTATATGCTTTGAAGATTTGTGATCCAATCACAATAATGGAAGAGGGGCAAGGAGACGGTTTTAAAGCTTGTCAGTTTATAATGACAATCGAACAAACATTCCTGCTCACAATTTGTGCACTTTTCAAAGACGATTATTCCGCAGGAAAAGCTGCCTCAACATTTGTTTCCTTTAAGCAATTCAGAGAAGACTCAAGTTTTGTGTAGTACCACAACCAGTTACGTCTTCGTCAAAGGGCAGATGATTTATTAATTTGTCATTGGTTTGTTGACTGCGCTTCAGTTTTCAGTTCCTTGATCTTTCTCGATACTGTATCTGCTTTATAAATTCATTTGTAAACTCAGGTCTATTCCAGATTGCAGTTTCGATTGAACTTGGCGGGTCTTCCAGCAGGGAACTTGAGGTCAGGGAAATGTACAAAGGCAGTGTGTATAGGCACTCTTTCTGCACCCTTTTTGCCATCAGCATCGTTCTGGTACCATTATCAAAACATATAGAACATATCGTCACCCAGTCAGGACCAATCAGACTTGCGATCATATCAGTGGCGGGTAACCCACTGGACAAAGCAGGCGATATCAGTAAGAAAGGGAAGGGAGGCATGAGTCTGTACGTTAGGGAAGTAAGCAAACGCTTGTCAACCCTGCCTGGTCTCAACGTCACCGTGTACACGAGGAGTGAGAGCCCCACTCAGGTGGGGACCACCACGCTCTCCCCCACCCTGAGACTGAAGTACCTAGTAGCCGGCCCTCAGCACCACCTCCCTCAGGACCAGAAGTATCCACACCTCAACAACTTCACCTCACAAATCACGGCAGCGGACTATGATGTGGTGTTCAGCAATTACTGGCTGAGCGGACTAGTGGGCATGCAGCTAGGACTGCCACAAATACACGTCCATCACTCCTTCGGAGCTCATAAGTACCGGTGGGAACCTGTAACGGAGATGGGAAAGATACGGATGGATGTAGAGCAGGAGATTAGCAACAAAGCTTCTTGTGTTATTCATCAGCTAAGAACCGAACAGGAGATTACCAATGCAACTCGATCAGAACTTATCAGACCTGGCATAGACCTGGAAAAGTTCAGATATTTGGACAAAGTGGAGTCAAGAAGGAAGTTGAACTTTAATACCAACGTAACTAACGTTCTTTTCGTAGGAAGATTCGTACCAGAAAAAGGGATCCAGTTCGCCCTTGAAGCCCTCGGTAAGACTGATATACCACTCACCTTCCGCCTCATCGGAGCTCATGAGAACTCTCCCTCGGCTCACCTAGCTCGAGAGTACCCCCAGTTCGAGTACTTAGGATCGCAGCCAATGAGCATGGTGGCTGAGTACATGTCAGCCTCTGATCTGATGGTGGTCCCCTCTCTCTACGAGGCGTTTGGGCTGGTGGTGATAGAGGGCATGGCAGCTGGGTGCTGCATGCTGGTGTCTGCAGTGGGCAGCTCCAACGAACTCATAGAGGACGGTGTGAACGGACTGAAGGTGCCACCAGGGGACGCTGATGCAATCCATAGGGCGTTTGAAATGTTGGCAGGGAACAGGACAAGAATGGCTGAGATGGGGCAGAGGAACAGGGTTCTCGGCATGCAGAACTCCTGGGATAAAACTGCGACAAAGTTTCACGATTTGATTTTTAAAATTGTTTCTAAAAGAAGAACTGTGTTGGAACGATTGCTTACAGTTGCATTTTGGACGTCTTTGTAACCTCAGAATTTCTATTTTCTTAATTCTTGTTTAATAATCAGGTACGAAATGCATGACACATCTTTTGCTTGCTGGAAAGATGAGACTAAATCTTGACTCTTGAGATTAAATCTACGATTCCATCTCTCTTAGCTTCTTACACTGTTTCAATTTTAGCCTAAAAATCTCTTCAAACAGCTATACAAGTATATATTACTATACAGGGTGTTTCAAGACTCGTGTCCATATTTTGAATAGCTACAATTTTCAAACTATGGGAAAGGGCAGTTTCGTTTTATGTTCAAAATGCTGTCATTGTATTACAATTTAGGTTAGTAAACTCAAATTTGACCAATCTATATTAATAATTTCAAAGTGTTCGTGCATCTGTGTGTGTGTGTGTGTGTCATTGTGTGTGTGATGCGTTTTTAAGAAGTGCATTTGATATTTTTGATCGGTTTTCCGGGAAAATCTTCACCCAATTAAGAGGATGGTTTATTTTTTTGAACTATTGAATTGGACTAGCCGTTAATTAGTTATTCGCATAATAAATATCATGCGTTTACTAATGCTAATATATGATGTGTGTATATATAGGTGATCTCAAATTACAAAGTATGTTGTGCGGTGCATTTCCGTGAATATCTGTTATCCTCGGTAAGCGGGAGCATGTTAAGATGATGCCTCGGTGATCCAATCTCTTTACACATTCCATGATGACGTCATGAAGCAAGTAGCTGTTGGCTGCTGGATACAAGGTGAACCACAGGTTTACTGTTTCCGCGAATCTTCGCGGGCAAACGCTAGTACTTCAATAATTTCTCGAACCAAGCCCCCTTTCTTGAGGCCAAGTTTTGCACTCTTGATAGCATGTTATCCATGGCTGATTTCACTGTATCGAGACTTAGCTTCCTTACCTACCATATAATGTTATTTTTCAGCAGCCCAGTTGTTCTGGGGATGGTGTTGGCGTAAACACGCTCTTTAAGGTAGCCCCACAGGAAAAAGATGCAAGGATTTAAGTCGGGCTGTCATTTTGCCATGCGAAATCAGTTCTCCTGGATATCACCTTATCCTCAAATTGCCCCTTCAGCCAAGTGATACGTCTTGCTGTGTTGGTATGTAGGGGAGCACCATCTTGCTGGAAATAGCAAGAGTCAAGTATCTTCTTCCTTTTTGGCAGTGAGATGAACTTATTCCGAAGCATGGCTAAGTAGTTAGCTGTTTTGATAGTCTCAGCCTTCCCATCACCATCTTCAAAAAATGGGGTCCGAAAACCCCTTGATGCCTGAGACCCATCCAAACTGAATTTTTCAGTTGTTTTAGGTCCCTCATTAACCGCATATGGTTAATCATGTTGGATAGACCCTCTGCAACTCTGAACCAATCCCCAGAACAACTGGGCTGCTGAAAGAGAACATCAGAAGGGAGGTGAGGAAGCTAATTCTCGATACAGTGAAAACAGCTATGGATAACATGCTACCAAGAGTGCAAAACTTGGCCTCAAGAAAGGGGGCTTGGTTCGAGAAATTATTGAAGTACTAGCGTTAGCCCGCGAAGATTCGCGGAAACAGTAAACCTGTGGTTCACCTTGTATCCAGCAGCCAACAGCTACTTGCTTCATGACGTCATCATGGAATGTGTAAAGAGATTGGATCACCCAGGCATCATCTTAACATGCTCCCGCTTACCGAGGATAACAGATATTCGCGGAAATGCACCGCACAACATACTTTGTAATTTGAGATCACCTATATATACACACAGCATATATTAGCATTAGTAAACGCATGATATTTATTATGCGAATAACTAATTAACGGCTAGTCCAATTCAATAGTTCAAAAAAATAAACCATCCTCTTAATTGGGTGAAGATTTTCCCGGAAAACCGATCAAAAATATCAAATGCACTTCTTAAAAACGCATCACACACACAATGACACACACACACACACACAGATGCACGAACACTTTGAAATTATTAATATAGATTGGTCAAATTTGAGTTTACTAACCTAAATTGTAATACAATGACAGCATTTTGAACATAAAACGAAACTGTCGTTTTCCATAGTTTGAAAATTGTAGCTATTCAAAATATGGACACGAGTCTTGAAACACCCTGTATTACAAGATACAAGGTAGAATTGCCTTAATAAGTGAGTAATAGTACAAAGTTAGAGGTTAATCAAGCCCCTAGCGGACAAACAGCAAGCCCTTCGAAAACATGAGAAAACTCTTATCTATCCCAACCCCACTTAAAACTTTAAAAAAGTACTAACACAATACGGTGTCACAAACCCGAATACCAGCTGCACAAACCCATCCAGAGAACCAGAAGATCAGGTGAACACGCCCTGTCTGATCCAGGGCTCATTAATGCGATTAAGAGACACGCTTTAATTGACCGCTAAAGCGGGCTGTCTAGCCCTGTCAAGTGTTGGGTAGTGTGACACGGGGCCATTGTGTCTGTAACTCAGTTACTGAGGGACAGGGTAATCGGATATCACAACACAGAGCTATTAGAGCACTATGGATATAGGAGGTGACAGTAACAAGGTTAACACGGCCTTCTGATTTCTGGAGGTGCATGGAGTGTCATGTGAGTGGCTGATGGCAGTATTGTTAACATGAAAATTTCCAATCATGATGACCTTACAATGCCATGAATCATGATGCCCTATTATTTTAAAGCTAGAGCCTAGAAAGATCATAAATAGATATGCACAAAAATTTGGTACAAAACCCAAATAACCAGCCCAGTAAGATATTATTAAATTGGAATTACGGATAAATTAGATAAAATTGACATCTAATCTAAAGAAACTTTCGGAGCCCAGAACGAAAACGTGAATAATGAATATTCAAATAATCTTTAACACGAACGAAAACGAGTAATTCGCGCAAGTATTCTGCATTTCGCTACAAAGCAAAGAAGGTTTGTTCATGAGTCGGCTTAATAACGCGTACGAGACAGTAAGAGCGGTGTATTTGCATTTTGCAGAGATTAGCAGGTTGCAGAATAGTCGGCAACACTCACAGAGCAGGCACGGAGTGGAGACGGAGCGATATAACACATAGCAACATACAGGTCGAGGGAGAGGGGTACACGCTCAATCTGATGTCAGCATCAGGCTTCAAAGCGGGGGGTAAAGTGACGCTAAGCCGTCAGTTAGTCATGCTCAGCTCAATCTGAGAGGATGTGTGAACTACTAATAGAACGCCTGGTAACGTCAGGTAACGTCAGGTAAGACCTGGTTCCGACACACTATGTGTGATATTCGGCAGACAAGCTGGCAGCTACTCACGTTATCATAGTGGACACATCTCACAGTGGCATTCCTTGACAAATACATGGTAGTTGATAGTGGACACATCTCACAGTGGCATTCCTTGACAAATACATGGTAGTTGATAGTGGACACATCTCACAGTGGCATTCCTTTACAAATACATGGTAGTTGATAGTGGACACATCTCAAAGTGGACATTCCTTGACAAATACATGGTAGTTGATAGTGGACACATCTCACAGTGGCATTCCTTGACAAATACATGGTAGTTGATAGTGGACACATCTCACAGTGGTGTCCTTGACAAATACATGGTAGTTGATAGTGGACACATCTCACAGTGGCATTCCTTGACAAATACATGGTATTTGATAGTGGACACATCTCACAGTGGCATTCCTTGACAAATACATGGTAGTTGATAGTGGACACATCTCACAGTGGCATTCCTTGACAAATACATGGTAGTTGATAGTGGACACATCTCACAGTGGCATTCCTTGACAAATACATGGTAGTTGATAGTGGACATATCTCAAAGTGGACATTCCTTGACAAATACATGGTAGTTGATAGTGGAAACATCTCACAGTGGCATTCCTTGACAAATACCTGGTAGTTGATAGTGGACACATCTCACAGTGGCATTCCTTGACAAATACATGGTAGTTGATAGTAGACACATCTCAAAGTGGACATTCCTTGACAAATACATGGTAGTTGATAGTGGACACATCTCACAGTGGCATTCCTTGACAAATACATGGTAGTTGATAGTGGACACATCTCAAAGTGGACATTCCTTGACAAATACATGGTAGTTGATAGTGGACACATCTCACAGTGGCATTCCTTGACAAATACCTGGTAGTTGATAGTGGACACATCTCACAGTGGCATTCCTTGACAAATACATGGTAGTTGATAGTGGACACATCTCACAGTGGCATTCCTTGACAAATACATGGTAGTTGATAGTGGACACATCTCACAGTGGCATTCCTAGACAAATACTACAATTAATGCATAGTGATCCATAGTGTCGAAGTGTCAGGGTAGTGGACACTGGACATTTTACACATCTCATTGCGACACATAGCAAGTTGCAACACATTCAGAGTGCCTGGACACATTCCGATACTATGGCAAAACGCTGTTACACTGTAAACCAACAATCAACATGTAGGGAGGAGTGCAGAGATAGTGGGAAAATGAATTGACTGTTGACAATGCCCGTATTACAGTTTAATGATACTTCCGAGTGGCGAATTTATGTCAAAAAGCACGAGTCATGCGGGCCAACTCGATCTAAAGTGACAACAGTAGGAAATGGTACGTGGCTAGGTCCAAACTCTAAAGGGAAATTGTTCGTGGCTAAGTCGCTATGTATCGAACTTGCAGCTACAGCTACTGTGAATGCAGACAGTTGACAAGCAACAGTGGAGCAATTAAACAGTCAGTTGGTAACGTTGTGAACATCGCAATAACGTAATAAGATGTGTCTGATACAATGTGCATGCATTGGAGGCCACAGATTCAATGATGAATAACAATTACTATCGGATTTTAAAGATGAAAAGAACAATAGATCAATCTTTTATCTTCAATTGGTGCAAAACGTGGCGAACTTCGCACCAGATTCATAAGCAGTGGAAATAAATCGTGTATGGTGTACAGGAGTGTATGGTTACAGGAGTTTACGGCAAACAGGAGTGTACGATGTACAGAAGTGTATGGGATACAGGAGTATACGGTGTACAGGGGTTTATAGTGTACAGGAGTGTATGGTGAACAGTAAGGAATAAGCAGTGAAGACAATACAATGAGTCACCCAGAATGACTCAATATTTAGTGTTGAAATTCGCTCAATAATTTTATATCGATGCACTTTGAGGTGTCAAATTCATGCACTGACCGTTTAGCAGGCTCATTACAACTTTTATATCTTTTTACAGGACGCGGAGTGCATTCAAACCGTTTATATAGTCAGTGTTTAGCCTAATAAGGAATAATTGCTAGCCACATGGTTGGGCGTTGCTTACTACCAAAGCATGGTTTGTTAATACTTAATATGTCACGTTTACTGGTTGTAGCTTTGGTGTAACTTGGGTGCTATACTGTTATCATGGTTTTGTAGTTTATGCGCTTTTTGAGTTTTTGCTAGCTTTTTAAAAGTTTTGATAATTGCAAGTTTTTTTTTGTTTTTTTTTCTCTCTTTTCTAAGCTCATAACCATAATAAACCGTGCCTTAGTTGTCTTCGTGTAGAGGAATTTCCACCATCTCACTACAAACGTGCAAAGGACATGTACTGCACAGTAAAAATCCCAGACTGTAAATTCTGGGCAATTTTGACTTTCGAGCTATGGTTCCGGCCAATATCCATAGTAAAACTGCTTTAAGTTTCAGAATAGGCAAAGCTAATGCGCCGGGTGCTGGAGGTCCACGCCCCTTGGCTCTTTTGCTTTACTTCATTTTACCTTACTCTAGAAGCAGTTTTACTATGGATAAATGGATAATACTCGTGAGCTGTGATAATTCATCATAGGAATGCCGCAATCTGTAGAATAATCGTCTGTCTATTTCATATCCCTGAGGCCTGAACTATCTAACATTTTCCTATACCTAATCGCTCCTGGAATATGGATAATCATACTTTTGAAGAACGATAAGCGACCTAAGACAAAGGATTGCAGGTGATTACCCAAGCAAACATCTGGAAAAGTAATTTGAACATTTTGCAGTTAGAATCCGTACTGCTTCCTTCCTGTTTAATATTATAAAAACTTATGTAAAATCAAACAAATCACACCTGTTATGCCTGCACACACGAACGACGGGAAAAATAGTGGATAATTCGGCTGTAAAAATCGAGGAGGAATTATGGCGAATAAACGGATAACACTGGAGGAATTCCTGAAAATAATGCCGGGAGGAGCTGCCTTGCTAACTAGAACATTCTTACGGGAATTTACAGGTATTTCATCTAGCTGCTGAAGTTTTGCGTATACATAGTTCATTCGCAAATAATAGGCGATTCGATGCCACCATTCCAAACCACGATAATGACGTCACCATCGCACCATTCCAAACCCTGATGATTACATCACTCGTGACCGTTTCCCCTTGGGGCCCCACAGTATCTACGTACCATACCTACCTACCCACCTGCATCACTCTCTGTTGGCACCTACCTATCATAGTACGTTATTTGCACGCCAACTGCAGTAAATTCTGCAGATTTCGCGTGGGGTATATAAATAAAACATGTCCAACGGCATGCAAATCGCTTAGAGTATACATCAGTAAATAATAAGCTACACAGTATGATGTACACAGCCTCCAATAAAACAGGTGGTAAAGCAATCTGGGGGATTACGCAAAACACAAGTGTAAAACTCCCCGTATCGTAGCAGCAGATGATCAGGACATTAGTACATTGTAAACGAAGCTGGTTGTAGGTGTGCGAGATGAGCTGCAGGCTCAACACTCGATACATCCGTGCAGGCTGATTTTCGTCCCAGTACCGTTTTATTTCAATTATTTTTGGGTTTTTTATTTTCCAAGCTTATAACCGAAAAAGGTATATGCAATATTTTCTTGCAGTATCCCGGATCATAGCAAGCTCAAAATGTTCTGTTTTTGCTTCGAGTAAAAACTCTTGTCAACGTCAGGGACGTAGCCAGAGGGTATGCAGACTATGCATTGCATACTCTGAAAAAGTCCCTTGCATAGTCTCAAATTTAGGGAAACTATCTAATTATAGCTAATTAAGCTTAATTTTACTGCCAGATGCATAACCTAGAAACATTTTGCATACCCTGGCCTCGAACCCTAGCTACGTTACTGGTCAACGTTTTTACTTTTGAAATCTCCTATCTGTCGTCAGCACTTACTTTAGTGATACATGCCATACGTTTCTCAGATTTTTCAGGCTCCATCATGAGCAAGAATTTTATTGCATTCCACAAATGCTACCTGACTTCCCGTAGCTAGCATCCGATGGCAAATGAGCGTGCTATCATTAGTCACGTGCAATATCTCAACAAATTTAATGGAAGCAGATAATATGCTGGCTCACGAGCGACAAAACTGAAGTTTAATTTTTGTTTTATCAGTTTTTACCAGCTTTATTGATATTATATATGTTTTCTCAGCTGCACTCACTGGCATAATCCACGATTTTTGCAAGTACACCTGAATTCGCCGCGAATTCGCCGCGAATTCAAGTGAATTCAGGTGAATTCAGGTGAATTCGCGGCGGAGTTCGCCAAAAAATTTTGGCGGACTCGCCGACTCCGGAGTCCGCCGCGAACTCCGGCGAATTCACTTGAATTCACCTGAATTCGCCGCGAATACACGCGTATTCGGTGTACTAGTTCGCCAATTTTCCAGTTCACCCAGGTGAACTGCCAGTTCGCGGCGAATCGCGGCGAACTAGTTCGCCTGAATTCAGATGCCGGAGTCCGCCTGAGTTCGCCGGAGTCCGCCTGAGTTCGCCGGAGGAAACTTGCCCAAAAGCCCAAATCAGTACGAATTTAACAAATTAGCGATCGGCGATGAAGGAAAATTGCGTTATTGCAATTGCAAAGGCTCTTCTTATACAGGTGTTTTGGTCGGTGCTTTGCTCTAACCAGATCCCGATTGCAAAGTCAACATGGGAAACCGATTCTAGGTCGGGGGACTCTAGGTCGGGGGACTCTGGGTCGGCGGTGGCACACCAGGGTGGACTCTGGGTCGGGAGATCCTCACAGGGTGGACTCTAGGTCGGGAGCCTCTTCACTTTATATGCTACCTAAAGCCTGGATCGATTTATACCGAGAATATCTCGGTTAATCCAGATAACAGAGCCCGTATGGAGGGTACAATAATGCTCGATCCGATGTATCATTGTGGAGACACTGGGGACTCACGATACACGGTGTCAGCATGTGATCCGCCACATCACAATTTACTCTATCCCATACCGCTTGTTGGCTCATGTCATCGGAGGGATACATGTGATACGGGACGTTCATGCTAATTCGTCATTCACACCCTAATAAGGTAGTATTATTAACTAATCACACCCTAATAAGGTATATTATTAACTAATCACACCCTAATAAGGTAGTATTAACTAATCACACCTTAATAAGGTAGTATTATTAACTAATCACACCCTAATAAGGTATATTATTAACTAATCACACCCTAATAAGGTAGTATTATTAACTAATCACACCCTTATAAGGTAGTATTATTAACTAATCACACCCTTATAAGGTATATTATTAACTAATCACACCCTTATAAGGTAGTATTATTAACTAATCACACCCTTATAAGGTAGTATTATTAACTAATCACACCCTTATAAGGTATATTATTAACTAATCACACCCTTATAAGGTAGTATTATTAACTAATCACACCCTAATAAGGTATATTATTTACTAATCACACCCTAATAAGGTAGTATTATTAACTAATCACAGCCTTATAAGGTAGTATTATTAGCTAATCACACCCTAATAAGGTATATTATTAAGTAATCACACCCTAATAAGGTAGTATAATTAACTAATCACACCCTAATAAGGTAGTATTATCAACTAATCACACCCTAATAAGGTATATTATTAACTTATCACACCCTAATAAGGTATATTATTAACTAACTAGCAGGCCCGGTGGGTCTGCTATTACATTGCTCACTCGGCAATTAAGTAAGAATTAAGTAAGTAAAAAGATAGGTTGATAGGAACTGAAGTTGCCGAAGTGCGTTGTCTGATGGCTCAAAGGACCAAACGACGAAAATTGCGACGCACTGACGTGCGCGACGCGCGTGGTTAGGCATTAGGGAACACTAACGCAATGTTTGACTGGTCTTACCGTGAATTATTATTTTTCCTTCATATTTTGTATACGTTGAATAAAGCTGTGTAATAAGTGGAAATGAATTAAAGATTAATTTTAGGCCTTGCGTGGCGCGCGCTCAGACTAAGCACAGCAAAATCAAATTCATAACTTAACGCCGCGCATTTCCTCTTGTACGTATGTGAGTCGATCTAAAATAACTTTGTGCAGAAAAATAGCGCCGCGCGTAGAGTTTCAGCGCGCAATATTAAAATGCACGCGCACCGCATTCTGTTCATTTCGTTAGTTCAACAGTTTTGTTTTCCCTTACGTTTACGTGAAGTGTTCTGAATTGAACTTTGTGAACTTCTCATTAATTTTGAAACCCGCCGAGACGTACGGACATCGTTCAGTGCGAATTTATTTCATCGGTTGAACTCTACCGCTTAGAGATTTTTTGTAATAACTTCCTACTTTCCTAAACTTCCAATAACTGTCGTCCTAAATATTCCTACATGCCTCATGAACTTTAAAGTTTAAAAGCATCAACATTTAAAAGCAACATATTGGCATCTTAAATCACGAACGTAATAGTAACACTACATTGCGAACTACTTTATGTTGCACGTGCGCAAATATCCAGTCTCCATAGCAACGGTACCTCCTTACTCCCTTTCGCATTCGTTTTCCTTGATATTTTCTTGGCAAGCTCAAATTTAATTGTGTACGGGAGCACAAACATTATTCACGTGCTCTTACGAAATTATAATTAAGATCACACCCTAATAAGGTAATGGGTTTTGGTTTACCTGCAGGACACACTTCACCATGCTCGTCAGTGAACTGGAACGCCTGAACCAGTCTCAGGGTCTCATCTACTGACCTCCCCACGGGCAGATCATTGATTGTGCTCTGACGAAGGATCCCTTTACCATCGATAATGAAAAGTCCTCTGAAATGAGATTTTATTGTGGGAATGTTTTTTAGTTTGATGCAGTCATTCATGGTTGCATATTGGTATTACAATAGATGGCAAGTGATCAGTTACCACCCATTTCTTTTTGACGCCATCAGTTATGTGCCCACTGCCCAAGTAAACAATTTATCTGAAGTAGTATGCACTTTCTCGGATGCTTTACTCTAAAACCCATAATATGAGAAAGAACACAACGTATTTTCTTTCTCCTATCATTTTTTTTACAATAGAGACTGCCACAGAGCCTTTTGGTTTTAGGAAAAAAGATAAACCATTGAAACAATTGCAATTTGTGGAATGTCGAACCTCAAGGAGCAGCCCTCTGATTCAAGGTATACTCCGTAGTCTTTACTGAGAGTGTGGGAGGGGTCTGCCAGTAGCGGGATCTTCAGATTTCCCAAACCTCCCTCCTTTCTGGGCTGAGAACACCTGACAACACATAACTATAGCATCGGGATGAGAGAAACCATTGCAAGAAGTGGTGGAAACCTAAACGTAAGCAGGAACTTTGAAATTGGATAATATGATTCACCACTGTAGTGGCATTCATAAACTGATTCTGTTAGGTGATCATTCAACTCCGAAAATATTGCCATTAGCTTGTATTAGATTTCCAATAAAGCAATAGGTAAGTTTTAGCTTACCAATAGACATTAGACAGTATAAGCCTACCTATACACAGCATGAGGTTACCAATAGAGCAATATAGATCTATTTTGCAATCTTACAGACTTGCTCTTAAACTGCTGATTGTAATAGTAGAGTAGTTATATTGAATTATGTTGGTTATATGCTAGTCATCATCCATTAGATCAAATTACTAATTACCATGCATAGTGAGAAAACTTTGAGTCACAACTAGCCGCCAAAACCTCACAGTTGAGAGCCTTGAATTCTTCTACTCTGTCACTAAATGCCAAAATCTCTGTTGGGCACACAAATGTACTGAAAAGAGAAGTTCAAACAATATATCGATTAGGTCCTTCTACACTAGACCTATTGAAATACCAATCTTTTATAATATTATAATAATAGCTAAGGTCAAACTTATGCTACGGTTAAATGCTTTAGGTCCACTAGTTAAAGCTTTCATCAAGGCAATAGTTTAATTTGTCAAATCCCAATGAACTGATTTTTATCAAAGCTTCAAGTCTGGTACTTATAATATCAACACATAAATACATATTAAGGCTGAGTAACTTCATTGAATGATTTCATAAGAGAAGTTTCCTGTAATTCCTGTTTATTTCCAGTCACTCTATATAACTTATGATTTACACAGTAATTTTATACAATTTTATCTCTGTAATCTCTTTAAAGAAACATCAAAAGGTTACAAATAAGACTTAAGACTTACAAATCCATTGGGTAGAAGAACAGGACAACATATTGACCTGAAATATATTGATATTAGAATTAGGGAGAAATACTATCACCAAGTTTATAAGTACTTACTTACTAGATATATTAATTAAGATGTTACTAATGCTAAGACATTTGGTTTGCCTTGTCTTGCTTAGTGCAACCAAAAAGTTCCTTTATATTGAAAAATATACATTTTATCTGTACTGGTGGATCTTACTGTTATTCTACATGTTTCTACCTCATGGAACCATGTTGGAGTTCACATTAAGAGTAGGAAAAAGTCTTCCAGATTGATGTATTTTAGAAATTTTTCTTTTTTAATTGAATAATTACCAACTGCACTGTAGAAACACATAATTCTATTTAGTTAAATTCAAACCTTTTTTGCGGTAGTCTTCTAACTTGACATTTTCAAAGTCCTCAGATGGAAGTAGAGCTTCAACATTGAAGTCAGGGGCTGGTTTGGTGACAAAAGCTTTGGACATAATTGCTCAGTTAAACAAAGAAATTAGTGACATCTGCTGGAAATAAGTTAAAAAAATTTTGAAAATTTATAGATTTTGGCCATATGGCTGGTTAAAAAATAACAGGCCTGTTGGAAAGACCATAAAAGTCAATAAATCAATTATGTGATAGTATACAGTCTACTATTTAGCAAAGCAGTCTAATGAAATCCTAAAATATTATATCACACTAACTTTCAAAGAATGAAATAAAAAGTTGATGTTAGTATAGTCTTCTTCTTCTTAGTAGAGTATAAGTATAAAATCAATGGTATTGAGCCATCACAAATCTTAGCAATATCCAATCCATTGGTTTACATTTTGAGAACACTCCTTGGAGCACATGTGTCCACTTATTAATAACATTTTGATTTATAATATAAATTTATAATTATAAATTTATAATATAAATCTAATATAATATAAATCTAATAAACTCAAATAATAACTTGGATCTGATAATTTTGATTTCTAATTTAGAAAGAATTAATGTCATGTCAGCTGTAATAAGATAACCACCCATCCAGAAAAACAAAATATACACCCATACCATAAAAACAGTAAGTGAAAACAAGTAATCTAAGTGAAACAAGTAACAGACATGACATGTTCCTTTATGAGACTTTTTGAAAGAAACTCAACGTTGATAATGAACAGATCTTGGAATGGGAAATAAAGTTTTAAATCTAGGGTTGTGTTGAGAAACACACTTTGTATATACCAACATCTGACACCATAGCTGTTCGTACTGAACATAAGGATAATGGTATTTAACCATCACTCTTCACATAGACAATAATCGAGAAAAATAGATAACACTAATACACACCATTTAACTCAGGTGCCCATTACTCATTGAAAACATTCATAAATAAACTGAATATGTAAAATCAGCTCAGTGAAAAAATACTTTGATAATAAGTTTAGAGTTTGAAATCACTGTGATAATAAGTTAAGAGCATGAAATCAAAACAACTAAAAACTGATGATAAGAAATTATCATAATTTTTTTTGGTGTTTTGGTGTCTCATGCTTTATTTGGATCTACCTAGCTCTCTGATGAAGGCATTTCTTTCATGGATCCCGTCAAAGACTATGGTTGGAGTTGTTAGAGAGTTCTGTGGCTTGACTACGAAGACGACTGTATTGTTTTGCCCTAACCAGGGCCCTGGTTACGCAGGGAATAATTGTTCTAAAATAAAATAAAATAAAATAAAAAATTTTGATACTACATCAACACTAATTTCATAAACATGTCAATGATTCATTGGCCAATCTGCTGGATCTTCCAGCCCATATTATTTTATAGACATTAACATTGAAAAATAAAGTAAACATTATAAGTTAAACATTATAATTTATGGGATAATAAATTAGCGCATAATAATTTAATATTGATAAATTAATAGAAATTAACATACGGCATAGGTAATAACTGCTTCAATGAAGGAAATAAAAACACAGCAAACACAGTGTCTCTGTGTCAAATACTAATTTTAAAAATGCCCAAAACCGAATTCATATGAATTTAATTTGAATACTGCAAAACATAAATAAAGATACAATTACAAATAGATAAACAAGTAATTTGCTGAGGAGTAACCTAATAGTGTATACAGAAACTCCAAATAAGTACAAAATAAATTCATGAAAGCCCTTACATGTTACCTAATATCTTAAATTGAAATAATTCTTTTTGGCTAAAAAAGGATTAACCCTTAAGAACTCAACTTGTTTTGATCTACTGATTAGATAAGCAGGTGTTTCAATTTTTGACAAGACTTCATGTGAAACATTCCAATAAAATGCTCCAGAATCCGATCCCTTCTCTTTAAACACATAGATTTAAAATTTTCTTAGATTACATTTAAAATTAATAACTGAATCAGATTCACGAACATAAGAAGGCACATTCCTTTTTCCATTTTCTTAAAGAATCTTTTCCCAAAGTTTTCCTTTGGGAAAAAACCCCAAAATTAACCCTTAGAAAAAATCTAGCATGGGCCTTGGCCCCCACTAGCTCATAAAAGTATGTATGTTGTGGCAACTGGCATGTTCGACGGCTTCATTTGGCAACTCGATTTAATAATTTAATACTCTGCTCGACCACTCTATTTAACCACTCTAGTCAAAGTTAAAAAAGCAGTAAAATTTCGCTAAGTTGATGACGTCGTAATGACGTCATAATGACGTCACCAGAACTTCTTTTATACTTTTATAGCCTAATGCAATTTCCCATCTTAGATCTACAAAACGTGACCTCGATCATGTCTCTACCATTTGTAGAACTTGAGATCTCATCGATTTAAATTGGGTCACAAATTATCTTATATATTATTATTATTATTAAACTCCTGTGACACTGAATTCTCTTTGCAGTACTTTGATATGTTTGTAATATACCCATACACCAGACACCTTTATAGATAAGACCTTGGATTTCGACCCAACCTATCAATTCGCCCACTCAGCTGGACCGTCCTACAAGATATCACCATTCACCAGACTCATTCACTCGATTCCATCATTCTGCTCAACCAGTTGACTCAGCCAATCGACTAAATTGCCCAATTAGGCCACTCGACTTCATAAGTTCTTCATAAATTAGAGTTTGGTGTCTTCAATTAATGTCCTCAGCCACTCAATCATATAATTTTGCACAACAATTTGACTAAGCCAATCGACTGAATTGCTCAATTCGGCCACTCGACTTCATAAGATCTTCATAGATTAGGGCTTTTTGTCTTGAATTAATGTCCTAGTAGAACTTTTGCCAATAACTTCGGGTTTTAGAAACCATAAACTACTTTTGGTTTTCAGGAAAATTTATATGCCAGGCCCCATCAGGCAGTAAATCACAAGAATTCAAAAAGTGGTAATCTGGTTATTTGCCTAGAGGCTAGAAAAAATCCAATTTTGGCCAATGGCTGTTAGACCCCGGTCTCAAAAGCGGATCAGTTAGGTTAAGGAAGGCTTGGTAAACCCATTTGTAAATTTCTGGCTGGATAGGATCTTGACCTTGAGTAGTGATAGCTGATGTATCACCCATACTTTATATTACTTGGCTCCAACCTTCACCGATCATGATAATCGGAATGTTATCATATTATCTAATCCTTATCTGGGGCCTGTAGCTTTCTTAACAAATTTTTCGACTTCATTGGCTATTTCATGTATAGTACCGCGGGGGTACGGGTCTCGTGGGCGTAGCGGTAGTACACGAAGTAAAGAGACTTGAATCGTTGAGGAAAGTAAACTGCGTAACAAAGAACTGAACAAATCACTTGCGTATCCAATATCGGGTCCACGCGTCAGAGTAATCTAATCAGCTAAGTAAACATCTCCGCAAGATCCGCAGAGCTGCGAGATACACACCTCAGCTATACGTAATAAGGTTACACAATCAACATGCTGTAACTCTACCGCGATGTATAGTACAATATCAGGCTACACTATACTGAGCTACACTGGGGTACAACAACCCCCCACACAAAGTTTGAAAATATTAAAGTTTACTGAATATTTTCACCCTAATAACATAATAAATACCTAAATACTTAAGTGTAAGTAGGACTGAAGGAAAATCTCAAAGATCTAAAGCTCTAAAGTACTCGTAAAAATCTTGAGTAAATGCTAAAATGAAGGTAGGTGCTAAAAAGCCAAAAGCTAAACGTCAGGTAAAACTAAAATATAACAGAAACGGCTAAAATGCAAAAGTAAAGGCTTAACCTCAAAGGTGAAAATAACACGGATAATACAAATAAATAAAACTAAATACCTCGGGGTACTCCCCCTATCAAAATGTGAAATTATTACTTCGTAAACGAATAATGTCAAAAAATCTCATAAAGGAGAAAAGGGAATGATAAACGTAATCCTGCTGATAACAGATCAGCCAATAAAAATCAAATCATTAGGAATCAATTAATCTTAGGAACTGAATGTAACCAAAGCTACATACAAAAGTACATTACAAAGTTTCAAGAAATAATGCATTACATAAGTTACATAAAATAATGCATTTAATACTGTAATACAGGTCCATGAATAATATAAATCTACTAAATTTCTATAATATACAAATACAATCAATAATCAATATCCTCATGACATCTCCGTCGTGGAGTGTCTCGTCATACGTGTCTCGTCCTCTGTGTCTCGTCATCCGTGTCCGGTCATCAGAGTACCCACAGCACGTCACAGATGCCCATGACTTTCCCGTGCATCGCAGTAAGCGTTGCATGGTTTGCTCCAAGTCATTGCAATCGTAAACCACAGTTAGCGGTTAACGAAGGATCGACGGTAGGGTCATGTATCCTGGCTAACGGGATCCAGTAGAGTCTGCATTGGGGAGAATAGGGAATTAACGGGTGTAGTAGTAGTGTTTTTCCCTGGGGTCGACTTGAAATCTCACTGTCCCTTTCGTGTTCCGTCTGGGTCTCTCACTGGGTTGAGTTATCTGGCTGGATGGAGGAGGGGTATTGGGCGGGGTGGGCGGTCTCTCGACCACAATGGGGTTTGAGGTGGGTTCCGGGATGGGGTTTGAGGTGGGTTCCGGGATGGGGTTGTCAGGAGACTGCTCATCTGGGGTGGGTAGGTGGTCTTCGTGGTCACTTCCTCGTGCTGTGACCGTCAACTGTGCTCCATTAGGCTGGGAAGAGGAGCTCTGCGGGGTCTGCTTGGTAGGAACAAATTCCTTCGCCTCATGACTCAGTGAGCGCGAGAATTTGTTGGAGTGGCATTTCTTTAACTTCGAGATATTGACCAATTTCTCGGTCTTTCCAATCTGCACCACATAGACGTGCTCGTCTATGGCCTTGACTATCCTCACTGGCCCATGCCAGCGGGGGCTGAACTTATGGGTGGGACATCGGATTTGTAGTATAGACAAGATCCCCGGTTGAGAACGGTGCATTCCTGATGCCCTTGTTGAAGGAGATATCCGAGTAGGCAAAGTAACTGTTGAGATTCTTTCTAACCTTGTGAATCACCTCTCTGTAGGCTTTGTGCAGTTCATAAGCCTTCTGATCATATTGGACGTCAGAGTAGGATCCAAACACATCTTCCTTGTCGCCATTCTCCAACAGTAAGCTCACTGGGGTATTGAGCTCGTGGCCATACACGAGGTAGTTAGCACTGTACCCAGTTGCGCGGCTTTTCATGCTGTTGAGCGCGGCACACACATAATCTAGGTACTTATCCCAAGTCTTGGGATCCTTTCCTTCAAGGCAGACTCTCAGACTCGTGTTGAGCCGCTTATTGGTGCGTTCGGCCTTGGAAGTACTTCTGCATTCGTATGGCAAGCCATGAGTTACCTTACATCCTAGGGACTTGAACACAGAGTTGTAGAACTTTGACGCAAAGCCCGGGGCGTTGTCAGATATTACATTCCTAGGTACACCAAACCGTAGCACCCAGTGATGCATAATGAGGCGGATGTTCTCCTCCGAGGTTTGATGTTTGGTGGCTACAGCAACGACGAAGCCTGAGAACACGTCCGTCATTGATAGGAAGTACTTGTTCTTTCCTGCTGTGATCCCAAGCTTCTCAGCCTCGTCGTGGTCAATCTCGAGGATTTGGTTAAACTCGTGAGCTATGATGTGTTTCCTGGTTGCCTTGGAGTAACTCTGGGGTTGCTACGACCTCCCACAAGTTACGCAGGCGTTAACGTATAGGGTTACATCCTCCGACATTCCTGGCCAATAAAAATACCTGCGGCATATGTCAAGTGTCAACTGGGTTCCAGGGTGATTTGCCATCAGTGAAGAATGGCACATACGTAACACCGATTCCTGTTTCTGCTCAGGAACACAGACTAGCAGCCTTGGCTTTTCAAGGTTGCCCTTGTTAAGAGGTATCCATTCTCTACAGACGACACCCTCTTTCATCTTCAACAAGCCGAACTGCTTGAAATATGACACTAGTTCTTTGGGTGCTCGATAGGCTTGAATTGCACTGGGTTTCTCTCCCTTTAGCACCCATTCTCTGACCACACTCAGTATGGGATCGGCCCTCTGGTCTGCCTGCGCAGTGGCTGATGATAACTCTGGAACAAAATCTGGAATCTGCTGCGGGGTGGCAGGTGTCACATTAGTTATCGTAGTACTCTTCAGTCTCAAATAGACGGGGGGGCTGTAATAACTGTCCCCCTGTGTAGGTTTTTCAAAAATGTCGTAAAAAGGGGGGGTTGCAAATAAAAGGGAGGGGGAGATTAATTTTAATCGAATGGTTTGGAACACCCATCAAGTTGTGATTTTGATCAAAGATATGGACTCTGATCAAGAAAAAGATCGTAATTCTGAGAAACAGTTGGCAAAGCTTTCAGGTTGCTGCTTGATTTTGCACAATTCTAACAAAAAATATGAATTTTTCTTTGATTTATGGATGTATTTTTTCTAAATTTCTAAACGGGGAGGGTGTTAAATAACTGTCCCCCACCGTAGTAAAAATCCAAAAAACTGCAATCGTCCCCCCCCCGTCTATTTGAGACTGAAGAGTAGGTGTGCTGTCCGGCTGGGGAGGGGTGTTTTCAGCCGTGATGAGGCTGCAGATGCATTCCTCGGGCTCAGGTGCTGTCTGCACCCTAGTGACTGAACTTCCTCTCAGGGCTCTGCTCTTCTGTGAGAAGAAACTAGGTGGAAACAGTCTTTCAAAGTCAGCATCGTCTTTCTTACAAGCGGGAGTAACCGCTTGTGGAGAGCCTGGCTCCGTTACAGTGTCGACATCCTCCTGTTCGACGTTCGGTGTTACATCAAGTTTCACCTGGTTGATGCTGACGGGATCCTGTTCAGGTGTTTCCTCGTCAGCCGCAGCAATCTCTGGTTCACTACTCTTGGCAGCTCCAAGGGTTTCACTCTTCCTCTGATTACGAGCATTGCACATCAGAGAAACCTTTCTCACTATGTCGGTGAAACTCTCCCCTTTACCTTAGATACTGTCAACGGCAGCGACACTGGCATTCTCATTGCCGAGTGTGCTCGCTCCACACTGGACTGCCGAGTCCCTGAATTTCTTCTTGGAAGGCAGGCGGGACAAGTAATCTGCTATGGAATTCTTTTCTCCCGAGATATGTTCGATGTCGAAGGAATACTCCGACAGCTTCTGAACCAAGTTTCTCATGTCAGGATTATTCCTAGAGAATATCGTTTCCATCCTCAGTAGGCTGAGACAGTCTGTCTTCGCCTTAAAATGGGTCCCCTTAAGATAGGGTTCCCAAAACTTAGTAGCGTGAACGAGGGTAAGCAGCTCTAACTTAGTTTGACCCCACTCACGTTTATGGGGAGGGACTGCTTTAGAAAAATACCCTACAATACGGCGTTCTCCTTTGATCTTTTGGGAGAGATGAGCCCCCATGCCGAATTTACTGCCGTCAACCACGAGCTCATAGGACCTTTCCTTGTCGTACAGGTCGGGTACACACAAGGTAACACTGTTCTTTACAGCTTCTTTAAGCTTTTGCAAGTTGTCCTTGCAGGTTTCTGTCCACTGGAACGGCGTCCCTTTCTTCAGTAGCTTAAACATGCAGCTTGTAAGCCCGGCATAGTTGGGTATCCATTTCCTATTGAACCCGAAGAAGCCCAATAAACTCTGGAGCTGTTTCCTATTAGACGGGGCTTGGAGCTCAGTAAGAGCTTTTACCCTGTCTTCCGTGATCCTCAGACCCTCTCCTGATAGCGTGACTCCTACAAATTTAACCTCCCTCCTCAGGAAGTTCGATTTCCCAGGCGAGAGCTTCATTCCCGCTGCTAGGAGTCTCTGAAACACGATCTCCAGGCGTTCCAGGTGTTGTGCTACGGTGTCTGACGCGAGTAAGAGGTCATCCAGAAAATACACTAACTGTGAAAACGGCAGATTGTACATTTTATCTTTGACATGCACCGGCTGAACTGTGCTCCACTAGTCTTATGGCCCATGATGAGTCGCTTGAACCAGTATCGGCTTCCATTTGCCGTTGTGAAGGCTGTCAGTGGGCGAGAGGCTTTGTTATATTTCACCTGGTGAAATGATTGACTGCAATCAAAATTGCTGTACCACTTATGACCGCCTACTTTATCGACCACATGGCCGATAAGAGGATAAGGGGCATCTGATAGTTGTCAGGCAGACATTGTGCATTCAGGGCCCTCATGTCAACCACGAATCTCATCTTATCTGGTTGATTGGGCTTCTTTACGAGGAAAATTGGTGAATTAAAAAGGGACTTTTCTGTGCAGGGCTCGATGACGTCTGCCTGTTCTAACCCTCGTATCTGTTCCTCCATTTTGTCACGTAGCAGGTAGGGGATGGGTCTCGCTGGGACCCACGTGTGTTTGAAATCTGGCTTCAACCTAATCTCCCCCTCGAACATGTTGCACTCACCAAGATCGAAGGGCCCAGATGAGAAACAATCTTTGAAACGCCAGACCAAGTCCTTGAGGTGGTCCCTTTCTTTGTTAGAAATACCCTGAATCCCTGATATCTTTAACTCATCCCAGAGTCTTTCTCTTGTCCAAGGATTGATTGGGGTTTTCCTGGGCTCAGTAGTCTCCTTTTGGATAGCGTTCACGTGCGAAGGAGCCTTTTCTGTTTCCTTGACACCTCGGAAGTCGGCGTCACAGCTATTATCTACTGGGTGGAACGTACCCAGGACTTTATTCTTGTAGACTGTAACAGGATCATCGGTCAAGTTTGAGACTCGGACTGGGACAGTCTTATTCTCAGTAAGACACATCGCACTATCAAGCAACAGGCCCTTGTCCAGTAGCCAGTTCACCTTGGGCTCTATGAACCCACTATAGCAACTGTCGTTGCTCTCCACATCGGGAGCTTTAGCTTTGATGAACATGATCGTGTTTGCTGGTATTGTGTAAGGCTTTGACGATCTGACGACGCACGTTTTTCTGAGCTGCTTAGGTTGCTGCATAAATGGGGCTTGCCCGTTACAGGATGTGATACATCGATCGTTGATATCAATGTTCATGCGGTGAGCCTTCAGGAAATCAAGGCCGATCAGGAAATGTGTGTCAACCAACTCTGTCATGATCATTCTGTGTTTGACCGGACATTGTGCTATCTCTAACTGAAGCTCTATTTCCCCGTGCGTAGGGATTGTATCCGAAGTAAAGGAAGACAGTGATACCCTGGTGGGCATCACCTGTTTTGTGAGACCGAGTGAGGAAAGGAAGGAGTTGCTCACGAGTGATACCGAGCTACCAGTATCGACAAAAAATGTCGCGGCGACGTTCCTACAGGTACCTCTAATGATAATCTGATTAGCAGGATCAGAAGTCATCTTGTTAATCTGCTGCTCATGTGAGGGCTGTGGGGTTGCAGCATCGTCCGTGCAGCCCTTCACATGTTTAAATCCATGGTGCAATGGCGGGCTTTGTGGTTGGGTTCGTTACACTTAAAGCATCTGAAGACCTTTTTCGACCTGTCATTATTCATCTGCACATGATTACCTCGTCTTGACTGGCTGTACCGTTGTCCTTCCGAGTCATTAGCCGACGATTCTGTGTATTGAAGTATTGAGTATTTCGTCCCCCTCGGTTGGACCTTTCTTGGTACTGTCGCCCCCCACGTGGCTGATACTGGCGGTTGCCACCACGGAAACGATGATTCCTGTGCTGATCATTGTCAGCTTGTTCGAGGCGTTCCTCTGATCATGTACCGACTGCGAGTACATCGTGTTCCTCTAAATCTGTTGCTTCTAACTGTGACTTCACCCCGAGAGAGGCTCTGATCCCTTCCAACCGGGAAGCTTCCTCGACTGCCTTCTCAAAGGTAGTGATAGTCACATCTTCATGCAGTTTCATCTTCAGGTCGGGATCTCTTAATCCCTTCCTGAACGCTGAAAAGCAAGCATCTTCTCTCAAGAGATCCTGTGTATCATCGAATGCTCTAGATGCTGTTTCTGAAATCCGAAAGGCGAAGTCATCAACACTTTCACCGGTCGGTTTCTGTTTCATGTCTGCTAGAAGAGCTCTGAACTTCTGAACGTGCTCCCTTCGTGAGGTGGGCACATCTTTTTCATGTATTCGTTCAAAAACTCTTTCACGTCCCTACTCTGGCCAGGAGTCAGGGCTATTTTCTTTAACTTCTCCCTGGTAAAGTCGTCAACTAGCTGTAGGAATATCAAGGGGAGGTTTTCTCCCTCTACATTCCCGAGTGTCACCTATTCGAGAAACTTGTCACAGAACTTGGAAAAGTTCTCGCCTCTCTTAAACTTCTCAAGTTGTGGCAGCTTGAAGCTCATGCTTGTCTTCTTTGTCGACTTAGCTTTATCCGATGTGTTCTCTGTTACCAACTGCCGGTCTTTAGTTTGCTGTGATACCTCCTCATCAACAAGATGAGCGCGGGCAATCTTCCGGAAATTTTCCTCGTCTCCTTTAGCCTTCGTATACTCCTCCAAACACTGTGTGTATTCTGTCATAGCTGCCTCCTTTCCAGCATCGTCGGCTTCATCCAGCTTCTTCTGCGCATCCTGCAGCTTTGTACGAGCGTCGCCTGCGAGCTGGATAGCTTCCAATAGCTTAGTAAGATTCTGGAATTCCGAAGTCATTGGTCTGCTGTGACAGTAAGTCCACGCAGAATCGGATGCAGAACGAGTTGACAGTAAGTCCACTCAACAGAAGGGTAGGACAGACAGTAAGTCCGTTCAAGAGGTAAGCACTGACAGTAAGTCCGCACTAGAGAAGATGAAACTGACAGTAAGTCCGTTTCAGGGAAGATAGCACTGACAGTAAGTCCGTACTAGAAAAGATGAAACTGACAGTAAGTCCGTTTCAGAAAAGATAGCACTGACAGTAAGTCCGTACTAGAAAAGATGAAACTGACAGTAAGTCCGTTCCAGGAAAGATAGCACTGACAGTAAGTCCGTACTAGAAAAGATGAAACTGACAGTAAGTCCGTTTCAGGGAAGATAGCACTGACAGTAAGTTCGTACTAGAAAAGATGAAACTGACAGTAAGTCCGTTCCAGGAAAGATAGCACTGACAGTAAGTCCGTACTAGAAAAGATGAAACTGACAGTAAGTCCGTTTCAGGGAAGATAGCACTGACAGTAAGTCCGTACTAGAAAAGATGAAACTGACAGTAAGTCCGTTTCAGAAAAGATAGCACTGACAGTAAGTCCGTACTAGAAAAGATGAAACTGTAAGAGGGAAGAGATAAGACAAAAGGCAAGTTCTTTGTACCGAGGCCACCAGTTATAGTACCGCGGGGGTACGGGTCTCGTGGGCGTAGCGGTAGTACACGAAGTAAAGAGACTTGAATCGTTGAGGAAAGTAAACTACGTAACAAAGAACTGAACAAATCACTTGCGTATCCAATATCGGGTCCACGCGTCAGAGTAATCTAATCAGCTAAGTAAACATCTCTGCAAGATCCGCAGAGCTGCGAGATACACACCTCAGCTATACGTAATAAGGTTACACAATCAACATGCTGTAACTCTAACGCGATGTATAGTACAATATCAGTCTACACTATACTGAGCTACACTGGGGTACAACATCATGCCCGCTAACAGGTCTGGCCGTGGCGTAACATGCTTGACTCCGAATCTATGACTGCACGCTATTGACAATTGACATTTTTTGTGCTACTTTGATATGGCATGATCCAATCACCATTATACCAGGCCCCTTCCATGCTCTTTTTATTAACACCATAAAATTGCAATGAAGATATGCAGTAAAGCTCCCCATTATTCCATTGTACTACTTGCATATTCTCGGCTTTGGCTCGACCATGTAATTGTAAGTTGTAATATTATAGTATTTTATATGGTCTTATGGTCACGACTTCTGAGCTCAATTTAATTCATTTCATGAAATTCGTTCAAAATGTTATGTCCAGAACTAGGTATATAACAAGTAAAAGGCTATTGATTGAGGTTCACAAACTTTAGATTGTGCAGAAAGATGGAAAATGATGTTTGTTAGAATTTTTATAAGCTATTTCGGGACTACAATTTGAGTGTTTTATATGCATTTTCTCAATATAATTGTTCCACTGCGGTTTCAATCAATGGTCACTCTGACTGTGTCAATCAATAAAATAGCCTATGACCAGTTTTAGTTTTCAGAAAAGTTTCGACAAGAAACTAAGAAAAATGTCCCTCTTTGTCCCGTTTTGTCCCGTTATGTCCCACTTTTGTCCCGTGCTCATTAAAATTTTCAAACGGGACATTTTTGGAGCGGGACAAAACGGGACAAAGTGGGACAAAAGCGGGCGTTGGGCCCCCCCTAGGAGGCTTATTTCACTGATTTTGTTGATTTATTTTGGTATCTGAGTACAAGCGATGCTTATATGCTCATGAAGAGCTGTTGTTTCAACTCTCAGGGCAATGTTTTAAGTTGAATACTGCCACTCAACATTATCTCAAAACCTTCTTGTGAGAAACCTCTTACCTTAGGCCTTATCAGAAAATTTTGAAATTTGGCCATTTTGTCAGCTAAAAGTACCAAATTTCAAATGCTTGGCACTATATCTCAGCCCAGGAATGTGCTAGAAACTTGGGACCAAGTTCATTCTACCATCTGATCCTACCTCAGTCAATAGTGGGGCTAGAACACCATGAGAATACTCTAGAACGCTTATTTCACTGATTTCGTTGATACATTTTGGTATTTGAGATACAAGCAATGCTCATCAAGAGATGTTATTTCAACTCTCACACCTGTACCGATTCTTAATTAGCTTGACACTCCCAGTCAAAAGTAAATATGAGTTCATATGACATATCTCTTAGCCATCTATTTCCCACAGGACTCATTTACATATTGTTGGGCAAGTAACAACCCAGCAGAACCCAGTCCTTCAGTTTTACAGCTGCTCAAAACATTGAGTAAAGGGTGTGATAATATCTCAGATAGTTGCTCTGAAAAGAAATAAAGTTACTTACAGATGGCACAAGATGTCACATCTTGTCACAAGGAATATGAGTTCCACTTTTTACAGTAATACCAGTGTAATTGGCCAATGAAATATGCTAAATTCTAAGCCCAAATTTAAATGATTATGGAATCATACCAACATATCATTCTTACATTGTTATTGGTCCTTTACAGTAAAGCAGTAAATATACCATGTTCTCATCTTGACTGGAAGTGTCAAGCTTATCTAATTGAAACAATATCTCTCAATGAGCATCGCTTGTACTCAGATACCAAAATAAATCAACAAAATCAGTGAAATAAGCCTCCTAGAGTGTTTTCATGATGTTCTACCCCCACTAATGGTAGGATAAGATGGTAGAATGAACTTGGTCTCAAGTCACTAGCACCTTCCTGGGCTGAGATATAGTATCTGACCATTTTGGGCCAAGCGCCTGAAATTTGGTACATTTTAGCCCATGAAATGGTCAAATTTCAATATTTTTTGATCAGGCCAAAGCTCAATGGTTTCTCACAATGAGAGCTAGAGATAATGTAGGGTAGAAGTATGTAGCTAATAAAACATGGACATGAGAGTTGAAACAACAGCTCTTCATGAGCACCGCTTATATGCAAATACCAAAATGAATCATCAAAATCAGTGAAATAAGCCTCCTAGAGTGTTTTCATGGTGTTCTACCCCCAATAATGGTAGGATTAGATGGTATAATACTTTTGGTCCCAGGTCGCTAGCACCTTCCCGGGCTGAGATATGGCAGTTCACCATTTTTGGCCTCGCGCCTCGATTTGAGGCGTTTTTTGCCTATAAAATGAGCAAATTTCAATATTTTTTGATGAGACCAATTCTAATGTCTTTCTTACGATTAGATTGATATATTCTGTTCAGTACTTCAGTAGAAGTCTCTATCTTGAATTTCATGGGCATGAGAGCCCAAAAACTCCCAAAAATGGCCAAAATTGGGCATACGTAGGTGTACCAAATGGTGGGGGAATCAACGAGTTTTCAAGATTTGGACCCAAAACCGGTTTTAGACCTCTTAGAGGCACATGGAGATACCAAAAAACAACTTACATCTGGATTCCGAGATATCACCCTGTTTCGTCCCACCCCTACGGCTCTGTAAAATATCATTCGTAAAAATTCAAGGTCACAGCCGAAAACTTTCATCTTAAATTGCTCTTTAAATCGTCACTAGAAGTTCAATAATACCCACCGCCCGGTGGTAAAGTTGCTTGGATGGTTGCCAATCCTGGTTTTTGGGCAAAACAACTTGGTTGCATGACTGTGATGGGCGAATGAGCCTAATTATATGAATTTTAATGCTGCTACAGCATAACATATCATGGGCTATGACACTTCAGTGTGTGGACTTTTGGATGGCAATTAAATTTTGTGTGGTTCTTACTTTTTTCCAACTAATTATTTAATAAATAATCACGGGACACTTAACAGTGGTTAAACATTATCACGTCATGATTAAAAGTTTACGTCTGCCTGCCTCTATGTTTTGTAAATGCTTTCCATCCAGTAATCCGCACATTAATTCGATTTTCATAGTCCCTCTCTCCTCACTTTGAAACACGAATCATAGGTAATGCGTGATCTAGCTTTCATTTTCTTTGATGTAGTACGAGGTGGTTGCCAATAACTCAATTTACATCTCAGGATAGCTATCCTGCTCTAGGATACCTATCCTGAGTGGAAGTAGGAGGTTGTGCAACCTAACGTTAAAGTAACAAATAAATTCCATGCAACGTGAAGTGGGACTGTAGTGGCAAGGAAGTTGATTGAGTCACGAATATTGAGTACACTGTACCAGTGAAGGTAATGATACGGATTATAAATAATTATGAAGGATATTATGTGATGTGTATTTTTATATAAGGGGTGAGAGGAAGGCTGCTGGAGAGAGCCACTGCTCCCAGCTCTAGTACTCAAATGTCATGTCAAGTGATGTGTTATGAATGAATATAATACGGAGCAGATTAGCTAGATAAATCATAGATAAATAGGAATTTTTGGTGGAGTTTATTTTTGAATTTGTTGCATTGTTGTCCAAGAGTTGTTGCCCAACTAGGATAGCAGGATAGGCTACTTTTTACCACCGGGACCCACCGGAGGGTCTTTTTGAAAGCAAGCCCAAGTTTTTAAGTTTCAAAAAGTTATCTAAGTCTCAAAATTGTGTCATATTAACTTCAATTGAAATGTCTACCAGAAATCTACATTTTCAAGCAAAATTTAAAGCACAATGTAGTCAACCCTTTCAATAGGGGCCAGAAATTTAAAAATACCCACTGGTGGGTATTTTATTTTTGGAAGCAAATCTAGTGAAAATATGTTCGGGCAAGGTATGAGAAAATGCTTTAAATTCAAAGATGGGATATCAGTGCGTGACATGAAACTAGTTTAACAATGAGCAGAACAAACTTCTGCAATTAACAAACTGAAATGTTGACATAATAAGAAGATGGACCTGTTTTTCAAATAAAAATAAATATTAGAATATCTGGAACATGAAATTTGTCCCTAAAATTGGCTTGGTAAACAACTACAGGCTGTAACCTAACATGTGAAAGAAAAACTAGTTGTTTTGTTAGCTATTAAGCTATTAGTTGATGATGTAGGGAATTGAAAATGTATCATCTTCAAAAGCTCCGATTTTTTTCTTCACCTTGCAAGTTCTGTTGACCGAATTAGGATTCATTTCAAAGTTTCAACTCATAATTTTTATAAGATCCTGAAATTTGGGTATTCTGCTACAATATTAGTCAAAAATCATAAATAGGTCATAGAAGAAAGCCAAGTAATGACCAGTTGTAAGATTTCGGTTAAATGTGCCCACCAGTGGGTATAAATACCCACCAGAGGGTATTTTTAACAATTATCATTAATTGCTTAGTTTATTCAATACTCATCTCATAACATATAATTTGGATAATCATATTATTAAACAAGAAGTTTTCTATGAACTTTCGAGGGATATTCTCATTTTTGCTTTTGATGGTGAGTGACTATTGCTTTGAAACTTGAGTATCAAAAAATTCATGACCCCCTACCCCCCTTTTTCCAGAAAACTCCTCGGTTTTCGCATTTTTAGGCAAAATTTCAAAATCCGAAAAAAGGTTCTGACTAGGATGCCAGCCACCAGCGCATCCAGGAAAGAAAAACCTTACCTGCACCATTCCGCCGCAATACAGGATAGTGTCCAGGTAAACCACTGAGCTGTGCATGTACCTCCCTGCGATAAAAAAGGATTTGTTTAAATGGAGCTCATCACCGGAAGTGGTTTTACCTGGATATTAGGTATATGTGCGCATGTGCATCGATCTTTGAAGAGATTGATAAAGACGCGCATTCCACAGTGCACGCAATTTACTTTTCATAGAATTCCTGTCGGAATAACAGTATTTTTACGTGGTTTTAACAATCAATTTATTAGCAAACATTTGGATAAATAAAGCCTCACTGAGTAACCAGCGGAGAACTTTCTAACGTCATTGACTATGCCATATATTTTGCTCACAGCATATAATTTTTCGACCTATCAGTGCACAGTATGGGGGAGGGGTATGAAAATCAAGAAAATATGCCCACGTTATTCTGAAAGGATCTGAGTATATCCTCCTCAACGTTTTAATTGTTACAATTGGAGACGTTCGTAACCACGTCCTATTTCTGATGAAATTGAGCATATAATCCTCCGCACCCACCTGCAGGTGAAGCCTCGCAGCCCACCGCCACCTCACTCCACTGCCCGGTCAGGATATCCAGCTTGGAGAAGTGGGCCAACACGTGGTTCAGGTCAAACCCTCCAAACACGAACAGGGAGTCTCCGATGACGTCAGCCGTGTGTCCTTGCCTCGGTAACAGCTCCTGCGGCGTATAGAACTCTCTGACGCTTTCATTGGTGTCTATAAAGCTATAATACCTACATAGACATTGGCCTTATCGGGGCCGTGTGTTGGTTAAGGTCCTCGCCCTGGGGACACCTTCATGTAAAAGTGGCAATTTTGCCTGATTCCAAGTTTTGTCAGAGAATGTGATTTTATTATCATTAGACAAAGTTTACACAATAATTGACCTTGACCTTCGTTAAATAGAGTGGTGGTGGCATACAATGTCGAAAAAATCAAAACCAAAATTGATCTGTGAAAAGAATTAGAACTAAATTAATCTCGGCCATTTTAATGATAACAGAAACACAGGCCTCAAGCAATGAAGATGATAACGTGGTCTATAATCCGAATTTCAACCACTTTTATCAATATCTAACTACCAGATAATTGAAGCACTGGTACACTGGACCATACCTACTGAAAATTGTATTGATTTATTAATCATGATAACAAAACACGAGTTTAAAGTTGATACAAGCCTCTTCTTAGAGAGACTGCAATTCCAAGCCAGGCCTGAATTGAGGCTTCCAAGGCTGGTAAAAATGTGAGGCACTACATAATTGATGGCTTAGCTAGGATAAAAAATTCATATCATAAGCCAAAATGGAGCATTAAGACACATTTCCCTGTGGTACAACTTGCTTCTCTATTGCTAGAACGTGTTTTTGAAACCTCATTTTCGATCTTTTTTAGTGATTTTCGGTTATTTCTTGGTTACCAAATGCTTTGGATTGATCTTGCAGTGATTTTAAGGAATTATAGAAAACAGAATATTCATTATCTGGCCGAATTTGGATAATTTTGTCACTATCATACCGAAGTGTGTGTAAATTATCAGTTTTGAGCACAAATATAATCATTAGCCACATTTCAATGAATAGGATGACAAGAGTAACCCTTTTACAATCATCTTGACAGGAGTTGCCAATCCTATAGCCAAAGTTTATGGTTATAAAGACACAATTCTATTATTTTCTCTCCAGAATTCACAACTTAGTGTTTTTAAACCTATGTAAGTGGTTGATAGTTAAATCTTCACTTTATTTGGCGAGAATTTTAGGTACTGCTATGCAATAAAGAACCAATTAGTAATCATATCAAAAGAAATGTAATGTTAGTTGGCCAAGAAATGGATTAGAATATCACAATTGTGTATAAATTATCATTTTCGGCCATTTTAACTAATTCAGATAAATTTTTTGATTTGTATGCGATAGCAAACATTTTCACTATCTCTTATACAGAAAAAGGCATAAATGCTGCTAAATTATTGATAATAACAACACATTTAGCTTTGTGTGTTGAAATTACCATATTGAGGCGATTTATGCGTGTTTCCATGACCCCAGATCAGCCACATATTGAGAAGTGACATATCAACAGGGCTAGTTACCTCCTTTAGCCTCTATGGTTATATTCAGTGTTCCAATGGATAGCAAAGTCACAAAAGTGTTTTTGTATCAAATCGGGCCTTATTAATGAAATTTTGTATTTTTAGTGATTCCATTATCCTCAAATTACCCACTTGCTGATATCTGAAAAATTTCAACTGATTATCATGTTAATTGTCAAAGATATTCAACATTTTCGATTTTAACCAATTTCTGAAAAGCGGGAAATTGCCACTTTTACATGAAGGTGTCCCTATGGGCTCGGGCCAAAACCGCGAGTTTTGAATGTCAACACGCATAGTGATTGATTGTTAAATAGACCTGTGGCAAGTAAAGTAAGTGCCGGTATGAAATGCTTAATAATGAAATACATTAGACACGCGCCTATCGGATCCATTTTGGGATGCTTCCCGAGGGCGCAGCCAGAGGCATCCCTCTGGCTGCGCCCTCGCAAAGTATTCCAAAATGGATCCGATTGGCGCGTGTCTAATGTACCTATTTCATTAAGCATTTCATACCGGCACTTACTTCACTTGCCACAGGTCTATTTAACAATCAATCACTATGCGTGTTGACATTCAAAACTCGCGCCCTGATTGTTCCATGTTATGAAAAATTTGGGATAATTAATTGATAAATTGCCGGGTTTTTTACTGCATTTGACATGCATTTCAATTTTACCACGCATATAATGAAAATTTGGTTAATCCAGTCTCCAGATTTAAGAAAGTTTCTCGAAATTATCAAGGTCGAAGAGGTTATTCACAAAATCAGGGGATCAATTACTGATAATTGATAAATTATTCTATGATCAGACATTTCAAATTAATTAAATAATTAACAATCCGGCTACCTTCGAGTGATGCCAGGACTCGTAGTAGGGACTGATGTTGGCAGTGAGACGGTACCACTGGTGGTGAGGTAGCTGGGAGGGGTAGATCCCAGGGGACATGATGTCACACCTCACTCCCACATAGCCAACCTTGCATCTGGAATGATTTCAAGCTCATCATGACGAGATAGAAATACAACATGACACTATGAATCAGACATATCATAAAAATATAACCATAATGCCCCCACTTAAGTTGGGACACACTACTGTGAATCAAGTATGCAACAATTGACTTTTCATCCTCATTATTGACTTTAAATATTCCTTTTTGAATAGGTTTGAATATCCAATTTCCACTGACTTGCAGCTATTGGTTGCACTATCAAATATTCCGAATGTCCCGCAGTCCACAGTAGGAGTATCACAAGCCTCCCCATGCCATCCGGCATTGCACGTGCACTTGTTCGTGGTAACGTTACATCTGAACAGGTTTTATGTAATGAACAACAACCTAGATTGCAAAGATTTCACACATTGTACGAATTGTTCAATTTTCAAAGTGTATTTTGATTTCAAGGCTTGGAAGTGTTTTAAAACCTGTAAAAATCCCAAATAACTCTGTGATTTGTTTTATTAAGAATCGAGCTTTTTATTAAACATAGAATGTGTACCTTCCATGAGCTCCTGTACATTCACTGGGGCATATGGTCACATTAAATGAACCTCTGAACCCATTGTACACAGTCCCAGCATCACTGACAAAGTGAATGTAGAGTTTCCCTGAAAGACAAGGTCAGACTTTTTACTTATTTAATCTTTTAATGGATGCATGCAGAAAAATAGGTCAGAAAAACTTCCACAACTAAAACATTCCACATGGATGAAGGGAAAGTTTAGCTCGAATTACAAAATATACAGATGTGTTACATACATATACTACAATGTAGTATATGTATTCAAGCAATGTAGTATAATATGTATCATGTATATGCATGTATGTACTTATGAGCTTATGTAGTATTACATACACTATTTTTTGATCATATTTACAGAAACTTCTTATGGAATCGAAATATCTGGTGCATTTTTGAATTATCAAAAAAGTAAGTACAGGGTCAAGATTTTTGGCTCACCCTGTATCATTCATCATCTATTATGATATTTTGTGACATTAATTCTTATTTAAAAGATCTTAAAATTAAATGATTCATGTACGTATTAAAATCTTGTAAAGTTATGAAGCACTAGCAGGCCCATTGGGCCTGCTATTACAATGCTCACTCGGCGGCGCTACGCACCGCCTTGTTCACGAATTCTTACCAAAAACCAGTAAGAACTTAAGAAGATAGGTCGATAGGAACTGAAGTTGCCGTAGCGCGTTGTCTGATGGCGCAAAGGTTAATGTTGATGTCAAATGAGGAACGACGAAAGTTGCGCCGCGCACTTGGGTAGGGTAACACTATCTATTACCTATATAAGTTTGACTGATCTTACCGTGAATTATTATTTTTCCTTCATTTGTATACTGAATAAAGCTACATAAGAAATGGAAATGAATAAAGATTATTAATTTAAGGCCTTGCGTGGTGCGCGCTCAGACTAAGCGCGAAAAATCAAATTCATAATTTTACGCCGCGCAAGTTTGTGACTTGACCTGAAATAACTTTGCAGTTTGCGCTCAGAGTTTCTGTGCACAAGATTAAATGTGCGCGCGTTTCGTATTTCGTTCATTTCGTTAGTTCAGTAATTTTGTTTTCCTTAAAAGTTTACGTGAAGTGTTCTGAATCGAACCTCTCATTAATTTTGAAACACGTTGATACGTACGGACATTGTTCGATGCGAATTTATTTCATCGGTTGAACTTTACTGCTTAATTTTTTCGTGATAATTTCATACTTTCCTAAACTCCCAATAATGTCGTCCTAAATATTCCTACTTGCCTCTGAATGAACAACAAATTTAAAAGCATCAACATTTAAAAGCAACATCTCGACAGCTCAAATCACTAACGTATAAATAGTAACACTACTTTACTAACTACTTTATGTTGCACGTGCGCAAATATCCAACTCCATAGCAACGGCACCTCTTTTCAACCTTTCGCCTTCGTTTCAGCGTTTCTCTTGATATTTTCTTGGCAAGCTCAAATTTAATTGTATACGGAAGCACAAACAGACATAATTCACGTGCTCTTACCAAATTATATAATAGATGTCACTAAATATGCTATGAATGCATGAATTCCATTACCAGTATTTGAAATTATCTTGATAGGAGTTGTTGAATGGTGCCCACTTATGGAGGCTAACTGTACTCTCGTTTCCTAAGAGAAGAACATTCAGATGAAGTGTTTTATTTAGCAATTAATATCGGTAAAATGGAACCACAGGAACACAAGAAAATTAGGTCCCATTAGGTCCCATTAGGTCCCATGGGACCTGCGTGGGACCTGCGTGGGACCTGGGTGGGACCTGGTGGGACCTGGTGGGACCTAAATAGGTCCCATGGGGCCTAAAATATCGTGGGACCTGATGGGACCTAGTTAGGTCCCACCGTGGGACCTACTTAGGTCCCATCAGGTCCCATTAGGTCCCATCAGGCCCCATCAGGTCCCACCCAGGTCCCACAGAGGTCCCATGGGACCTAATTTGACCTCCCAGGTCCCATTAGGTCCCATTAGGTCCCATTAGGTCTCATAGGTCCCATAGGTCCCATTAGGCCCCACGACGATTTTAAAAATGTGTTTTCGTGGGACCTGAAGCTCTCTGGTGGGACCTGATGGGGCCAAATGGGTCCCACCAGGTCCTGCTAGGTCCCACCAGGTCTCACCAAGTCCTGCTAGGTCCCACCAGGTCTCACCAAGTCCTGCTAGGTCCCACCAGGTCCTGCTAGGTCCCACCAGGTCCTGCTAGGTCCCACCAGGCCAGGTCCCACCAGGTCCTGCTAGGTCCCACCAGGTCCTGTTAGGTTCAAACAGGTCCAGCTAGGTCTCACCAGGTCTTGTTAGGTCCCACCAGGTCCTGCTTGGTCCCACAAGGTCCTGCTAGGTCCCACCAGGTCCCGTTAGGTCCCACCAGGTCCCACCAGGTCCCACAGGTCCAGCTAGGTCTCACCAGGTCCTGTTAGGTCCCACCAGGTCCTGCTTGGTCCCACCAGGTCCTGCTAGGTCCCACAAGGTCCTGATAGGTCCCACAAGGTCCCAGCAGGTCCTGCTAGGTCCCAGCAGGTTCTACTGGGTCCCAAAAGGTCCCAATAGGTCCCACAATGTCTTGCTAGGTCCCACCAGGTCCTGCTAGGTCCCACCAGGTCCTGCTAGGTCCCACCAGGTCCTGCTAGGTCCCACCAGGTCCCAGTAGGTCCTGCTAGGTCCCACCAGGTCCCACCAGGTCCTGCTAGGTCCTGCTAGGCCCAGGTGGAATAATTTTTTAACCAGGTGGGAATGGAACTTAGGTCCAAAACAGGTTTGACTTACTAGTTTCACTGCAATGTAGAAGCAGGTCCCAACCAGGTCCCAGGTCCCAGGTCCCATAGGTCGAAAGATAGGTCCTAAAAGGTCCTGCCAGGTCCTGCCATTTAGTCACCAGGTCCTGCTAGGTCCCATGAAACCAGGTCCATAAAGGTACCATTTAAGGTCCCACCAGGTTCAAAGGTCCCAAATCAGGTCCCTAGGTCCCACCAGGTCCCTGTACACAAGGTCCCACCAGGTCCTGCCAGGTCCCACCAGGTCCTGCTAGGTCCTCAAGGTCAGGTCCCACTAGGTAAACAGGTCCTACTAGGTCTAACCAGGTCCTGCAGGTCCCATTAGGTGAGCTAGGTCCCAAAGGTCCCAAGAGGTCCCAGACAGGTTCTAGCAGGTCCATGCTAGGTCCCAGCAGGTCCTACTAGGTCCCTGGAGGTCCAAAGGTCTGTGAATCATGTCATAGGTACAGGGTTTAATAGGTCCCATCAGGTCCTGAAGGTCATATTCACACAAACAGGTCCAATATCTAGGTCTCTAAATCTCTTCCGTAGTTTGAACCAGGTCCTGCTAGGTCCCACCAGGTCCATGAAAGGTTTAATTTGAAGTACTTAGTAAGCAGGGGCTTCGATCCATGGCAAAAAAACCAGGTCATTTCCTTGAACTGCCCACCAGGTCAGACTGGCATCGGCTCCAAAAGGTCCAAAAGGTCCAAAATAGTCTGCCCACACCTTCCAAATCGTTAAAACAGCCGGGAGGTTTATCATAGGTCCGGCTAGGTTACTGCATTCCCCAACCAGCCAGGCTGGGCTGGGAATTTAATGTCCTGGTTAGGGTCCCACCAGGTCCCGCTAATCCCTGAGGCGCAAAAGTTCAGGGTCCTTTATAAAATCATTTTTTCGAGGGTCGATGAGGTCACAGAGAGGTCCCCCAAGGTCCCGTAAGGTCGAACAGTCAGGTTTTAAGGTCCTGCTAGGTCCCACCAGGTCCTGCTGGGGTCCAGGTCCCAGGTCTTTTCAGGTCCTGCCAGGTCCCACCAGTCCTGCTAGGTCCCACCAGGTCCTGCTAGGTCCCATTCAGGTCCTCCAAGGTCCCTAGGTTTAGGTCCCACAGGTCCTGCTAGGTCCCACCAAGTCCTGCTAGGTCCTGCCAGGTCCCCAGGTCTAGGTCCCACCAGGTCCTGCTAGGTCCAACCAGGTCCTGCTAGGTCCCACCAGGTCCTGTTAGGCTCCAACAGGTTCCTCTAGGCCCCATCCGATCCCTCTAGGCCCCACCAGGTCCCTTTAGGCTCCATCAAGTCCCACTAGGTCTCAATAGGTCCCACCTGGTCCCACCAGGTCCTGCAAGGTCCCATCTGGTCCCACCAGGTCATGCTAGGTCCCATCTGGTCCCGATAAGTTCTGCTAGGTCCCATAAAGCCATAAGGTCCTACCAGATCCCATCAGGCCTCGTTTGGCCCCATCAGGTCCTACCAGGTCCTACAACTACAAGGTCCCATTGTGTTTTTTTGGAGTGAATTCCTTCTTGACAGTTAGCTTTGGAAGCCGAAATGCCCTGATTTTATCAGGGTGTGCCCTGCCATGCCCTGCTTTTTGGAAAGTGCCCTGCAAAGCCCTTCTTTTGCCCTGCCTTGTGCATTTTTGCCATATTTTCTGGGCTTCACGAAATATGCCTAAAAGGAACGTCACCTCATTGTATACCAGGAAGATGCACCAATTCTCAATTGCCTTACTTTTCGAGGCTTTTGCCCAAAATATTTTGGGGCATAGAACTGCCCAGCCAAAGGATTTTCAAAGTTCAGCAGCTATATTTGGATATAATATGAATATATCCCAAAAACAACCGACTTACAATATATATGTTATCTTGGAGTGCTTCCAAAACCATTATGTCATTATATATCCTTTTGGAATTTGGACGATGACCATGGAAAGATTCCCAGAGTGAAATTCTTGAGTTGGGTTTAAGCAATGATGTGTGATTAAAGAAGATTTGGTAACAGAATGGTAGTGATTTGGACACAATTAGGGAAGGATGATTGAGTGTGAATGATTCATTCAATTTTGAACTCAAAAAGACAGTTAGATGTGCTACCCTATTGACGAGGTCCTATTGACTGATGAGCACACATTATACGTGAACTCAACTACCGTAAATGACTGGATTCGACGACTCAACTCGATTACTTGAATTGATGACTAGGGCAAGGGTAAAAAAGGGCTAGGGTTAGCTAGGGCTAGGGTTAGCTAGGGCTAGGGTTACCTAGGGCTAGGGTTACCTAGGGCTAGCTTTACCTAGGGCTAGGGTTGCCTTGGGCTAAGGAAGGTCAGGGCTCGGATAAGCTAGGGCTAGGGTTAGGGTTTGCTAGAGTTAGGGTTAGCTAGGGTTAGGGTTAGCTAGGGCTAGGGTTAGCTAGGGATAGGGGTGGGACGAAACAGGGGCTCAGAGGTTGACCATCCGGAAACCCAGATGTAAGTTGATTTTTGGTATCTCCATGTGTTGAATAAACACTTTGAACCGTTTTTAGGTCGAAATCTTGAAAAATGATCAATTCCCCCGCCATTTTGTGCACCTACGTATGCCCAATTTTGGCCATTTTTGGGAGTTTTTGGGCTTTTCTGCCCAAGAAATTCAAGATAGAGACTTCTATTGAACAGAATATGTCAATCTAATCGTAAGAAAGACATTAGAATTGGTCCCATCAAAAAATATAGATATTTGCCCATTTTATAGGCGAAAAACAGCCTAAATTGAGGTGCAAGGCCAAAAATGGTGAACTGCCATATCTCAGCCCAGGAAGGTGCTAGCGACCTGGGACCAAAAGTATTGTACCATCTAATCCTACCATTATGGGGGGTAGAACACGATGAAAACACTCTAGGAGGCTTATTTCACTGATTTTGTTGATTTATTTCTGATATTTATGTACAAGCGGTGCTCATGAAGAGCTATTGTTTCAACTCTCATGCCCATTTTTTATTAGTAGCTAAATACTTCTACCCTACATTATCTCTAGCCCTCATTGTGAGGAACCATTGAGCTTTGGCCTGAGCTTTGGCCATTATCTCTAGCCCTCATTGTGAGGAACCATTGAGCTTTGGCCTGAGCTTTGGCCTGATCAAAAAATATTGAAAATTACCCATTTTATAGGCAAAAAACGCCCTAAATTGAGGCGCAAGGCCAAAAATGGTGAACTGCCATATCTCAGCCCAGGAAGGTGCTAGCGACCTGGGACCAAAAGTATTGTACCATCTAATCCTACCATTATGGGGGGTAGAACACGATGAAAACACTCTAGGAGGCTTATTTCACTGATTTTGTTGATTTATTTCTGATATTCACGTACAAGAGGTGCTTATGAAGCAAAGAGCTATTGTTTCAACTCTCATGCTCATTTTTTATTAGCTAAATTCTTCTACCCTACATTATCTCTAGCTCTCATTGTGAGGAACCATTGAGCTTTGACTTAATCAAAAAAATCACTCATATTCCTTGTGACAAGATGAGCCATCTCGTGACATCTGTAGGCTACCGTATTTATTTTCAGAGCAACTCATAGAGACATTATCATACCCTTTACTCAATATTTTTAGCGGCTGTAAAACTGAAGGACTGGGTTCTGCTAGGTTTTTACTTGCCCAACAATATGCAAATGAGTTCTGTGGAAAATAGATGGCTAAGAGATATGTCATATCTTCATATGAACTCATATTTACTTCTGACTGGGAGTGTCAAGCTATTTAAGAATCAGTGCAGGTGTGAGAGTTGAAGACATCTCATGATGAGCATTGAGCTTGTACATCTCAAATACCAAAATGTATCAACGAAATCAGGGAAACAAGTGTTCTAGAGAATTCTTATGGTTTTCTAGCCACACTATTGACTAAGGTAGGATCAGATGGTAGAATGAACTTGGTCCCAAGTTTCTAGCACATTCCTGGACTGAAATATAGTGCCAAATATCTGAAATTTGGTACTTTATTAAGTGAACAAAATATCCAAAATTCAAAATTATCTGGTAAAGCCAAATTTGGCTTTACCATTTATGTAGAAGGTTTCTCACAAGAGGGTCTAGAGATAATATTGAGTGGCAGTAGTCAACTTAAAACATTGTCCTGAGAGTTGAAACATTAGCTCTTCATGAGCACCACTTGTGCGTAAATATCAGAAATAAATCAACAAAATCAGTGAAATAAGCCTCCTAGAGTGTTTTCATGGTGTTCTACCCCCAATAATGATAGAATTAGATGGTATTTAATACTTTTGATCCCAGATCGCTAGGGACACGTTTTTTTAAGTGGTCGAAAATGACTATTATGGTGCCAGTCAGAAATCGGCACCCTGGGTAAAAGAGGAAGCTGTGCCCTTGCTGACATCTCATTGATGCAATAAACAACCAGAACGTGTGTACTACAGATTCAGCAAAATGGTCTTTAAATTTTCGAAAATTTAGTGTGTCCCACTTTTCAGCAACAGGGACCTGATTTATGACTACTGTGGTGAGGCAGCTACTGTGACTACTCTGATTCTAATTCTTCTTTAGTAGTGATGTCCTATTTAGGTACTAACTATTGACTAAGTTTGGAGAGCACAGAAGGTGCCACATTCCAGCAAAAAGTCATATTAACATGGTTTGCACTTTGCAGTATGATTTTACTGCTTTCTGAGATGAGTGAGTTGTAGGGCTCTTTTTAGTTAAAAATTGCCATGAATGTCTCAAAGTAATGTGAGGTGAGTATACAGTCCAATTTGAAAGACTCCAACTTTCCAGTTGTGCCGACAGTCAGTAAGATATGACCTTAACAGTTACATACTCGCTATTCTAGCTTTAGGGCCAAGCAAATCTAATTTAAATGACCAAGATATATCTGATTATGGCTAGAATTATAATTGAAGCTAACCTCTTGCCATATTTAATGACAAAGCAGTGCCAAATATCAGTAATATTGACTTTTACATAAGTAGTACATTGATTTGGGGCAGAGTCTCTTTTTGCTGTGAGGGAGCACCATAAATCTTTATATCACTACCTAGGATCTAATTTGACTTTAGTTCAGTCACATTCATGAAGAAAACTTGATACAGTGCTTCTTTTCAGCAAGTTATGACTATTTTAAAGAGGCGACTGTATTTTTCACTAAAATGACCATCTGCTGAATAAGGGAACCCATTATGAACTTTCATTATCACGTTTTTGTTAGGTCTCACAAAACACCACAATGTAAGATTGTAATCAATGGTTAACTCGGTGACTGAAATCAGCAAATAAAGACTATGAGGAGGCACCATAAAGCAAACCAATTCAGAGACCTGCCATCAAGTAGTCATTCTTGCTGAAAAGAAGCACTAATTGAGACTGAAAATGTATTTAATAATGCAGTAGTAAGATCAGCAGGAAAAAATAGATATGGTGGATGTAGTATTACAAGTGCATAGAATCAGCAACATAAATATGGTCAATTTTGCTGATATTGGGCACTAATGTATGATTTTCATTTCAGAATGTGATCTCATTGAAACTCTGAGAGTAATGGGTGTACTATTGGCGTCTAGCAGTTCATCAAATTCAGCAAATCAGTCACTCAACTTAGTAGAATAAATACTGGTCATTTTTGCTTCTAACAGGCACTGTAATAGCAGTTTAAGTCATGTCTTGTATTCAGTACCATAAAATTAGTCCAAAAAGATGTCTGCCGTTAGGTTTAACAGATTTCCTGATTAAATATGTCTGGAATATAAAATTGAGAACACTGAAAAAAATGACTATTATGCTGAAAGTTGGCACAGTTCACAAAATTTAAGATGTTTTCAATCAACGATTGGTCTCCACCAACTTAAATTAGGTACTTTCTGGGCCAAGGTGAGTTTCTAAGTTACAAATAAGCTCTCCCAAATTTCGGTATATCATCTTACATAACATCATACTTCAAATATAGCCAATTTGAGTAGTGACTTTTGGCTTAAATTAGGCACTTAGAAGTCTGTGATTACTAGAAAATTGCACAGTAAGGCCTCTTGTATCAGTTCATCCATTTTTGACACTTCAGATCTTCTCAATTATGGGTCTAGAAGCTCGTAACCTTGCCATGTCTATGAGGAAATAGTGACCATTTTACTGACCAGTGTCACCAAACTGAAAAGTGGAACATGACTTAACAACTGATTCGTGTCACTTGTGTTGTATTTTGTCAGCCTATGATGTCATTTGTTACTTTTATGAGTCATAAATCATGATTAAAACCAATGACATAAGAAAAAACAATGCTGTATATTGGCACTGAGTTTACTGGGGAATTACTGACGACTGGAACCATGTTGACATTTAATTCTTTTGAAATCGAGAAGCTGAATTCTTTCACTTTTTAATAAACATGCTAAGGAGACATAAAATTAAGTCCCAATGTGCTAAGTTTCAGCACCAAGACGGGTCACTTTCAAAATTTTGAAATCAGCAAAAAAATACCACTTAAAAAAAAACGTGTCCCTAGCACCTTCCTGGGCTGAGATATGGCAGTTCACCATTTTGGCCTCGCGCCTCGATTTAGGGCGTTTTTGCTTATAAAATGGGCAAATTTCAATATTTTTGATCTGGCCAAAGCTCAATGGTTCCTCACAATGAGAGCTAGAGATAATGTAGGGCAGAAGTATTTAGCTTATAAAAAATGGGCATGATAGTTGAAACAATAGCTCTTCATGATCACTGCTTGTACATAAATATCAGAAATAAATCAACAAAATCAGTGAAATAAGCCTCCTAGATTGTTTTCATGGTGTTCTACCCCCTATAATGGTAGGATTAGATGGTATAATAATTTTGATCCCAGGTCGCTAGCACCTTCCTGGGCTGAGATATGGCAGTTCACCATTTTTGGCCTCGCGCCTCAATTTAGGGCGTTTTTTGCCTATAAAATGGGTAAATTTCAATATCTTTTGATCAGGCCAAAGCTCAATGGCTCCTCACAATGAGAGCTAGAGATAATGTAGGGTGGAATTATTTAGCTAATAAAAATGGGCATGAGAGTTGAAACAATAGCTCTTCATGAGCACCGCTTGTACATAAATATCAGAAATAAATCAACAAAATCAGTGAAAGAAGCCTCCTAGAGTGTTTTCATCGTGTTCTACCCCCCATAATGGTAGGATTAGATGGTACAATACTTTTGGTCCCAGGTCGCTAGCACCTTCCTGGGCTGAGATATGGCAGTTCTCGGCTTAGCTAGGGTTAGCTATGGTTAGCCCGTTAGCATTAGCTTGTTCTAGGGTTAGGGTTAGTGATGGGGTTAGCTAGAGTTAGGGTTAGCTAGGGTTAGTGTTAGCTTAAGCTAAGGTTAGCTAGAGCTAGGGTTAGCTAGGGCTAGGGTTAGCTAGGGCTAGGGTTAGCTAGAGTTAGGGTTAGCTAGGGCTAGGGTTAGCTAGGGCTAGGGTTGCCTAGGGCTAAGGAAGTTCAGGGTAAGCTAGGGCTCTGGACTAGGGTTAACTGGGGCTCGGGTTAGCTAGGGCTAGTTCTAGCTTGAGCTAGTAATAGCTAGGGCTAGAGTTAGCAAGGGCTATGGTAAGCTAGGGCTAGGGTTGGCTAGGGTTAGCTAGAGCGTGTGTAAGCTAGGTTTAGACTTTAGAAGTTTAGAGTAAGCAATGGCTCGGCTTAGATAGAGTTAGCATTAGCTTGTTCTAGGGTTAGGGTTAGTGATGGGGTTAGCTAGAGTTAGGGTTAGCTAGGGTTAGTGCTAGCTTGAGCTAGGGTTAGCTAGGGTTAGGTTTAGCTAGGGCTAGGGTTAGCTAGGGCTAGGGTTGCCTAGGGCTAAGGAAGGTCAGGGTAAGCTAGGGTTTGGGTTAGCTATAGATAGGGTAAGCTAGGGCTCTGGACTAGAATTAACTGGGGCTCAGGTTAGCTAGGGCTAGTTCTAGCTTGGGCTAGTGTTAGCTAGGGCTAGAGTTAGCAAGGGCTATGGTTAGCTAGGGCTAGGGTTGGCTAGGGTTAGCTAGAGCATGGGTAAGCTAGGTTTAGAGTAAACAATGGCTCGGCTTAGCTAGGGTTAGCTATGGTTAGCCCGTTAGCATTAGCTTGTTCTAGGGTTAGGGTTAGTGATGGGGTTAGCTAGAGTTAGGGTTAGCTAGGGTTAGTGTTAGCTTAAGCTAAGGTTAGCTGGAGCTAGGGTTAGCTAGGGCTAGGGTTAGCTAGGGCTAGGGTTAGCTAGAGTTAGGGTTAGCTAGGGCTAGGGTTAGCTAGGGCTAGGGTTGCCTAGGGCTAAGGAAGTTCAGGGTAAGCTAGGGTTTGGGTTAGCTAAGGATAGGGTAAGCTAGTGCTCTGGACTAGGGTTAACTTGGGCTCGGGCTGGGTTAGCTAGGGCTAGTTCTAGCTTGAGCTAGTGTTAGCTAGGGCTAGAGTTAGCACGGGCTATGGTTAGCTAGGGCTAGGGTTGGCTAGGGTTAGCTAGAGCGTGGGTAAGCTAGGTTTAGAGTAAGCAATGGCTCGGCTTAGCTACGGTTAGCATTAGCTTGTTCTAAGGTTAGGGTTAGTGATGGGGTCAGCTAGAGTTAGGGTTAGCTAGGGCTAGTGTTATCTTGAGCTAGGGTTAGCTAGGGTTAGGTTTAACTCTGGCTAGGGTTAAGGTTGCCTAGGGCTAAGGAAGGTCAGGGTACACGTATGCTAGGGTTTGGGTTAGCTAAGGATTTGCTAAACACATATATCCCTGTCTGGTTGTGCAGTGCGCTTCCTCAGAAGCGCGCAGCGTGTACACACACCTATGCGGGCTTAGGAAGCTAAGGATAGGGTAAGCTAGGGCTCTGGACTAGGGTTAACTGGGGCTTGGGTTAGCTAGTGCTTAATAAGGGCTAGTGTTAGCTAGGGCTAGAGTTAGCAAGGGCTATGGTTAGCTAGTGTGAGGCCTAGTGAGTAACGCTTTACTGCGTTAGGAAGGCAACGCGTGATCCCTCCTCCCCGTTTATAAGGTTGAAGTTATGTTATATAATAGCTAGTGTTACTATCCTCTAAACAAAGCGTACTCACTCTCTCTCTCTTCACGAGTCTCCAAAATATATAGTTACGCCCAAACATTTGGCGCGAACTGAAAACAAACTAACATACAAACTAATACGCAACAAGCTAATATACTAGTATATAAGCATATACTAAAGTACTGATACTATAACATATACAAGTTACGGCCATTGAAACACAATGGCAGACCGACAGCGTCAAGTAACAGCTAGAGCCCCACAAGAGTATAACCTGAAGCAAAGTTTTAGTGTATGGAATAAGCAATTCCGCAACTATTGCGAATTACTGAACATTGAGGCTGCCAATCGATATCGTACGCTCTTATCTTTTCTTGACTCAGAAAGTTTCGTGATTGTTGAAAACCTAAATCTCACTGCTGCCCAAAGAGCTGATATATTTGAAGATGGTGTTTTTCAAATTATAAAAACTGCCCTGGCTCAAAGAGAATCTACCATCCCTCCAGGATACGCCTTAAAATACAGGAAACAAAAGGAGGATGAAAGTTTGGAAAAGTACGCACAAGAGCTTGAGAAACTAGCTTTGGAAGCGTACCCTGCTGACCAGAATATACGAGGGAACCGGACACTTATTGAAAGCTTCATTTCCGGTATCCGTAATGACGAGATAGCCATAAAGTTACTCGAACTCAACTTCGATAACCTGACACAAGCTGTAAACAGGGCAGTCCAGTTTTTTCAAGCTCTCCAAACACGTAGATTCATAAAAACTGAAACAGATTTTAGACCTACTATGGAGAAGGTGTACAATATCAGTAATGAGGAAAATGCTCAGAATGAAAGTTCTGTGAACCAAATCACAGAAAAAACAGCTCCAAGTAATTCAATTAACCAAAATGCTGTAGCTAATGTTCCCCCAATTTTACCACCAAATCAGCAACCCATGGGACTGCAACAAATGGCAAATACGAACCAACAATTCCAATTCCCAGGTTACCCATACCCACAATACCCTTTTATGCCAAACCCAAGGTCATTCAACTATTATGACCAAAATCCGTTGAAAAACCAATACCCAGGCAACCAATACACACAACCTCCTCGCCAGAGAAACCCAAATATTATATGCCATTTCTGCCAAAAGCGAGGACATATAAAGGCTGAATGTTTCAGTTTCCTAAGACTGAAGTCTCAAGCCACGCAGCCTCCTGTACGTAATGAAAACAACAATTCAGTCAAATGTTCGTACTGCAACAAACCAAATCACACAGCTGCAAATTGCTGGTATCTTGTTGGTAAACCAAACATTGAAAAGCAGGACAATTCAAAAAACCCATTCCGACCGGCCCAGTAACTCCGAGGGCAAATGTGGTCATGAAAGGAGAAAAGTCTCCTAGGAGTAATGCTAAAACTAGCAATAACAATAAAGCATACATTAAAATTTACATTTTTGGCTGCCCATATTATGCCTTAGCTGATTCGGGATCTCCTGTCACACTTATAAACAAAAAAGCTGTCCCCGAAGACGTTTTGAAATCTCTAATACACGAAAATATCAATCTAACAGGTGCAAGTGGCTCACCCCTCTCAATTTCAGGAAGTTTTACCACAAAAATCGGGTTCTCAAAGGACTCAAAGCAGTTTAACTGCAGAATGATTGTCGCGGACAATGTCTCCGAGACAATTTTGATTGGTACAGATTTCCTGTCACAAAATGACTGTATTTTAGACTTTTCTAATATGAATATGTCGATTGGTGACACCACAACACCATTACTGTGTATTGCAGCTAACCAAAAAAGTAACCTTCCGGGTAATTTTACAGTATCAATGACAAAAACAGTGAAAATACCAGCAAAAACAACTGCTAAGAATGTTTCTTGCCAACTAAGTACTAAGAACAGAGGGGTCAAGAAAAATTGTTATATCAATACAACGGGTATCTATTACCCCTCAGAAAAATTATTGACCAGAAAATTCAACACAGTCCCATTGAGCTACATGTTGAACGTCAGCAAAGGAAGGAGCAATATCGACATAACAAACAATAATGATTACGATATAATCATTTACAAAAACCAGGTTCTGGGAAAGCTTGAAATGTGTAAACAGGAAGTTGTTAATTTTCTCAATCAAACTTCAGAAGTTAACACTCCCCCTGAACTTAATAAGAGCCAAAAAACCCACGAAGAGACCGGTATTACCCCATTCATAGAAAGTCTGTTCAAAAAACTTAAATTGGATGAAAAACTCACTTTCCTAACCACAGGCCAAATTAACAAAATAAAAGATCTCGTCTCAACTTTTCAAGACATCTTTTACAATGATGAATCTGAATTACTACCTGCAGCAAATTTGCCCGAACATGACATCATATTGGATACAGACAAACCTATACGAGTCCCATATAGACAGATCCCGATAGCCTTGAAAGGTGAAGCAGAAAAACTTGTTGAGAGCATGATGAATCAAGGTATTATCGAACCAAGTAACAGTCCATACCATTCCCCAGCATTTCTAATAAAGCGTGGGAAAAATTACAAAATTGTGGTCGATTACAGGCAAATCAATAAGCATGTCGTCAGGAGTTTCCAGCCACTTCCCACCATTGATACAATCACATCTATATGGAATAATTGCTCGTTCTGGTCGCCATTAGATCTCCACCATGCATATTTCCAAATCAAACTGAGCGATAAAGCCAAGCCGATTTCTGCCTGCAGTATTCCAGGCGTAGCGTTTTTTCAATTTAAACGTATACCTCTCGGAATTTCAAGTGCTGTGGGATACTTCCAGGGACTTATTGAACGTACACTTCTTGGACTAAAAAATAATCTCAAAATCGTTGCATATATGGACGATATAGCGACAGGTTCTGAAACATTTGACTCTATGCTATCAAACTTAACTCTCATTTTCAAGAGGCTCAGACAAGTAGGGTTACTACTAAAACCTGAAAAAACAAAACTTTTTGAACCAAAAATACAATACCTTGGCTTTGAAATATCTAAAGAGGGACTCAATGTCAATAAAGATAAGCTAGAAGCTGTAACATTGATGAAGGAACCCAAGAACAAAAAGGATGTAAAGAGTTTCTTAGGATTTTGCTCTTTCTACAGGAAACACATCAAGTCACACTCACTTATAGTTCAACCACTGACAAACTTGCTTAAACAAGATGTTAAATTCCACTGGGGTCCTGAACAACAACAGGCATTTGACACCATTAAGAAGAAACTTGTTGAAGCTCCAACATTGAAATTCCCAGATCCAAATAAACCTTTTATTCTGGCCTGTGATGCGAGCTCCACAGGCATTGGAGCAGTTTTATCTCAAACAGGAGATGATGGTAAAACGTTGCATCCAGTTGCTTATGCAAGCAACATGCTGACTAAAAGCCAATCAAAATGGTCAGCGTTTCAGCGAGAATTTTACAGCTTGAAATTTTATTGCCAGAAATTTAAACAATATTTGCTAGGTAGGAAGTTCCTTGTACGCACTGATAATCAAGCTCTATTGCAATGGCAATCATTCAAAGAGTTTGAAAACCCGAAACTCTGGCGTTGGGTCACAGCACTCAGCCAATTTGACTTTGACATGGAATATGTACCAAGTAAACAGAATGAAAGTGACGGACCATCAAGATTGCATCGCACTAATGATAATGTGGCCAATGAAGACACGTCAACATGTAACATACACACTGTAAATAATCCACAAACGGCGGCAAAATCTGATTTGAAAAAACCTAGGATAGATTCGATAGATATCGAGTCCCTAAAGAATGCACAGAATTCGGACGAAGCACTTAAAACGGTAAAACAGTGGATACTTGAAAATAATAAGCCTGTAAAAAGAGATATCCAGAAACTTTCTCCATCACTGAAAGTTTATTACAATTCATTTAGCCGCCTAAAAATAAAAGATGGTGTACTTTACAGAACTTGGGAAAAATCAAATAATGAGGCACCTGACGAGCTTATCTGTGTACCACATTCAATAACCGAAAAAATTATTGAAATATGTCATGATCTACCTACCGGTGGACACCTGGGTAAACCAAAAACCCTTGCAAAAATTCAATCTCGATATTATTGGCCAAAAATGGAGCTAGAAATATCACTTTATATTGATGCATGTCAAATATGTATCAAAAAAGGCCAAAAGCAAAAACCAAAAAGCCCACTGCAGCCATTTAGTGGTACTCACCCAAATGACATCGTACAATTTGATCTGTTGGAAAACATGCCTGACAACCCACAAAAGCTGAGAAGTATCCTGATAATGATTGATCGATTCACAAACTGGGTCGAGGCAACCCCTTTGCGGGATACCAAGTCCCCAACCGTAGCGAGAGCACTACTTGACAATTGGATTGCCCGATGTGGCGTGCCAGTGCAATGTCACTCAGACAGAGGCCCTAATTTTACAGCTGAGGTTATGAATATTGTTCATAAACTTATGGGAATACATCGTACATTTACATGTGCATACAGGCCTCAGAGTGACGGTGCTGCTGAAGCAGCAGTCAAAAGTGTTAAAAACTTGTTAAAGGGATTTTGCATGGAAAACCCAGAATGCTGGCCCGATTTACTTCAACAGTGTCTCTTTGCTTATCGCACCAGCAAACACAGTAGCACTAACTACAGCCCATTTTTCCTACATAGAGGGCACTCACCCCGGTTACCAATGGACATATTATTTGGCACATTCAACCAAAAACAATACCCAAATCATGAGCAATATGCCTACGATTTATTCAAAACCTTGAAATCAACATACACCTATGTTGAAAATGCTCTAAAAACGAATAGAGATTTTATGAAAAAATCCTATGATAATCGTGCAAAAATTATCCCATTTCAACCAGGCCAATTTGTCTACCTCTGGCGTCCACGGCCCCCTAATAATAAAAACAAATTTTTTGACCACTTCTTCGGTCCGTTTAAAATACTGACGAAAATAACCGATTACACTTATAAAATCGACACTGGTAGCAGATCCCGCCTACTAGGGCGTTTCATAATTTCCCAACTAGAGAACTGTATATTGTTCGGGGTCAAAAGCTATCCTTTAGGACATGAAAAATTGGCAGAAAAAAGTTTCAGACGAAAAAAATGATTTTAAGCACCTCCACAGGCCGCAGCCATTTTTACCTGTAAAAATCATGATTTTCGGTAAAAAGTTACCTACCTCTTTTTCTGTTTGAGTGACATATTTCTGAGCCTTCTCATCGTGTTCCGCAGTCCAGAAAATGGGGGGATAGGTCCAAAAATTTTTGATCTACCGCCTTCAGAAGCCAAGTTATCGCCGATTTTCATATGCCCATATATGGTCATGCGCCTGATTTTGCTCGCGTATGCCCATATATGGGCATATCAAAATCGCTGATAACTCAGCTTCTGAAAGTCGTAGATCAAAAATTTTTGGACCTACCCCCCCATTTTCTGGGCTGAGGAACACGATGAGAAGACATGAAATGTGTCACTCAAACAGAAAAAGAGGTAAGTAACTTTTTACCGAAAATCATGATTTTTACTGGTAAAAATGGCTGCGGCCTGTGGAGGTGCTTAAAATCATTTTTTTCGTCTGAAACTTTTTTCTGCCAATTTTTCATGTCCTAAAGGATAGCTTTTGACCCCGAACAATATACAGTTCTCTAGTTGGGAAATTATGAAACACCCTACCGCCTACATCCAATAGTTCCCCATGACCTTCTTAAATTGGCAACCAATTTTGATCCGGAGAAAAGTAAACCGAGGGAATATGACCCTATAGATCTTGATTTGAGCCATGACACGAGAATATTACCAAATTATGAGGTTCAGGATGAGCCTGAAAATGATCTAAATAATGATGCTAGAGAAAGGCCAGTAATAACATTGCACAATGATGGCCGTAATTTGCGAAATCGTCAACTTTTGAGAGCACCCGATTATTACCAAGCTGGATATTAAATCCTAAGCTATTAGAAGTACGTTTTCTGTTACTTCATTGAATTCTCTGAATTACGGAGAATCATTTCATGGACTTATGGACTCAATCTGACACACGCTTCTTCCCGAGAAGCTCACTATTCGCTATATACCTATATCTCGATCTCTCGCCGCATCTAATCAATTAGAGCCATTGCTACAGTCAGGACCATGGCAAATATAACTTTGGGAACAGCTCTGTTTGCCTAATTACCAAATTAGAGCTCCGTGGGGATACTTTGAATTTTGCTCGTTTAGTGCTAAATAAACAATATCTTGCCACATTGTCACTTGTCAGCCATACTAACAGAGATTGTGATTGAAGGCAATGAACGTGATGATTTTATAATGATATTCAGGAAGTCAGGAAGAGTTCCATTGTCCGAAGTAATTATGAATAAACAATGAAGTTACAAGCACAATAGATCTTAATAAGTTAATACTGAGGAACAAATTTGGCGAATTACGAGATTGCTGACAAATTGTCCAGAACTCTGACTTCCTATGGTTATTAATGAGCCCGGCTCGGGTGAGCATAACGCAACTTCACTAGTTCAATTACTACAGCGTGCTCTGCCAGAACAGAGCACAATACCAAACTTATCCTAGTTTCTGTTGATACAGCTTGAGCTATTATCTCACATAGACTGTTTGCGCACAGAGGCCTAGCCTCTCTTGAACATGAAACTTTTGTTTGGCTTTCTCCGATCGATAATAACTTTGGCAATAGTTAAACTTGAAATAACAGCATGTGGCAATGTTGAAACCGTTTCACCAAATAGCACGATAGTATTTCTAAATCATGGGGTTCTACTGAAACCCAGTGGCCTGATTGCACTAAACACAAACGAAAACTACTTGTCAGTTTTTCAAAAGTATCAAATTCCCCAAATCAACAAAGTCCAAAACTGCGACTGTGATTGGATGGATAATTTCAACATCGATTTGATCAAAACAACCCAAAGTTATGTTGATATATTCAAACACATGGCAAACCCATCAATCCCGAATAACCGAAACAAAAGGTCCTTAGCTGCATTAGGGATAGGCCTCGGAGGAGCAAACCTCCTCTTTAGTGGAATTTCATTTGCTTTCTTAAAAAAGCATATAAACAATGTACAGTCGCACCTCGAAACTTTCGTAGATGAACAGCACAAATTCAATGAAAAGATTCTGTCGATCAACGACAATATTGTGCATGTTATCGATAAACTTCAAACAGACATCAATTCTCAATTTGAGTCTGTCCAATGCCAAATCTTAACTTCTAGTGGCAAATTATTTGCATATCAAATGGCAAATGAATGGAACAATGAACTCAAGCGATTATTCAAACCTATTCTCAGCGGAGAAATGTCTGCAAAATTAACTCCCGACCAAATATCACCGGCAGACCTGATAAAGATCATATCTGAGCACACTACGATTAAAAATTCGTACTTTGCGACAAATTTCTTCAACTTGTATAAAACATCGAAAATTTTTATATCCCAGGCAAATATCAATATCCACCAAAACAGTCTGGTGTTGCACCAAATCATTACTTTCCCCATGACTCAGCCATCTAACATATTCCAGATGTACCATCTGGTACAAACGGGAATCATTAAAAACAACAAATGCTTCCTGTTAGATTTGCCAGCTTACGTTTATAAGAAAAATGATGAATATTTTCCTGTTGATGAGTTGACCTGCACGCCAAGTAACTCAATTACGACATGCTACATGCCCATTTTGAGAGAAATGATGCACAGTAAATGTTTGAAAAACTTTACCAGCTGTCACCCCAAAATTACCAACTGTGCAACTTCCTATTCTTACGACAATGCAGGTATCTTGATCACTACCAAAAGTAACATAACTGCATACCAAATTTTTGAAAGCCATGGCCACAAAACAATTTCTCCCATCAAAAAATCCACGTTCAATACAGCTTTCTTGTCCTGGCAAAATACTGAAGCCGTCCAAATTGCCAGTATTTTCGTTGAAAAACCTGACTTGATAGCAACATATTTGACCCAAAATACAAGCAAAGTTTTCGTCGAAAAATGGTCAACTTTTATCAATCAAACTTCAAACAAAATAGAGGTCAATACCTCATACATCTATAAACATCTTATTTCAATAACCTCAACAAGCCCCCTTCCAGATTAGGCCAGCGCCATAGTAGAGTAGTAGACATTGAAAGCGCCATACTAATCAAATTAACGCATTGTTATGAGTATGTACGGCAACAAGTCACGCCCCATAAGCCCATACGCTTATTTTGTTACAATGCGCTAAAAACATTATACATTTAGCGCCACACTAACATTATAATCGCATTTGCTGCAACTAGCTATAAAGATATTCGCCATATTAAGAAAATAATCGCCTTGTTATCAAAAATATTCATAGAGTTTATTTCGCTGTGTTATTAAGAAAATAATCGCCAACATAAGTAATCCCAAGTAATGTATAGTTTCTTAGAGTTGCAGCTAGTTTTAAAGTTATCGCCATACTAAGAAAATAATCGCCTTGTTATAAAAATATTCTTAGAGTTTTTGTCGCCGTGTTAAGAAAATAATCGCCAACATAAGTAATCCCAAGTAATGTATAGTTTCTTAGAGTTGCAGCTAGCTTTAAAGTTATCGCCATACTAAGAAAATAATCGCCTTGTTATAAAAATATTCTTAGAGTTTTTGTCGCCGTGTTGACAAGAAAATCACCTTATGTTATGATAACATGTACACTCGAGGTTACACACATCAGCCCCACCCAGACTTTGATTCTCATCTGTACAAAATGTGTACCCTTCACTACGGAAACATCTATTATCGATTTTGATTGATCAATAAGTGGAAATGAATCGTGTTCGGAATAATATCATACATGAAACCATACAATTTCGGATTCAGATAATAACCCCGGATTTCTACCTGGACGACGACACAACTGAAACATCGTCCAATTTGTAACATTATGCGTAATTTTGGCTTTTTTGGCGCCTTTTGTCATTTTATCTTGTTATGTGAACTGCGATAATATAATTTTGTGATTTTCGTGACATTTGTGGCGTAATAATAATATTGACGTCTTTATCGATATAATTTTCGGCGACTTTTATGGCGTTTTTGCGATTTTTTGGCTTTTTTGCAATTTTTCGGCGACTTTTCGTGCAATTTTTTGGCGTTTTTCACGACGTTATTGGCGTTCTCCCCGACTGCTCGGCGTTTCCCCGACTTTTTGACGTTTTTGCGACAAGTTTTTGTTATTTTTCGGCGATATAATATTGTAAAAGAGTAAAAGATTATGCGCTGAAGTTAATAAACTGATCAACTTGGCTAAGTTAATAAGTCAATGTAATAACTAATTTTTAACTTAACAACACGGAACACCATGTCTTATTACAATCAAATTTGAGCATAGGTTGGGCCTGCTTCTTCGAGGTTCCTGAAGATGATTCATACCAATTCATACCAATCTTCAAGCCTTTAAATTAGGCTTGAAGTTATGTTTCGAAACTGTCAGTTGGCAATACATCAACGTTTATTGAGAGCTTTACCCATACAAGCCCCCTTCCAGCAGGCGCCCCTGCCAATTTAATGTTAACTTCTGCCTAATTTGAATGAATCCTGCCGATTTATCATGCCTGCCAGGTGATCTAATTAAGGCAGGATTGTTCGCAGTATTATTCACCGATTCGGCAGGATTTGATACTAATTATTTATCCACTAATCCTGCCAAATTGGCTCAAACCATGCCCTCAACAACGCCATGTCCAGTTATTTTGCAGGATTCTCTGTTAATTTTGGACGTCTTCATGGGGAGCATGATTTGATTAGGAGTAACTACATTTACATTATAGCTGTTTCGAACCTTAATTGGCAGGATTTGACGCTAAATATCACGGAACTACAAGTATATATTACCTAAGCCTTTGTATTACCAAGCAAATTTATTCAGTTATTTGGCATTATAAACTTCTCTATCGGCTGAAATCTGTCTTAGTTTCGCAGGTTTTCGAGATTTCTGATGCTTAAACTCTGAAACGAAATGGGAATTATAACGTAAGAAAATTAAGACTTAGAGTTTTATGAAAAATTAAATTATAAGTCATTTATATCTGTCATTGTAGATATATATATATATATATATATATATATATATATATATATATATATATATATATATATATATATATATATATATATATATATATATATATATATATATATATATATATTTCCTTAACTTTCTTTAACACAATGATACGAAATGAATGTTGCTAACGTCTCGTAATCTTTAAAAGCATTGTATCATAAACTCTCAAATTTGATTGTATAAAGTAGTTTTGTAAAGTTTAAATATATATATATATATATATATATATATATATATATATATATATATATATATATATATATATATATATATATATATATATATATATATATATATATATATATATATATATATATATATATATATTATATATATATATATATATATATATAGTATTTCTAAGACTGAATGAAGCAATGAAACAAGAATATGGTCTCACATGTCGAATTGAAGTTCTTTGCAACCATACATGGCTAAATAATAATAGGATATGGTTAATAACTGGTTTGATCAATGAACATGAGTAAAATGTTATCAAATCAAATACTGAATAAATTAAAAACTTAAAAATGAATAATATTTTCTGAAAACAGAAAGATGGCTGAGTCTGACTTGGTTGATACTAGAGGTGTGAAGGAGAGTAGAGGACCTATCCCCAGAAAAAACAGATTCATGTTAATGTGACCCATGCCTCTGTCTTCTCTCAGTGACATACTATTATCTCTCTTATTAAGTCCACCATAACTCTGGAGAGTTCTGAGCTGGGTTGCCAAAACCCTTCTCTGGCTTCACATTTACTTTCCTCACAGATCTAGTATCCTCAGGCTCAACTTTACTTTCTCAATCAGCCACTCTGATATGTTTTGAAAGACTGTCATCATAATTTTTATACTTGAAAAATCAATGTCATCATGCTTGGTATTCAGTAAATGGTTAATCAATTCACAAGAAGCATTTTTCTTCTTAAAATGTGATTTATTATTGGAAAATCTAGTTTTCATATCCGTTATAGTATATCCTATATATGAAACTTTGTGGGTCATACAGTCTATAAGATAAATGATACAGTCACTCTTACATGTAATAAGGTCCCTATGCTTAAAAACTTGATTAGTATGAAAACTACTGAACGAATTACAGACATTCAAATACTTCCTACATAAATAACACTTAGTGCATGCGACACAACCCATTTCTTCCATGCTATTGGGATCTAGGTTTTCAACTTGGCTCACGATGCAATGCAGTTTTTATAACAGGTTGCTCAGTGGTATCAGCTATAGTTTCCCTAGATCCTATTGGTCGTTTACTGGAGATGAGCATTTCTCCTATGGTTTTAGCTGATCGGTTACTTACAAAATACTACTAGGTGGAAGACACTTTTTAATAACCGGATCAAGTTCTAGATATGCTTGTGCTAACCAGCAGGACCTGATAGAGGACCTAGCAGGGACCTGGTGGGAGTGGTGGGACGGGTTGTGATCTTGGGACCTAGTAGGACCTGACCTAGCAAGGACCTAATGGGACCTCCCTAGCAGGACCTCCTGGTGGGACCCTACCTAGCAGGACCTGGTGGTGGGACCTAGGACCTGACACCTAGTGGGGACCTGGGACCTAGGGACCTGGTGGGGACCTAGCAGGACCTGGTTGGGACCTGGTTGTGAGGACCTGCTGGGACCTGTGGGACCTGAGACCTGGGACCTAGCAGCAGGACCTTGGACCTGGAACCTAGCAGGACCTGATGAGGACCTAGCAGGACCTGTGGGACCTAGCAGGACCTATCAGGACAAATTCTCTGAACGCGCAGCCATGGGTCATACAAGGACGTGAGGAACAACCCTGACCGGACCCTGGTTTCAGCGACACGCCCTTGGTTACTGGCTAGGCAGGTTGAAACTTGCGCGCGCTCATGGCCCAACAGGCTCACTTTTTTATCATGTTTTGTGTTTAGTGCGTTTTCGGTCAGTCTCCCCGTAAACGGAGCCTTCATAATCTATATCTATGACAATGACGTCACTCAGAAAAATATAATTAAGCGCACCTAGCACTTTAAGGACTAGGGTTAGGTTATGGTTAGGTCAGGATTTGTTAGGGTTAGGATTAAGGTTACTGTTAGGGTTTTGGTTAGGTCTATGGTTAGGTTTAGGATACAGAAAAATTGACGTTTAGATCTGTGACGTCACTCAGAGCCGTTTATTTGGGAGACATACCCGTTTTTCATGTATTTTATCATTTATTGTCCCACGTTGTAGGACCTATTTTGCGCACGCGCGCGAACAAACAGGGACACATAGCATGTGACAAGAATTTTATTTCTCCTACGGATACGTTCATGAGCCAATTGATCCGGAAGGATCAACCACCACGGCTTTTGAAGTAAAATTAAAATTTTACGCACGCGGGAGCCGCGCACTCCCCAAAGAAGTCAAGCCGTACAAAATCGAGCGCTGAATTTTCCAACATCTCAGTCGCCCGGTTCATCATCCTCAGTTTTTGAAGCAAATATAACCCGCAACCATGCAGCAGCTAGCTAGTAAACACGCGCTGAGAATGAAAGCCACGACCGCGCGCACAAATAAAGTTGTGCGCGTTCTGAATTGTGGAGTCCATGTTTCCGGTAAAATTGTGACAAAAATGTGACGAATTTCAAAATTTGTCACAATTTTGAAATAAACCTCACCATGGCCATAATATACCCGATATTGGCCTGATTTCGGTTCATAAGTGTGAGGTATCAGTATGCGATGACATTCAATGCATAATTGCGCCATGATTTATTATACTGCACGTGCGAAAAATGCGCGTCACGTGCAAAAATTGAAAATTCTAAAAATCGACTCAATCACTTCCAAAATGTCCAAAACGTATTCTATAAAAGTCTGGGAACAAAAATCGGAAAAATAAAATTTCGCTCTTAGCCTGGAGTGATTCTGAACATAGAAATTATTGCAGGCTCAAAATTTGTCACAATTTTGAAATAAACCTCACCATGGTCATAATATACCTGATAATGATCTGATTTCGGTCTATGACTGTGAGATATCGATATGCGGTGACATCTTATGCCTTAAATTGCGCCATTCATTATACTGCAAGTGCGAAAAATGCGCAAAAAATTATTGCAGGTTCCTGGTTCAAAATTTGTCACAATTTTGAAATTAACCTCACCATGCATGGTCATAATTACCTTCGATGTTTGGACGGCAGAAATAAAGATATGGGCCTTCATGAGTCATTCTTGCAATAGAATTTGCATATTTTTCAAGAACTCGAAATCCATTTGTATAATTGGTATTTAGAAGGTTAAATGTTCAAAATGATAAACGAAACAAATCAAAATTGAGCTATTGAAGTTAATGAGAACGGTAATTGAAGTAGAATTTATGTGACCAGGTTTGTGCAAAATCAGTTGTTTTATGTTTTTTACGCTAGATGCTTAGATGAAGTACCAAAAACACAGATTAGCAAATAACCACTGAGCTATGGGAGTATTTTAGTACTCGACTGCAGACTTCTTTGTGACCAATTCTACACGTAAATTAGTTGTTCCACGTTAGATATTATAGTACCTAATACCTATACTCCTATACAGCTATACTACAAAGCGAAATATAGGCAATGGTCGTTATTCAAGTACTCAAGTAGGATTGGTAAAATGGTAGTATAGGAAAATAGCTGATTTCAGCGTAAAATAGCCCCCATGGGGGCTACGTGAGGGGCTACGTGAGGGGCTATGAGGGGCTACGTGAGGGGCTATGAGGGGCTATGAGGGGCTACGTGAGGGGCTATGAGGGGCTAGCGAAGAAGAATGCAAACGATATAGAGGAACATGTTCCGAGGGCTCCAAGAGAGGGGTTAGTTCAGAAAAACATTAAAACTGTTTAATGGATGTCATAATTTTGTAATTTAGAACACAAAATGCACTCTCGTGGGGGCTATTTCATTCAGTCAAATTTAGCTCCCATTAGCCTCTCATATGGGTGCTATAGCCCCTCATATGGGTGCTATAGCCCCTCACGGAAATGCGTTGATACATAATTCGTGGGAGCTAATGAGGGGCTAAATTGAAGAATTAGCGCCCATGGGGGCTACGTGAGGGGCTATGAGGGGCTATGAGGGGCTAAATGAACATTTTAGCCCCTCACCGTGAGGGGCTACCGAATGCAAATAGCCCCCATCGTATATTAGCGCCCATGGGGGCTAGACACCATGATTAGCCCCTCACGTAGCCCCTCATAGCCCCTCACGTAGCCCCTCACGTAGCCCCCATGGGGGCTAATGTGGGCTATTTTACGCTGAAATCAGCTATGTTCCTATACTACCATTTTATCGTAGGATTAAGAAAGTTAGAAAAAGTATTTGAAATATAGAATGAACTCGGAATAGAATGAACTCGGAATGGAATGAAATCTCCTTATAGGATCAAGTCTCTTATTAATACAGTTCAATCCTGTCAATAATTGTTGTAAACAGTAATTTTGTTAGTTTAAATTAATACAATATTGGACAATTGCAAACAAAGGGAAGAAATCGAACTTGCAGAATAATATCAATGTTTGCCCAGGAGCTCAGGGAAAACAGCTTGTCTAGACGTGGTGTTCTTATTTGTTTTATTACCTTTAACGTACTTTTGTATAATCGTTTATCTCGTTTGGATGAAATTTCTCATGGCTTCTAATTGGACTTCAGAATGAGGCACAATGAGGAACTGCGTAAGGAACCCCGAGTTGGTAGATTGGCTGATGAGCCCAGCCATGTCTAATGAGATGTCACAAATTGTACTGCTGTTAATTTACCCCTCTCATATTACCATAATTGTGCCAGAAAGTGATGGCAATTGGGGTTAAGTATCACAAAAGCATTGCTGGCTATTGCTGATTGTAATTAGCAAAAAATATTCAGAAAACATTAATTGATCCTAACTATGGGCGCTACAAACCAAAACATTCCGCCTTGATTTACGAGAATTTTAGCTTCAACAATATGCGTAGCGCGCAACACGCCGCGCTAAATTTGTCACAATTCTGCTCGGAAACATGTTCTGGAATTGTGAGCTTGGTCGTGGTTTCCTTACTCAAAATCGCATGTTTTGCTAGTCGCGAGCTAATGTTGCAAAATTGTCCCACTATTTTTAAGAACGCATTGAAAACGCAGAAATAAGTTCCGATAAGTATAAAACCAGGAAGATGTTCATGTTTACGGCACAAACTAACAAACCCATCATTGTGTTGGGCGTATTGACCAACCATTAAGTAGCAGAACTAAGGTATTTTAACTGAAAGACTGTGCCCAAAAGGTTTAACAAAATAAAGAGCTGAAAGAAAAGGTAACCTCCTACCCAAAGTAGATCAAGAGGGAACGAATGTCCCGATTGACTGAACAGAAAAAAAAAAAAAGGTCGCCACATAAATTCCAAGAATATACCTACGAAATTTGCCCTCCATTCAACGGTATTTGCCCTCCAAAATGGGGTATAAAAGTGCCCTCCCAAAGAATTTTCAAGAGTCGGCAGCTATGCCTAATAGGACCTGCTGGGACCTGATGAGACCTAGCAGGACCTAGTGGGACCTAGCAGGACCTAATGGGATCTAGCAGGACCTCGTGGGACCTAGCAGGACCTGATGAGACCTAGCAGGACCTGGTGTGACCTGGTGGGACCTCATGGGACCCGGTGGGACCTAGCAGGACCTCGTGGGACCCAGTAGGACCTGGTGGGACCTAGCTGAACATGGTGGGACCTAGCAGGACCTGGTGGGACCTGGTGGGACCTAGCAGGACCTGGTGGGACCTAGCAGGACCTGGTTAGACCTAGCAGGACCTGGTGGGACCTAGCAGGACCTAATGGGACCTAGCAGGACCTGGTGGGACCTAGCAGGACCTGGTGGGACCTGGTTGTGATCTAGCAGGACCTGGTGGGACCCAGTAGGACCTGATGAGGCACCTGTTCAAGCCGGCGGTCGCATCCGCAGCGACATTCACGCGCCTGTTTAAAAATTTTCGCACCTGCATTAAAATTTTCGCGCTGCAACATGGCGTACGCATCCTGGTCACGTTCTGCGAAAATAATCGTCACGCGCGCGTAAATAAAATTTAATTATTTCGCCGTTTTAGTTCTGATTTTCGCGCGAGCCAAATGGCACACAAGGTACTAGCACGGTATTTTCGCAATGAATTGGAAAGTTTTCGCGTCGTCCTTTGCTGTTGCATTGCTGGGCCTGATTTTCGCAAGGAGGGAGAAGTGAACCATGGGATACTAAGTGTACGCATCCTAGTTAAATTTTTCCGCATAAACACTTGTTTTGAAAATAAACGCATCGAAACTGACAGCAATCGCAGAATTTCGATTCTTTTTCGCAAATTAAATTTCAGAACGGTATTAGTTGGGTATGTGTCCCATATAACCCTGGCTGAGTGACGTCACAGACCTAAAGGTCAATTTTTCTGTATCCTAAACCTAACCATGGCCTTAACCAAAACCCTAACCTTAATCCTAACCCTAACCCTAACAAATCCTGACCCTAATCGTGACCCTAACCCTAGTCCTTAAAGCGCTAGGTGCGCTTAACTATATTTTTCTGACTGACGTCATTATCATAGATAACGAAGAGCCAGGAGTTATATGGGACACTATGAACTTGAAATCCTCCGTCAATTTCACTAATCAAGTTGTCTCGATCATTAAGAATAATTATATGGGACACTATGAACTTGAAATCCTCCGTCAATTTCACTAATCAAGTTGTCTCGATCATTAAGAATAATTATGAATGCTGTGATGTGGTAAAAGAAAAAGATGAAGATTCGGGATTGTTTGAAACTAAAAGTTTATCTAATTTCAAGGCTTACGCTCATGAAACATGAAATTGAAAGATCTTGGCAATGGAACTGATGGTAAATGATCATTAAGTTAACTGAACCCGTAATTATATTTATAAATGTACCATGACCAGAAACACCACGCATCACTGAAAATAAAAGCATCGAAACTGACAACATGACAATAATCGCAGAATTTCGATTTTTTTCGCAAATTGAACTTCATCAGAACGTTTAATGATGAGATTTGCATGAACATGGAATCCTCTGTCAATTTCACCGATCAACATTTCAAGATAATAAAAAATCTGAATGCTGTGATGTGGTCAGTGGTGAAAGAAGATAATTATAAAAGATTCGGGATTGTTAGAAGTTAATTTAAGCTGAAAGCTCGATGAAACATGAAAGTGAAAACTGAAAGATCTTGGCTATGGAAGTGGAACTGATGGTAAATGATCATAAAATTAACTGAACTCGGAAATTAAATGTACCATGACCAGAAACACCACGCGTCATTGCGATGTATTACGTACAACGTAGAGACAATGACGCCACTGAGTCCGGCCCCCACGAGAGCTGTACGAAACGAATCTGGCACACGTGCGGGTCAGCAGGCCGCGCGCGCTTTACTCATTTCTCTTGAGCTCTTGCCTGAGTTTCGTTTGCGTTGCGTCTGTGTTGGCTGTTGCTATTCTATTGTACGTTATATACGTTCTAAAACATACACGTCTGCTTTTTGATTTTATCATTTTTCAGTCCCATAGTCAAAAACAGTGATAGCTGAAAAACAAATAAGCGTATGAAATCAATTCTCCCGGCCTATCATTTCACAAATCTCTTTATTAACCGGCCTATCCAGAGTCCAGACTGAGACCTTGTTGCCAAGCACAGTGTTTTAGACCTCTTGCCCCGGTCGTAACTCGTGGGTGGGCGACATCTCATCTCACGACATTTCATCTCAGGGCACTCCGCACTTCATCTCCGTGTCCCTAACCCCAACTCTGACCCTAACCCTGAGATGAATTTGAATTGTCGTGAGATGAAAAGTCCGTTACCCGTAACTCGTAAGATATAGGGGATATATCCTAAATATATCAGACTGGTGTCAGTGATGTGTAGCATCAATGTGTCAGACTGGTGTCAGTGATGTGTAGCGTCAATGTGTCAGACTAGTGTCAGTGATGTGTAGCGTCAATGTGTCAGACTGGTGTCAGTGATTTGTAGCGTCAATGTGTCAGACTGGTGTCAGTGTTACGTAACGTCAATGTGTCAGACTGGTGTCTACTATCTGCAACTTAATCGTGTCTGACTTTTGTGCCAGAGATATCCTAGACTGGTGGCAGTGATACTCAGCGTCAATGTGTCTGAAGACCTGAAGACTGATGTCAGTGATACGTAGCGTCAATGTGCCAGACTGGTGTCAGTGATGTGTAACGTCAATTTGTCAGACTTGTGTCAGTGATACGGAACGTCAATGTGCCAGACTGGTGTCAGTGATGTGTAGCGTCAATGTGTCAGACTGGTGTCAGTGATGTGTAGCGTCAATGTGTTACTGTTAAACTGGTGTCAGTGATTTGTAGCGTCAATGTGTCAGACTGGTGTCAGTGTTACGTAACGTCAATGTGTCAGACTGGTGTCTACTATCTGCAACTTAATCGTGTCTGACTTTTGTGCCAGAGATATCCTAGACTGATGTCAGTGATACGCAGCGCCAATGTGTTAGACTGATGTCAGTGATACGTAGCGTCAACGTGTCAGACTGATGTCAGTGATACGTAGCGTCAATGTATTAGACTGGTGTCAGTGATGTGTAGGATCAATGTGTCAGACTGGTGTCAGTGATGTGTAGCGTCAATGTGTTAGACTGGTGTCAGTGATGTGTAGCGTCAATGTGTCAGACACTCAGACTGGTGTCAGTGATGTGTAGCGTCAATGTGTTAGACTGGTGTCAGTGATGTGTAGCGTCAATGTGTCAGACTGGTATCAGTGATGTGTAGCGTTAATGTGTCAGACTGGTGTCATCGATACGTAGCGTCAATGTGTCAGACTGGTGTCAGTGATACGTAACGACAATGTGTCAGACTGGTGTCAGTGTTACGTAACGTCAATGTGCCAGACTGGTGTCTATTATCTGCAACGTAATCGTGTCTGACTTTTGTGCCAGAGATATCCTAGACTGGTGGCAGTGATACGCAGCTTCAGTGTTTCAGACTGTTGTCAGTGATAAGCCAGGCTGGTGTCAGTGATACATCAGAAAGTCAGAAGGTGACTGTTTTGTTAGACTTCAGGTAATTGTACAGTAAGAATTCGGGTAGAATTCTTTTCACTGGTACCAGGCTTTAGATTGTTCCGAGTTTCCACATCCATATCACGTGATCTCCTTCGTGTGTTGTATCTAACATTGGTTGCATCAAATATTCGAGTAAATACAATTGTCTATTTTCTTCATTGTCGACTCAAGTAAGGGCAGCCATGATATCGTAGTGGATGTCCTAGCTTAACGGCATGTGAAACAAGGAACTGAAACTGAGATGTCCCGTTCAGTACGAACAACTATTGTGTCAAATTTCGGTACCCACATCTAAAGATCCAAAGTGTGTTTCACAACACAATGCCAAGATTAGATACAGCTGATATAAGCATATATTCATGTTTCCTTTCATAGTTTCGTGAATCAGAATGAAAGCTGTCCCAAAAAGTAAATCTGTGAATAGTCTCCAGAATACCTATACTCATGTTACCTTTTAAAATAACCTCTCTGAGTCCATGCTATATGCTAAATTCGGTCCTCTTGTTTCAGACATTGTCCCGAGATGAAATAACAAGAGTTGAAATGCCCAGCTTCCCCATATCACTTAAAATTATGTTTCTGCTGCTTTCAATAAACGTCAATTCTTGATATTTTTGTGAAATTTCACGACTTAAGATCATGCAAAGTATATATTCTGTTTTCACCGTTCGATCGAGAACTTCGTTGGTTTTCGTTGCTTAACTTCATTTTCAATCAAGAAATAAATATGATAATATGAGTTGTCCTAGCATTGATCGACATTCTGATTCACTCACATCAGATTCATCTAGGCATTTATAGAACCCTCTGCAGTTTTCATACGGGTCTATAATTTATATAGACACTTGCCTGATCGGGTTCATATTGGGTGGTGTCAAGGTAAGGTAGCACGATGGTGTCAGAGTAGGGAGCCGAGAGTTAAGTTAGTATGGCGGTGTCAATGTTAGAACGTGGTGTCAACAGTCTAGGTAGAAAGGTGGTGTCAACTTTGCGAGGCGATGGCACGGCGCTTGGTGGACGGCGGTACCAGCTTTCCAGAGTCAGATTGGAGAGTAGTAGGACGGGGGGGTGGGGTCCAGAGTCATATGGGAAAGAAGTAGGACGGGGGATCCAGATTCAGATGGGAGAGTGGTAGGACGGGGTTCTATACCCCATAGGAGTAGGACGGGTGTTCCAGAGTCATGTGGGAGAGAAGTAGGACGAGGGTTCCAGAGTCAGATAGGAGAGAAGTAGGGCGGGGGTTCCAGAGTCAAATGGGAGAGAAGTAGGACGAGGGTTCCAGATTAAGATGGGAGAGAAGTAGGAGGAGGGTTCCAGAGTCAGATAGGAGAGAAGTAGGGCGGGGTTCCAGAGTAAGATGGGAGAGAAGTAGGAGGAGGGTTCCAGAGTCAGATAGGAGAGAAGTAGGGCGGGGTTCCAGAGTCAGGTGGGGGAGAAGTAGAACGGGGGTTCCAGAGTCAGATTGGAGAGAAGTAGGACGGGGGTTCCAGAGTCATATGGGAGAGGAATCCGAATAGGACGGGGGTTCCAGAGTCAGATGGGAGAGAAGTAGGACGGGGGTTCCAGAGTCAGATGGGAGGGAAGTAGGACGGGGGTTCCAGAGTCAGATGGGAGGAAGGTAGGACGGGGTTCCAGAGTCGAGTAGGAGAGAAGTAGGACGGGGGTTCCAGAGTCAGATGTGGGAGAAGTAGGCCAGGGATTCCAGAGTCAGATGGGACAGCAGTAGAACGGGGGTTCCAGAGTCATATGGGAGAGGAATCCGAATAGGACGGGGTTCTAGAGTCAGATGGGAGAGAAGTTGGACGGAGTTCCAGAGTCAGATGGGAGAGAAGTAGGACGGGGGTTCCAGAGTCAGATGGGAGAGAAGTAGGACGGGGGTTCCAGAGTCAGATTGGAGAGGAGTAGGACGGGGGTTCCCGAGTCAGATGGGAGAGAAGTAGGACGGGGGTTCCAGAGTCATATGGGAGAGGAATCCGAATAGGACGGGGGTTCCAGAGTAAGATGGGAGAGAAGTCAGACGGGGGTTCCAGAGTCAGATGGGAGGGAAGTAGGACGGGGGTTCCAGAGTAAGATGGGAGGAAGGTAGGACGGGGTTCCAGAGTCGAGTAGGAGAGAAGTAGGACGGGGGTTCCAGAGTCAGATGTGGGAGAAGTAGGCCAGGGATTCCAGAGTCAGATGGGACAGAAGTAGGACGGGGGTTCCAGAGTCATATGGGAGAGGAATCCGAATAGGACGGGGGTTAATCTAGAGTCAGATGGGAGAGAAGTAGGACGGGGTTCCAGAGTCATGTGGGAGAGAAGTAGGACGAGGGTTCCAGAGTCAGATGGGAGAGAAGTAGGACGGGGGTTCCAGAGTCATATGGGAGAGGAGTAGGACGGGGGTTCCCGAGTCAGATTGGAGAGAAGTAGTACGGGGTTCCAGAGTCATATGGGAGAGGAGTAGGACGGGGGTTCCCGAGTCAGATTGGAGAGAAGTAGTACGGGGTTCCAGAGTCAGATGGGAGAGGAGTAGGACGGGGGTTCCCGAGTCAGATGGGAGAGAAGCTTACGCGGTATGCCCGATCTATTTTTTTTATAATACAGATTTATGCATTATGTTGTGTGAGTCCTGCTAAAATGTAGTTATATCAATTAGTTGAGATGAACAGCAATTCTACATTTGATTTTTGGAGGTGAACTACATATCAAACTTAACTACATTATTATTTCTAACTTATTATTCCAACTGAGTGCAGACGTTTCGGAGTTTTTTAAATTAGATAATATTTAATTAGATATGAATGCCCATCATCAAAATTCACTTTACAGAATATTACGCGAACTTTTGTTCGCGCCTTCATGCGCGGGATAATGTTGAATTGCGTACAAACATACAGATCGCGACGTAATTATGATGTTTGTCAAACAACTCACAACTCACAACAAACTGCTCAACTGAGGAACAGCTAACAATCGTGCAACGAAAGCCAACGAAATACTCGATCGAACGGTGAGAAACAGACTTTTGGTCATGTGGAGAATTTCGCAAAAATTATCAATCAAACTAAAATTTTCAATCAAACTAAAATTTTATTATTTTCGACAAAATCAATTTATATTCTATATCCCACTCACCATTCATAGATTACACCTAGTTTACAAGTTCATAATTGTGTCAGACTCATGAATGGAGTATAGATCAGGTTTTTGACATTTGTACACAAAGTTTAATTTCCATGTCACAGCCCGATCGATATCAGTTGCATGGAGACATGTGTCGAAGGTCACCCACTGTTTGGTACTTGGAGGGCAACCGTTGTCACATCTCCACCCAACCAACAGCAAAATGGCCGTGATTGTTTTGATAAAGAAGATTATAATTGTAATGGAAAAATCTTTAATCGAGTCTTAATAGAAATTTTGATATATTTGCAGTCAGAAATCAGCTTAATTAAGTTAGAACCTGAGTCTGCCACTGAGATTAGAATCATGATAATAATCGCTGTGGGGGTAATGCTTTCATGATTTTCTTTATACTCATAGGAATATAACATCTAGAATACATCAGAAAGTAGATATGACATTGAATTCACTACATCTAAAATACAAAATAATATAATATAATTTAAAAAAATCGTATTGATTACCTATTCTAGGACATTTACTCATTTATGCTGGATTACCTATTACTCTACCATATGTTACCTATGTCAGCATATCCTTTTACAGCACCAGTCTCGAAACTGCCATCATTTAGCTACATTCGTCATCATAACCCATGATATAATACTACAGAGACCTCCCAGGCATGTTACATTAACATGGAATCTCATTAAATTGGATTTTTCCAATTTCTAACTTTTATTTTAAAGTTTTGATAGGCTTAATATCCCAGAGCTCGACAGGTTTTACGTTCAATCATCTTAGACTTACAAAATACCATTTTCTTAATTTCTTAGGCCCACCTTATTTCGTCCCCAGAAGATTGCCTATTAAGGAGATATGATTTCAGTTTAGATTTTATGAAAAGGAGAGAAGCTGAAATGTCAGAGTTCGCTGCAGACCCTGGTATAATAGTACAGTTCTTTTCTGCCAAATTATCTTTATTTAGGATATGGCCAATGAGTCTATTCCATAACTCGGATGTTCTATACACAAAGTTCTGTTTAGTTTTTCTAGGACAACTTTAGGCAGAATAAGTGTGTTTTTAGCTTCCCTCCTGCTCATTGTAAACAGGTCAAATAGAGATATAGGTACTCTAAATTTTAATATATTGAACAATTCTGTAAACGAATGGTACACATGTAAATTTTCAAGATTTAGAATAGAACACTTGTTAAAAATCGGTTTCGTGTGTTCAAGAGCGAAGTCCTTTGCAACATTTAAATGATCATCAAAGTTACGTACTCTCGCACATGTTTGGTAAAATTCAGGGTGATCATAAGTAAATTCATTTCCATAGAGTAATCTAACGCAACGTTTTTGAATAGAGAAGATTTTAGCGAGCTTATACTTTGGAACACCACCCCATGATGAGATACAGTAAGTTAAGTGGGAAGAAAATAGCGAATTATAGAGCTTCATATATTCTGAGGAGGGAATAAAACTTCTGATTCTTTTGATCATAACAATACTAGCTTTGAGTTTAGTTTCAAGGTGTTGATTGATATGTTCATTCCATGAGATTTCACTATCAATGACAACACCAAGGAACTTAACTTTGTCAACTTGTTTCAACTTTGCTCCACACAAATTCAATTTATTAATGTCACTAAACTGTTTTGATCGAGCACATGTTGTCCTTTCTTCATTATTATGTCTAGGTCGGAAGTGCATATAGCAACTCTTATCAACATTTATGTGGAGTTGATTTAAATTCATATATTGTTCAATATTATTTAGGACAACATTTGCTTTTAGGTAAGCTTCATCTTCTGTTTTCCACAAACAAAAATGTTTGTGTCATCTGCAAACAACACAAACATACTATCTTCACCTGACTTGACGATGTCATTAATATAAATAAGGAACAACAGTGGACCCAGGACTGATCCCTGAGGGACCCCAAATTCGACATTCTGCTCCTCTGAAACTTCACCATGAAAATTTGTGGTTTGTTTCCGGTTACTTAGATAACTTTTTATCAGTTCAAGACATTTTCCACGGACCCCATAAAATTCCATCTTATGGATAAGTTTGTCATGTGATATTGTGTCGAAAGCTTTACTAAGATCAATAAAAATGCCTAAAACGTGTACTTTATTTTCAATTTTCTCTAGGATATGGTTGACAGATAAATTTACAGCATGGCTCGTTGAATGCGATTTCCTAAAGCCATACTGATTTTCGTAAATTGTATTATTGCATTGGAAAAAATCATATAGTCTGTTGTAAATAATTTTTTCTAAAATTTTTCCAAAGATTGGTAGAGTTGATACTGGTCGGTAGTTATCCAAGTACCGAGAGTCACCTTTTTTGTAAATAGGTGTTATAGACCCCTTTTTTAAAGGCCCCACAAGCTCTAGGTCGAAATTTCAAATTGTGTCTCAAAATTACTGTATACATGTACTGAGTCGATCTAGCGTAAAATAACAGTACATAAATAATCCAATTAGCGACAGGGCGTAATCTAATACACGCGCGATTGGAGAGGGCCAGCATATACCGGCAAGAATAACAAACGTATCTTACATATCTACTGTGTTTAGCTGTTCGTTTCTCTTGTTTTGTTCCATTTTATACATTCATTCCATACAAGCAACCGTGGATTAAATATTCGCATATTGCTTTTGCAATGTTTTTGAAGTCAATCTCATCGTCTTAGTCAAGTATAATTACGTCATAATAAATGTAATAAATAGGGTCATAAATGAGAATTTATAACAGTATCATTCAATATCCCGATTTGTTGAGTTCTAGAGTTCTAGGTAGCTTGATTAGACGTCTGAAGTTACTCACCATAATTTGGCATTCAAATTCTAAATTTACCTATTCGTTGATTTAATACTAATAGACTTAGCATGGTTTTGAACTTAAAACTATAATGAATTTAATCGTCATAAACCACACAAATTCAGCCAAATATCAAGTGCTGCATTTATTGGTTTGTCTGCGATCACTGCACACATGGATCATGTTGAACCATCCTCTTCTTCAGAGCCTCCGAAGAAAAAGCAAAAGTCCGGTGGTTCGTTTTGTTCTGATGCATCATGCTCAAACAGAAGCCATCGAAATAAGACAAGCAACTTACCAAATAAAGTTTGAGTTGACACTTGATAGGAACTTCTTTATCTAACATACACACCAAAAATAATTTCTTCAGTATGTCAGATCAAGGGAGTGATGATGAAAGCTTTCCTGTGAGAGACTTTGAGGATGACCCATACATATCCCCAGATGACGCTAGTGAAAATGATGACGACTTAATTCTTTAATTGATCTTGATTTTTCGGAATTCTCGGTTCAAACACGGTTCATCAATCAAGGATTCTAAGAAAAGGGATGAGTATCTTTCTAAGCCCTTGACTAACGGCCTTAAACGTCATTTACTTCATCGTAACTTCGTGATCATGGCCAACAAAGGACATCCATTAGGCAAAAATAATCGAACTGAAATCCCAAGCTGTGTTGTTGGCAAGATCAGAGAAAAATACCCGCAAGAAGATGGTTCCTATGAGGGTTATCATGATCTACGGGTGATAGAATAACTACATGAGGGATATGTCATATATTAATATGTGTCCTAATAGGACACCTTCATGTAAAAGTGGCAATTTCCCGCTTTTCAGAAATTGGTTAAAATCGAAAATGTTGAATATCTTTGACAATTAACATGATAATCAGTTGAAATTTTTCAGATATCAGCAAGTGGGTAATTTGAGGATAATGGAATCACTAAATACAAAATTTCATTAATAAGGCCCGATTTGATACAAAAAACACTTTTGTGACTTTGCTATCCATTGGAACACTGAATATAACCATAGAGGCTAAAGGAGGTAACTAGCCCTGTTGATATGTCACTTCTCAATATGTGGCTGATCTGGGGTCATGGAAACACGCATAAATCGCCTCAATATGGTAATTTCAACACACAAAGCTAAATGTGTTGTTATTATCAATAATTTAGCAGCATTTATGCCTTTTTCTTGTATAAGAGATAGTGAAAATGTTTGCTATCGCATACAAATCAAAAAATTTATCTGAATTAGTTAAAATGGCTTGAAAATGATAATTTATACACAATTGTGATATTCTAATCCATTTCTTGGCCAACTAACATTACATTTCTTTTGATATGATTACTAATTGGTGGTTCTTTATTGCATAGCAGTACCTAAAATTCTCGCCAAATAAAGTGAAGATTTAACTATCAACCACTTACATAGGTTTAAAAAACACAAAGTTGTGAATTCTGGAGAGAAAATAATAGAATTGTGTCTTTATAACCATAAACTTTGGCTATAGGATTGGCAACTCCTGTCAAGATGATTGTAAAAGGGTTACTCTTGTCATCCTATTCATTGAAATGTGGCTAATGATTATATTTGTGCTCAAACTGATAATTTACACACTTCGGTATGATAGTGACAAAATTATCCAAATTCGGCCAGATAATGAATATTCTGTTTTCTATAATTCCTTAAAATCACTGCAAGATCAATCCAAAGCATTTGGTAACCAAGAAATAACCGAAAATCACTAAAAAGATCGAAAATGAGGTTTCAAAAACACGTTCTAGCAATAGAGAAGCAAGTTGTACCACAGGAAATGTGTCTTAATGCTCCATTTTGGCTTATGATATGAATTTTTTATCCTAGCTAAGCCATCAATTATGTAGTCACATTTTTTTTACCAGCCTTGGAAGCCTCAATTCAGGCCTGGCTTGGAATTGCAGTCTCTCTAAGAAGAGGCTTGTATCAACTTTAAACTCGTGTTTTTGTTATCATGATTAATAAATCAATACAATTTTCAGTAGGTATGGTCCAGTGTACCAGTGCTTCAATTATCTGGTAGTTAGATATTGATAAAAGTGGTTTGAAATTCGGATTATAGACCACGTTATCATCTTCATTGCTTCTTGAGGCCTGTGTTTCTGTTATCATTAAAATGGCCGAGATTAATTTAGTTCTAATTCTTTTCACAGATCAATTTTGGTTTTGATTTTTCGACATTGTATGCCACCACCACTCTATTTAACGAAGGTCAAGGTCAATTATTGTGTAAACTTTGTCTAATGATAATAAAATCACATTCTCTGACAAAACTTGGAATCAGGCAAAATTGCCACTTTTACATGAAGGTGTCCAATAACTACAATGGATGTTTCAGGCATGTTATATTCATAGAAACATATTGGTAATTTGAACTAATTAGTTCCATCACCTGCCCAAACATTCTATATTGTACTAATTACATAATAAGTTCACATAAAAATAAACGATTATCCATTGTACTATTGTATAACAGGTATCACACATTACACTATAGCGCAACATGCTGGCCCTCTCGGATTACAAGCAACTACGCGCCCTAATATCTCGTAATCCAATTAACTCTAGAGGGTGGGACAAAGCGCATTCTCTACATCAAGCAAATATCTATGCATTAAGATAAAGTTGTTTCTAGAGCTTGTGGGCCCTTTAAGATAACCGGAAACAAGCCATTCTCAAGAAAATAATTAAAGAATGCTTCAAGGTACTCTAAAAGTATAAGTGAAGATTTCTTGATAATTGAGATAGATATATCACTAGCCTTACCACTGTCGAGCTCTGAAATGATTTTACCAATTTCCTCCCTTGTACTATTTGACAAATACATACTACGACATGGCTTTTTCAATTTATCCAAATACTTTCTAAAGCTAGTAGCATTATCTTTCATGCAATTATTTGCTGTTGGGATAGATGAATTAACCTTGGCATTAAGGTTACGTGCTATTGACGAAAAGAATAAATTGAAAGGGTGAAGAGATCTATAATAGGTGAAGAGTTGCAGGCAAATCAGCTTAGGATTTGGTTTGGGGTCCTAAGAAAGAGATGTCTAGGTCCGTGAGTCACTTAGAGCCGTCTATATATGCTTATATGCAGGAAGGCCGACATACCGACTTACCATATATTACCTTAATGGCCTTTATTTAACCGGCCCTTAAGGACAAAAATGACTTTGAAATTTTTGTCCAAAGGGCCGATTACAAAAGGCCGGTTAAAGTGGGGCTGGTCAAATTAAAGGCCAGTAAATTTTCATATGAAACTTTGATGATGATCTGCCCTATACACTGTTAAACTCTCTTGAACGTTGGTATAGAACAAAATAAGTCATGATATCAGATCGGGATTTGGGTCTTTTGGTGCAATTTATTAAGCAAAAATGGCCATTATAGACCATAAAATCCTTGATCTGGCGGTGACCAGAAAAATTTTTTGTCCAAGGAGCCGGCCAAACGGTTCAAAAATGATATTTTGATTTTTTGTTCATAGGGCCGGTTAAAAAAAGGGCCGTTTAAAAAAGGCCGTCTAAATGAAGGCCAATAAGGTATCTTACAATTTCTGCCGAAATACTTTGATCTAGGGCTGAAAAACAGTGAATGTAATTTTAAAACTTCGTCCTTGAAAAATTGCAATTAGTGTTTCACTTGATGATGACTTTCTCGTTCCATTTCAATTCTCATGATTGGGCTATGTCTATTGTCTATACGACCTGGGTAAGTTGAGATAAAGAGAGGCCATGTGGGGATAAAATGTGGTCTGTAATGTGAATTTGATATTCTTGCAAGTTTTTGCTACCACTCGCCATAAAAAATCACATCGGCCATGACCGATTCGTCATAAACGAATGAATGATCGTGAATCTTCAATCTACATTCATACCCGTCTCCCACGATCGATCCCTTCTGTAATATATCTACATTTTAAAACAATAGTTTTCTCTTAAGACAGTAGAATGCAGTTGTACTATACACAATTTACGAAACAGAGCTAAAAGAAATCATCTTTTGAGAGACGAGAGCTTGAGATGGAAAACAATCTTAATACAGTCGTACCATACGTAACACAAACGAAACTAAAGAGAAATGAAACAAACCGAGAAAGCGGTATGCGCGCGCGCCTTAATGACTCGCACGTGCCAGATTCGCCTCGCACAACTCTCGTGGGAACCAGACTCAGTGGCGTCATTGTCTCTGTGTGATACATCGCAATGACGCGTGGTGTTTCTGGTCATGGTACATTTATAATTACGGGTTCAGTTAACTTAATGATCATTTACCATCAGTTCCATTGCCAAGATCTTTCAATTTCATGTTTCATGAGCGTAAGCCTTGAAATTAGATAAACTTTTAGTTTCAAACAATCCCGAATCTTTATCTTTTTCTTTCACCACATCACAGCATTCATTATTATATTTAATGATCGAGACAACTTGATTAGTGAAATTGACGGAGGATTGGGACCTAGCAGGACCTGGTGGGACCTAGCAGAACATGGTGGGACCTAGCAGGACCTTGTGGGACCTATCAGGACCTTGTGGGACCTAGCAGGACCTGGTGGGACCTAGCAGGACCTGGTGGGACCTAGCAGGACCTGGTGGGACCTAGCAGGACCTGGTGGGACCTAGCAGGACCTGGTGGGACCTGGGATCTAGCAGGACCTGGTGGGACCCAGTAGGACCTGATGGGACCAAGCAGGACCTGATGGGACCTAGCAGGACCTGGTGGGACCCAGTTGGACCTGGTGGGACCTAGCAGGACCTGGTGGGACCTAGCAGGATGGGCCTGGTGGGACCCAGCAGGACCTGGTGGGACCTAGCAGGACCTGGTGGGACCTAGCAGGACCTGGTGGGACCTAGCAGGACCTGGTGGGACCTAGCAGGACCTGGTGGGACCTAATGGGACCTAGCAGGACCTGGTGGGACCTAGCAGGACCTGGTGGGACCTAGCAGGACCTGGTGGGACCTGGTTGTGATCTAGCAGGACCTGGTGGGACCCAGTAGGACCTGATGGGACCAAGCAGGACTTGATGGGACCTAGCAGGACCTTGTGGGACCTAGCAGGACCTGGTGGGACCTAGCAGGACCTGGTGGGACCTAGCAGGACCTAATGGGACCTAGCAGGACCTGGTGGGACCTAGCAGGACCTGGTGGGACGTGGTTGTGATCTCCAGGACCTGGTGGGACCTAGCAGGACCTGGTGGGACCCAGCAGGACCTGATGGGACCAAGCAGGACTTGATGGGACCTAGCAGGACCTTGTGGGACCTAGCAGGACCTGGTGGGACCTAGCAGGACCTGGTGGGACCTAGCAGGACCTGATGGGACCTAAAAGAACCTGGTGGGACCTAGCAGGACCTGGTGGGACCTAGCAGGACCTGGTGGGACCTAGCAGGACCTGACGGGACCTAAAAGGACCTGATGGGACCTAGCAGGACCTAGTGGGAACCAGCAGGACCTGATGGGACCTAGCAGGACCTAGTGGGACCTAGCAGGACCTAATGGGACCTAGCAGGACCTCGGGGGATCCAGTAGGACCTGGTGGGACCTGGCAGGACCTGCTGGGACCTGGCAGGACCTGCTGGGACCTAATGAGACCTAGTAGGAGCTGATGGGACCTAGCAGCACCTGAGGGACCTCATTGGACCTCGTGGGACCTCGTGGGACCCAGTAGGACCTGCTTGGACCTGATAGGACCTGCTGGGACCTGATGAGACCTAGCAGGACCTAGTGGGACCTAGCAGGACCTAGTGGGACCTAGCAGGACCTAATGGGATCTAGCAGGACCTCGTGGGACCTAGCAGGACCTGGTGGGACCTAGCTGAACATGGTGGGACCTAGCAGGACCTGGTGGGACCTAGCAGGACCTGGTGGGACCTGGTTGTGATCTAGCAGGACCTGGTGGGACCTAGCAGGACTTGATGGGACCTAGCAGGACCTGATGAGACCTAGCAGGACCTGGTAGGACCTATCAGGACAAATTCTCTGAACGCGCGCGCAAAATAGGTCATACAACGTAGGGAACAACCCTGACCAGGACCCTGGTTTCGCGCACGCCCTTGGTTACTGGCTAGGCGGAATTGAAACTTGCGCGCGCTCATGGCCCAACAGGCTCACTTTTTTTATCATGTTTTTGTGTTTTAGACGCGTTTTCGGTCAGTCTCCCATGTAAACGGGAGCCTTCATAATCTCTATCTATGACAATGACGTCACTCAGAAAAATATAATTAAGCGCACCTAGCACTTTAAGGACTAGGGTTAGGGTTATGGTTAGGGTCAGGATTTGTTAGGGTTAGGATTAAGGTTACTGTTAGGGTTTTGGTTAGGTCTATGGTTAGGTTTAGGATACAGAAAAATTGACGTTTAGATCTGTGACGTCACTCAGAGCCGTTTATTTGGGAGACATACCCGTTTTTCATGTATTTTATCATTTATTGTCCCACGTTGTAGGACCTATTTTGCGCGCGCACGCGCGCGAACAAACAGGGACACATAGCATGTGACAAGAATTTTATTTATCCTACGGATACGTTCACATGAGCCAATTGATCCGGAAGGATCAACCACCACGGCTTTTTGAAGTAAAATTAAAATTTTACGCACGCGGGAGCCGCGCACTCCCCAAAGAAGTCAAGCCGTACAAAATCGAGCGCTGAATTTTCCAACATCTCAGTCGCCCGGTTCATCATCCTCAGTTTTTGAAGCAAATATAACCCGCAACCATGCAGCAGCTAGCTAGTAAACACGCGCTGAGAATGAAAGCCACGACCGCGCGCACAAATAAAGTTGTGCGCGTTCTGAATTGTGAGCTTGGTCGTGGTTTCCTTACTCAAAATCGCATGTTTTGCTAGTCGCGAGCTAATGTTGCAAAATTGTCCCACTATTTTTAAGAACGCATTGAAAACGCAGAAATAAGTTCCGATAAGTATAAAACCAGGAAGATGTTCATGTTTACGGCACAAACTAACAAACCCATCATTGTGTTGGGCGTATTGACCAACCATTAAGTAGCAGAACTAAGGTATTTTAACTGAAAGACTGTGCCCAAAAGGTTTAACAAAATAAAGAGCTGAAAGAAAAGGTAACCTCCTACCCAAAGTAGATCAAGAGGGAACGAATGTCCCGATTGACTGAACAGTAATTTGAAGCTGTGTGGAAGTACCGAATCAACTCAATATTAGGTGCTTAAAAAGTCCTGTCGACTGTTCAGAATATATTACCGAAATGCAGTGTAAAAATGCGATAGTCTATTTAGACGAGAAAATATGTCTGAGGTGCTGGCATAATGCAGCCGTAATCTGCGATAATAGTAGGATTTTACCCTACCCTCCGCCGCGCGCCATTTTTTTCCGCGCGCCATTTTTTTCCGCGGTGTTCCTAGTTTGCAACACGACCCTCCAACCTTCCGAGTGTTGCGCGCTAGGGATGGGAGCTGGAGAAATCCATCTACTGCGATAATTGTCGCAACTGTTTAATACCTGTTTATAAACCAGAACTTGTCTGTTGAGAATTCTGAAGTAGGTATAGCTCCGGGTGAGCTTCCACTCCCTTTCTGTTATCGAACACGGGTAACCGGGTCCTCTGTCTTCACATGTTACTGGAAGATGTACAGTAGGTAATAGGGAGGAGAGGTGGGAATCAATTGGCTCATGTTCTCTTCTCCTCGGAGAAACCCCTCACCCTTAACGCCGCCTTCGGCGGCTTGGGTGAGGGGCATTTCTTCTACGGATACGTTCACATGAGCCTGTTTGAAGCATTCTTAATCTTATAGTAAGAGGAGAGAGAACTGAGCCGGTGTGATAACTCAATCAAGAATGAGATGAAAGGCTCGCAAATAGCCTCTGTCCATCGTCATGTAGGACGACTGAATTTCCACTAAGGAAGTTGAAAACGTTTAATGAAACGAGGAGTTTAGAATCAGGAGCTTAAAATTATCACTATTCAGGATAGTGGCTCTGGGACCTTAACCAAACTTTTTGGAGTCCCTTCTCAAGCTTTCGAATTTGGTCAAGTTGTTGTTGAGTAGAAAAATAACTACATAATCGATTTGGTGTGTATAATGTATATGTATGTAGACTGTAATATACATTCTCTAAATGTATAGAATACATTCTCTAAATGTAGATTGTATATTCTGTGACTGTAGAGTGCAGGTACATAATATTATGACATTATATTGTTAGTCACGTTGAGCAATGTGTAATAATTCATCTTATCATTGTTTTCACTTATGAGTAACTGCAATAAAGACAAATTGTTTTCCATCACACGCTGCAGTTGAAAAGCTGCACTGGACTACGGTGTTCCAAAAGGGCCAAATTGAAAATAGTCATATGGTATAATCGCATATTTGATACCTATTTTTCATTTGGCCCTTTTGGAACAGTGCAGGTGTTCCAAAAGGGCCAAATTGGCCCTTATAGAACAGCCCGTGTTCCAAAAGGGCCAAAGTGGCCCTTTTGGAATAGCTTCGTGTTCCAAAAGGGCCAAATGTACTAAAATAGGCCAAAGTGCTGTGCTTTTCATTTGTTTTTGTTCCTCACACCTTTCAAATGTTTACCAAGCACCTAAACAAGCTTTTTGGAAATGGAATGTTTATGCAATATGACAATTTGGCAATTTTACCTTAATTTCCTTCCATCAGGGCTAAATATACCGAAAACAATGTTAACATGAACAATTATGTCTTAATAGTTCATTTAGATGGTTAACAAACTCTTACATAGTTCTAGATACCTTTAACATCTAGATAACTTTAAGAAAATCAGCATATTGGCCATTTTTGTGCATTTGGCCCTTTTGGAACACGAAGCTATTCCAAAAGGGCCACTTTGGCCCTTTTGGAACACGGGCTGTTCTAAAGGGGCCAATTTGGCCCTTTTGGAACACCTGTACTGTTCCAAAAGGGCCAAATGGAAAAATAGGTATCAAATATGCGATTATACCATATGACTATTTTCAATTTGGCCCTTTTGGAACACCGTACTGGACCCGGAATTGGGAATAGCTGTGCACAACATGAGTCCAGTTTCGGACCGAAAGTGCTGCGCGCAGGTCTACTTAATGCAATGCACGACTGTTTTGAGCCGGATTTTAATCCGATAGGATTTACAAAATCCGATCGCAAAATCCTATCGTGTTTTATCGTTTTACGAGGGTTTTCCTATCGTTTTCCTATCGTTTTCCGATCGGTCGCGATAGGATTTCTTGACTGAGAGGCGATAGGATTCCAGTCGTACGAGCGGCGATAGGATTCGCTGTAAATACGAGAGGCAATAGGATTTATAGTCATGAGAGGCGATAGGCCGATAGGATTTGGCAAATGCGCGCGAAATTTGTTTTTGGATTTACGAAAATTTTTCTTAGATATGGTAAAAATGGCCGAAAATCAAGTTCTCTTATAATGTATGATATGATGTTGGCAAATGACCACATTGCAAAATCGCCGACTCGGCGCCGATCGGCGCCCGTCCGGCGCCGATCGGCGCTGATCGGCGCCGATCAGCGCCGGCTAGGCGCCGATCGGCGGTACCGCCGATCGGCGCTGATCGGCGCCGATCGGCGCCGATGGGAAATCGGTCACTTTTCATCGGCGGTCGTCGGCGCTGATCGGCGCCGATCAGCGCCGATCAGCGCCGATCGGCGCCGATCAGCGCCGGCCAGCCCCCGATCGGCGCCGACAGCGCCGATCTGCCCCCGATCGGCGCTGATCAGCGCCGATTAAAACACCTGTATAACGGAGGCTGTCAGGTGCATTTTATTTCAGATTTAGCCATGATTTTCCCATCGGCGCCGATCGGCGCTGATCGGCGCTGATCGGCGCCGATCGGCGCCGACGAAAAATATTTAATTTTTCGATTCTTGACGCAGTTTTCACATCGGCGCTGATCGGCGCTGATCAGCGCCGATAGGGAATTCACTAAATTTTTAAGTTTAAGCTTTGTCGGTCAGAAACTTTTGGGATCTACGTGTCTTAATTTTTGACAGCATCTCTTGATCTAGTCATGTTGTACGTAGCCATGAAGCCTCCCCCACCTTGAAGTTGATTGACGGCTTTGGGGAAAGAAATTACGTACTGAAAAATTACTTTTGAGCGGATCTGTGGTCTGATGTCAGAGTAATTGCAGGCATTGCTTAGGCTTATGGTAGTGGTAGTAATAGTATAGGTCCAATGTGTCAACAGCAACTTTTAAAGCTTAGCAATACTGAGAACGTTCAGGAAAACGCATGAACTAATCGACTTTGTTTCTTTAATAAATTAAGCTTTAATAAATTAAGCGGATTCAAAGATGGCACTATCAAGTATACGAGAGAAAAAAAGAATCAAAAAGATCTTAGAAAACTCATATTTATACTTAAGCAGATCCGCTTAGAATAGTTAAGGAGATCTGTCAAGCTAAGCGGCCCCGCTAAGCAGATTCATATTATCTAAGCGGATCCGCTTAGCTAAGCAGATTCGCTTAACTGAAGCTAAGCGGATCCGCTTAGCCAAGCGGATCCGCTTAGCAGATTCATATTACCTAAGCGGATTCGCTTAGTTAAGCAGATCCGCTTAACTAAAGGTAAGCGGATCCGCTAAGCCAAGCGGTTCCAAATTTACGAATCGAATCGACGAATCGACGAATCGAATCGACGAATGGAATCGACGAATCGAATCGACGAATCGAATCGACGAATCGAATCGACGAATCGAATCGACGAATCGAATCGACGAATCGAATCGACGAATCGAATCGACGAATCGAATCGACGAATCGAATCGACGAATCGAATCGACGAATCGAATCGACGAATCGAATCGACGAATCGAATCGACGAATCGAATCGACGAATCGAATCGACGAATCGAATCGACGAATCGAATCGACGAATCGACGAATCGACGAATCGAATCGACGAATCGAATCGACGAATTGAATCGACGAATCGAATCGACGAATCGACGAATCGACGAATCGACGAATCGACGAATCGACGAATCGACGAATCGACGAATCGACGAATCGAATCGACGAATCGACGAATCGAATCGACGAATCGAATCGACGAATCGAATCGACGAATCGAATCGACGAATCGAATCGACGAATCGAATCGACGAATCGAATCGACGAATCGAATCGACGAATCGAATCGACGAATCGAATCGACGAATCGAATCGACGAATCGAATCGACGAATCGAATCGACGAATCGAATCGACGAATCGAATCGACGAATCGAATCGACGAATCGAATCGACGAATCGAATCGACGAATCGAATCGACGAATCGAATCGACGAATCGAATCGAAGAATCGAATCGAAGAATCGAATCGAAGAATCGAATCGAAGAATCGAATCGAAGAATCGAATCGAAGAATCGAATCGAAGAATCGAATCGAAGAATCGAATCGAAGAATCGAATCGAAGAATCGAATCGAAGAATCGAATCGAAGAATCGAATCGAAGAATCGAATCGAAGAATCGAATCGAAGAATCGAATCGAAGAATCGAATCGAAGAATCGAATCGAAGAATCGAATCGAAGAATCGAATCGAAGAATCGAATCGAAGAATCGAATCGAAGAATCGAATCGAAGAATCGAATCGAAGAATCGAATCGAAGAATCGAATCGAAGAATCGAATCGAAGAATCGAATCGAAGAATCGAATCGAAGAATCGAATCGAAGAATCGAATCGAAGAATCGAATCGAAGAATCGAATCGAAGAATCGAATCGAAGAATCGAATCGAAGAATCGAATCGAAGAATCGAATCGAAGAATCGAATCGAAGAATCGAATCGAAGAATCGAATCGAAGAATCGAATCGAAGAATCGAATCGAAGAATCGAATCGAAGAATCGAATCGAAGAATCGAATCGAAGAATCGAATCGAAGAATCGAATCGAAGAATCGAATCGAAGAATCGAATCGAAGAATCGAATCGAAGAATCGAATCGAAGAATCGAATCGAAGAATCGAATCGAAGAATCGAATCGAAGAATCGAATCGAAGAATCGAATCGAAGAATCGAATCGAAGAATCGAATCGAAGAATCGAATCGAAGAATCGAATCGAAGAATCGAATCGAAGAATCGAATCGAATCGAATCGAAGAATCGAATCGAAGAATCGAATCGAAGAATCGAATCGAAGAATCGAATCGAAGAATCGAATCGAAGAATCGAATCGAAGAATCGAATCGAAGAATCGAATCGAAGAATCGAATCGAAGAATCGAATCGAAGAATCGAATCGAAGAATCGAATCGAAGAATCGAATCGAAGAATCGAATCGAAGAATCGAATCGAAGAATCGAATCGAAGAATCGAATCGAAGAATCGAATCGAAGAATCGAATCGAAGAATCGAATCGAAGAATCGAATCGAAGAATCGAATCGAAGAATCGAATCGAAGAATCGAATCGAAGAATCGAATCGAAGAATCGAATCGAAGAATCGAATCGAAGAATCGAATCGAAGAATCGAATCGAAGAATCGAATCGAAGAATCGAATCGAAGAATCGAATCGAAGAATCGAATCGAAGAATCGAATCGAAGAATCGAATCGAAGAATCGAATCGAAGAATCGAATCGAAGAATCGAATCGAAGAATCGAATCGAAGAATCGAATCGAAGAATCGAATAGATGAATCGAATAGATGAATCGAATAGATGAATCGAATAGATGAATCGAATAGATGAATCGAATAGATGAATCGAATAGATGAATCGAATAGATGAATCGAATAGAAGGGGAAGGGGTCAGACTTATCGTCTGACAAAATTAAAAAATTTTTTTATAAAAATTTTACTTGAAAAATTTTTATATAAAATTTTTGATCCTCTTTGTCCAACCCCGTGGCCGAGGAGGATCACTTTTTACTATAAAAAATTTTCAAGAAAAAAAACATGAAAAATTTTTTAGGCTCACTTTTTATGTAAAAAAGTGAGCCTCTTCGTCCATGCCCGTGGCCGAGGAGGCTCACTCCAGGGCATCACTTTTTCAATAAAACTCGCGTGCGCGCTGAAATCCCGCGCTGAAATGCTGCTAAGAGAACAGTCGTGTGTTCCATAATATACGAAATTCATGCACATTTGATGAATAAGCGGCCAAAATGGCGTCATTATGAGATTTCAATATGGTGCGTTGATGACGCACAACAGCCTATTTTAATATGGATTATGGGGCTTAGCAGAATCGACAAGCTGCCACACTTACGCACGAATTCGACTACGGACAAAGGTCACCATATTCGTATAATTCAAAGTTTTCACATTTATTCGTCTTTATCAGAAACTCAACCAGGAGAGCGGACCGGTACTGATAGCCCCACTTCATACCTAGCTATCCAGGTGTCCCGAAAGGCATAACAATTAACAAAATTAAATCAATATTCGAGGTATGGCGACCGATACTTCAGTACTTCAGTTAAATATATGGCGACCGTTGGAGTTCTTCATTAAATTCTTAAGATACGTGAGTCGTGACTCGTAAGTATTAATGTTCTCACTGAGGCATTTTGGAAGAACGTATTATTATAACATTCTGTAATTTTTCCTTGACATAACGAAGCTTTGTCAAGGAGTTTTAATCTTGTCGTGCCTTAAGGGTCCCTGATACAATTTTGAGTTTTCTCTTTTTGGTTCAGTTCTGGTATAGCTAATTTGAAATGAAAGAAGTTCAGCAACAAATTTTAAGAGACAAAATAATACACTTCATATATTTATTTCATTAATTGTTCAATTATATTTCACAATCATTATAGATACAACGAGTATATCTTTCAAAATTCTAATCACCACTCCCGTTCAAATAACTCCTACTATGCAGTTAAAAGAAGAATATAACTGGCATTTTCACGGGCGTGCAAATTTAGGAATCATGTTACATGTAATATACGGTAAATGCACACTTGCGAGTGGGATCAATGCAATAAATGCACGAGCTTGCTAGTGGGATTCATGCAATAAATGCACGAGCTTGCGAGTGCAATTACGATGGTTATTCTAATACCCATGTGAGCATTTACTGTATTATAATACCCTGCCAAACGCTATAAAAACAATTCATACGAATCAGTGTTTCATATGAATCATCGTTTCAAGAATTATATGCACATCATACATTATTTCTTTATATCATGATCGAAGAGGTTGAAAAAGTTGACACTCCCTTCGCCATTCGTTAATTCATAAAAAGTATATGTAGCATAAATGCCTAATCATAGCGCCATGGTATTATGTAGCAAATAAATACAGAGGCCAATGATCACAACATGTTCAAATGAAAATTTACATGTAAATCATAAGTTCCTAAGCGGGAGTATAGTGTAAAGTACATCAGATATTCTAGCGGTCTGATGTTCATGAGTCGCATTGTTTAACATTCGATGTTCGACATCATCTTCAGTGCTGAAATTTTACAATACAAATACTTCAATTTTAAAATTTAAGTATTTGTATTGTAAAATTTCAGCACTGAAGATGATTTCGAACATCGAATTTTAATTGAAGACCATTAACCTTTCGTTTCCCTTGTACGTCGCAATTAGAGGAAAATTAGAATTTACTTCAATCATCAGTAAAGTACATCGAGCAATGGCAATGGCGCCAATATGCATGTATATTCAATATCTATACCAATCTTAAAACCCTAACTTAAAACTCAAGAAATAAACTCTGACACATCAAACACGGCAGCAAAAGATATGAAACATAACGAAACAAAATCATAAAATGGACCACAAGTCTGTGTTATCTTTATTTTGATCCCGAGACTGGGGATACAGATTACATCCCTGCTTCCACCAGATATAGAGGTGATATTAATTATAATATTTTTAGAAATTTTTATCTTGCGTTAATAATATAGAACTATTAACCGAAGTAGAGGTAAGTAACATGATATATGTTGCGAGCGCCAGCGAGCGACATATATAATATGCATTATTGTACGAGGCGAAGCCGAGTTCAATAATGATGTGTTTTGTACGAGGCGAAGCCGAGTTCAAAACTAGGTTCCACTTATCTCTACTGAGGTTAATAGTGATATTATATGGCGAAACCACTCATAAAACCTAGTTAAAACATGGAAAATAATGGTCTTTCGATAGGAGCTGCAGACTTCCGGAAGCAAGAGCCATTGGTAATCTTATTCACAGGGCTGATTACATTTAGTTTTTAAAGTATCGAATACTCAAATATGCAGTACAGAATTTACAGGCCGAATGAAAATGAATTACACCGGATTATAGTTAGATGTTTAGATAATTCGTTCATCTTCATGTGTTGAACCGGTAACTTAATGAAGCGATACCCTTTTCCTCTTCACCTGAACATCATGGTAATTCTTAAAATTCCATCAGAATTAGCCTGGGCTATCACATATAAGGGAGCTTGGTCGGTACTTTGAATTCGCTTCTTATACGCATGATAATGACGCTATAAGAGTCTACCGCTAATTTGTTTGGCAGAAAGTTTTAACATTCTAATTGTGGTTCATGATTCATCTCGAATCTCGATTCCCGAGTACAGAGTCATGTCAAACCGTGATACCGGAAATAAATTGTAAGCCCGGATGAACAGTATGTGTTTCAATCGCCGTTTGCTATCATGAATTTCGTTAAGACTGATTTAGAGCACCTAATTTTTGACTCCTCTGACTTTGAGAAGCTCTAATTGCTGTTGCGACGAATGTGATTATGCAGCCAAGATTAAGATTGTTCAATTGATAAAATTTACTCTTAATGTCGTTGGGGTTATTCGGTCGATCTGGACTAATAACCCGTTTCAGGGACTCAATATAAAGGGTTATTAACCTGGATCAGGTTAGTAACCCTTCAATACTACCATGTACATGATAGCAAATAAGGGCTTGGGAGCCATATAATAACAAATATACTGTTAATGCAGAAATGAGGGATTCCCTTAAAATTGTGAAAAGGTCGAAAAAGTTGTGATATTGCTTAAAAATTTAAAGGGAAATGCTCGAAAAGTTAGGGAAAAGGTCGCTTGAAGAGTCTGCAGTGGGTTTCTCTGATTTCTGTGGCACGGGAGGTTTGTTCAGGTGTGAGTTATGAGTGGAGAGGGGTGTGCTTTGAGTTGACAGGGGTCTGTTATGAGTTGAGAGAGGTGTGTTATGAGTGGAGAGAGGTATAATATGAGTGGCGGGGGTGTGTTACGATTGGAGAGGGGTGTGTTATGAGTTGAGAGGGGAGTGTTAGGCGGTTTCATCGTTCCGCGTCGATCGAATGGAGTGATCAAATGAAAAACGCACACAATAAACTTTCTGACTTTCACGATGATGTATTGACGTCTGCGCAAAACAGCAAGCGCCTGCAATTGTTTGCGTTTTCATTTGATTGATTCATTCGATCGACGCGGAACGATTCAGGTGCCTGATGAGTGGAGAGGGGTGTGTTATGAGTGGAGAGGGGTGGATTACGAGTTGATAGGGGTATGTTATGAGTTGAGAGGGGTGTGTTACCCGTAAATAAGCCTATCAAACTCCTAAGAAAGTCAATGCCAGTCGCACTCCTAAGAAAGCCCGTCACACTTCTCAGTTACCCTCAGTTAGCATATTTAAATTACTATTTTGTCGCAAAGTAGAGGAAAATCACAATTCTATCAAAAGATTATCGAAAACCATGCCACTCATAAATATCACCCCTATGATTTATGACTAACCGGGCTCCAAATTGAAATTCCTAACTTAGTTCTTTCGGTAAATTTGGTCAGTTTCCAAGGTTAAATCATTTCAGATTCAAAAAAATTACACTTTAACCTTTGAAAAAGAACAGAAAGTTTTAAAATCGATTATTCCCTCCCGTGGCTCAAACTCCAGTGTGATAATTATCGATCTATCACTCCTTTGTAGAACTACTGTACAGTGGCGTAATAATAGAGAAGAATATCGTTAAATAAATTGTTGAATTTATGAAAAAGCACTCGAAAATCTATAAAAACGTTGAATTCAGACGAGGGTCGTCAGATCCGAGTGGGAGGGAGTACTGTTTTGTTTGGTAATAATACAATTAACAACTCATGGATCGTGTGATATCGAAAATTGTCAAACTCGGCTGCCGAGTTGCTTCCTGGTAAAAAGATAATTCAAATGTTCATTATGTAATCATAAGTATAATTTAGATAATATGGAATATGCTTAATATGGCTCCAAGTATTCATAATGCTCATAAGGATTATTATATGGCTACATGTGAGTTTCATCTCAGGTTTGTGGAATGGCATGAATATGAATATGGGATCACTCACATATTACGTAATCAGCCGAGGGGACATAATTATCAAAATTTTACGGACATTAATATTCACGCTCGATCCTGCCACTTCAAATTTCAAGAAAATCTCGAAATTTTCGGTTCGATTTTTTCCATTTTTACAACGATTTGAATACTTGATTTCAAGGTTTTTTCAATATATTTCGTTAATTACTATGATAAATTTCCATATAGCAGGTTCTAAGCATAAAAAGAAGTATAATTTCCTTAAAAATTTTGTTATTGCGTTTAAAGAGATAAAGTCAGAAATTTTGCTTCTCTACCCTAGAAATTTTAAGAGGAAATACCAGACTTAATTTTCACGGACCTGAAAATCACGGACAATAGTATCACGGACAAAATTTTCACGGACATTAATATTCACGCTGATGTGCTTAGCTGCGTGATTTTAATGTACGTGTTAATTATGTCCGATAAGGTATACCTCTTAGTTTCATGACCTCTAAGTTTCATGACAAAAACTGCTCCTTATCCAAAAGAGATCCTTATCCAATGGAGATCTCAAATCTTGAAAAAAACTGATATACTGAATACGAAATTTTCACCCTCCTAGTTTCTGTAGACTGTAGGATAAAACATATTTTCAAGATTTTTGCGTGGACGAATATACGATTTTTTTTTCGTAAAGTGGGCTAAAAGTGTAAAAAATGGCAATTTCCAATATTTCTATAGTTCTAATTATATTTCAATACTAGCCAAACTGTGTTCGTTAGGTATTCAGTTTCGCTGAACATAAATCATTAAAATGATTATCAATTATAACATGCTAAAGTAAAGAACTTTGTTTCAGCTTTCTGGAGGGGGGGTCGTGCCGTGATTACGTAATATTTGCCAAAAGAGGGGGGGGGGTTGGCCGAGACAACGTTTGATTATGGAGAGGGGAGAAGGGGAAAATGCCCAAAAAATGATTACGTAATATGTGAACGATCCCTATAGCCTTTTTCTTTTAAATTAATTGTTTCCCTTAATTATTTACGGTCGTTCGAGCGAAAGTCGGTGATGCAAGTGCTCAAAATCAAATGCACGAAGACACATGTATCAAAACGTACACCATCTACCTAATCATATGCTTGTACGATGGGATAGAATATTATTATGATTAATTGATATCTGTCCATTCTGAGGTCCATCAATGAAATTCTCCCAATTTTTCGATTCCAAGGTGCTATTTTGCGCTGCTTGCAGTATTGGAAAGTCAGCAGGTGCGAGGCAGAAGCTCCTATCGGATCAGAGAATCTTCATCAAAAGTTCAAGGAAGTACCAGGATAAGTACCGACCAAAGAAGCATCAGCAGGAGCAGTCAATCCTGAAAACGTATGATACATGAGTTTTCACAACTAATTAACCATCAATGATTATTAATCAATATCAGACCATTCAGAATTCAATTCAATTTTTCCAGTTTCTGATCCCCACCTGCTAATGATTATCATAGTTTACCTGTTGGATTATATTGCATCGAAAAGGTCTGCAGGTCAGCAGGTGTGGGGCAGTGCTCAGTAGCATGTATCGGATCAGGGAACCTTCTTCAGCAGTTCAAGTCTATGAGTAGACAGGAGTAGGCAAACCTGGACACGTTTTTTAATTACATGAGTTTGAACAAGTTATTGACAACCGTCAACCTTCTACTCATACACTGAAATGGCAATGTGATTACTGCATTATTTAATATCTGTCCATTCTATGGTGCTGGTAAGTAGGGGTAGCCCATGTATCAATTTTTAGATACATGGGCTTTTTGCCTCCTTGACATGGGTTTAACTCCAATCATACCCCTCACACAGTATGGTAGTATAGTGGACTCCATCATTTATGATGGAGTCCACACCTTCGAATAACCCGATATATGAAGGATCATGGGCATTTGAGTTCAAAATTGCATTTATTTGGGTCTCCTATATTTGCCAACCCCATCAATTCCCTTATTTCAACATTCAAACATATTTATGAAATCTAGCACTGTTTACCTGTTAGATTGCATTGTGTTGAAAAGGTCTGCATGTGGTAGGTACTTAGTAACTTGCTTCAGATCAGGAAACATCTTCAGCAGTTCACTGAAGGCAGGAGACAGGAGTAGACAAACCTGGACAGGTATTACAATTACATGAGTTTTAACAAATTAATGACCATCAACCTTAAAGTTACAAAGAATTACCTTAGTACCAGAAATATAGGCGACTAATAATTAAGGCGCAAGATATTAAGGCGACAAGATATTAAGGCGATTTTTTCCTGGAGTTTCAATTGAAGTTTTTTTCCCGAAAATAAACGATTTTTTCAATTAAAATGGCGGCAGTATCCAAGAAGCCCGACCACCATCGCGGAATTCCGCGGTAAAATTCCGCGCGGAATTCCGCGCGGAATCAACAGCGGAAGATTCTCCGCGGAATCAACAGCGGAATTCCGCTGTTGATTCCGCGGAGAATCTTCCGCTCCAAGAAGCGATGGTGGTCGGGCTTCTTGGATACTGCCCAAAAGTGACGAGGGGAGCGCCCAGACATTTGATCGGATGAACACCACCAAAGCTTCAATCATTGTCACCGTCATGCGATCCGCATGACGGTGAACCCCTAACATATAATATTTTAATTTTCAAAGGAGGAAATAGCGATGCTGGGAAATAGCGATGCTGGACAAGGATTTGATGCTGAGGTAGAAGATCAGCAACAGGAAGTTCTGGAGGGAAAGCTTCTGTCCGGAGAGGATGCTGTCCGAGCGGATGTTCCTGTACTTCTTGCAGGGGGTGCACCGCCAGATGAGAAGGTCAGGAGATTTGGAAGCAGAGCAGGCTGTCAGGGTCATGGGAGGACTTGAGTATGCGACTTTTTACCCCCCGACTTTTTATCCCCCGACTTTTTACCACCCTAAGTATCATGTGCGACTTTTTACCCCCCGTCTTTTTATCCCCATAGGTATAAAAATGGAAAGTGTTTTGTAAAGTTCAACCATAAATCAATAATGTATAATATAATGTATAAATATAATGCTATTCAAATCAAACAAATTACATATAATTACGGATGTACGTCTCCTTGCGTTTATCAGGCAACAAGGCATAAACACAAGGAACCGTAAACCCGTTCTTCTGTCCGAGAACTGTGTAGAGCTGGGTCCATAGCTTCGGAGAAGCTTAAAGGTCCCATCTCCACACAGCCTCTCGGACGAGCAGAGCAAATCAAGCTTATCATCATACGTCAACATGAGAATCCGATTCATTCCCGGACCAGAGTCGAATGTCTTCCATGCTTGAAGGAGATCGGTTGGGATGTGGAGGCTGATCAGATCTCTGTCACATGCGAGAGCAAGTTGAGGGTTGAGGTGGACGGCGTGCTTCTTCCGGGTCTTCTGGATCATCCTCTTCAGGCTCCGCCTTTCTGGTAGGTTGTACTGGACGTCTCTGGTCACCTTCAGGCGATCTCCAAGGATGTCGTGAGGGCTGTCTGTCTTCGAAACGGCGTCTTCTTTGATGGAGCTGCGTTGTTGAGGTCGCACCTCCAGAGGATGTGGCCGGACTCTCTCTTCTTGTGCAGGGTGTAGGTGTAACCAGCGTGGACAAGCTTGGGTTTTCCTCTCTTGGACTTCACAAGTCGATGGAAGTGTCTGTAGGGGAGCTGGTGCAGGAGCAGAGTGTAGAGGAGGAGGGAGGGAGCAGTTGGAGGAGAGGAGGTGAAGGAACTGCAGAAGGAGCAGCAGGAGAGGAGGGAGCAGCAGGAGTGGGGTGGAGTGGAGGTGAGGACAGAGTTGGCTGCTATTACGTGTTGGAACGTCTGTTGAAAGGTGCTCATCATGATAACTACTGCCCTCAGAGTACGCATTATATTATATGGTTCCTGCATATGCTAAGCGAGCTTTGAAACCAGTGACGGTCATGATGTGACCCAAAGCTATATGAGTACCATGATACAACGTTATATGAGTATCATGATCCGATTCTTGGTACCTGACACCATTGCTCGAACGGGATAGCATCACGTGAGTTCCTCCTCGAAATGTGATCCAGGGGGGGGGGGGGTAAAAGGTCGCAGTTCTACGGTTAGGTACGACTGTTTATCCCCATCGAAGCTTGAACGGGGATAAAAGGTCGCAGCTGTGCTGTTGTCTGCGACCTTTTATCCCCCTGCTTCAAACCGAGCTCATTTTCAATGGGGGATAAAAAGTCGCAGTCTATGGCAGAAGTGCGCCTTTTTATCCCCCTCAGAATACAGTACAGATCAAAGGCAAAGCAGGGGGTAAAAGGTCGCACCTGTACCCTAGGGTGGTAAAAGGTCGGGGGATAAAAAGTCGGGGGGTAAAAAGTCGCATCACCGAGGACTTCAGGATACCCCTCTGGAACAAGAAGTCTCTGGCGTGCTCATGCTTATCTGTAAAACCGTGGATCTCGTTGTGCAAAGACATGATTGAATGAAATTTGTGCTGTTACCTGCACTTATATATATATATATAAGTGCATGCGCTGATTGCATGATATTTCGTCTTCCATAAAAGATTCCGCGCGGGATTCCGCGCGGAATTCCGCTGTTGATTCCGCGGAGAATCTTCCGCTGTTGATTCCGCGCGGAATTCCGCGCGGAATTTTACCACGGAATTCCGCGCGGAATTCCGCGATGGTGGTCGGGCTTCTTGGATACTGCCAAATTGGCTATGAAATGAATATAAAATTGAACGAAAATGCAAAAAAAGTCTTGTCGAGTGGGCCTTCAAAATACAGTACATCATATCCTGAGCTTTTCAAGCGGATCAATGAACATTTTAGAGTCAATACCGACATCCTTACATCGTGCCACATCGTCAGTGATACCAAAAGTTGCACTGATAACTGGCTATTAAGTTATTTAATATGTTGCTAAATTGAAAAAGTCGATTGGGGAGGAAAAAATAACTGAAAATAAAGTCTTTAAAAAATTAAGACTACCAGATATTTAGACGATCAGATATTAAGGCGACAAGAAATTAAGGCGATTTTTCCAAAATCGCCTTAATTTCTTGTCGCCTATATTTCTGGTACTAAGGTAATGACATATTCAATATCTGGCAATATTGAAATCTTAAATCTTTCCAGTTTCTTATCTCGAAATGTTACTTCATGATTATTATAGTTAACCTGTTGCATTGTATTGTATTCAACTGCAAGAAGTCTGCAGCTGCAATCGGTAGGTAATTTGTAGCTCACATCATATCAGGGAACCTTCTTCTGCAGTTCAAGGAGGCACCAGTAGACAGGAGTAGGCAAATCTGGACATGTATTACCTACACGAGTTATAACAACTGAACAACCATTAAACTTTTAAAATGAAATAACAACTTTCAATTGAAACTATAAGAGCTTCTCAGGGAATTTTTGAGTAATGCTGCCTTTGGTGCAGAGCATGAATTGTTGTTAATTTAAATTAGTTCATGTCCAAATAAGGAAACTAGCTTGCAGTTATGAAAGGGTTAATTTTTTATGCCACAAACCTGGTTTCACTATGTCATGTGGATGAAGTGGATGCAATAATTGCCTCAATCTCTAAAATGAAAGAGTCTTGAATGGTCTATATATTTTCTGGGACATTGCATTATTGTGGCATGACTTTTGCAGCTAAAGGGCTATGTTGGAAAAGCAGCAGTTAACAATTTAGTAGAGAAAAAACCATAAAATAAATAATTTCTTTAAAACATCAATGTACAAGCATAGAAACAGTTTACATTTGTCACAAATATAGCCCCAATCCTTTTATAAAACATAATTCATAAGATAATTCATAAGATAATTCATAATTCATGAATCAATTAACAACATAATATAATTTGATTTATAGCATCAAAAGAATTCAGATGGATAGCCCAATTAACCAAAGTAGTATAGTATAAAGTATAAAACTTTTTGCTTTACAGCAACATGGTTCCACAACAAACTCTTCACAAAACTAAACACAAAGTATCCATGAAGCTCTATCCATTGCAGAATACTTCTATTCATAGAAATTGATGTCTTGAAGAAAGATTTCTTTTTATTTCAAATAAATTCATAGAAATAAATAATTAAAATGATTTATAGGATATGTTTGATATGATTGATCATTGCAGTGAAACACAGAAATCTCAATAATGAAATTTTGATTTAATACTGACATTTAAGATCATTGATTCAACAGAAACATTTATTTCAAAACACGTGCCCATGGTTCATTAATAAAAAAATTCTACGGCCTTTTCATAGAATTAATTTGAATAATTACTGCTCAAGGCAAAAAATACAAAAAAATCGACTCAAATAATTTGTCAGAATTCCATCTGCGCGCGCGCCACGTCGCGCCGCGCGCGCTAGATCGGCCTCCTAACGCGCGCGCGGCCACAGCAGGTGCAAACGACGTGGCGAATGGCCATTATGCTGAAATTAGATCAATGGTAGCGAGGAGGATCAAAATTTTTTATGTGAAATAAAGTGATCCTTCTCGGCCACTGCAGTGGACGAAAAGGCTCAAAAATTTTTACATAAAATTTTTTGATCCTCCTCGGCCACGGGGTTGGACGAAAAGGCTCAAAAATTTTTACATAAAAAATTTTTATGTAAAATTTTTTATGTAAAAAAAGTGAGCCTGCTCGGCCATGGTTGCTATGAAAGTCATGGCAATCTGAAAATCTCAGAATTCAGCGTTGACTGGTTATGATCACTGAAAATTTTCACAGAATCGAAATATCTATCCTGTATGATGAGTAATCACAACAGAAAATGTGGCCTAGATCTAAATGTCAGAAACGTTAAAAATCTTCAATTTTAAGGTCGGTTGCTATGGGAACTCGTGTGGTTGCTAGGGACGTCCTAGCAACCTGAAAATCTCAAAATCCGCCATTCTTTGGTTATATTTAAAGAAACTTTTTACAGAATCGAAATATCTGCTGTATTTTTCGAATGATCAAAAAAGTAAAGGGGTCAAGACTTTTGGCGCACCCTGTATATGCTCTATATATCAATATTTTCAATTCTCCGGAATCGGAATTTTTACATCTAGATGTAAAAATTCCGATTCCGGAGAATTGAAAAAACAACATTAAAATACCTGATCAAAATACCTGATCCTGTACAGTGCACTGGCTGTAGCGTGCCATTGGACTAGGGTATGAGGTCCGTGATGCTGGTCCGAATTAGCTCGTCAAAATTATAACACCTGCGACCATAATTAATATGATATAAATTATAGTTAAAGTTCATTCATCGAAGATTGTTGTAAAAATTAAACGGGTCATAAGAGATGTGCAGAGGTTTGTTCATGTTGTCCAATTGGACGTCCAATGGCTATGAAATTCATTAGGTACTCCATTAGATGTATCAAAACGTACGCACGGGCTCTTTCTGGAGGAAAACGTAGTTTTCGACAACATACCATGAACTCTTAATATAACGAAAAATTTTGATGGAGTTGTATTTTATTTGTTAATACTTAAATATGGCAGTTTCTGAAAAAAACGTGTTTCGAAAACTAACCTCAGGTAAAATAAAACCCAAACGGATCACTTTGAAACTCCAATGAGATTGTGAATTCCACTTCCATACCATATCTTCATATATTGTCATTTCCTGCGGTTAAAAAGTTAAAATGGTTTAAAGATTTTGGTCTTATCAGAACCAGTACTCCAGTAAGCCAGAAGACCGACTGATATAGTAATTAGGTATTGCTAAATTAAAACATCAATTTAGGCAGTCAAAACGGCATGTTATTATTATATGCACACAGCTGATCATCATGGTTTAGAAACCCTGATTTAGGTTATAGGTAAGACCTATAGTACGATTACAAATTTAGTCGATTGGAACAGTGGCCGGCCGTTATCATAACTATTATAGGTAAGGTTAAAAATATTGGTAAAATGATTGGTAAAAAAATGCTGAAGCATAGAGCTGAAACGGGATATGCGACTGAAAAACAACATGTCAATTCTGCAACAGAAGCTTTCGACCCATATAGCTGTAACATGAACAGATCAGCAGAGTGATGAAAATCACGCTCAGCTCCAAACAGAGTCTGCAAGAGGCAAGAAGAAGAGACTAGCCACTCACAGCTGCCCAAAGCTATCAGGTGGGGACACTCTTGATGCTGATTGGATGGGGACTAGCCACTCACAGCTGCCCAGAGCTATCCGGTGGGGACCGTCTTGATGCTGATTGGATGGGGAGATCAAGAGTAAGGTAAACAATTAGTTTGCGTGTAGACAGCGACTGTAGCTAACAGTAACACGTCAAAGAGAAATTCCAGGCCTGATGGGGTGATATGATTACTAAAGTTTCACTTTTATTGTCTGATGAGTCGTTAGGATGAGCTAAAAGGTGATCATATTCACACACGTCATGAATCAGAATGATAGGCTATTCAGAATTGCGTCACTCATTTGATTGTACAGCAGTAAATTGGAAGAATTAATGATGTGTCAACCCATATTCTTAGGTGCAGCACATCCTTGCATTCGTGATGAAGAGGAAATGGCAAACATTTTCCCTTCCTCACGTGTAATGGCGGCCGTTGGATCACGATTTTCTGCTATTCTCAGAACAAGTCGTACTACGTTTCTCCTGGCATCCAGCCCCATTTCATGGAAATTTCTGTCCCCTCGTAATTTCTATTTACCGCACAATTAGACTTATCACAGGTAGGTGTTGTCTTTGTGAGACATCTTGATGAATTATAGTTAATGGATGAGTTCTTAGGAATTAGGTACTAAAATGCAAAATGATCGCACGAAAAATTGTACGTCCGTTATTTGCGCGAAGATTTTCCGCGCGATCGTATGTGTCAGGATTTAAGCTTTTAACTTTTAAGAGTTTAAGGATACCGATGGAGCACTCTGCACTGCACTCAAAGCATATTATGAGCATCAGATATCATAAAATAGCTGTTCCTACTTTAGTACTGGGGAACTGGGAAGTATTAATAATATTAAACAACATTAGATTGTCAGAATTAGATGATGATCTAACATCTAAAAAAAAAAACTGCAGCAAGATCATGTGTAAGCAAAGCTCATGGCTTTGAAGTCAAGGATACAGCTGGAGCTAGAGTTTCTCACCCCAGACAACCGGAACCACAAAATATTTATGAAATTAAGAAGTAGGAATTGTCTCATTTCTTTTCAAGGGAAATGGGTGTATCCAAGTGACAAATTCCAAACATTCAGTGCAGGCATATTATAATTGGTAAAATATTACGTATATCGGTACATCATGAGATTGAGATCTGATAGTGATACGATGACAGTTTCAAATTTTTGTACAATTTATAAAGTGGAGGAGTTATTTGCAAGTGAAATGGTATGTACGCGGACACCGTTGAATTTGAATTCATCGTTCAAGGTATTCATGATGTTGATGATTAGATTGATACCGATCAATGCTATGATTGCTCATTTAAAACATGCTCATAAACAGCGTCCTGGTTAGGGCAATCATAAACTATTAAATTAATGAACAAATAGGTAGGTACTTATAAACGCACTGATTATTATTGTGATTTTACGATCGCGAATGCAAATCTTACAGCTACAGACCCGGCTGGCCCTCATGAAAAACCCAGACCCTAACCGTGGCCATTTTTAAAAGCATTCCGGTTGTTGTAAACATTCCGGGTCGTTGTGAACTTACTCGAGGATCTTTGCCTTTTGCGATTTTATATTTAAACGTCAAGGTAATAATAATATTCCGGTCCTTATCAACAGACTCGAGGATTTTCATTTTTGTGAATGATGAATAAAATTGAAAATTCCACTTAGCGTCCTTATAAACCGAGAATATCGCGTCGCCTTAGTCAATATGAATACAAAAGTTAACATTCTGGGTCCTTATAATCTTATATTTATAATTATAAATAATTAATAAACTCGAGGTTTCTACTTCTAGCCTTTGGGAATATAAAGGTAAACAATACAAATTCCGGATCCTTATGAATAAATAAAAACCGGAATTACGCTGCGGAATTCAGATGAATGAATTTAATTGGACACTGCGCGGCACAAGCGCCGCGCAGTGTCACAATTGGCAAATTTTGCGCCGAATGTTTGCAAATTTTTTCGGAGCGCGAAATTCGTGATCGCGCGATAATTTGTTACTACGCAGCCACTGTGGGTTAGGAAGCCAGGTCAGCCAGGCCAGGGCCAGGCCAGGCAATAGGCCAGGCCAGGCCAGGCCAGGCCAGGCCAGGCCAGGCCAGGCTAGGCCAGGCCAGGCTAGGCCAGGCCAGGCTTAGGCTAGGCCAGGCCAGGCCAGGCCAGGCCAGGCCAGGCCAGGCCAGGCCAGGCCAGGCCAGGCCAGGCCAGGCCAGGCCAGGCCAGGCCAGGCCAGGCCAGGCCAGGCCAGGCCAGGCCAGGCCAGGCCAGGCCAGGCCAGGCCAGGCCAGGGCCAGGCCAGGCCAGGCCAGGCCAGGCCAGGCCAGGCCAGGCCAGGCCAGGCCAGGCCAGGCCAGGCCAGGCCAGGCCAGGCCAGGCCAGGCCAGGCCAGGCCAGGCCAGCTGCTTGCGGAGGAGGGCTGGGCGGACTCATGGCGTACAGCGACTCCTCAGATTCCGCTGATTCGCCCGGTCACGTGTCAACGCGTGACAGTCACGTGTCAACGCGTGACAGTCACGTGTCAACGCGTGACAGGAAAAGCAGGAGCAGTAGTAGCAGTAGCTCGTCCAGCAGTGGTTCAGACAGCAGCAGTGACAGTGGAGCGTCGGGTCCCAAACGGAAGAAGGTCAGAAAACCATCGTGGGAAAACGCCAAACGGAAGTCCTCTTCTGACTCGGAGGATAGCAGGAAGGGAAAGTCTGGTTCTGGTGATAGAGATGGTGATGGTAAGGTGGACAAGCAGAATCACAAACCTGCCAGTAAAACTAAAAGCTCTTCTTCTTCCTCTTCGGGGGATTCAAGTTCGGAAAACGATTGAGAATTCAAGTGAAAATGGTTATCCCTGGTATTGGTAAATTTAAATTAAGAGAGCTTAAGATTAAGAAGAAGTGATAGCTCATGTGGCAACTTCGGCTTTCAATATCATATATAATTAAGCAACTTTTCGAAATATAAATGACTGAATTGATGATTGAGCGCTATAAGTATAAATTCAAAGTTAATAAAGCTATATTTTAATTTACAATGACATTCTTACATCTTATGTTGCCTCCTAGTCCTATCTATCACTATGTCAATTGCCATCAATGAAATATTTCATTCATTTCGAATCCAGAATTAGCAGGTTAAACATCCGGGGTCAAATATCGATTAAATTTATAACCATAACCTCCATGACTCATTTTGTGTGCATAGTTTTCATCGTGAGTTGGTATTGGTAAGGCGAGAATTTCATTCATTTAGATTCTACAGGGTGCGCCAAAAGTCTTGACCCCTTTTACTTTTTTGATCATTCGAAAAATACATGAGATATTTCGATTCTGTAAAAAGTTTCTTTCAATATAACCAAAGAATGGCGGATTCTGAGATTTTCAGGTTGCTAGGACGTCCCTGGCAACCACACAAGTTCCTATAGCAACCGACCTAAAAATTGAAGATTTTTAACGTTTCTGACATTTAGATCTAGGCCACATTAACTGTCTTGATTGGTCATCATACAGGATAGATATTTCGATTCTGTGAAACGTTTCAGTGATTATAACCAGTCAACGCTGGATTTCGAGACTTTCAGGTTGCTATGACTTCCATAGCAACCATACAAACTTCCATAGCAACCAGATTTAAAATTCAAGTATTTCCACTTACATTAGCCCCAAATTCAACCCAAGGAGACTACATTGTACATGCATTGAACCCCTATAGAGCTAGATAAACTGTATTTGAACATTTTGTATTGTTTACTACCCTTTCTATCAACAATAACTTTGAAATAAATGGCAAATAGCGAGTTTTATTTCTTAAAGAACCCCAGATTTTTTCCATTTTGAGTTCGGTTGCTATGGAAACTCGTGTGGTTGCTATGAAAGTCATGGCAATCAGAAAATCTCAGAATTCAGCGTTGACTGGTTATGATCACTGAAAATTTTCACAGAATCGAAATATCTATCCTGTATGATGAGTAATCACAACAGAAAATGTGGCCTAGATCTAAATGTCAGAAACGTTAAAAATCTTCAATTTTAAGGTCGGTTGCTATGGGAACTCGTGTGGTTGCTAGGGACGTCCTAGCAACCTGAAAATCTCAGAATCCGCCATTCTTTGGTTATATTTAAAGAAACTTTTTACAGAATCGAAATATCTGCTGTATTTTTCGAATGATCAAAAAAGTAAAGGGGTCAAGACTTTTGGCGCACCCTGTATAAACGTGTCAATCATGAGCGGATTACGGACAGTGTTTAATGTTTAAAGATCGGTTTATAAATCTATGAGACAAAAACACATTTCTAATTTACTGTTACTAATTTCTATCCTATCACGCTTCTGTTCAGCTAGCTTTTTGACGACTTCGCCTATAAAATGATTTGTGATTTATCTTATGATTTAAAAAAATTGAACGCTTACAGCTTATCGACATTTGATGGATTTCTCCCATCCCTGCGCGCAACACTCGGAGGTTTGGAGGGCCGCGGAAAACCCCGTTGCGTGCGCGGCGGAGGGTAGGGTAACATCCTACAAATCGACATCTTGTCAGACGTTGTCTGACCCCTACGCCTTCGGCGGGCGCGCGCGCCCGCCGAAGGCGTAGGGGTCTTGCTAAACACGTATATCCCTGTGAGGCTCGCGCGGCGCGCTTCCCGTAGGGAAGCGCGCGGCGCGTACACACACCTATGCGGGCTTAGGAAGTAGGGGTCAGACAACGTCTGACAATTCAAACCATTCCTTCCCCTGACCAGGGCCCTGGTTAGGGCAAACCATTCCTAAGCCCGCATAGGTGTGTGTACGCGCGCGGCGCTTCCCTACGGAAGCGCGCCGCGCAACGATAACAGGGATATACGTGTTTAGCAACCCTAACCAGGACCCTGGTTACGCGCACGGAGTGCGCGACGCCCCTGGTTAGGGGAATGGTTTCGTAGGATGTTACCCTACCCTCGCTCGCGCGGCACAACGTTCCACATTTGGATTTTGGCCGTCACTTTGCGCCTTCAGAGGAAAGTCGACGGACATTGCCCGTCTATTTCTTCTGACGCAAAGTAACGTCCAGATATGGAACGTTGCGCGGCGCTGATTCTCGAGAGGGTCTGTCAACGCCAGAAAAAAAATTTTGACAGCCATGTTTGTCACTGTGTTCTTGAGATTAAAAATTGATGTAAAAAAAGCAAATAGCGATGGCAGATCCTAGATGCATTGTAATTACAGGCGCGGCGGAAGAGCTGGAATTTCCCTTTGGAAACTTATTAAAATTCATAGCTTAAATTCACAACTTATATTAGGCTAAAAAACGATATTTTTGATGGTGTAAAAGCGTTTCCTAAGCCCGCATAGGTGTGTGTACGCGCCGCGCGAGCCACACAGGGATATACGTGTTTAGCAATAAAAGTGTATTGTTTGTCAGCTGGTGTCCTGCTCTATAAGAAACAACAAAAACCTGCAAATCTACCTCAGACCCCTCGGCCCCTCAATTTGCAATTACTGTCATTGATTGTATGCCTGTTGAAATAAAAGTAAGAAAATCGTTAATTAAAAAATCATGAAGACTGTTTATGAAATATTTATATATATTTCAGGATGTTACCTTACCTTTGCTTGTTAGGGGCAATTGGATGTCACCATTGGACGTCACTTTTGCGTCCCATGTCAGAGGAAATTGATGGGCAGTGTCTGTTGATACTATATATATAATGATAAGTGAGCAATTAACTAATGAATGGGAGTGTGCTATCGAAAATAAACACTTGAGGCATTGGCCATGTTTGAGATTTTTAAATGACAATGACAATTTTCAGTGAAACATGATCCATGATTTAGTTAATTGTATTATCACCTGATTCTGATTGTCTAGGTCTAGATGTATCTACCTCACCCCTATCAAGGTTCCAGCTATTTCCTTTGGAATATGCTGTTTTTGTGGCACAGCTGTGCAATTAATTAAGTTGATGTGCCACTATAATATAAAAGTTTGGAATGGGCACCGGAGTGAAATGGTGCTAAATAATTGTTAATATTTGATATTGATCAATTGGGTATGCGATTAGAGATGGTTTAATACCATTATATTTACTTTACTTTACTTTACTTTACTTTACTTATACATAATTATATGGTATAAGTTTTTTAGCATAGATAATTTTCTTTGAATTAGTGTGAATGTGATACTAGGCACATGCATAATTTGAATTTATTGGAAAGCTTTCTAGTTCTTAATTAACATGCTTTTTATTAAGGTTTTTATATTTCCATGATCTATTTTGTACCTTGGGCTCACAATTAGGAGTGTATAAGATATATTAATTAATTAATTAATTAATTACTAAAGTTTCAATTATTATTGTTTGAATTAAAAAGAAAACTTTCTTCAAGACATCAATCAATTATTATTATTAATATTTTCTTCTAATTTGGTTCTGACAACCCTTGTCCGGATTGAATACCGTTATTGATTCTTGAGCACTCCTTCATTTATTTGCTGATTTTTCGCAGTTGTGGGGTTTCTTTATGACTACATACCGCTACATAGACTTTGAGGATGGTAGGACATAACACCACTCAGTCTTAACACCACCCAGACATAAAAACTACCATTGAGTGGAAATTGTACAATGGGAACACTTGTGCGCAATCTGGACCATATATACTAACCCTTACTGTAAAATTTTGTCTCAGGATTACGCACAAGCATCCCTTTCACACAATTCCCACTCTAAAGTGGTGTTTCTGTCCAGGTAGCATTTTGTCCAGATGATGTTTTGTCTATGCACCAATTGGTGTTTTTACTTTTTACACCCAATCCCCTTCCCTTTATTTCAATTCAATTTGATCCAATTCTTGTTACAGTATATGAGAAGAAATGATATTTTTAGTTAATACCTAAGTGCTGTAAAATTGATATCATAATTACACATCATTAAGTATTGGTAGTCCACCAATACTTATTGCACTAAGTTAATTGATCATGCTGGATTGACTTTCAATCCAAGAATTTGCACTATGCTAACTAGTATACCTTTTGAGGAATGAAATGGCTTTAGCATGCAGACAAGTCAAATGACTGCATCAATCTGTGATAAAACAGAAACTATAGATGAACCATACAAAAACTACATAACACTTCTTGACCTGGATAATCAGAATCAGCTGAGGATATGCCAAGAGGCAAGGAATAAAAGTGCCCAATATGGTTATAAGATACAAAACCCACTAGGATCTATTGCTTCTAATGCAACCTTATCTCAAAATAAGCTGAGTGTTTATGACTGGCTTCCATTGAAAGTTTATAATTCATCACTCTCGATCAATGATCAGTTCCAGTTAGGAATATCTGCAAACAAAAGGTGTGTATAAATAATTTTTTACTGTTATTTATCCAAAAAAATGATGAATTAGTAATTTTTGAACTCCTCACAATACAATGTCCAACATTACTCCTTTGAAATTTAAATCATATTTCTTATCCTGAATATAACATAGTAGCTTCATGATTCAAATATTTTCAAGCAGCCAAAATGTTGGCTGGTCTTGATATTACTTTATTCTCTAGGTGGATTGTATATTGACATTCTATATTTCAGAATTGAACCTATGTGTACTGAAAAGCTATCAGCAAAACTATCAAGTACTTGTAGGAGTCCTGAAAAGCCAGTTCTCATGAAGGGGTTAAAAACATTGATTCAAAATACCTGTTCTCAACAATGCTTGTTTCAAAACTGTGTATGTTTCAATGCACAAAAGAATCAAATCAAAAAAGAGCCATGTAGTAAAGAAGCTGCTCTAAGGGGGGAAGCCACTCAGTTATCATTTTTCACACAGCCACAGAATTTCAACCCTTGTCAAGTCCCTAGCAATCTTCTTAAAATGGATCAATATAAACCCACTAGGAAAAAGAGAAAGTCATGTAAGAAATTGGATAAGATTCAGCCCATAGATCCAAATAGTAATATCAGTTCTGTGAGGAAGAAATCATCAACAAGAACTTGTACAAAGTGTGGTTTAATATTTTCCTCTCATCGAGAGGTACTGTTACATAGCAAAGTACATGTGTCGGAAAAAAGTAAAGAATTTGGATGTCATTTGTGTGGCAAGTATTATTCCCAGCGCACAACTCTTAGACAACATCTCATTTTGCATTCTGGGGAGAAAACTTTGTTTGCACTATATGTGAAAAACGCTTTGCACTCAAGATTTATCTGAAATCACATCAAAAGTCTTGTGTACCTGTTCATTGATATTGAAATTGATATGATTACAACTCATCACATGCTCATTTCTAATTACATAAAACTTGATTATTGAGATATAAGAATGATGCTTCAAAGGAATCAATTTGATTAGAAACAGGAACTGAATGAAATTATTTGATTAGAAAAATTGGCACTGATTTTGTTACTATATGCATTAAATACAATAGTTGGGATGAGGATTCAAAAACCAAGCTATTCTTAAAAAAGATTTTGAATATATTAATAAGAAAGTCTTCATATTTTTCATCTAATCTGAATTTCATATGGAACTATCAATTCTAGTTCCAATAAATAGGTAGGTATCTTTTTGAATTATGTGCTCACCAAAAGAGATAGGGCTATGCAAAGAAATGGTAAATAGAGCCAAGTGTAAGTCCCATTCATCATTCAGAGAAAACTGTTTGACTATATCAAGTAGTGGGAACAAGAACTCATGCAACAGCTCGGCTCTATCTGCCAGGCCTTTTTATTACTTTACTAATATAGGTACCATTTAAATAAGCTGCTGTATACATTGTAGTTAGCCATGAATTAAAACTATGACCTCTTACCAATGAACTCTGGAAAATAAGAATGAAAACCTGAAGCACCCATTTATTACTTTTATAGTTGTAATGAAAACATCTACCTACTATTCTTACATTCTTGCCATTGGTCTACATTTGAGTCTTATCCTGTTTCAAACAGATAACCATGACCAATAGATTAAATATGATCGTGCAAGTAATTATGATATGAACTTAAGGATTGTTCACATATTACATATTAGTATAGAGGGGGTATTTTCAAATGATTACATTTAATCATGGGGAGGGTGCTTTGGTTAATTGCCTACCTAATGAAAATATCTAATTTTCAATAAAATTTTTGCCACAAATTCTCAGAAGCATTTTTTGGCGAAATTTTTAGAGAACTGACTCAAAACCAAAATTTTCCAAAATTTCCTCAATATTTTCATCAAAATTTTAAACATAATCAATATTGAAGTATTTACACTTGCAATTCTCTTCATTGTCTTCTCAAGTCTAACCCCTCTTCCTCAAGGGGGGGATGGGCTTTGATTACATATGATTAAGAGGGGGAGGGAGGGAGGGCCAAAAATGGATTATATAATATGTCTATATGTGAACAATCCCTTATCAATGGATTGATTTCTAATTATTGAATATCAGTGCTACAGGTATATTATTGTATAATTACCACAGCATAACTTGAAAAGTTGAAAACATTATCTAATGATTCAATGGCAAATAAGTCCCTTGGTATAAGTGGAATATGTATAAACATATAAATAACTTATGTGCTGTTAAGTTAATTGCTGCTCTATATTAACTTTGATATTAACATTTTAAAGAGTATGAATCTTATTATAGCTTACTCAAGGTACCTCAATGTATACAATATACATATCAAAACTTTCTAGCCTGGCTCAAGCTGGTTTCACAACTTTAGGGCCATTTTGAGAATATGTGATGATTCCATAATATATTTCATTTGGATAGATCTGTTACTTTTACCCAATATATTGTTATATTTGCAAGTTGCACATGATGCCATTGTAACTTTGTAAGTACTAAGCAACCCATGTAATTATTGTGTAAGTGTTAGCCATTTGTCAATGTTTTGCAATTGTCAATGATGTTTTATGTCAATGTTCATTATAAAGTCAAGAATCAACTGGGATCAGATTTTCAGTTGGGACCAGGACTGGAATCACAGTAACACAAATATTGCCTGGACCATGATTTGGATGGGACTGGAAATTGGGCCAGGACTGGGAATCTGGCCTGAGGTAGTAATTTTTCCAGGACTAGTTATTTAGAATTTAACATGGCTAACATTAAGTCAGCCAATTGAAGTCAATTCTTACATAAAAGATAAACTCCACGTGCAGATTGAAGACTTACTTAGTAATAGTCTTAGTAGACCAGCTAGTGTCACTTTGATCAACTGGGCAGTTTGTAAACCATGCAATGCATGGATGCTTCCCATATCTTCAAGATGAGGGTTTGCAAGTTTGAAGTCTTGACTGGATACCCAGCAGCCAATGACATTCAAAGTTGAGGGCAAGAAGCCATTCCTGAAGACACAATTGTATAATTATGGAAATCTGAGTATGGCCATTTCCCAACTTGTGTCTAGCCTGGTGAGAAGATATCTCTGTCAATAAACCTCATTATTTGCCTGTGAACATGTGTTCAGCCAAGCTGAAAGTACTCTGGGGATCACTTATCATGCTTGACCCTTAACAACATGGAAATTTTTGTTACTGATATCAGTTCATGAAGCACAGCAAAACCAAGCTTTTTAAAGTTACATTTCATGAAGTAAAGAAGTGAGATGGCAAAAATCCTGTCCAAAATTCCAGTCCCATCAAAGGAAATTTTATTGGGACCATGATTCCAGTTTCTCAGTTTTGGCTGAATTTTTGCAATGATCTTAGAATGACGACGATAATCACATGATTTTTGAAAGCTCCTGATTTTATTAAACTTTATCATATCTTTAAAGGTTGTAAACTTGCTCTCTAAATTAAAGTCACTGGGATCCTGGTCAATCTTTGCATACAGTAATAGCATTTTAATTAAAGTTCAAAAAGATGTCACCAAATATAATTGCTACAATCATCATGCTGGAAAAATTATGCTGGAAGAATTCTTTTGTCTATCAATGCACTGCTTGACAGACTTTGCAGTATTATATGATTAAATGATGATAATGTGATATTTTCCATTAAAATGCCAGTTGATAGGTAGGTATGCTGTATAGCTGTATATTGTACCTTATCAATGTTGTGACATAATGAATTACATTATGAGCTCTATCCTAATTTATACCATGTTTATAAAGTTATAAGCATAAATTTGTGATAATAAATTATTAACTCAGCCATGCCACCCAATCTTAATTATTATATTGTCCTTTCTCCTTATTAAACGTAATTATAGGAAATGCTAGGGTATTAAGGATTATAAAGTTTCCATGATTGAAGTTATTTCATGTATATATTATCAAACTGTTTGGTTGATAACAATGATCATTATATGAGCACTTAATAAACCTTCCTGAAATTGGGGCTAGAAATTTAAGTTCAATGAGATATTTTAAATCAGACTATGACACTCAAGTTATCAGTTTGGGTATCAAACCATGTTCTAACGGAAGCAGACAATTTGTGATGCCTTATGATTTGCAATTTATAATAACTTATGAATCTATGGAAGCTATGGAATTAGGTATATGTATTGGAAATTATCAATCCCTGATTTCTTGCTATCAAGTTATTTGAAAGATTGAAATACAAAAACGAAACTGCATCATCAGTATTTCCATGTTGAGAATCAAATATTATCGCCATTTGACTCTAGCTGTCTAGCATTTAAATGCTATAATGTTTTCCATCAAATCATTGTAATTTGCTAACATCCAATCATCACAAGTTTTACATTTAATTTGAAATGGTTGAAAGAGTTGATTTTCTAATAGTATTGTATAGGTTCTTTGTACTACAAGCAAAAAATGTAATAGTTGTGACACCAGTTCAGATTTCAAAAATGCTGAGGTCAAATTATGGAATTTTCACAATTCATGTGTTTATTGGAAAGTATTTTGAAAATCTGCATGACTAATCCCACTAATTCAGTGTAACATTGAAAATCAATGTGAAATCAATGAGATTTGTAACGAAAATATTTATTTGATATTGTTATAAGACATATTGTTAAATAAGGATCATGATTAATGATTAGCATCAAATAACAAAATGCTCACCCATCATTTACACTAAACATGATTGGTTAACTATTGTATAATAGGTAACGGATGCCAACATTGTTGGATCAAAGAAACCTAAGTATAGTATTATAAGTAGAATATCACATCTATAATAGACCTCAAAAATACATCGAACCAGACCTGATAAAAGCAAACAGTAAATGTCCTAATTTCGGATTTTCGTTTTTCACTTCAAAATAATATGTAATTTTTGGTGTTGAACATGCTGGAAGTATTATATTTGAGTTCCAGAACAATGGGAAATCACTGATATGATAATTGCTGATTTTTGAAGCAAAGTCAAACAACATTTTATTATTATGTAACAGTATCTTGCTTTCTGCCCGAGCTTTTGTTTATTGCTAATTAAACCTAAGGAAATATTTCATTTCTTTGAATATAATCTGAATTAAAGTCCTTTGAGCTTTTTATGTCTCCTATCAAAGTATCAACTTATCAGCCTAAGAATCCTTGCTCTGCAACTCTTGACTAAGGTGTTCTTGGCTGGGACCTGGAAGTCCATGGAGGACAATCTCAAGTGGCACAGCATTGCACTGTCACATTGATATAATTATATTTGATCTGTGCGTATCTCTGTGTTATGTGATGAGTTGAGCTGCTTTCTTCATTTCTCACTCACTTCAATACTGTAATCAGTATCTTGCTATCTGTTCTCTTTTTCTGTTATGCCCATCCAGACATAATATTTTGTTTCAACCTATTATAACAAGGGTAATTAAACTCGGCACAATAAGCAATGCTTATTGTGCCTTGTTATAATAGGTTGAAACAAAATATTATGTCTGGATGGGCATAACAGAAAAAGAGAACAGATAGCAAGATACTGATTACAGTATTGAATTGAGTGCTTGAAATAGCAGCCATTTGGCATAAAACTGAAAACCTGAAAAGTATTGACTTAGGAATTTTTGCCTCAGGAAAAATAGTGTTTTTGGACATACAATGTTTGCTTTTATAACTTTATTATAAGGTCTGAAATGATTTACTAGAACATTAAATTGATTGGTATGATAAATATTTTCATTTTGACCCATATTATGATTTGAATAGAGGATTGTCTAATCTAATTTATGAACACAAGGAAAATTCCAGTTGCAAATTTGTCTTGGATTTTGATTCATATATATTTTAGTATCCAAAGGAGACCAATATAAAACTGTGGTTATTTTGGAAAGTCAAAATTATAATTATTAACTTCTTCACTAGGCTAAAACCCTCCCTGGGATAGAAACACTGAGATTTATATTTGATGTCTTAATATAAAATCAAAAATCCTATATTTGATTATTTTCAATGGCTTTATAAATTATAATTTATATGATAAAGTTATATGATATATAATATTATGTTTTATCAAAGAATCATCAAAGAACAGTTGTTTCACTAATATCTATAGTCATTGGAATCTATGGATTGGAATCTAGATTTATTGATTAAATTTACAATTTTTTGTGGATCAGTATTTTCACTGTGATATTTTTCCTGTTGGTAAATGAAATTAGCTTACTTTAGTAGGCAGGTTTTATTGCTAACAAGTTACTTACGTAGGAGTTGACTAACCACAATAGAGTTCAAACACTTACGATCTGCAGAAGATGTTAATTTGATTTAACTTTTAATCCAAGTGAGAGTCAACCATACCTTATGGCCAAGTGGAATAATACTGATATTGATTGATATTGTTGCATTCAAGTGCATGTTCAAACTATTATAAATGTTTCCTATCGAAATTGTTTTGTTTACTGTATCAAATTTTATTTGAATTATGTAACTTTGAAATATGTCACATTCATTTTCATTACTTACATTATTTATCAATGCTCAATATTCTAATCAGAAAGTAAGAACATTCTAGGTGATGTTCTTTATGAGCATGACTCGGTCGTAACTTGTAGGTTCTGAGTCATCAACTCAGAACCTACATTATTAGTTGATAAAATGTATTTTCATGATTATCCTTAAAAACTAATACGGATCATGAAAAATTGCTACGACCTCGTGTATATGTGACCTCGTTTATATAGCAATAGTCAATACACTATCATTTGTTATTTCAAACAATGTTCATTGTAACCCATTATTGAACATAAAGCTACCACCATTATTATGATTTCTAATCATTCAAAAATACGAATCTCCAGCGCTCTGGACATGAGAATCTCCATATCTTCTTATAGCTACTATGTCCATGTTGGAACAGAGTGGACTTTCTACCTTCCATGTCAAGGTAAAGCATGGGTGATATCGATATATGTGAACAGCTTGTGAGCTTGTACTTCTCATAATCATAAGCATTTTTCTGCCAGTGCAATGTTCTAGTGTTGCTCAAGTACTTGAATTATGTATTGAGGGCTATTTTAAAAATATTTGAAAATATATTGAAGACAATTCTCTTTGCTTATCAGTAAGATTATTGACTGATTGCTCTGTTGCACTTAAAATTTTAGATACATACGCCATGCATGATTTCATGTCCAAACTAGGGAATTAGCGTTTCTGTCTCTTGGCTGCTTTTTCAAATTGTTTTCAATCAGCTTGATGATTTAGTCTGTATCATCGAGATAATTTATCAATATAACCAAACACACCCTGGAGAAGTTATATAAACTTTGTTGAACTGTTTTATAGAAAGTAAGGACTATCTCCATTCCCTATCCAGTTAAGTGAAATTATTGCTGGTCTCCCCGTTAGTTTATGTCAAGCACACCATCTCTTCCCCTTTCCACTCCCAGTGCTCATATTTTGTTCTTTTCTTCGGGAGAGGATCATTGAAATTAACCTGGATTTACTAGTTCATGAAGTTTTCTAGAGTTCTCAAGTTATCTCCTTGGGATATCCTTTTTTCCTCAGGAGTTGATAACGAAGAAGATGGAAGAGTTGAAGTGTCCAGGTGACGAAGAGTTTGCAGAGTACATCATTGTAATGTTACACAACAACAAGAGTGCAGCTGATGTACAGGCTGAATTAGAGCCATTCCTTGGTACCCAAGCAGCTGTCTTCACACCTTGGTTTGTGTGAATGATGCGATAATGTGTATACTGAACTGCAGTAATCACACATCCAGTCGCAGCAGTATCATAAGCTGCTTTTTCTATAGTTTCATGTGATGAAATCGTTCACTACGACTTTTTGCAGCAATTCGAAAACAAATACATGATAAACATTGTACTAGTGTACAATATACATGAAATAATGATAATAATGTAAATTGTATAAAACTGAACACCTTCACAACATCTCTAAGGCTCTAAGCTGTTTTATTAAACAGTGTAGCTTTACTGATTCCCTCTGACAACACCATTCCTTTACCAGGTTGTTCAACCAACTAGCGCCTGAGAAAGACGCATCAGATTGGTACAGTGCAATGATTGATTTTAGTAATTTGTGGTGAATGTTGGAAATAGGTTGTCGTCCGAAACAGCTTAGATAAGATCAGTGTCACAGTTCGTAAATTTACAAAATTGCGCCGAGTACACATGAGAAGTATTCAAAATTTGTACTCCTAATTTTTGAAATTTGTCCTTCACGAATCAAAATAATTAAATCACCTCATGGTGCAGCACCATTGGTGTTTTTGTTATGTTTTTTTTCACGTTTGCTTCTGCATCAATATTCAATACCCTATCACATTAATGTGATATTGCCTCAGATTCCGAAGCTGTTGAGCCAGCCATCAAGAAGAGTGAGCTTGAAGAACTGATATCAGACTGCTCCTCCGACCCACCACCCCAAGCAAAGGAGGAGAAAGAGGAGGAAAAAACGGAGGAAATCCGCAACCTCCTCCTCGTCTAGTTCATCTTCCTCCTCCTCCTCATCCTCTTCTTCCTCCAGTTCTTCCTCGTCTGGTTCAGAGTCCGGTGAAGAGAAGACGAGTAACGGTCACAGCTACGGTAAAATGAGATCTGATAAACTGGTGAGGAGGGAACAGAAAAGGATGAAAAGTTACGAACCACCTTCGAAGTTGGACAAACAAACCGAAAAGCAGTTGGAGATCCTACAAGCAATTCAATCCATTGATTTTCCAAAGTTATTGGAAGAAGAAAAGAAGAAAATGATCGAGGAATCAAACAACCTAGAGTGAGTATTTCGCATTTCACAATCCAGTTCGACATATGAATGGAATATTACTGAGTTAAAACAATGTTTTATTAAAAGTCAAAGTATTATTGTTCACATGGTACGAAATTCCTGATTAAACATTGAGTATTTTCCTTACACAGAGGTGGTGAAAGTCCGCTGATGAAGCCTGAAAAGAGGCGGAGACACCGGAACTACAGGAAAGATAAGAATAACAAAGAGGAAGGATTCAGCGATATCAGTGATGAGGAGGGCGGCTCCAAGGGAAGGGGCGTTTCCAAGTACGCTTCAGTTGCTTCCAGCTTCATTGAAGCTGTAGAGAGCGCCACTCTGAAAGGTAGTGTGTGCTGTCAGTACATAAGCAACGTCTAATGTATTCCTCAATTCTGCTGTTGGTTTTCCTCTGCACTGGCTTTCATGGAACTCAAAAGATTTGAATTCATGATTTGCTACTTCAATTTTCTAAATATTCAATTGATTGTGTAATTATCTGATGATTTAACTCAAACGTTTTCAGTGACAGCTGGCAAGGATAGCAGGAAGGTCGAAGCTAAACACCACTTAGAAGGAATAAAACTACCTCTGATATTCGAGTTGGGGGTTGACCCGACGACTTGTAAACCCGTCATAATGTCCATTTGTCCAGCTATAAAACTAGGTTTGTTATTATGGCTACCTTATATGTACTTTAGAGGCGTAAGACGAACACGCAGACAATATAGAGCCCTGCGAGAGCAGGGCTCTATATAATATTTAAATGTCGACAGCGCAGCTGGAGACATTTAAATAATTTAGAGTGCGAGGCGAAGCGAAGCTGAGCCGAGTGCTCTAAATCATATTTCTGCGGTGAGTTTGAGCCTCTAAAGTACTATAGTAGTCGAACGGTGTATACAAGACACACCCTGTACACAACAAGCACACATTACCTTATATGGTAATAAGCAAAATGCTTGTTTACACATAACAAAAAAGCGCATAACTCAGCCGTTTTTTGAGCAATTTTGATCAAATTTTCAGGATATTACGGGCAACATATGACCAATATAATCCTAGAGTAGCTAACATTTTTGACCTTCAGAAATTGAGATATCTTAAATAAACCGGTTTTATGTTTAAAAGTTATCGCTTAATAACTGGCTTTTCGGTCATAACTCCGCTTCTGGGGCTCAAAAATGAATCTGAACTTCACTGAGATGTTGCTCATATCTAGCTCTAAATATCCTGAAAGTTTCATCAAGTTTGCTCAAAAAACCTCGGAGATATGCACATTTTTGTAACGCAAAAGCAAAGGTCGCGTAGATGTGTATTTAAATTGGTATTTAATAACAGTGTGTCATAACAAACACATGATATAAAACGCGTGTAGAACACGACTCTACGCATATAGTACTACCCTTTAAATCGGTCAAAACTTGTCGTGAGACTACTATAGATTTCTACTCATGAACTGTGCTATCGAATTACGAATAACTTTTTCCGTACAGAAATGATATAGCAATTAGCAGGTAATACCAAATCTATACTAGTCTACCGAAGACATTCAATCCATCATTCTATACCTAATGAAAACTTACCGCATTCTCAAGCATTGACTACCCTACAGAAGACATTCCTGACATTCCTGAGAGAAAGCACCGGCCTTCCCAGGACTGGGCTCGTGTGGAAACGGGCGTGGTGAGGAATGCCGTTCCCAACATCGACATGCCCGACTTCAAGAGGGAGCTGGTCCACGCGACCAAGGTGGTGGCCAACGAGCTCAACGACAAGCAATCCAGAGTCACCATCAGGTCAGTGGTTCAGTCACTTGTTAAGTCAGTGAGAGCTGTCACTTGTTAAGTCAGTGAGAGCTGTCACTTGTTAAGTCAGTGAGAGCTGTCACTTGTTGAGTCAGTGAGAGCTGTCACTTGTTAAGTCAGTGAAAGCTGTCACTTGTTAAGTCAGTGAGAGCTGTCACTTGTTAAGTCAGTGAGAGCTGTCACTTGTTAAGTCAGTGAGAGCTGTCACTTGTTGAGTCAGTGAGAGCTGTCACTTGTTAAGTCAGTGAGAGCTGTCACTTGTTAAGTCAGTGAGAGCTGTCACTTGTTGAGTCAGTGAGAGCTGTCACTTGTTAAGTCAGTGAGAGCTGTCACTTGTTAAGTCAGTGAGCTGTCACTTGTTAAGTCAGTGAGTGCTGTCACTTGTTAAGTCAGTGAGAGCTGTCACTTGTTGAGTCAGTGAGAGCTGTCACTTGTTAAGTCAGTGAGAGCTGTCACTTGTTGAGTCAGTGAGAGCTGTCACTTGTTAAGTCAGTGAGCTGTCACTTGTTAAGTCAGTGAGAGCTGTCACTTGTTGAGTCAGTGAGAGCTGTCACTTGTTAAGTCAGTGAGAGCTGTCACTTGTTAAGTCAGTGAGAGCTGTCACTTGTTGAGTCAGTGAGAGCTGTCACTTGTTAAGTCAGTGAGAGCTGTCACTTGTTAAGTCAGTGAGAGCTGTCACTTGTTAAGTCAGTGAGAGCTGTCACTTGTTAAGTCAGTGAGAGCTGTCACTTGTTGAGTCAGTGAGAGCTTGTTAAGTCAGTGAGAGCTGTCACTTGTTAAGTCAGTGAGAGCTGTCACTTGTTAAGTCAGTGAGAGTTGTCACTTGATAAGTCAGTGAGAGCTGCCACTTGTTAAGTCAGTGAGAGCTGTCACTTGTTGAGTCAGTGAGAGCTTGTTAAGTCAGTGAGAGCTGTCACTTGTTAAGTCAGTGAGAGCTGTCACTTGTTGAGTCAGTGAGAGCTGTCACTTGTTGAGTCAGTGAGAGCTGTCACTTGTTAAGTCAGTGAGAGCTGTCACTTGTTAAGTCAGTGAGCTGTCACTTGTTAAGTCAGTGAGAGCTGTCACTTGTTAAGTCAGTGAGAGCTGTCACTTGTTAAGTCAGTGAGAGCTGTCACTTGTTAAGTCAGTGAGAGCTGTCACTTGTTAAGTCAGTGAGAGCTGTCACTTGTTGAGTCAGTGAGAGCTGTCACTTGTTGAGTCAGTGAGACTGTCACTTGTTAAGTCAGTGAGAGGTGTCACTTGTTAAGTCAGTGAGAGCTGTCACTTGTTAAGTCAGTGAGAGCTGTCACTTGTTGAGTCAGTGAGAGCTGTCACTTGTTAAGTCAGTGAGAGGTGTCACTTGTTGAGTCAGTGAGAGCTGTCACTTGTTGAGTCAGTGAGAGCTGTCACTTGTTGAGTCAGTGAGAGGCACTGTCACTTGTTGAGTCAGTGAGAGGTCACTTGTTAAGTCAGTGAGAGGCACTGTCACTTGTTGAGTCAGTGAGAGCTGTCACTTGTTGAGTTAATGAGCTGTCACTTGTTAAGTCAGTGAGAGCTGTCACTTGTTAAGTCAGTGAGAGCTGTCACTTGTTAAGTCAGTGAGAGCTGTCACTTGTTAAGTCAGTGAGAGCTGTCACTTGTTGAGTCAGTGAGAGGCACTGTCACTTGTTGAGTCAGTGAGAGGTCACTTGTTAAGTCAGTGAGAGGCACTGTCACTTGTTGAGTCAGTGAGAGCTGTCACTTGTTGAGTTAATGAGAGCTGTCACTTGTTAAGTCAGTGAGAGCTGTCACTTGTTAAGTCAGTGAGAGCTGTCACTTGTTAAGTCAGTGAGAGCTGTCACTTGTTAAGTCAGTGAGAGCTGTCACTTGTTGAGTCAGTGAGAGCTGTCACTTGTTAAGTCAGTGAGAGCTGTCACTTGTTGAGTCAGTGAGAGCTGTCACTTGTTGAGTCAGTGAGAGCTGTCACTTGTTAAGTCAGTGAGAGCTGCCACTTGCTGAGTTAGTGCTGGTTGTCACATGCCGCTACATGCTTATGGGTACAAATCGCTCGATTGACCGAAGGCTCAATAAAGTACATCGAAAGTGCGCGTCTTTATCGAGCCCTCCATCAACTGAGCGATCTGTACACATAATATGCGTTCACCATGACAATAAAGTCTAAATTCTTAAATTTAATTAGATCAGTCTGTTGTACTTTTGTAAAGGAGGGGCTTATCGTGACGACATTCACTCCATTAATATGAAATAGGTAGGTACTAGGTGCGGCACACCGACCTACCGCCCATGAACCAACTCGAGGCTGTAAAATTGTCAGTTTGGCAATTTTCAGGTACAAATATGAAAAATGCAAGCAGCCCAAGTGGTGGAGACGGTACCCACTTGCCCGCGTAAGTGAATCTTCCTGTGTTAACAGGTGCAAGTTCTGGCCGGACTGTCCTAACATGAAGAGCTGCAGGAAGCACCACCCTACCGAACCGTGCGAGAACTTCCCGAACTGCGAGGCGGTCCTCAGGTACTTAGCTACTGCGACAACAATCCTATGAGTGTATTTGAGGGGGTCAAGTTACCTTCCATTGTTACTATACCAATGAGAAATCGCCGTCCTTTTTTAAACTTTTTCTAAAGTTCCGATTCAGTTTCATCCCATATTTGTTCATAGCTCTGATTTAAATTCCGGGGTGTGTCACTGAGTTTGAGCTTCTTCCCCATCAGCTGTTACAAGATCCACCCACTGTGTAAGTACAACACAGCCTGCAGAGTCGGACAGTGCAAGTACACCCACACAGACACAGAAAACAAGCACATTCAGGTACCTATCTTCCTTTTTGGGGGCGCTGCTGATGCTGGCGTCCTTGCCTGCAATTTTGAAATTTTTTTCATGATTCCCAGTTTTGTCAGAAAGGACAAAAACTGGAAACTTTTTTCAATTTTTGATGGAGTAAGAAAATCCAGCATCTTAGGTTGGGTCTGTACCATCTTTAATTAAGAAAACCTTAATTCACCTATCCTCCTAGTAGGAAAGTTGAAAACGTTGAATGATATACGATGAAGTTTAATTTCAAAAGCTTTCGAAAATTATCTTGTGATTATCGTCACATAAGCGCCGTGATGCAATGCAAGTTCTTAGAGTTTAGTTATATTGAACTGTGAGTGTGTCTTGGCGATAACCTGGGAGCATGGCCATTCAAATCCTCAAATCCGGTTATTTCGTCTATTTCATTGGGCGTTTTCCTCGGAGAACACCTGACGATGACCTTTGAATTATCTTTAAGTTATCTCCATAATGCAATGGGGGGTATCATTCACTGTCCATTATGTCTGAAATCGAAACAAGTAAAAAACGGACACGGACGAAAGGGACACTGACACCCCCCCACTGGACACCCCCCCCCCACTGATGACGACGTACCCCCGCACACAGATGACGATCCCGTGTTACTACGGCAAGCAGTGTCAGATTATGGATTCCTGCCCCTTTCTCCACTGGGTGGGGGAAATCAAGCCAGCCACCCTCAAGAAAAAGAAGTCTAAAAAAGGGAAACATAAGTCAATAAACTGAAATTGCATCATTACTGAAATCACAAAATCGAAAATTTTATATATTTTTCCTTGATTACATAATATGTAATCAAGAAAAAAATACAAAATACGCTTTTCACAGAAATTAAATTTTACTGCAAATCGTTTTGATATCGGGAATTTGGTGATGATTGGGGGGGATGAAGCCCAAAAAAACCCAAGCCCCACCCTACTTTTCCGATTCTTGGGCTAGGTTTTTTTTTGGTTTTTTTAGGTTTTTTTTTGGTTTTTTTTGGGTTACATTTTATTAATTTCTAGCACCTTTCCAAACGATTTTTAGGTTAAAATTGATTGTTTTATGATGTCTACCATATGACTGTAGATCCACAGGAGCTTGGTATGTAGCCTAAACGACCTATAATTGTGTAAGTTACTGAATATAATTGAATATTTTCACTCATCTAATCGTTCTGAAATTGGTCCTTAACTCCTTACCTACACTGGAGTCTTGTGGGTACTTTTTCCAGGTCAGGTCCAATCGAGCTTAGTCTAAGGGGTCATATTACTGTTCTAGGACATAAATGTTTTTTTATCAAAAGCTGTTTGAACATGGTCCTTATTATAGAGTTATGAGCTTATCTGAGCTTCTTGTCAATTGTATTTTATGTACATACTTAGGCTGATCCTCAGCTTTATTGCTCCTGCTTTATTGAGTCCTGGAAGACCTTTTTGGGCCTAACATTCCTCCCTGCTGAACCAAGACAATCATATCCTAACACTACCTGACTGAGTGACCCTAACCCCTGGGGATACTTTTACAGAACCTTTCCTGGCCCTTAATTTTAGGCATATTATAACTAAAGGTATATACATCGCAACATTATTTACCAGAAGGTGCAAGCGCTAGCCCTGTATGGAGCCCTACGGTTTCAGTTCCTTGTTTAATGAGCCATGCACATAGGACATTCAGCCAGGCAAGAGTCTTGCCTGGTTGAATGGTGGATGTCCTAGCTGCATGGCTCATTAAAGCATATGTAGGTTCTCTCCACTCCAGCACGGACATAAGTTGCATATTATATACCGCCAGCACAGGAAATATTTTTACTTTGGAGGGTAGGTGAATCAAGGGCGAAACTGCACTTGGCAAACCCTTACCAACCCCAGAGAAAATTTGACTGACCTTTCCTGATACCTATATGACGTTTCACTTACCCCTAGCAAGAAGTTAAAAACCTGAGTGACCTTCTTGCCTCTTCTGACTGCAATAGTGGTCCCTTCATGACCATTGGCTGACTTCATGCTGAACCTGGCTGTCCTTAATAACAACTGAATGAGTGATTATCTGATGTCTTGATTGTCTCACTCAACTTCTTCCCTCAAAAAGCCTTTTGATCCCATAGTAGCATGGCGACCTGTTGCTTAACCTTGTCTAACTCCTGGCTCCTTCTGACCATTACAGTACCTTGATATTGGACAATCATAAGTGACTGTCTCCTGGCGACCTTGGCTATCCTTTGAAATGGCGACTTTTCCAAAACACCTTGTTGATATCAGATGACACTAGTCTGAACTTTATCAACCATGAGCAAACCAGTGAGCCCTAAGAAACCCCTGGTTCACTAGCACTTGGCAGTTTGCAGGGCCCCTATGTCCTTATTTCAGCACTGAGTGGCCCCTGGCCTGGTGATTCAAGTCTGACCACTATTAACCCCCCTGCTGATCATGCTGGCTGAGACAATACAATACAATACAATACAATACAATACAATACAATACAATACAATACAATACAATACAATACAATACAATACAATACAATACAATACAATACAATACAATACAATATAATACAATACATGACAATACATTACAATGCAATACCATGTGGAGAGAAGATCCGGAGGTTAATGGGAATGTCTGAAATTCCCTTATTGCTCCCCGTCATCCTATCAGTTTCAGCCTCAATCTCGCGTCTTATCTCATCGAAATCAGTGAATTTCTTCCCTTTTGCATGCAGAAACTCCCCCCATTCTGGAGTGGGATAGTAAATTAATAAGTTTGTTATTTAAATTCACAAATAGTATACACAACAAATTATACATTGTCACTTGCCCTATATAAAATCATTCATGAAACATGATGGTGCCCAAACCAAAAGATTTTAATAATCATAGTTGAAAAAAACAAAGACATAAAAAAACCTAACTTGTTGCATATGCTGGTGAATGGGGATTGGGGAGCGAATCAACCCGAATCAACCCCTTACCTAACCCAACTGTCAAAATTTCTGATCAATTGGATTAGAAATGGCCGTCTTATTACAACTTGAACTTTGCCAAAATCGAGGGTGTTCTTGTTAAATTGGGTTACGACCATAATATATATTACATCAAGGGGCTGGAAAGCCCCCCGGCGGTTTGCGAGCCCGAGGACCAGAAGGGTCCGAGGGTGAGCAATGGACAGCAAACCTTATTGTACGAGGGCCGAAGGCTCAAGCGCAAGCCCAAGGACCTGAAGGGTCTGAGGGCGAGCATTAGACGGCGAACCAAACAGTAGATGAGCTTCCGAGCATTGGAAGTGAGTATCGTAAATTTGCTTGACACCCAGTGACAGAACACAGTCAGCACCTCGCCGATCCCAAATTTTAGGAGTACCAAATCACGTCTTCCAACACCAGCATACTTTTTCCCGAAATTATATCTCATCAATTTTGTATTGTCTCACAGCATGGCATGAATCTACTTAGCAAGTGTGTTTCATTCATTGATTTGTTTATGGCGATTACACATTACTGTGCACTGGGTATGAAATATTTCAGAGTTTAAAATTCAATTGATCGGAGTAAATTTTGATATTCCTCTAATTTTTGCCAACCCGTTTAGTGAAACAAGGGATTATTGTTCAAAAATATTTTCAATGATCGACATTATCTTCGTACAATGAATTTATATATAGTAGTCTCACGACAAGTTTAGATCGATTTAAGGATTTAGAGGGTAGTAGAGTCGTGTTGCCACACGCGCTTTATATCATGTGTTTGTTATGACACACTGTAATATAATACCAATTTAAATACACATCTACGCGACCTTTGCTTTTGCGTTACAAAAATGTGCATATCTCCGAGGTTTTTTGAGCAAACTTGATGAAACTTTCAGGATATCTAGAGCTTCATAAAAGCAACATCTCAGTGAAGTTTAGATTCATTTTTGAGCTCCAGAAGCGGAGTTATGACCGAAAAGCCAGTTTTCAAGCGATAACTTAAAGAAACAAAAGACCGGTTTATTTGCCATATCTCAACTTCTGAAGGTCAAAAATGTTAGCTACTCCAGGATTATATTGGCCATATGTTGCCCGTGATATCCTGAAAATTTGATCAAAATTGCTCAAAAAACGGCTGAGTTATGCGCTTTTTTGTTATGTGTAAACAAGCATTTTGCTTATTACCATATAAGGTAATGTGTGCTTGTTGTGTACAGGGTGTGTCTTGTATACACCGTTCGACTACTATAGTACTTTAGAGGCTCAAACTCACCGCAGAAATATGATTTAGAGCACTCGGCTCAGCTTCGCTTCGCCTCGCACTCTAAATTATTTAAATGTCTCCAGCTGCGCTGTCGACATTTAAATATTATATAGAGCCCTGCTCTCGCAGGGCTCTATATTGTCTGCGTGTTCGTCTTACGCCTCTAAAGTACATATATACTAGCAGGCCCGTTGGGCCTGCAAACACACAGCTCACTCGGCGCTGCTACGCAGCACCTCGTTCGCAAATTTTAAACATTACCATTCAAATTGATTGTATAATTTTTACCGCAACAAAAAAATTCAATCGGGTCCAAAGTTTTAGTTATGAGTAAAGAAATAAAATTTTCAATTTTATGAAGGAGCAAAGCGAAAAATAGTTCGACGGTTAGTCTCAGTCGTGACTTTTGTTCCGTTTTGATTGCAAGATGATGTAAATTCTGACAACTGATTCTCATACTGGCATCGGACAATTTCGTTTTGTTCACATTATTCTAGGCCAGTAAAGCTGTCTTCGTAATTTGCTTTACCTATATTCGACTAAATTGTACACTTTTGCAAACCTTAGATTGCTCTTAATGGTCAATTTCTAAACAACAGTTAATACTGTTTCACCGACTCAACTTTGATTATCGACCAACCTCTGAAAGCAATCCATCTGGAATATCTTCCGCTATGTCCATTCTCCATCATGAGATCTTAAATTTGAAGTTCAAGAAACGTCAAAAATATTCAAGAAGCTACAGCACAGTCGTAGCGTAATAGAAAGCGCTCGCATAGAACTGATTATAATCTGCACGTGCAGAATACGTGTATCCATAGCAACGGCGCGACTTAGCCCGGTTAAGCCTTCGTTTCTCTTGATATTCTCTTGGCAAGCTCAAATTTAAACTGTGCGCCCGCACAGACAAACATAATTCACGTGGTCTTACGAAATTATTATTAAAGTATTAAGATACTGTATTATATTGAGGAATATTTATACCTACATATATATCAGGGGTCTGCCAAGGCCCCGTGGCTTTTTTTCGGAGCACCGACTTTGCTCTGGCCGAAGGTCCAAGCGCTCACCCGAGGCCCTGAAGGGGCCGAGGGTGAGCTCGTGACAGCACCACGACTAAACTCGGGCCAAAGGCGCGATTGCTCACCCAAGGCCCCGAAGGAGCTGTGGGTGAGCCACCTGCCCTGGAAACAAGAAGAACAAAGAAGAACAAATCTGGTAAAAATAGATAATTGGTTGATTCATATTTGGCAACCAACACTTTAGGAGGCACCATCATTTTACCTGTCCATTCACCTGTTACGATAAAAGAAACATCAATTATTCAATTCCCACTTTCAAATTCACATTGTAATAGCACAATACAGAATAAAAACAAACCTCCTTTTTCATTGTAGTTTAGTTGTAGGATCAAAGGTCGTCGAGTGACAATACCAGAGCCTCGAGGAAGAAAATCTCTGAAATAGTTCAAATGAATTACAAAGATGTTATTTTTTAATTGAGTTATTTGTTGAATGGGTATCCTTTTACCTATGCAAGAATCGAGCAATCTAATTTATAAAGTAAGTGACGCGTGAATAATGTTTGTTTGTATCACCATATCGTCACCTAAATATCTAAATATAGAAAGGGCCTATGTTAACATAGGCCCTTTTAATTTGTTTTGGCATTTTCAGAATCCTCATCAACATACCTATCGAAGATATCGAAGATATTTGACGTGAAATACCGACCCTTGAATTTTTTAAAAGGGCCTAAGTCAACATAGGCCCCAGAATTTTATGTCATTATACCATCCCATGAAACTTAGAAAAGGGGCCTATGTTAACATAGACCCCATATTTTTCGTGGTTCAAGTTTGTTTCGTTGCGTAGAAAGGCCCTAAGTAAATATAGGTCTTATTTTTTCAGTACAATTTTTGAAACATAAAAAGGGCCTATGTTAACATAGGCCCCCAAAATATTGGAAAATTTGCTAATTTGTTGTGTAAAAAGGGCTTATATCAGTTTTTAAGTCCCCACCAAAAATTCTACAAAGACACCAATGGTTGCAAATCATCTAATATCAATGCTTTAGACACTGAAGAAGTAATATAATTCAAATTCTGACCAAATTTCCGAACATTGTGGCCAATATTCAGTTTTTATCGATTATCTCAAAACACGTTTTTTCGACATAGGCCCTTTCTATGTTTAGGTGACGATATATAATAAGCACTGAAACTTTGCTCATTAGAGTTTGGAATGATTTGTTAGTTGCAAGTGATGAAAAGAGTTGTACTGTGATGATGATGCTTGATTTATCAGCAGCTTTTGATACAGTGGATCATGGACTGTTATTAAATATATTGAAACATGAGATTGGTTTAAGAGGAACAGTGCTGACATGGTTCAAGAGTTTTCTTACAGGGAGAACTCAAAGAGTAAGAATTGGTGACACAGTTTCAGAGGAGATTATAATAAAATTTGGTGTACCCCAGGGATCTGTGCTTGGACCTGTACTCTTCAATATATACATAAGATCTATATACAGGTTTGTTAAGAAATTAGGCTTCTCCATTGAAGGGTATGCTGATGACCATAAGATCATGTTATCTTTCCAATCCTCTTCACAGAGCATTGTACTTGTTCATGAACTTCAGCGATGCTTACAAAAAGTAAAAAGTTGGATGGATCACTATTATTTACAGCTGAATGGATCTAAGACATAAATATCAATTCTGGGCAACAAAAGGGCTTTGAGCCAAATCAGTATTGGTGGTCTCAATCTTCCATCAGGTATGGCCATAAGGTTTGTATCCAACTTTAGAAAGCTTGGTGTATTCTTTGTCTCTAGATTGACTCTCAATAAACAAGTAATAGAACTCAAGAAGAAATGCTTCAGAACAATACGGAACATCAACAAAATTCGTTTCCTTTTAAATAAAGATCCGTTAAAGATTATTGTGAACTCTCTGGTTGTGTCATGCCTGGACTATTGTAATGGTTTGTATTTTGGGATCTCAGAGAAGTTATTGTCACAGCTTCAACTCATTCAGAATGCATGTGCTAAGACTGTGACAGGCAAATACAAGCATGACCATTTGAAAAATGATTTGAATAACTTACACTGGCTTAGCATTAAGAAAAGAGTTATTTTCAGGCTAGCTCTATAATCCTACAAGTCCATCATTGGGAAGTCACCCCAGTATCTACAAGAAATTTTTGTTTATTCACACCATGGCCATTCTGTTAAACTCATTGTGCCTTCTTGTCAATCATTATATGGTAGTAGAAGTTTTAGTGTTATTGGCCCTAAATTGATGAATAGGCTTCCAAGACATGTAGTGTCAGCAAATGATGTTGAAGCTTTTAAATCCTTACTTAAAACCTTTTTATTTAATGCATATGATTTTGACATGAAGCAATTGATAGCTTGATTAACAACTTTTTCGTTGTCATCCCTGTTCTTTAATTTGTTTTCAATTGTACTTAATTTATTGTTTCATCAGATTGATATTTTAGGGTTTAAATTAATTTTAGATTTCTTTCATATGGAAACTTTTAGGAATTTGTTAAACTTTTAATTTAGATTATTATGGACTGATTTATGTTTCCAGCACTTCTGTGTGAAAGCTTGCTTAAAAGAATTGCTTTATAATTGCCGATATTTATTTATCTATTTAATTTTAATAATGACAATTATTCTTATTTTTCATAGTCCCAGGAGGTGTAGAGGGACTGGAAGTCGAGGAAGGAGTGGTAGGAGTAAGAAGGGTTGAAGGGTTTAACTGTTTAAGTTTGAATTTGAACCACATTGTTTGCATTTGTATTTGTACCATTGAGTCAAAAGAGAATAAATTGAGTAATCATGAATGGCCATCATGTGACTCTTATTCAATGACTTGATCACTATACACAATTTATCCCATAATCCTCCAAACCATGTCTATTTCTAACCCTCTCATTTGCCAGTTCTGTAAAACAAAAAGGCGATTGGAGAGGGAAAAATATGGGCCTCTTACTTTCCAACACAGTTTTCCAGTACACTGCTCTTTCCTGCTGACTGTCCCCCTACAACTGCTATCTGGGGCAGATCAATAACACTGTTCATTCCAACTTGAGTAAACGCATCTTGCACTTTGTTGACAATTGGGATAAGTGCCTCCATCCCAAAATTACCAGACATGAGTAGCTAATACTGGAGAAAAGATTTAAAAATTAAGATTTTTGTGCAAAAAACATAATAGTAAGGGATTGATCCATAACCCCCCGTGAACTAAATCCTCCCAAAGATGTAAGAACGGAATTCGGTAGTCCATAGGCCCAAGAACCACCAAAAAAAAGTTGCCCAAGAAAATCCTTGGGGAACCTTGATTTTTTACCCCCTTTTTTACCCACGCGTGGGGTAAAACTTTAAGAGGCCATATCTCTGCTTCCTTTTGAGATAGAGAGGTCAACGACCAGTCTAAAATGTGCGCAATGGTCACATTTGGTTGGGCGGGTCAAGGTTTTAAGTCGTTATCTCGAACCGTTTTCGAGATAATCCCCAAAACCCTTTTTTCGCTAAGCGCAAAGGGGTAAAAAAGTGGTACTGCTAAATTGGGCTCTACTGCAGGCAAATTGACCATTATCATAATTGTAGAAACGTTTCTGAGTCGCTTATAGTCTAAAGTTGCACCAGAAAAAAGTTGCCCAAGATATTCCATAAGGAACTCCCATTTTTACCCCTTTTAATACCCCCGCATAAGCGAAAATTTGAAGTTGGGATATCTTGGCTTCCTTTTGAGATAGAGAGGCCAACGACCAGTCTAAAATGAGCGCAATGGTCACATTTAGTAGGGCGGGTCAAGGTTTTAAGTCGTTATCTCAAACCGTTTTCGAGATAACCCCTTTTTTGCTAAGCGCAAAGGGGTAAAAAAGTGGTACTGCTGAATTTGGCTATGTGCTGACCATTTTCATGATTGGAGATACATTTCTGAGTCGTTCACAAACTAAAGTTGCACCGAGAAAAAGTTGCCCAAGATATTCCATAGATAACCTCCATTTTAACCCCTTTAACAACATTTCTTCGTGATATATTAGAGTTAGCTGAACCAAAAAGCATACCCACAGGAAATCAAGCTTCACAATATTTTTGGACGAAAATTCAGTTAAACTTGTGATGGACAGTACCTATTTATGATATCAATGGCTCTGCAAAGTTTTTGGTCTGGGCCAAAGGATTCATAGTACATCTAATATTTAATCCAGAAACTAATATCTTGGAAATGAAGATACGAGTACAAATTCCACTTGCATATTGGGACGATGTTATTCCGACATACGCAGTTTATCAGATTGGATTCATTCCTTCCTATGGGGGACCATGTTCAAGGTTGATCTTGCCAAGCATATTGGCCAGGAAAAATGGTACTTTTTATGAAGTTCAATGCGAGTCAGATAGTTGCATAGACGGTCATATTGCATCAATAACTCGCTCTTGCTTGAATGATGGATCAAACAGTTCGTGTACAATGGCATTGTCACATTGCAAGCAGCTGTCAAATTCCATAATGGATGATGGCATTTTGCTCACTACCAATCATCAAGTTTTTGCTGTCAACATAACTGGGCATCGGTGGAAGATTGCTAACAATGGATCTGTCTTTATAGCCTGGTCTGGTTTGTCTCGAATTGAAGTAGAAGGGCAATCCCCCAGCTCGTATCATAAGACACTCTACCCACCTCTGAAAAATGTGACCCTTAAAGCAGAGATTGTTCCGAACTTGGACAAGGAGGACACGAGATATAATTGGTTGGATATATACCATGCTAACCACTTACTAGAGAATGACATTATGAGGATGACAGTCAATGAGGTGCAACTGATAAAGAAAGAAGCAATGACAAAGAAAACTCACATCTCTGTTTGGGCCTCGTTGGCAATCTTGATCGTTTTTATTGTTATTCTTTTTGCTGTCTGTATGAGAATTAAGTTTAGAAACACTGTGTTAATTCAAACATCTACAGTATAAAGAGAAGCAACTATCGTTACCTTTGCTGATTACATTGTAAATGATAATAATCTATGGCTTTGTTTACGAATTAAAGCTTCGTTTTTTTTTGAATTTTGTCTCCAAATAGTGCAATAAAAGTATGAAAATATGCCGAGATTTCTATATAGTGTGTCCCGTTTAACTTCGTAAATTTTAAATACACTCTGCATCTACTGCAATAGCGATAAAACCCTAAATGGTTCTGTAGATAGGAGTAAATAGATGAACATTTAGGCATATCTTGGCCTGATTTGGTTTTCAGAAGTTTGAGTCCATATTTCTTCACGTTGACTGGAAGTGTGAAAAATACATGTTATTGAAACGTGCATTTGAGGTCATCTCTTTGAAAGATTCAATGGTCGTCCAGGAAGCAACCTGGATACCACACCAAAATTTTACCTACCCTTGGTACTCTCCAGTGTATCAGCGAAATATTCTGTGACCATAGAACTGCTCATGAAAGCGGAAACGACGGGAATCATCGTTCAAAGAAGCTGAGCTGAAAAGTGTGCAAACCTCGTTTCAAATAACCCAGCTCCCGTAACTTCAAAAAACATCAACCAAACATCATTCATTGGAGCTGAAAATTTCTACGATTGTTCGTCTGAGAATACTGATGAAAGCTCATGAGGCAAAATTTCAAATCTGATTGAAAGACAAGCAGAGGAAGGCCTAGTTCGCAACCTGCAGGGGCGTGCTTAGAGAATAGCGCATATTACCTTAAGTTTGTTTCCTGGCAAATCATGGTTTTACAGTCATGGGATATCCCAGAATTGGCATCAATAATTTTGGAAGTTTAACATGGACACTGTTCAGCCTCTTGGACCTCGGTTAACACCTATTGAAGTCATGGTTAGAGGCGCTTTTAGCCCCAAAATCTCCATTTTCCTTAATTATTCAACGAAAATGGCTCCTACAACAAGGTTAACGGGCATATCCACTATGATTATCTCTCGTGGTTTTTGCGTCAGCTGATGTAGAAACAAATGCTGAAGTCGTCATGGTTCATGCAAGTTAGTAGAACACCTCAAATGGCTCTTAAAAATCGAGCTATATTGACATGCATTTTCGATAGAGAGCAGTAAGGAAACACATCTTCGTGTCATGGCCTCCCTACTCCCAAGATTTGACTCCCGTTGATTTCTGGCTATGGCTGACACTCACAAGAAACATCTTCAATGGAAAACAATAGCCGTTTACCACTATGACTCTCCTGGAACGAGCTGTATAGTAATGTGGGGATTCAAGAAACAACAAAGGGGTAATTTTGCTCATTTCAGGCCTTAAGTTGAGAGGCGATGGACAAGTTGTGTCGATAACAACGGTTATAAAAGTTAATTTACCATAAATGTTCATCATTTTGCTCTGAAATGATGCGTGAAATTTGTCCATAAGTCAATTTTTAAGAATAAAAATGTAACCTTAAAATTTACGAACTTAAACGGGACATAGTATAATTTTCACTTATGCAGGGGTATGAAAAAGGGTATGGAGGTTCCCTATGGAATATCTTGGGCAACTTTTTCTCGGTGCAATTTTAGACTGTGAACGACTCAGAAATGTATCTCCAATCATGAAAATGGTCAATTTACCTGCAGAGCCAAATTTACCAGTACCACTTTTTTACCCCTTTGCGCTTAGCGAAAAAGGGGTTTTCGGGGGTTATATCGAAAACGGTTTGAGATAGCGACTTGAAACCTTGACCCGTCCCACTAAATGTGACCATTGCGCTCATTTTGGACTGGTCGTTGACCTCTCTATCTCAAGGGGAAGCCAAGATATCCCAACTTCAAATTTTCGCTTATGCGGGGGTATTAAAAGGGGTAAAAATGGGAGTTCCTTATGGAATATCTTGGGCAACTTTTTTCTGGTGCAACTTTAGACTATAAGCGACTCAGAAACGTTTCTACAATTATGATAATGGTCAATTTGCCTGCAGTAGAGCCAAATTTAGCAGTACCACTTTTTACCCCTTGCTTTAAGCTTAAAAAGGGGTTTTTGGGGATTATCTCGAAAACGGTTCGAGATAACGACTTGAAACCTTGACCCGCCCAACCAAATGTGACCATTGCACACATTTTAGACTGGTCGTTGACCTCTATCTCAAAAGGAAGCAGAGATATGGCCTCTTAAAGTTTTACCCCACGATAGGTAAAAAGGGGTAAAAAATCAAGGTTCCCAAGGATTTTCTTGGGCAACTTTTTGGTGGTTCTTGGGCCTATGGACTACCGAATTCCGTTCTAACATCTTTGGGAGGATTTAGTTCACGGGGGTTACAGCCTGGGGCAGATACATCCCTTACTACATGTCTCACAAATAGAAGCGATTGTAATGCCCTTATCATCAATGAGACCCATAACCTCACTTACTTTGTTATTCAGTGATCTAGGGTTGAATAGCATGAAATTTAAAGAAGCCTCTTTCTCACACTGGTGATTATCGCCAATTACTTTCCTTGGTAAAAGGAATAGTTCTTTAACTTTCTCAAGATTTTCAAGGTACACTGGACATGAAACACTGTTTGCCTCATGATTGGTACAGTCTTGGTGGCCTTTGTACAGTTTACACAGCAACTTGGGCCAGAGCTAGCTTTCACTGGACATGTCCGAGTTTCATGGTCTTTAGCACAGAAACCGCATTTGGCTGCATTCTTGCAGTCCCTGCTATGATGCCCAAACTCCTGGCAGTTATAACATCGAAGAACAAAAACCCTGTCATATACCTTGCAAGTTTTTGAGATCCAACAAAAGACGGTCATTCTGCTTAGATATTAATGATCTGATGATGTTACTGACCCGAATAGTTGCCCTATACACACTACTGTTGTTATGAAGAGTGCAACATAAATAACCTCCAAGACCTTATCATCAGTGCAATCAGACTCTTCCAAGACAGAAGTAATACCAGGATTTTGATTTTTCAACATTGTAGAAATCTCTTCCTTAGAATATTCCCTTGAATCCAACAACATTAATGGTAGGGACTTTAGTTGCAACTTTCAATCATGTGTCCAGGCATTCACTTACTAGTTTCCTTTCAGTTTATCAGCATCAACTTTACTGTTTAGAACAATACCAGTATCTGTGGAGCATTTCAAAGTAAAGGTCTTATGCACAGATATACCATTTTCAATACAGATCTTTTCCAATTTAGCAGCATTGACAGGATTACCATTTTCATCTTTCTTGATAGCCATCATGTGTTTCAAATTTTAGTTCACAGTTTATCCTCCCATACATTGTTAGGACCAACATTTTCACTAGTAGCAGTGTTGAACAATGATGTTTCTATTGCACAGTATTGACTTCAACTCACTTATTTCTGATTTAAAAGCACTTTTCATAAAATCAATTTTCTTTTCAAGAACATCAACACGATCAACAGTGGCTGAAGCTCTTTTTCTTCCTCACATGTAATACAGAAATCACAAAACAAACAAAAGCGCCCAAATCTTTTCTCATAGGCTCCTGTGTTATTAACAGCTGGTTGGAGTTGATTTGAAAACACTGTTAAGCACTGACACAAAATTTTCATTGGAGCAATTAATAGCATGAAAAATGTTCTTACAAACCCAGCATTTGATTCCATGAGCATCAACATTCACATTTGTGTTACAAGCTCCTTGCAATGACTATCAGTGATGAGGTTAGGTGCTGTGTTAACACTTCCATCAGAACTGATACTGCTTGTGTCAGATTCAGAATCCTGTAAGAGTACCATCCTAAATGAGAAACCCCAGAAACTATCAAAATTGGACTTTATACCAGGAGAGGCAAAAGTGCTTCACTGTGAGCTTTACAGCAATACTTTATACTTGGTGTTTCGGTTATAAACCTTGGCTGGGGTTCCTCAAATTTGATTGTAATTAGTAGTGTTGTTAAGTTTAAATATAATTATGTATAACAGAAAACATGATAGAATACTTTTGATAGTACCTATTGTGAATTGTGAGATATTGCTTCATTTTATCATTATTTGAATTGTTTTAAAAAAAATCAAAATAAAAACTTTTTTATTCTCCCTTTTTGTCATAAAAAATTCAAACTAAACTCCCATTCAAATTCTGTTGCCACCATCCCCGGAAGTGGGGAAAATTGGTTGGATTATAATGTTCTCGCATTGTACGGTACAATGATGCACAATTTTATTTTTTTTTTTCCCTTTTCCCGTGACTTCTCCGTGTTGTTTTCCACGTTTATTATCCCCCGCAATCATGCATGTGCTGGAACCACCTTTCGTCACTCAACCCGTAAAATTTGTAACGGGCATGTCACAAAAACAATAAAGTGGCGCCGAACGCGCGCGCCCAAAGACGCTCTTTAAACAGGTTTTACATTTTTTCAGCATTGTAGGGAAAGCGCGTCGATTTTAAATCGGGCGATAACAAATTAGGGGATAAAAATTTTAATTTATAAATTTGAAATTGCATCGGATTCCGCTTAATATTCTGCTTCCGTAATTTTCAAAAGGGTTTTTACGATTGGGCTTTAATTTAGATTATTATGGACTGATTTATGTTTCCAGCACTTCTGTGTGAAAGCTTGCTTAAAAAAGTGCTTTATAATTGCCGATATTTATTTATCTATTTAATTTTAATAATGACAATTATTCTTATTTTCATAGTCCCAGGAGGTGTAGAGGACTGGAAGTCGAGGAAGGAGTGGTAGGAGTAAGAAGGGTTGAAGGGTTTAACTGTTTAAGTTTGAATTTGAACCACATTGTTTGCATTTGTATTTGTACCATTGAGTCAAAAGAATAAATTGAGTAATCATGAATGGCCATCATGTGACTCTTATTCAATGACTTGATCACTATACAATTTATCCCATAATCCTCCAAACCATGTCTATTTCTAACCCTCTCATTATGTCTCACAAATAGAAGCGATTGTAATGCCCTTATCATCAATGAGACCCATAACCTCACTTACTTTGTTATTCAGTGATCTAGGGTTGAATAGCATGAAATTTAAAGAAGCCTCTTTCTCACACTGGTGATTATCGCCAATTACTTTCCTTGGTAAAAAGGAATAGTTCTTTTAACTTTCTCAAGATTTTCAAGGTACACTGGACATGAAACACTGTTTGCCTCATGATTGGTACAGTCTTTGGTGGCCTTTGTACAGTTTACACAGCAACTTGGGCCAGAGCTAGCTTTCACTGGACATGTCCGAGTTTCATGGTCTTTAGCACAGAAACCGCATTTGGCTGCATTCTTGCAGTCCTTGCTATGATGCCCAAACTCCTGGCAGTTATAACATCGAAGAACAAAAACCCTGTCATATACCTTGCAAGTTTGAGATCCAACAAAAAGACGGTCATTCTGCTTAGATATTAATGATCTGATGATGTTACTGACCCGAATAGTTGCCCTATACACACTACTGTTGTTGCGAAGAGGTGCAACATAAATAACCTCCAAGACCTTATCATCAGTGCAATCAGACTCTTCCAAGACAGAAGTAATACCAGGATTTTGATTTTTCAACATTGTAGAAATCTCTTCCTTAGAATATTCCCTGTTGAATCCAACAACATTAATGGTAGGGACTTTAGTTGCAACTTTCTCAATCATGTGTCCAGGGCATTCACTTACTAGTTTCCCTTTCAGTTTATCAGCATCAACTTTACTGTTTAGAACAATACCAGTATCTGTGGAGCATTTCAAAGTAAAGGTCTTATGCACAGATATACCATTTTCAATACAGATCTTTTCCAATTTAGCAGCATTGACAGGATTACCATTTTCATCTTTCTTGATAGCCATCATGTGTTTCAAATTTTTAGTTCGCTGTTTATCCTCCCATACATTGTTAGGACCAACATTTTCACTAGTAGCAGTGTTGAACAATGATGTTTCTGGTTTGCACAGTATTGACTTCAACTCACTTATTTCTGATTTAAAAGCACTTTTCATAGAATCAATTTTCTTTTCAAGAACATCAACACGATCAACAGTGGCTGAAGCTCTTTTTTCTTCCTCACATGTAATACAGAAATCACAAACAAACAAAAAGCGCCCAAATCTTTTCTCATAGGCTCCTGTGTTATTAACAGCTGGTTGGAGTTGATTTGAAAACACTGTTGGGGCACTGACACAAAATTTTTCATTTGAGCAATTAATAGCATGAAAAATGTTCTTACAAAACCAGCATTTGATTCCATGAGCATCAACATTCACATTTGTGTTACAAGCCTTGCAATGACTATCAGTGATGAGGTTAGGTGCTGTGTTAACACTTCCATCAGAACTGATACTGCTTGTGTCAGATTCAGAATCCTGTAAGAGTACCATCCTAAATGAGAAACCCCAGAAACTATCAAAATTGGACTTTATACCAGGAGAGGCAAAAGTGCTTCACTGTGAGCTTTATGCTTTACAGCAATACTTTATACTTGGTGTTTCGGTTATAAACCTTGGCTGGGGTTCCTCAAATTTGATTGTAATTAGTAGTGCTGTTAAGTTTAAATATAATTATGTATAACAGAAAACATGATAGGAATACTTTGATAGTACCTATTGTGAATTGTGATATTGCTTCTCATTTTATCATTATTTGAATTGTTTTGATCAAATCAAAATAAAGCTTATTATTCTCCTTATTATTGTCATGAAGCATATTCAAACTACCACTCCGCATTCAAATTCTGTTGCCACCATCCCTGGCAAGTGGGAACTATGGCTGGATTATAATGTTCTCACATTGTACGGTACAATGATGCACAATTTTATTCGTTTTCCTTATCTGTGACTTCTCCGTGTTGTTTTCCACGTTTATTATCCCCGCAATCATGCATGTGCTGGAACTACCTTCGTCACTCAACTCGTAAAATTTGTAACGGGCATGTCACAAAAAACAATAAAGTGGCGCCGAACGCGCGCGCCAAACGACGCAGCTCTCAACAGGTCTTCACATTTTGTCAGCATTGTATGAATGCGCGTCGATTTTTTAAATCGGCGATAACGATAACAAATTAGGGTATAAAATTTAATCATAAATTTGAGAATTGCATCGGATTCCGCTTAATATTCTGCTTCCGTAGGTATCAAAGTTCTTACGATTGGCCGAAAGCATCACGAGTTATTGGCAAAAGTGTGAAAACCTTTCGGAGGGTATTGTGACTCGTATAAAGGGAATCACGCTTGCGTCTAGTCGATCTCGTAATTTACTCAACAAGAGTTCCTAAGCCTGCATGGGTGTGTGTACGCGCCGAGCCACACAGGGATATACGTGTTTAGTAACAACAAGAGCTTTCTTTTGGTACCAAAATTGTCGATTTTAGAAAAAAATACATTTTGCTTTTTATGTCCCTAAGCGTCTCCACTACTTAAACATCACCTTAATGCCCCGATCTCCCGAGGCGCAGTAGTGGAGACGCTTAGGGACATAAAAATCAAAATGTAAAAATTTCTCTAAAATTGACAAATTTGGTACCAAAACAAAACTATCGTTGAGTAGATTACGAGATCGACTAGACGCAATCGCGATTCCACGTGTAAAGTGTCCGTGCGCGGCTCAAAGCGCGAGCGCGCGCGACGTACGGCTGAAATTGGGTTATTACGTACATTTAATCTCATTTTAATGCTAAAAATTTTATATCATCGTTTTTCCGCAATTTTTCCACATAAAACACAATTAAAAACTGGATTTATAATTGGTACTATAAGATTTCAGATTTTTGAGTGCGCCGCGCACAAAAGTTGCGATTTTACTCGACGCGTAATTGTTACAATATTTGGGCGCTAGGTAAAAATATATTTGTTGGAAATCTGCATAAAACTAACTTTTATGCCATGTCAATGCCGATAACAGTGGTTATGCTTTATTTGGGTCTTTATTTCATTATCAAATAATATCAATGGCTGCATTATGAAGTCATTGCTATACTATTTTAAGGGAATGACTCCAATATGGTCTTGATGATCTAGTTTCAGTTAAATGTTATGAACAATAAAATTACTAAATTGCCATACTCTTGCTATACTCTTAGTTGTTAGTAAAATGTGCGATGTATTTATGAATACCTACAAATTGAAGAGCCGTGCTGTCTGTTTGAGCTTGAAACCCTTGATTATGTTAGATTGTAAGAAAATTATTTCATTATTATGTGGGATTCATTTGATATACATTAAATACTTTATAAGTAATGCTGAATGATATCCTCCCTCATGTTCTCAGTAACTTTTTGAATTGAATGGAATGTCATTTTACCAGTATCCTTGTTTACCAGTCACTCTAATAGCATGAACTCTGTACCTACTACAGATGGATGCAGTCTATAGAATGCAGGAGTCTTCATTGTTCTACACCCTAATTCTGATGCCATGAGGTAATGAATTAGTGCTATTTTTCCTCAGCATTTCCATTTCTCATTTTATTACATTTAAGCATGTGCGAAGGGAAGGGTTATAACAAATTCATACATTTTAACATTTCAAGCATTGAAGAGTTGAAGCAGTGCTTATAGTGTTGAGAAGTTGAGACAGTTGCACTGCTCAAAATCGGTCAGTAGGAAATATAGCAGGCGGAGAAGCAGTGGAAGGTATAGTAACTTAGTAAGGTTGATAGGAACTCTGAAAGGCTGGAAAGCTGCACAAGGTATAGTAAGGTTTGTAGGAAATCTGGCAGGCTGAGAATACCAGCAGAAAGTAGAGCAAAGTTTAGGAAACCTTGCAGGCTGAGAAGCAACAGAAAGTAGGTTTTCTAAGATTGGTAGAGACACTGGCAGGCTGAGATGTAGGAGAAGGTAGAGTATGGTTGGTAAGAAATCTTACAGGCTGACAAACAGACAACAGCAGAAGGTAGAGTACCTATTATAAGGTTAGTAGGAAATCTGGCAGGTGTCAAGCTGACAAGTGGTGCTCAGAAGGTAGAGTAAGGTTGATAGGAAATCTTACAGGCTGACAAGCAGCAGAAGGTAGGGTAAGGTTGGTAGAAAATCTGGCAGGATGAGAAGCAGCACAAAGTAAAGCTTGGTTAGGAGGAAATCTGTCAGGCTGAGAAGCAGCAGAAGGTAGAGTTAGGTTGGTAGGTAATCTGGCAGGCTGAGAATACCAGCAGAAAGTAGAGTAAAGTTTAGGAAGCCTTGCAGGCTGAGAAGCAACAGAAAGTAGGTTTTCTAAGATTGGTAGAGACACTGGCAGGCTGAGGTGTAGGAGAAGGTAGAGTTAGGTTGATAGGAAATCTTACAGGCTGACAAGCAGCTGAAGGTAGGGTAAGGTTGGTAGAAAATCTGGCAGGATGAGAAGCAGCACAAAGTAAAGCTTGGTCAGGAGGAAATCTGTCAGGCTGAGAAGCAGCAGAAGGTAGAGTTAGGTTGGTAGGTAATCTGGCAGGCTGAGAATACCAGCAGAAAGTAGAGTAAAGGTTAGGAAACCTTGCAGGCTGAGAAGTAACAGAAGATATAGTAAGGTTGGTAGGACATCTGGCAGCGCTGAGAAGCAGCAGAAGGTAGAGCACCTAAGCCATAAGGTTAGTAGGAAATCTGGCAGGTGCCAAGCTGACAAGCAGCTGAAGGTAGATTAAGGTTGGTAGGAAATATTTAAGGTGACAAGGAGCAGAAGGTAGAGTAAGGTTAATAGGAAATCTGGTAGGCTGAGAAGCAGCAGAAGGTGGAGTAAGGTAATGATAGGAAATCTGGCTAGCTGAAAAGCAGCAGAAGGTAGAGAACTAAGGTTGGTTGGAAATCATGTAGCAGCAAAAGGTATAGTAAGTTTGGACATCTGACAAGCGCGAAAGCTGCACAAGGTAAAATAAGGTTAATAGGATATATGGCAGGCCGAGAAGCAGCAGTAGGTAGAGTAAGGTTGGTAGCAGGGTGACAAGCAGCAGAAGGTAGAGAAAGGTAGAGAAAGGTCGGCAAGTCACAAAAATGCAGCCTTATTTCTGTATATAAGTTGAATTAACAAGCTACAGTTTATTCATTTTAACCTACTTATATTATTAAATTATTTCTACTTTTCATTTAAATTATTGCCAGTATTTACCAGTAATAAGGGTAAACATTATGTTGAAGATTTTAACTAGGTATTACCACCGCCTAAATTGCAAATATGATTATTTATCATTACTAGCAAAACCCGCGACCTCCAGTCGGGTGCTCGATTGGGTTGCGAGTGATGTCAGACCGGACAGACTGGGTCCTGCTAGAAAGCAGTACCTGAGACCTCATATCAAAACATTCATAACACTAGCAGGGCCCGTGGCCTCCGGCCACCGTTCACCATTTTTTCGCTTCAGCAATTCGTACAGTACAATGTAGTAGTTCTTATCAGTGATGAGGTCATATTTTAATCGAGTGTACCCACTCCTCTAAGTGATGTCTATAAAATACATAGACACGCGCCTATTGGGTCCATTTTGGGATACTGCCCGAGGGCGTAAGCCCGAGGGATGTATCCGGTTTTGGCCCGAGCCCGTAGGGCGAGGGTCTAAACCAATATGGACCCGATCAGGCAAGTGTCTATATATTATAGACCCGCATGAAAACGTCAGAGGGTTCTATATACCTGGTGGTGTCAAACGTCACTGGTACTTTCGTATGAACATTCTGATCATTGGTATGCTTGATTGGGTACTGATTGGTGTCAGAGAGGTCTGTGACTATATATATAAGGAAGACCGGACAGACAGATATATATTAATTTATATATGAGGAAGAATTATAAGTAGTAAGATACTGTGAATTTGCTGATGAGACAGTGCTTTACAATCCATATAGTCTAGTTAACCAGTGTCAAGGATCTAATTTCACGTCTTCTGATACATTACGGAGTGGTGTCAGACCGGACAGACGCCAGACAAACATGATTACATAGATAAATATATATATGATGAAGAATTATATATAGTAAGATACTTAGTCCTTGATGGGAGGCTCTATTAACAGATTTTAAATTTGACTTGGTGCCTACCCTCAGCACATCCTCAGCACATCCCAGATATACTGTAACCCAGAGAAAAATATATTACAAGTTTTGTGCTGTAAAAATTTATAATTGAATTGAATTGGAAATCTGGCAGGTTGACAAACAGTAAGGGTAACTTTGAACGATTTTGAGTTTTCTAACTGGAACTTTAAAACATGCAAAAAGTTTGTGTGTTCTTGCAACCAATAGGATTATTAATAAGATGTGTTTGTACTAAATCATATAATAATAATTTCAAAGTGTTCAAAGTTGGCTCTTGTCTTTGTAAATTTTAAACTATTTAGAAGCCTCCTGCATTTTTTATTTTTAGGATCATTTTCGGTCAATGAAAAGTTCTTCACCCAATTAAGTTCATCAATTGTTGACCAGGAACCATGCATCTACCCATTAAAGGGTTCAAAATTACCCCAAAAATTTTCTTGTGGTTTTTGCCATCCGTTGATTTAAAATAATACTAATGTCCTTCTTATAATTCTTACAAAAAATATCAATGCGTTTACTTTTGAAACGCTAATATATGCTAATAATTTAAAGGCAGTATAAAATTTGTGCGGTGCATTTCTGCGAATATGTATCAAAAAAATAAAGCCCCTCCATTGATGTAGAGGCCGGTGATCAAAAAAAATCATAAAAACATCTTGCATGAAAATATCAGAAACAAAACTTTTCTGAAGTCTCAAACAAGGACTTTCCTGTTGGCTTAAATACCAAAGATGAATGTGCAAAGGTTTCAGATTTCGATTTGTTTCGCGAATTATTTATTAACGGGCATCATTTATTTTAGTTCATCTATTATTAAAATGTTTTTTGAAGTGTTAATGATATGCATCTGTCTGTCTGATTCTGTGTAAATGACTATTTAAGCTGCAAATTTACCCCCTGATGATTTTAATTTAAAAGTTTTCTGGGGAAAAAATCTTCTCCAATTAAGAAATTATTAAAAGTTACTATTTAAGGAAAATTTCAAAGTGTTGAATTGTAAAATGACTATTTTGATTGCATTTTATTTTGATCGTTTTTTAAAGTCTTCATCAATTAAGCGTTTACTAATGCTAATATAACATGTTGATTTGCATAATAAATATATAGGTTGATCTCAAATCTATGTAAAAAGTATGTTGTGCGGTGCATTTCTGCGAATATCTGGTTATAATCCTCGGTAAGCGGTAGTGGTGATCCAATTACTTAACAAATTCCAAGATGAGGTCATGAAGCAAGTAGCTGTTGGCTGCTGGATACAAGATGAACCAAAGGTATCAGGTTGATTGTTTCCGCGAATCTTCGCGGGCAAACGCTAGTATATAATATGAAATATTGAAAATGAGACTGGTAAGAAAACTCGTAACTTGGCACAATCCCCTCTAACAACCAAATCTTTCACTCAGAGACCAGAGTATACGTGACATTGTAACGCTATTCTTCTTTCTTCCGAATGGTCCCAATTCCTCTTCACTGCCTAAGTTGGTACTGAAACCGCATGAAAGCAGTTCGAACATCAACAATCAACATCCATTAAATGCGAATATGCGATGGGATCCTGCAGGATGGGATCCTGCACCTCAGTCTTGGAGAGCTTGAGGTAAGCAAATACGTGATGCATCATGAAGCGATGCTTTGGCACCTATCTTTATTTTGCAATTGCAAATTGGGTTCATGAAATTATTTAATATTTGACTTTCATCTCACATCTTACTATCTCATCTTTCTCTGTCGTGGCCGCTAAACTTGCCCCAGACCCTATCGTATGCGTGGTAGGAGTTGAAAAATCCGTTCCCACCTGTTACATTTATAATTTACTGAAACTCAGTATCATTATGATCATTGATCATGATCAATCAAAATGCGGGCGACATTAGAGATCGTTCACATATTACGTGAATCAATTTTGGCCATTTTCAACCCCCTCCCTCCCCGCAACTGCTGCTATCAAAGCCCAACCCCCACCTGTCTGCAAAATTTAAAATTCTTTTATGAAAGCTTTCGATCTTTGTCTATCAGACAAAAATGCTGGGAGCATTGGATCAGTTTAAATCAAATTTTCTTAACCCTACGCAAAAAGTGGGCGTGGCCGGTTTTGGGAAAGAAGGTAGATACGACTTTGATAATGTGCGGAATCGATTTCTCGTCCCAAAAACATGGGTTTAGAGTACTTATATGCCATATATCGCATTAATCTGAAAATAGCTTTTGACCTCAAAATGTCTTGCGCAAAAATGGGCGTGGCCGGTTTTGGGTCAAGGAAGATAGATACGACTTTGAAAGTGTTTGGAATCGATTCCCCGTCCCAAAAACATAGGTTTAGGGTACCCACATGTCATAATTCATATTAAAACTGAATTTTCATTTTTCCTCAAAATTTCCCACAGTCGAAAAAGGGCGTGGCCTCTGACTTTTCCCTTCAAGGTAGCACCTTAACACTCTTTGGAGACCTTCATGGGACCCATTAGAACACATTCCAACAATAAAACCTTTGTAAATAATTTTTGCACAGATGGTTTCATTTTTTCTCTTATAAGTGTGCTTCTCTTCTGTGAAAGTCTGAAAGAACGAGTGTGACTGTGTGCGTTCCTTCTTTGAAGAAACGTGCGTGTAATTTTCTTCTTTGAAGAAACGTTCGGGTGCTTTTCAGTTTCTTCTTTAAAAAACGTGCGTGCGCTTTTCTTCTTTAACTTGAAGAAACGTGTGCGTGCTTTTCTTCTCTGAAAAAAACATGCGCGTACTTTTCCTCTGAAGAAACTTGGGCGTGCCTTTCTGCTTTGAAGCATTCGTACACGTGCTTTTCTTCTTTTAAAAAAACGTGCGCGTGCTTTTATTCTCTGAAGAACGGCTTGTGCTTTTTTGAAGAAACGTACTGCGCGTGCTGTTCTTGTCTGACGTCGTCAGACCCATTATCTGCGAGTCGTGGCGTTCGAAGACCAGTGTTTCGACAAGGAGAAGGGTTTGAGGAAGTACTGTGAGGAGTGTCAGGACCCTAAGATGGAGCATGTGGTAGGTTGGGAGTTGTCTGAGTACGGGAGGAATGAGGACCCTTCCTGTGCCTCCCTCAATGCAGAGTTCTCCCACTACTGTGGGGCGGTCTCAGACCTCCAGCTGTCACACGAATACACGGACATTAACTTCAGATACCTCAGCACTCCGGAGGCTGTGACAATCAGGAAACTCATACAGAAAATGAAGTGGGGATGATCTCGGAATGCGCATAGAGGAATACCTTGTTATTTTCTTATGACTGAATGTTAAAGATCATCGTCAATTTCTTGGGATAAAAGAATTAAAAAAGTTTTTGATAATGGTCTGGTTATTCTAATTCTATTTCTAAGCTTCTAAATCTATTCTAATTTCTAATTCTTCGAACATTTATTTGACTCCCCATAACTCCATAACAATTATTGATAATTCCAATTAATGAGAGTTGAATATATTATGAAACTGAACATCAACATGGAGGTTAACCATTAGTATTTGCCATTAATTGTGATAGAACAATACCATACTCATTAAAATTTATTAGTTTATGTAGATGTGGGTGTACAACTACAGGTTCTTCGCATTTACAATTGCCGATATAACATTTGCTGTTTGCATTTAATGACATGACCTCTGTTGGTCTCAGGTGAACTTCATAATCATTTCAGTGAACTTCATATGAATTCAACGGAGTTCAACACAGTTCAACGGAATTCATCTCGAAATTCATCCCGTAATTCACTTTAAGTTTAATGAACTAGTTCATTTATATATGAATTCATATGCACCTCCATTGAAAAATATTACATTCTTTGCATGGTGATGGAGCCTCATGGTACAATTAATATCAATATTGCTTGCTGCAATCCATAGATTAACCCAGGTCCCTTCGATAGGCCAGCTGCCAGTGCCAAGAGTTTGAAGATCATGATAAGATCCAAGTACGTCAAAGTCTCAATTCTTCTGATTCTCACACTGTTTGTGGTGTTTGAGCTGGACGAAGACCTGCTGAGACGCATCTTTGGGATGTCTCCAGGTGGAGGCCTTAACAAGGCCCGGGCCAGCAGGCAGGAGTCTGTGAAGAGCAACCTGCTGTTCCTGAAGACGCACAAGACAGGCAAGCAGCTCGACTCTGGGGGGGACTCTTCTGCCTGTACGGTATCAGGAAGAGTTCAACTTCGTGCTCTTCCCCTACACCAACAGACTCGATGACGTGACGACACAGGACATAGGCGCCTCATACCCACCCAGACCGGGACTCAACTACAACATGCAGGTCCAACACGCAGTCTTTAACCGGGACTTCGAGCACGCAGTCCTGCCCAAGAACAGACCTTCTACACGACTGCGGTGGTCTGCCATCGGTAGCTTCAAGTCCTCCTTCGTTTTCTTCGGCCACGAGGAGAAGCTGAGGCAGCAGTACGGCAGTGTGGAGCAGTACCCGTTCGATGAGCTGGCAGATATGTATCTGGAGGAAGTGTGTCAGGAGTACAAGTTGAGTGACAAGTTGGAGTTAGGGGAGGGCTGTCTGCACATCAACTCAGCAGCCAGTAATCTGGGCTGGAAAACCTTCACTGCAAAGATGCAGGACTACACGATACAGGAGCGGATTGACGCGTTTATCGGAATGCTGGACGAGGAGTTCGATCTGGTCATGATAACGGAGAGGATGGACGAGTCCCTGGTGGTGTTGAAGGAGTTCATGCGCTGGAGGATGGGGGACATAATGTTCCTCAGCCAGAAGACAACCGCCAAGAAACCAAACACTGACCTCTCAACACGGACCGAGCAGAAAATCCTCCGGAGGATGGCCATCGTCGATCAGATCTTCCGGCATTTCGACGCTAAACTCAGCAGGCAAGTGGCTGAACTGGGCCAGGAGAAGATCGTCCAAGGCGTGGCTAACTTCAGATCGATGAGGCAAGCGTTCGAAGACAAGTGTTTCGACAAGGCGAAGGGTTTGAGAAAGTTCTGCGAGGGGTGTCAGCACCCCAATATGGAGCATGTGGTAGGTTGGGAGTTGTCTGAGTATGGGCGGAATGAGGACCCTTCCTGTGCCTTCCTGAATGCAGAGTTCTCCCAATACTGTGGGGCGGTCTCAGACCTCCAGCTGTCACACGACTACACAGACATTAACTTCAGATACCTCAGCACTCCGGAGGCTGTGGCCATCAGGAAACTCATACAGAAAATTAAGTGGGGATGATCTCGGAATGCGCATAGAGGAATACCTTGTTATTTTCTTAATCTTATGACTGAATGTTAAAGATCATCGTCAATTTCTTGGGATAAAAGAATTAAAAAAGTTTTTGATAATGGTCTGGTTATTCTAATAGTAATTCTATTTCTAAGCTTCTAACTTTCTAAATCTATTCTAATTTCTAATTCTTCGAACATTTATTTGACTCCTCATAACAATTATTGATAATTCCAATGAAATTAATGAGAGTTGAATATAATTATGAAACTGAACATCAACATGGATGTTAACCATTACTATTTGCCATTAATTGTGATAGAACAATACCATACTCATTTAAATTAATTAGTTAATGTAGATGTCATTATTCGTGTTCTTTTCCGTGCCTCTTCATATCTTAGAAGCCAATTTAACTTAATCATTCCACCCATTTTCTATTATTTTCATATTTCAGCACCGCGTTTATCTATTCCATTTATCATTATTTCCTATTCCTTTCCAGTTCCATTCTAAAATAGTTTGTAACTAGACTGTCTTTTCCGTCCGACTATCACTATCTTAGGGCCGTAACTCTTTAAAAAACAACTCACCCTCTCAGCACTAAGTTTGCTTTCGAAATTCAATGACATTGTTTATATAGGAGCAAATTGATCACACGTATGGCGACATTTAACTTACCAGTATTTTATTATTCGTGTTCTTTTCCGTGCCTCTTCATATCTTAGCCAATTTAATCCTATTCCACCCATTTTCTATTATTTTCATATTTCAGCACCGTTTATCTATTCCATTTATCATTATTTCCTATTCCTTTTCCAGTTCCATTCTAAAATAGACGGTAACTAGACCGTTCCTTTTTCCCGTCCGACTATCACTATCTTAGGGCCGTAACTCTTTAAAAAACAACTCACCCTCTCAAGCACTAAGTTTGCTTTCGAAATTCAATGACATTGTTTATATAGGAGCAAATTGATCACACGTGTATGACATTTAACTTACCAGTGTTTATTATTCGTGTTCTTTTCCGTGCCTCTTCATATCTTAGCCAATTTAATCCTATTCCACCCATTTCTATTATTTTCATATTTCAGCACCGTTTATCTATTCCATTTATCATTTCCTATTCCTTTTTCCAGTTCCATTTCTAAAATAGACGGTAACTAGACCGTTCCTTTTCCCGTCCGACTATCACACTATCTTAGGGCCGTAACTCTTTAAAAAACAACTCACCCTCTCAAGCACTAAGTTTGCTTTCGAAATTCAATGACATTGTTTATATAGAACAAATTGATCACACGTGTATGACATTTAACTTACCAGTGTTTATTATTCGTGTTCTTTTCCGTGCCTCTTCATATCTTAGCCAATTTAATCTATTCCACCCATTTTCTATTATTTTCATATTTCAGCACCGTTTATCTATTCCATTTATCATTATTTCCTATTCCTTTTCCAGTTCCATTCTAAAATAGACAGTAACTAGACCGTTCCTTTTCCCGTCCGACTATCACTATCTTAGGGCCGTAACTCTTAAAAAACAACTCACCCTCTCAAAATTGATCACACGTGTATGACATTTAACTTACCAGTGTTTATTATTCGTGTTCTTTTCCGTGCCTCTTCATATCTTAGCCAATTTAATCCTATTCCACCCATTTTCTATTATTTTCATATTTCAGCACCGTTTATCTATTCCATTTATCATTATTTCCTATTCCTTTTCCAGTTCCATTCTAAAATAGACAGTAACTAGACCGTTCCTTTTCCGTCCGACTATCACTATCTTAGGGCCGTAACTCTTTAAAAACAACTCACCCTCTCAAGCACTAGTTTGCTTTCGAAATTCAATGACATTGTTTATATAGGAGCAAATTGATCACACGTGTATGACATTTAACTTACCAGTGTTTATTATTCGTGTTCTTTTCCGTGCCTCTTCATATCTTAGCCAATTTAATCCTATTCCACCCATTTTCTATTATTTTCATATTTCACCGTTTATCTATTCCATTTATCATTATTTCCTATTCCTTTTCCAGTTCCATTTAAAATAGACATATTCAGACCGTCTTTTCCTGTCCGACTTTCCTTCCGTCTTTTAAAACAACTACCCTCTCAAGCACTAAGTTTGACATTGTTTATATAGGAGCAAATTGATCACACGTGTATGACATTTAACTTACCAGTGTTTATTATTCGTGTTCTTTTCCGTGCCTCTTCATATCGTCCTATTCCACCCATTTTCTATTATTTTCATATTTCAGCACCGTTTATCTATTCCATTTATCATTATTTCCTATTCCTTTTCCAGTTCCATTCTAAAATAGACGGTAACTAGACCGTTCCTTTTTCCCGTCCGACTATCACTATCTTAGGGCCGTAACTCTTTAAAAAACAACTCACCCTCTCAAGCACTAAGTTTGCTTTCGAAATTCAATGACATTGTTTATATAGGAGCAAATTGATCACACGTGTATGACATTTAACTTACCAGTGTTTATTATTCGTGTTCTTTTCCGTGCCTCTTCATATCTTAGCCAATTTAATCCTATTCCACCCATTTTCTATTATTTTCATATTTCAGCACCGTTTATCTATTCCATTTATCATTATTTCCTATTCCTTTTCCAGTTCCATTCTAAAATAGACGGTAACTAGACCGTTCCTTTTTCCCGTCCGACTATCACTATCTTAGGGCCGTAACTCTTTAAAAAACAACTCACCCTCTCAAAAAATTACCCCTTACCAACGGACTTCTTTATTAACCTTTTAATTTATTTCCTTGTGTTTAAATCAAATGCTGTTTCTGTTGCTTGTTTGAGACGAATTTCGTTTTGGTCACACATATAAAAGATCAAAGACAAGCCTTGGAAAATAGCTGATGGGTTTAAATCCCGAAAGACCACTAAAGAAAAGCAAATAGGAAAAGGATGAGTGTTTTTAACGCATTTTTAACCTCTTATTTTCTTATCTTATTTTTTCTTTTAATATTTTTAATATCTACTTAGTACTCACTTACTGTGGGGGGAGGGGGTTGCCGTCGTGGCCAGGACGGAAGTAATCAATTTTCCCCTAGTAAATAATAATTAATTTTGGGAAGGGTTAGCAGCGATTGAGTTTCATCGAGTATGCGCCCGGCGGCATACGCCATGCACGCTATAACCTAAATAATCTCCAACTACAGCGCTAGATATTTTATGTTATTTTACCACTTTCAAAACTACTGTGTACAATCAAATTCAGATGACAGGTACAACGAGTAGCAACGAATCAACTTCTTCCTGCTTTCCTGTTAACATACCAGTTTTCTACTTCATTTAGAGTATGCATTTTTTTCGCCACTAGGTGCCGAAGTATCATTTGTGGAATCGTTTTGTCTATCTTCTATAAAAATATATTAATTAAATTTTCATGACGGGTGCATTAATTCGCAATAATTCTTCTTACTTATTAGGAATAAGCTAATAGACTAAAAAGTATTCATTACATCAGGCAGTAAAATCGTTTATCTACTCATTTTTCTCGTCCGAACAACCAAAGCTATTCTCACGTATAAGACTCAGGATAGTTAATTTCTTCTAATCCAGTACAATCCTCCCGTAACGGGCGTATAAGCATATTTTTACTAGCTGTTTCTTTTTATAATCAGTCATAATTCTTTATCGCATCAACGCAACACTATATCTCATGGTTCGCTACGTTTAAAGTATCTTTTACTTAAATCATCACCATTTTAGGTGCCCTGACACAGTATGGAAATTATTAATATCTTTACTTAAGAATTGTCTTAACGATGGGCACATTGGTGCAGTACCTCTTTTCGGCTTGCTAAGATTAATTATCGCTTTAATAATCTTCCACTCTACTTGATTAATGGGTTAAGGGCGTACGGGTAGGTTGGTAGGGCATTTTATCTCGAATATCTCTGTCATCCATAATACTCCTTATGATGATCATGGACATATACATGCTGGTGCAGCCTTTTTCCCGGCTAGTTTTGCCAATTTATCTTCAATTAGCATTGCTGAATTAATAGGTACCGATACTCCTCATGATGGGCGCAATGGCGCAGTATTTCATTGATTAACTATAATGGGCATTTGTAGAGTTTTTCAGCATTTTCTTGATAATGATATGCAGGGGTTGATATTCTAAACATTCACAAGCTTTTCCTGCTTATCTTTTTCAATAGACTAGCTAAGTCAAATTGGTAGTATTTTCCAATTAATTCAGAAGATTATTCGGAAAACATTTTAGAATTACAATAACAACACGCCAGAAAACTATACTGGTAGTCTCCCCATGGATGTGCCTGAACATGAATGACGATTGGGCACCCACAGTAGCTTGAGAAAATATGCTACGGGCGGTCGTGGAACTTTGGAATGAAACAAAAACAACGAAGGACCAGATTGATTCTCTTAGACATCATAGATGCATTGAACTCAGTTGACAATTGAAGCCTCGAAGAAGAGAAATCGCACTTATGGCTAAGACTACCAGTCTCAACGAGTATACCAAAAGAAATTAGGGAAATACAATGGAAAACAAAAACAAAAACACAAATGAAAAAACACAAATCAACAGTTTGGTCGTCTGTCTTTAATTTGAACTTTTGCACACCGTTCTTCCTACTTCATAGCTACGTCAAATACCTATTTCGTCTAGAATTCTCATAATACCCCAGATTTCTCATAAGTTCACGGCCCATCTTGAAATAGATTGAAGTAGTGGAGGTTTACTTAGATTTTGTCTTGGACTTAAGGCATTCTTTTATAATTAGTGCACTGTCATGATAGGCCTCCTCATTATTATATGTGGCCCTCTCAACATGATCATCACTATCACCTAATAAATGCCTTTTTACGTTGGTTTTCCTAGTATTGGTATGTTAACAGCTTCCTATTCGACCAGTTACTCTTTCTCTTGTTCCAGCTTCATCGTAATCAGAGACTGTCCGCCAGTCTAGAGAGTGTGGCGACTCTCCAGGTAATTGGTTCTCCTTTCCGGCATTGGATAACACTCCTAAAAGTCAACACTGGGCGCAAGACGCAAGAAAAGGGAAGGGAACCGATGTAATGGGTGGAATTTTTGCTGACTTTAGGGATACATATAGATGTAATGGGCGCTTAGACGCTAGTGTATCGTAATAGAATACACTCTTAGACCAGCAAATGTTCTTAAATTTATAAACCTAAATTATGGAGTATTTCGATATGGGGGAACCAACGGGGGAATGGGGAAACAAATTGGGAAATAAAAGGGGGTACAAAGATTGTCCGACGTTGTCTGACCCCCTCGCTGGGGAAAACAACGTTTGACAATACAAGGAGAGTATTCCATAACCAAGCACCTTGCCAAAAAGTCCACCAGGACTTCGGGGGCGCGTTTGCTCGATGTACCAAAAAAAAAAAAAAAATAATGTAGATGTGGGTGTACAACTTGAACTACAGGTTCGCACAGGGTCAGGTTCTTCGCATTTACAAATTGCAAGTGCAACAGAATTTTTACAGTCAATAGGTTGTACTTCAAACTATGTCTTTTTAACAGCTAGGCCAAACACGTTTTCGGCAGATGAGCACCTTGCAATCGGCGCCGATCAGCGCTGATCGGCGGTGGGTTGGCGTTGATCAGCACCGATTGCAAGGTGCTCATCTGCCACGTTTTCTTGGTGATCGTGAACTTGTTGAAATCTCTTTTGTTTATCGTATCATTTAACGTTTTAAACTTGCCCTATAAAATCTTTGATCGTTATTTTTAAGGTTTAAATCAAATATTTGTTTAGATTAGGGATCGTTCACATATTACGTAATCAATTTTGGCTGATTTCAACCCCCCTCCCCCTCGTAATCAAGGTTACAGTAGTTGTATTTGTTACAATAACATGCTTATATAACATAAAATTTGAAATGAAATAGTACTGTGTGAGCATCAATTGTCAAACGCAAGGAAACATTTCCATTAGACAGAGGGTATAAAGCCAACTTTCGTCGTTGTACCAATGGGTGTCTATATGCCTAACCATGGTGAACTCAGTGTAGATCCTTGCTGTACGGCATGTTAAACAAGGAATCGAAACTGAGGGGCTCCGTACAGGACATTGCTATTGCGACGAATGTGATTATACAAATAAGAGTTAGATGTAACGTAATCATTCTGAAACCCCCCCTCTGGCTCTAGGTGATTACGTAATATGTGAACGATCCCTTATCATCAATGATCTGCTTTATATTACTAAATTTTTGCCAATAATAATAATATTTTTTGACCGTGGCTACTGAGAAATAGAATGTGCCAAATCACAAATGGTTAACATGAAAATCATCATTCGTGTTTCGCCCTCCAAGCCCAACCATAACTTCTACATCCATTGTATGAACTATAACTTGCCCTTAAGTTGATTGTTCTTAAAGTTCTATTCAGTTCATAGCTCTACACTACACGCCCGTGAAGCAAGTATTGAGCATTGAGGTTATCGTAATAACCGTATCTTTACACACTTGCGGTGGAATAGGTACAAATCCAGTGCATTCAAAATCAAATTTCATAGCATTGATTATTGACACGTCAGTATCTCAGTATACAACGTAAATTGAAGTTTAACTTGTTATCGATTTGAACTTGTTATCGATTTGAACCTTTTTGTGAGGAGTCGAAGGTGCTTCGAATAAGTTATTTTTAAAGGGGTTCAATATAAATATCAGTAGGTAATGTATATAATTTAACTTTTATTGCATAATGCATGGACGTATTATTACTTAACATTCTTTGGCTCGAGCCATGCGTGATGGAGTCTCATGTAGCAATATCAATATTGATTGCTGCAATCCATCGATTAACCCTAGTCCCTTTGATAGGTCAGCTGCCAACAATTTGAAGATCATGATAAGATCCAAGTACGTCAAAGTCTCAATTCTTCTGATTCTCACACTGTTTGTGGTGTTTGAGCTGGACGAAGACCTGCTGAGACGCATCTTTGGGATGTCTCCAGGTGGAGGCCTTAACAAGGCCCGGGCCAGCAGGCAGGAGTCTGTGAAGAGCAACCTGCTGTTCCTGAAGACGCACAAGACGGGCAGCTCGACTCTGGGGGGACTCTTCTACCTGTACGGCATCAGGAAGAAGTTCAACTTCGTGCTCTTCCCCTACACCAACAGACTCGATGACGTGACGACACAGGACATAGGCGCCCTCATGCCACCCAGACCGGGACTCAACTACAACATGCAGGTCCAACACGCAGTCTTTAACCGGGACTTCGAGCACGCAGTCCTGCCCAAGAACAAGACCTTCTACACGACTGCGGTGCGGTCTGCCATCGGCAACTTCAAGTCCTCCTTCGTTTTCTTCGGCCACGAGGAGAAGCTGAGGCAGCAGTACGGCAGTGTGGAGCAGTACCCGTTCGATGAGCTGGCAGATATGTATCTGGAGGAAGTGTGTCAGGAGTACAAGTTGAGTGACAAGTTGGAGTTAGGGGAGGGCTGTCTGCTCATCAACTCAGCAGCCAGTGATCTGGGCTGGAAAACTTTCACTGCCAAGATGCAGGACTACACGATACAGGAGCGGATTGACGCGTTTATCGGAATGCTGGACGAGGAGTTCGATCTGGTCATGATAACGGAGAGGATGGACGAGTCCCTGGTGGTGTTGAAGGAGTTCATGCGCTGGAGGATGGGGGACATAATGTTCCTCAGCCAGAAGACAACCGCCAAGAAACCGAACACTGACCTCTCAACACGGACCGAGCGGAAGATCCTCCGGAGAATGGCCATAGACGATCAAATCTTCCGGCATTTCGACGCTAAACTCAGCAGACAAGTCGCTGAGCTGGGCCAGGAGAACATCGTTCAGGGCGTGGCTAACTTCAGGTCGATGAGGCAAGCGTTCGAAGACAAGTGTTTCGACAAGGCGAAGGGGTTGAGAAAGTACTGTGAGGAGTGTCAGGACCCTAAGATGGAGCATGTGGTAGGTTGGGAGTTGTCTGAGTATGGGAGGAATGAGGACCCTTCCTGTGCCTTCCTGAATGCAGAGTTCTCCCACTACTGTGGGGCGGTCTCAGACCTACAGCTGTCACACGACTACACGGACATTAACTTCAGATACCTCAGCACTACGGAGGCTGTGGCAATCAGGAAACTCATACAGAAGATGAAGTGGGGCTGATCTCAGAGTACATGGAGGCATAGATTGTCATAGGGAGATCCGCGGCGGGATCAAAGCCGGGAGTTTCAGTTACTTTTATTGCAGTTTTCATGCTTCCCATATGACGATCTGACATGGCCACGTCGTTATGAGTATGATCAGAATAATGACAATGGGGCCGAAAATTCACTACACAATGACGTGAATGCTGACGTTGATTGAGCTCATTAAGTCATTATGGAAGCTTGTTCTACTTCTATTTTGATTGCCATGGTCAGAGTCAGCTGAGAATACAGATCTAAAGATCCTTACTAGATCCACTGTCTATCTATTTCATATTCTTTACATGATTTCTATGGTATTGTCAAATGTCTTAATGCCAAATTTCTATGTTTAACCTGATCTTTAACTGTCCCTCCCGCTTGTAATTAGGGTTATTATCTTATCGAAGGGGTAAACCAATTAACAGACAAATATAATTTTAATACTAAACTAGTGCCATTAAAAATAGTATTACAAATTATTCAAAATTTCAATACAAGTTTTATAAACACATCAGTTGTTACAATATACAAGAAAGGTATAACAAATAAAAATTAAAAAGCGAACACGAAATGTTCTAATTGGTCCTAGGCATAGAGAAAAATTGCACCCAAACTTAAAAAAGAGATTTAACCACCTTATCAATGTTTGTTAACTCCCGTTTTGATATTAATTCTATGCGTCATTTCAATGCAACATAAACATGACAAGACAACATGAGGGAAGTTTTATAAAGATGACAAAGTTCTGTCATGCAATTTGAAAGGTTTTTAGGAAGGATTAGGTGCGTGCCACGGTATTGCCAAATCTGGGGGAAGTCTCTTGACCCTCTAATTAGCTAGCATCCCTAATTAGTGGTCAACCCAATTAATGACTTCTCGATCAGTGAGCTTCTTATTCAATGAGTCTCCTTAAATGTGGCTGCATGAGCTTCACTTAGACAACAATTGGAGTAAAACACGATGTTCTATAGACGAATTTCAAAGCTTTGTGGCATCATTATTTGGCGTGGATTCCAGCTGGAATGTCGACAACAGGATCTCGTTATCTGATGTCAGCTGAAAGGAACTTTTATTGTTGCAGGGGCAATATAACTGACGTCATCACAACATCGCATAAACACGCAGTGGGCCTCACAACATTTCTCTTAAAGCGGATCACAACATTTCTCATTCAGCGATCACAGCTCTTAACGCATTCATTCCACACACGCACGCTGCAACCTAACTTGGTACCTGGTCGGCGGGCCTGGGTCTGCCTAAAGTGGACGCACGCTGGGGTTTAGGCGGAGCCGAGCTATTGGAAGGGGTGCTTGGCAGCGTGGCGGCAGATCCTGGTGGCGGCCCATCATTGAGCGGAGGCGAACTACTAATCTCCGATCCGCCGTCAGTAAATAGCCGTTGTCTGAAATCAGTGTGATTCAGGGCTAGGGAAGCGGAGCAGCTCCCCCAGCTGAACACAGTACGCAATGGAGCCCGCAGCACACACTCGCGAAGTAGGCATGCAGTCATGCAACATAGAGCAGCAAATTACAGTAATCAATACACAGCAGCGATACACAGTAGCAACTAGTGTCGAAGCGAGGAGCACGGATTTCGTGACACATGTATTATTCGGACATGATTGGGGTACCGCCACCAGAATGAGTATAAAATTTCCTCGCCGAGGCTGAATCAGATGAGTTCCACGCCATACCTGTAGTCCACGGACGGTTTCCTCGGTTTGGGCGGGGCGCTGGTCGGCGTTAGAGCCTCCGATCCTCCGGCCCCTAGATCGTCTGAAGGCAGGGGGTCGGGTGCAGGCGGCAGTCCTCCGAAATCGAGAGTCAGGTCGATGGCGTCCATGTCGGCAGGAGGTGGCAATGGGGCGGCGTCCTGGCTTTCAGCTGCAGTGTGGGAGTCCGTGTTGGTGTCTTCGTCACTTAGAAATCCGAACTGTTCCTGAGGCAGAATGCAACATGGTAAATTCTTCGACCTTTATTAGGGGATGCATCGCATTAAATAATTTGATCTATAATTCCAAGGTTAGGGTGATCAGAAAATCAAGCAGAAAATGACTCAATATCATGAAAACGTAACATGTCCACTAACCCTGATGTTGGATGCCTCAGGCTCATTGGACAGAGCATCTAACGCCTCATCCAGCCACCCAGTATCACTAGCCTTGAGGGAGCCCTGTCCGTCCACCTCACTTCTGCTATCATTCCCTTCAGGATAACATTCCACCGGCACATGATCTACCACTTCCTCTTCCACCTCCGGCTCCACCTCCTGTCCCCCGTCCTCTACCACTCCTGCTTCCACTGCTCCCCCGTCCACCACTCCCCCGTCCACCTCAATGGTGGGAGTCTCTGTGATCTCGGAGTCCCCCTCCTCCTCCTCGGTGGTGGGCTGGTTGCTGATCACGGACGCTCGGACGGAGGACGCCTCGGACATGGTCCGGGTGGTGGACATGCTGTCGCTCCGCCTCATGAAGGAGGTGGTGTTGAAGGAGAGGTGGAGGGTGCTGGGTGCCATGGACACCGGGGTGTAGGCTTGCGGGGAGAGGTGCCCTATCTTCTGGTAGTACTTCTCCACACTCAGCTTGTTGTGGTTGTGTCGCTCTTCAAAGTCCTGCCAGGAATCAGGATAAATCTAATACCAATCCAAGATTCCATGTCAAATTAAATTGAGCATTTGATTTAATAACAGCCGATAGTGAATAGTCAGAGATTCAAGAACAAGCCAAGGACATCCGGTACAACTATTTGTGCCTTTTACGGATGGTAAAACTGCAAATGACAAACCTGGACTCTGTCCTCGTATTTCTTCTCTATCTTCTTCTTCTCTTGTTCGTATAGCTCAGTTCTCTCGTTTCGCTTCAATTCCTGAGTTTCCAAAACGTTCTTCTCGGCTTCAAGTTGTATAGCTTTGCACTTTTCCAAAGTCTCTGTTTTCCGAGTCTCAAAGTTGTTAATTTGCTCCGTCTGAATTTCTCTGACTTCTTTCCAGATCTCTGCTTCTCTGTCTTTCTGTTCAACTTTGAACTGGGAGAATGAAGCTGAATGAAATGTGACTTTTAAGTGATTTTGTTAGCTAGCAGCGTCAAAATCTGGTGGATAAAAAGATCACAAACATAAATGCAATTATTGAAACACTCAGGAATATTCGACTGCAGATGAACACCTTGAAATGACCAGCGCCAATCGTCGGTGTATCGGCGCCGATTGCAAGGTGCTCTTCATCTGCCGAAAATCTGAGTACTCCATTTCAAACGCAATTCCCCCCACCTGTTCAAGGTATTTCTTCCTTTCAGATCTACTGAGAAGAGACACGCTCTTGTTGACAACATCCAGTCTTCTCTTCTTGTCTTCCTTGATCTTCCTGGGAACGTTCTTCCGGTCTACTTCCTGCTGCTTCTGTAACTCATTCTCTTCAAGCGTCAGAGTCCTCAGAGTGAACTCTTGTTCCTGATTAGGGTGGTTAAAGTAGAGATTTTGAGTGGAGTTGCGGTTTCTCATTCTAATTGATGTTCCTGGGGGTGCGAGGGGTAGGATGTCTGCTGGGCCGGGGGGGGCTGCCTTACTGGTACATTTCTCGGTATTTAAAATCTTTCCCATTTTAAAGCCCTAGTTGGAGGGTATACACTGGACCATCAGCACTTAGCATTGAGTTTTATCATAGCATACTGTATTAGAATCGAATACTTAAGTATGTTTGTCACAATTTCAATACGCAGTGTTGACAGCCTCTATTTATATTTTATGTACATTAGGTATTTACAATAATTTTGCGGCAAAATAATAGTATTTCAGCACTAAACTGAAAAGTTTTGAAAATAATGTTAGATACCCCTCCCCTTTTAAAAAGGCAAAACTGAACCTCTTTCTCAAAAAATAAACTCATTGTAAACGAGTCATACTAAACACCCCGTGCTCAATTCAGGTTGGAGCCGATATAAGTCCGACGCCAACATTAGACAAATGTCAAGCCTGGACTGGCTTCACCTGCAATCCGGACATAATATTCTTATGAGCATGTTTCAACCAACCTTCTGATGTTTGACCTCGTTGTGGCTCCTCTGCATCTCAAAGTTGACACCTAGCTGCTCCAAGCCCAACTCAAACATCTTACTGCAGTAACTCATGTCAATCTCAAAGATGTCTTTGGCTCGCTTCAGGACTATTTCCCGGGTCACTTCCAAGTACTTGACTTCAAGTTCCAACATGGCTCTTTTCTGTTCTTTACCTGAAAGATGTGGTACATGAGACTCAACCTAGTGATTCCTACGGTTTTTGGTTTTGTTTGCTTCGTATTAAATCTCAATAAAGAACATTGAACAACTATAAGAACAACTACAAGAACATTAGGGTAAGATTCACTTGATATGGTCCCACGTACATTCCCAGAACAGTGGTATGGATTGTGGTATTGTAAAAGGTCTTCCCTTTCAGTTAAGGGATACGAGGGGCGATGCTTTCGACAGAAAGCCACCACAAAACACTGGTGCCCACATTTAAAAACAATGGCTTGCTGTTACTCCATGTTGTATTGTATTGTATTGTATTGTAGGTTCCCCAAACTCGGAAGTAAGGGGGACAGTACCCTTAAGGGCACTGCCAGCACTGGGGCCACGGGACACCACTTATAGCGACGGCAAGTTGCCACTGGTACCCACTGGGTGCTCTGGCTTTATTGGGAACAGCATTTCAGTGACATTGGCTTGGTGAACTTCACTGAGCAATGGGGTCAGGTGTTAGGCCAGACAAGCCGCCTTTACTGCTGCACACTACAGTTTGAGTCAACTATATCTCTGTCCAAAGCACAGAAAAATAGATTTACTCTCTCTGTCCACATTGCCATGGGTCAGTCAAAAAGTCATAAAGGTAAGTGTAGTTTTGAAGGCGTGAGCTGGGTTGCCTTCGGTAACATAAGTGTATTTAAAAAGTGGTACGGATTTCATTTTGAGTGGTGATTATCGAAATGTCAGGACCCTCCTGCTCTCCTTCCATTATTTTCTTGAATCAGCTGGTGTATCCTCGTCTTTTATTATTATTACCTTGTGTAGGTGTGCTTCTACGTTTGTTAGTTTTGTGAGATAGTGTTCTGTTGGGGGAAAGGCTTCTTTTTGTTATTTGTGGCTTTCTTTCAAAAATATTGGTGTTGTTGAAAAATTTTATCATTTTGTTGATTAGATGACTACTTTGCAGATCATCAATGCTATCAAATTGGTATTTGTTGAATATTTCTTTTCTTTTATTGATGGAATAAGAGCATTTACACAGTATATGATTTTGTTTCTAGGCAGTTCTCTTCCCAGTTGTAGTCAACGTATTTCATTATTTCTGTACAGTATTCACAGAGTTCATTATAACTCTGTTTTTGTTTTTGTCATGTGATAGTTTAGGTTGTTATGATTGGATAATATTTTAATTAAAGTACTTATTTTCTCATAGTTTAGTGTTAAGATTTTGTTTGTCATTTTATTTGTCCTGTATTTATAAGCTTTAACTAAACCAGATGTAAGTATCTTAGCCTCACAGCTTATATCACTATATATAAATCTGTTTTCTATTGATCTATGGTAGTGTTTGTTAATGATATTAATAAATGTTGTGAATGGTGCTTTTATTATATAGCGGATTTGATACTCTGTTTTAGGGAACCTTTCTTAGCAAGGTAGTCAGCTATTTCATTTCCTTCATGACCTTCGTGGCCAGGTATCCAGTTGAGATTGACTGTGTTATTTCCTCCCAGCTCATTAAAAGTGAGTTATGGCACATTTTTATTAATTCATTTTTGTATGTTTGTTCATTAGAGACTTAAGTACTGCTTGTGAATCTGAGTAGAATTCGATATTTAAATTACTTAAGTTTTTGTTTCGTATGATTTCGCTAGCTTTCCATATGGCAATTGCTTCTGCTTGGTAAATGCTGGTGTGTGTTGGGAGTGGTTCTGCTACCTCATTTATTTCTTCTTCACTGAATGTTATACCGATTCCTGTGTTGCCTTTTTTCATTTTTGACCCATCTGTGAAGATTAGAAGGTTTGATTCACATTCTTTCACTTGTATACTGTCCCTGTTTTCAATGTTGATTTTGTATGTTTTGTTTAAGATTGAGAAAAGACTAATTTTGTCTGAAATTGGGTTTGGGTCAATTTTTATCACATTTTTTAATTTCCAATCAATTATTTCTTGTGTTGATTGTATTTTTTCATTTTTATAGTTATTCATGTTCCAGAGATCTAGAGACATAGTTAAGTAATATAGTGCAACATTTTCAATGTACATTTGTAAATATATTTAACTAAGTAAGAGATTACTTTTAGAGGATTAGTAATCTGATACAGTATTATTTATTTATTTTTTTTAATTTTGTAAATATACTTGTATATCATTTAAACTAATTAAGGTTAATTAATTAATTATTTCTTGATTAATTAATTATATTCTTATGCATATTTGTACTAGTTATTTGTATATAATAATAATAATAAATTGTCAATTAGGAACACTGCTTTTAAGGCAGGCTTATACTCAGCAGTGTTTAAACCAAACTGAAACCAAAAGTGAGAGCCAAATAATTCACAATATCCAAAAACTTGTGCCTTTCACAAGGCCAAAAAGTGAGTGAAAAAGTGTGCATCTAAGTGAATGAAAATAAATTATAATTTAACTCTAAGTGGTAGAATGTACTATGAAAGCACAAATGGCAAAGAGTATTACTTAGTCAAGTTCATAGTTTCTTCTATAGAAAGGTTGAAAAGATATGTTTTCAAAAGTTTTTTGAAGGAATCAGTGTTGGATGCAGTTGTTTGAAAACTTTAGGACCAATGATTGAAAACTTTAGGACCAATGAAAGATAGACTTCGTTGACCAAGGCTAGTGTTCCTGGCTGGAGTTAACAATCTTAGGACATAGTGTTTAACTTGACAAAACTGTTTTCTACAATCAAATTTAAGTTATAATGATTCGTAGAGGATTGTACAGATTCAATTTATTCTATGTTTTTTGAGTAGTGAAATTTAAAATTTTGGCAGAGCTTCTGCAGGGCAAAGAAGCCCTACTTCAAACTGCTGAACAAAATTCCCCAATATCACTTGAATTTAGTGTGACAGATTGGGACCTCACTGGTAGATCTGGAGGATTTTTTAGTTCTCATCCGGCTGAAAGCACAAAGAACTATTGACTTTAAGAGAAAAGACTAATGGCTGATACAGCGCTAGTCTGTTAGGTTGCACATTGTTCTTATACTCCAAGAGCATAAGTTGGCAGCCTACTTGTTGCTTCTTGGTCTTAACGCACCATCGCTGTAGTATTAGCAAGCTAATCTACAGACTACGGCCTCGGGAGCAGCAACGAAGCTCCGTTCCAGGGAATCTCACCGATGTTCTGATTTAACGGTATGGTGCCCGAATCATCAGAACCTTACTCCATGTTACGGAGCCTTATTTTGCGCGCGCCTCTTCACAAATGAGGCAATTTAACATTTGCCAGGCCAATGTTATTTTTTGTGACTTTTCGGAGGAAACTGCGGATGCCTAGCATGTGGTAAGGTTTGCTGCGAGCTTACTACTTAGTTTAATAAATTTCATGCCCATGTAGCTTGAGTGACCGATAGCCCACTATCGTACAAGTAATTATTTGCATTCATGGAACTGAATAATCAGCGAGTAGTCTATTCTATTTCGCAGAACATAACATGCCCGCTGCGATATTTCCAACGTGTTCACTAACACTTCTCATTGTTAGCAACTGACGTTTCTAACTCAGGTAATTTGTAGAATCGCCCTTATTGCCATGTGTTACGAGTGATACTAAATCTAATAGTTACGTCCTCTTTGAGTAAATTGCCCTCCAATGTTGTTGCAGGTAAACCCTAACAAATTTGATGTCATAATGAATAAACATGCGCCAAACGGGCTCGAGAGCTTATAATGTGTATGACTAATCCCTTATTCCCTTGGACCAACCCTTAGTTTTTATCAGAAAATACGTCAAGCACAGACGGTTATTTTCTGCAAGTTCCACACTCACTCAGTTCTTCGTGTTCCTCGCAGTGCCTGAGCCGCTGATCGTTCTCTGACTCCAAAGGTTCCAGGGTAGGTTCAATGCCACGCTTTAACGACCTACAGGATGAGAGGAGGGTAGTAAGTCGATGACATTCTTAATCAGCTTCACCTGGTTCTTGGAAAGTGCAACAGGTATTACACTTGGATGGAATAGTAATTTGACTTGAGCTCTCCTGCGCATGCCATATTTTGATGGGCAAGAGGGCGTTATGAACTGCCGTTTTGTGAAAATGTGCAGTTCAACTTCATCTTAATGCAAGTAGAAATGACACCCTAAAGATAAAGACACCCTAAAGATAAAGAATAAAGATAGAAGATTTTAGTTCTACTGCAACCAGTAGCACTACCGACCGCTTTGTAAGTTTATTCTGGGCTGCGTGTTCCTTGGCCAGCTTCATCTTCTCCTTCTTCAACTTATCCACCAGCGCGTTGAACTGCAAACTGTGCTCCTTCTCTTTCTTCTCCAACTCCTTCTTCCTGAGAATTAACTTTGAGTTTGACTAAAATGTAATAAATAAAAACTGTGAATCTTTAAATAAACTGTAATCTGTAGGTTGAGATGATGAGGAATTTCACGCATTGCAACAAGGTAATAAGCCCAGAAATCCTCAAAAATTCATCACTAAGCAAAAACTTGGACACAGTATGATGTGTTTGGTTTTGCCTAGTTGTAATATCGAAACCTGTCTTTATGCGTTTTGTCAAGCGATGCGTTACATGCTTTCTGAATGGCATCTGTTTCGCTTTTCTGGGTTTTTATCATGTCATCCCTTTCTCCCTTCCACTTGTGCATCATCTTCTTTTGGTCCCGTAGTTCAGAGTTCCGTAGCATGTTGTATTCTCGTTCCACCTCTTTCCTGAGGAAAAACAAATATCAGTTTAATTTTTCATTTTCAAAACTTCAATTTAAATCACAGCAAGTCGGGAAAGATTAAGACCATCTCCCTTAAAGTTAATCTTATATTAAACAAAGTTTCAGCTGTGAGATCTCAACTTCGAATAAACTCAGTACCTGAGTTTAAAGACTTTCTGCGCGTAGGAGGTCTTGGTCTCATCATCGATACTGATGATGTCCTCAGTGTGCCGGACTAGTTCCTCTCCGTCTATCACAAACTTACGGGACCTAGTCCTCCGATACATCTGGAGAAAGGGTTGGATTGTTGAAATGATAAGGAAGGGATTGAAATAGGAGGGAAACATGGGATGATTCAGATTGGGGTGATTCAGATGGGATGATTCAGATTGGGGCAGGTCATGTTCAAAGAATGAACTGTTAAGTGGGATGAGTGATTAATCATTGATGAACAAAATATGAATTGCATAAAATGAAGGAAACGGGCTTGGGTTGCGGTCATTTTTAAACCAACGCAGACGTTAATAAATTCAAAAAAGCGTTTTTCTCTGCTACTCACAAGCTCTTCAAGGCATTCCTTAATAAACGCTTCCATTACTTCCGACCCGGTATCACAACAACTAATAAATACCAACGACGAGCTACGAGAGAAGGACAAATATTCACACTCAAATATCCGGAATAATATTGTTGTGCTTACCGGCGACTGCTCCAACTATATAAAATGAGAAATATGTCACATTAAACACTTGCAGTGCAGCATTTCAATGTATTCCCGGCCTGACCTGCCAACCTTCCCTTGACCTGCCAACCTTCCCTTGACCTGCCAACCTTCCCTTGACCTGCCAAGTGCCAACCTTCCCTCCCAACACACCTTCTCGTTGTCGTCATTCTGTGGTATTTGTAGGTACGTGAGACTGGAGTTCAGGTTTAGTTCCGAGTTCTGCTTCAACATTCCCGCTTGTGTTGCCAATCCTGGTCCTTCAGTCTGGAGGAAGCGGTAGGATGAGTAGGGGGAGTGAAGAGAGGTGAGGGAGTGGAGTGAGGTGAGGGATGGATTTGTGGAGGTGAGGGAGTGGAGCGAGGTGAGGGATTGCGTAGTGGTGAACAGTTGCTCGGTGGTTTGGGAGTTAGAGGGTGGAGAATTGAAGTGCTGTGGACTGACATGATCCAATTTCATGTCCTCTGGACAAGAGCGCCGAGAGTTGGCACGATGTTTGTTGGCATTCCTTGGCCTCATGTACTGATGTGGAGTACTGCTGTTTTGTGGACTGGCGTGTTGTGGACTAGCGTTTGGTGGGTTGGTGTGCTGAGGATTGGCGTGTTGTGGATTGGCGTGCAGTGAGTTGGCGTGCTGTGGGTTGGTGTGCAGTGGGTTAGCGTGCAGTGGCTTGGTGTGCTGAGGATTGGTGTGCTGTGGATTGGCGTGTTGTGGGTTGGCGTGCTGTGGGTTGGTGTGCTGTGGATTGGCGTGTTGTGGACTGATGTGCAGTGGACTGTTGTGGTGAGGAATGGTGTGCTGTGGGCTGATGTACTGGGAAATTGTGTGCTGTGGACTACCGTGTTGTGGACTGGATAGTAGTGGACTGATGTGGTGGGGAGTGGTGTGCTGAGAACTGATGTTTTGAGGAGTGGTGTACTCCGTACCTGCCAGCTCAGGATTAGCGTGATTCGTGTCAGTTTGCAGTTGCTGTTGTGAAGAGGTGAGCAGTTGAGCAGGGAAAAAGATGGGTGTCTGGGTTTCAGAGTCTTGCACACTGAGTGGTTTGGAGACGACGGGGTTTGATTGGTTGAGATCTTTTGAGAAGGTGGGAGTAGGTTGCTGAGGTTTTGAAGTGAATGGAGAGGAGCTGTGAGTTTTCCCTGAATTATCACCACTTCTAGAACACGTTCGTGGGTTGGATGGAGTGAAGTCAATGTTGGAGTGAGTGCTACTACATGGCTGGTCTTCTGGATCGTTCTGCGATGAAATAGTGGTTTAATTCTATCGTTTCTGTGAGTTATAGTGGTGAGTTTGTTGGTTTCAATCTAGTATTTTGATTCGTTCGTATTTAAGACGAAAAAGAACAAGTAAGCTGGGGAGAACACGTAATAATCAAGTTACCTCGAGTTGTTCTGCTGCCTCAGGAGGTAGCACTGATATTCCAAACTTAGGGGTTTTCTTCACAGACTGATTGCTCATAGCTCGCATCAGGGCTTCTTTTGGAAACTCATTGTCAAGATCACCATCTGGAAAAAAGAACAACTTTCAACGGCTGTGAAATTGTAAATTAGAGGATCCAGCCCTCGCCGTGGTACAAATAAAATTGCAGGTTTATCAATTATCATTTACTTTCTATTTCTATTCACTTTCTATTTCTTATTAGTTTATTCATCAATTTCACAAGAATATTATAACGACAACTCGAACTATGTTCTCTCAGGATTTTACAAGAATAGATCCCCTTTCCCACCTTCGTTGGCATCGTCCTCGTTGTTCTCCCTGGCGCCCTCCTCCTCCTCGATCTTCTCCTCTATTGGGGCAGTGACCTCTGCGATATCCATCCGCAGAGCCTTGTTATCCTTCACTCCCGCTAGCCATTTGTGCTGGGGGAGGAGGCTTGGGTGAGATGGTGAGGCAGAGAATTTTAGGGGAGAGAGGGGTGGGGGATGAGGTTAAAAGAGGGGTGGAGATGGGGAGAGGGATGGGGTGGAGACTTATAGCGATTTGTGCTGAGGAGGCTTGGGTGAGATCATGAGGCAGAGAATTTTGGCTGAGAGAGGGGTGAGCCGTTAGGGAAGAGGTTGGGAAAGGGGTGGAGATGGGGAGAGGGATGGGGCGGAGATTTGTGCTGAAGGTAGGAAACTGGAGTGAAGCAGAGAATCGTGGCTGAGAAAGGGGTGATATGGGGAGAGGGATCGAATGGAGACTAGCCACTGGCTATTTAATTTGTGCTGGGCCATAGGTTGAGGCGGGGAAAAGGGGAAGGAATTGGGAAGGGGCAGAGGAAAGGTTGTTATGGAGAGAGAGGTGGGGTGGACAAAAAGTGAGAAGTTTGAAGAGGTAACAAAGGTATAATGGTTAAGGAAGCAATACAATTTATCTATTTTTGAATAGAAAATAAACGAGATGATGACCACGATAAGCGATGAAGAACAGTAAAACGGGAAGGGCTAAAACAGTAAACAGGTAAACTGGATTTCCCAATGAGTACAAATAACGAAGTACAGTTTTTAACAAGCTCTATGATTCACAGATAGGTGAATATTCAATTTACATCTTCGACATGAAACCATATACCTTTCCAGGTCACATACATCGCATCCGATTGATAACAGAGAAAGGATAACAAAACGTACAATATCTCACAGCAGCGTACGAGGTTGTCATATAAAAATCTCATTACCGAAATGAGATTTTTCCAATCACATACACAAATAAAAGGAGACAAATTATAGTGCCTTGGCCTAAGATCAAGCTTGATCGAGTTTCAAAAGATACACGGCTCAGTGGCTCACAAAGCACGTACGGCATCCATGTGAATATGCATTGCTATAAAACATTTTATTACAAAACACGCTACGAGGATTGAGGAAGTAGTTTAACAGAGCTTCATTCCACGAATTCAGATCCGAGTACTAAAAGAGGTCGCGTAGGATTGCCGCGCTCATGTGTATTGTTTAAGCCGGTACAAGTATTTCCGCCGCTCAGAATGGCAGGTAACAGGAGCCAGGACGGTAATTCAGTTAGACCAACGGGAAATGTAATAACAATAGTGTACGTAGTACCCTGTATAGTGTGTACAATGTGCATGGGGCTGTGGTGTGTAAAAGTACAAATGTTACAGTTTTTATTGTACAGTGCAGCGTACTGTACATAATACACAGTACATCGTACATTCCACACTGTACAATGTACATTCCACACTGTACATTGTACATTGGACTACGTGGAATATGAGTGACTTAATATAGGGAACCCATAATAAAATTCATCTTGTATACAGCAAATACCACCATCTTAATACCTATTTCCCAAATGAAGTATGCATAGGCCATAGCAGACTCACGCATAACGTGAAAATAAACAAATATTCCACCGACAAATAAACAAATAAATGCCCAGCAATCGTGGTCCACTACACACAAATGGCTGTAACACTAGACCACAATCACACAATTTTAATAGAATCAACAGTCATTATCTATGACATAGCGAAACCCAAGCATAAGGTTCGCATTTGAGTTCACATAGCATTTAATTTGAATTTAAAATCAATTTGAAAGCTACCTACGTGAAAATTTAAGGGTTTGCTGGTGGAGATGATAAAAATAGAAAATTATTTAATCTATTAAATTAACGATTCTATAATTGGAGCACGGGCAGACCATATTATAAAACTTAAAAGGGGTATTTGTATGTATGTTGAAATGCCAAGCAATGAGTGTGTCTGGAGAAATTTCGTATGGGAAAAGGCAGACACAGGGCACTGAAAAAAACATACCGACATTTCTGCTTTGTTAGTCATGTCGGGGCTTTACTTGGAGGGTGCACAAGATGACGTATATTATAAAGTGGCTTCTATATTCTTTCAAAGAGAGATGGTAATTAGTAGGGCATTCATTCAGTGATTTGTTCTAATGAGTCAAGACTCCACTGAAATCAGTAAACAAACCCAACCAAATCCCTAAATCCTCTGTTAAGAGCTACACAGTGTCTAGTGAGCTGCAGTCTGTAAAACAGAAGTAGTACAAGAGTACTACAAAGACTAAATTCCGGGCAATGTAACAAACAAAATACCAAGTCAGGCGGCCTCATCGGATCACAAGGGAGGCTTCAAGACTGCGAGGACAAAGTTTACAAAATGAATCAAGGTCTTGACTCTTATTAATAATAACCTTAACTAAAGCACACATGGTATAAAAGGTATATCAAAGTATTGAATGTACAGTGTGAAATGTATAGTGTATACTGAAGGAGTTTTACCAGAGTGAGAAACGTCAGTTATCACATATAGAAGGTACAGGGAATGAAAGATAAACCCAGTGTTCTCCTGGTATCTTGATTTCAACCTCAAATTATAATTACAGAACAGAGATAAGGTAAAATGCCCATATGGCAGCCCTACATATAAGGACTTCATTATCATGTGTCGGTGCGACCATATCAAGTTACTTAGTTATAAACCAACTGATAAATTGACCTTGACGTTAAAATCTAATAAGAAATGACATCAAAGAGGTAAAATGAGACCTACAAAACAGCAAAAACGCAACCACTTCTGTTATTCTTGGAAAAATCGTGATAATTTACCAAAACTGTATGAATTCGTGAAGAGCAAACATGAGTACATCCATGTTCAGAATATGACACCACCTTTCGTCCTTAATCATTTACATTTCATGGGTAATTTCACGGGTGATTGAGCCGTTGGTAACCAATACCACATGGCGCAGTAGTAGAGTTACAAAGAACAGTAGTTACAGTACAAGTCACTACAGTAAGACATTTGGTAATAGTGGTTCAGAAGATGAACTCAGAAGACCAGCTGCTCCCTCCCCCGCCTTTTATTATCAGGACCCCTGACGGAAGACTTAAGTCAAAACGGACTGAAGTCAAAGTTGCAACGACAATTGATATGGCGTGACATGAGTAAAAATGAGAACATTCTGCAACACTCTGCTCTTCGAGAAATGAGGGCAGTTATTGGCTATTACTGGGTCAAAATCGAATACTAAGACCGAAACAAAAATAATACAGGCCGCTGAAGAACTAACAAATTATCAACTTATAGTACATACGCCGTCGAAACCGAAAATAATTCAATTTTTCCAAAAATGGGCAAAGACTGCGAGCAAATGTCAAAACCGAGCGAATGTAAGAACTCAGCAATATTCCGGTTAGCAGCTGAGCATTATAATATAGAATAGTAGTAAGCTCTACAAAGTACGCTTGTATAACGTAATGCACTTAACACTGGACAGATTCTAACTTCTAACATGAGCAGGACTCGGCGTTGATGGACAAAAACCATATTACACTCCTGTAAAACTACACCCAATAAATCCTTGAACTCTCCTCTATATCATGTTATGGCTAGGTAGGTGATGGTGAGAAAACAGACGGTGTGAAGTCATCAAATTATCATTTTAAACCCTGATAATGACGCCATGATGAAGTGAAAATAAGTTGTCGCCTGATATGGCATTATGGCACCAACTACGTAACAACGCATTAATAACGACACATGTTTGGAAAGAACAGCTTAAGCTGTGAAATGTCAGTCTGAGACGTGCAACTACAAATGTGTATCGTACACCCTGCAACCTGGCAAAAATCAGAAAATACAGTTCAAGATATAGCTCTAGAAATGGAAGTTATTGTTATCCGGAATAGAAGTGACAACATATTTACAACAATAAAACTTATATACAGCTAGGAATAACAGGATAACAGCTATAGCTATAGCTGTATAGAAGTGACAACAACAAATAGAAGTAACTACCATAACCATTACCATATTATAGAGAAAGTTGGGGTGAATCGTCACACATTTTACTGAGTGTGATATATACAAGATGCAGCAGCGGGAGTAGCAAAAGTAGTTACGAGTGTAGGATACTATAGTAGTGGGGGAGATGACAATCATCATGGCAAGCATCAGCTTTACCAGGGAGTGATGTGCAGTATAATGTGTGGGTATGCAAGATGCGCGCTTTTACAGTAATGTGTGGGTATGCAAGATGCGCGCTTTTACAGTAATGTGTGGTAGTACAAGATGTGCGCTTTTACATGGGGATTTATGTGTGGTAGTTATACAAGATGTGAGCTTTTACAGGGATGGAAGTTACTTGAAGAGCACAGCGTGTGGGTTGTAATGTGTGCGCTTTGCTCTAATGCTCTAAATAGTGACAAGATTGTATCATATGTGCGATGCGCTTCTGGTTGTGGAATGTGGGCGCAATAAGAACGTGCGCGCACGTTCTTAGGCAAAATATTAAATGTGTCATGTTTGTTAACAAATGTTGAAATGTACATGCGCTAGCACTACCAAGTAACATCGAGCAAGTAGCTGCTAGCGCATGGAATAGAATATTCTATTCTATTCCATGCGCTAGCAGCTACTTGCTCGATGGTAGTGCGCTACTGCGCTAATGTAAGCTCGTACAAGACGTGTGCTACAGTGTCTGACTTACATTTACACATGATTGCAAGACTGGCGTCTACATAGAGTATGTCCGCTAGAGCACTACGAACTGCGCTACCATCACCACCAAAAGTGCGACTGCAATGTGCCGAGCACTTCAGTAGAAACTGTAGCGGCAGCTCACACTCGCGTAATACTAGATGATTTGAATACTGTGATGCAGATCAAAGGCATGGGAGCTTCATACCTAGGCATTTACAACGTTTAATAATGCGCAAGATAAATACACGACATAATTGCACAATCTCTCTCAAATCTCTCTCGGGTTAATATAAAGAATGATTTACCCTAATTGAGGATAAATGGCTGTGATTACCGAGAAACCACCCATTATTCTGAAGTATCTGAGAGTGTGAGTGAATTATAATGTCACACCGACTTCTCATCAGGTGATGAGGATATCACACAGCAACACACGAACACAAATGTAATAAAGGGGGAGGAGAGTGATGGTGCGTAGCAGCACAGGTGTAGGAGGGTGATCACGTGATAGTCACGTGATCTACATGTCATGTGATACACATGTCACATGATCCAGCGATACAATGTGTGAGTGAATTGATGTGTGACCCTGAGAATAATGCCACCTCCCTCGACATAGTAAACTAGAATTAAGGTAATAATATTACGGGAATTGCGGCCAATAGAAGTAGTATCATCTGCAATTACTCAAATTTATCATGTGGCGATGTATTAGTGGTTCGATGATTGTCACTCAATTTTAAATTTTCGAAAATGGTGGTGTATTGGTTTAAACTACCATTTCTAGGTTCCTGTTTTTCTAAAGCTCAGAACGTTCCTCTAATTTCTTCAGAAATCGAATGAATGGAACCTAAACAATTGCACAGGTGCTGTGTGAAACTGTGGAGCAATCATCCACTGCTCTAGATTAATGAGTCCATTATGAAGTGTAACATGATACAACTCCAACCTTGCAATATTCAGAGTGTTGATGAATGGCGAGCCCACGAGTAAAACCCAGTCAGTTTCCTGCAATGCCCTTCTTATCTCAAACTTTTTTACCTACGTTCTAATGGTTCTTTTCAGCATCTGAGTCTCCCCATACTGTTGGAAGTTGGAATATTAGATGGCACCTGCAGTGCTCTCAAATTATACGAGTGTGATGGTGTTGTGCAGTTCATTCGGGATGTTGCCATGGTAACATCCTCTTTGTAATCACGGCTTATTAACAAGTTCCCGGTTTATGGAGAATCATTGAACAGGTGTTGTGAACAGTAATCTCCTGTTTGAGAAGTGTCCTGAAATCTTGTTAAGGATCATTGAAAATCGTGGTCACTTCTTTGCAGAGATATTTGTTCGATTTCAAACTGAAGGGATTTCTACAACAGGCTGAAATAAATTACGTGTGCTTTTGGTTCATGATACTCGGTTTTGCTTCATACCCTCAACTCCCCTAACTTAAAGCAAGCTTCGTAAACTCTAGGATAGAGTTGAAACTTTCTAATTTCTCACGGACAGGGGAAATCAAATTAGCAGCATACAGTAGTCGGTTACTGGTGAATTTGGAAATTTGATCGATTATAAGAAAGAATGATTCATCAGGAAGATTGAGCAGCAAAGGCATCATTCAAATTTCCAATGTAAAGCTTACAGTTCGAACTAAACTCTTGGTCTGTGGAATTAAGCAAAGAATAATAACCGTGGCAGAGCAGACTGAACCGTACGATTTGGTCTGCTTAGGGTCATTAGCAGCATAAAAGCAGCCCGTGATAGAGATAATTCAGACTTCTTGTACAAAGTTTCGTAATCATTCCCATACAATGACAATAGTCCAAGAATTACGGGTATTCAGAGCTGAAAAATTGTACAAGGCTAACTTTAGGACTTGCACGCAAGCATTCCAAAAGCTCATGTGTGCAACAAAATATGGCGTACATTTGACCTCAAGGTCAGAGCTGGAATGCAATGAATCTAAAATTAATTGAAACCACCGTATTAAGCGACATTAAACACCTCGCGTTCTGGCTGTGGTGAATGGTTAAAGACAGCTTGAGAGCTCTCAACTACCGGTTCAAAGGAGCAATTTAATCAAATTCTATTTTTAGTTCAATCTCAAAGTAAGGGAAGCACTGAGCTATGGTGCCCAATACCGGTGAACGATCCGTTAACCTGCATTTGAGTTTTGAGCATTTCTTTGATGTGCCAAAAAAGCAAGTCAACGACGAACGTCAAGGATCCATGGTAAACCAAGCTGAGACGGACTGATAAAGTTTAGATTATCTTCTGGGACTATTGATACCATTGCGATATGAAATGTCACACCACATAGTATTGATTGATATTTGATAGAACAATCAAATTGGTAACAAATCATAATGTACAAGAGTACAAGGTATTGTTGTGTAATGCAGATAAATACTGCCAAGTGGTCAAGTGTCACACCAGTCAAGTCGACAGTCTGACTTTTCTGATTACTCAGACCCAGGAACTAAGCTTTTCAGTTTTAAAACGAGTGTCAAAATAATGCTGTAACGAATGATATATAAAATTTGAATATTCCCGGTCGTGTAGTATATACACAGCACGTCATAGCATGTATTATCAGGCGACTAAAGGCACCTACACAAACACGATACAGCTCTACAGTTACAGATTAGACAGGGGGAAACAATAGAAAATGAGAAAATGGAGAACACTCCAGCGCTCTCACTCTCGGGTAAATGAACCCCAACAATTGCAACAATACAAAAGACACGCGTGTGTTACGTGTATGACAGGTTATGAAATGCGAGCCCCCCGATGAGTACCTTTAGCAGCTGGTCTGCAGAGAGCCTCTTCTTGGGGTCCTTGCACAGGCACCGGGACAGGAATTCCGAAAATAGAACCGACCTGAAATTAGATTTGGGTTGGGACACGTGTTACTAGAGCGTGTTTGGGCGATTGATTAACCGAATTATAGCCGGCAGCCGCTTCCCGGTTTATTGAACAGAGGGCGTTTTCATTGTTGCAGTTTAAAATATGATAATGTGATAAATGAAGCGGTGTGTTATTTCAGTAAAATGATATGTTTGATTAACTTTCATTCTGACTGCTTTATTTTGTCGTCGCCCTTCGTATCCACAACAATTAACAATTAATTGAATTAAGTTCAGCTGCTCAACTAATTTAACTTTTCATGAGTTTATTGAAGCTACATAGGAATGTGAAATCAAATATGATGGATGCGTACGTCTTGAGGAAGTCTAGGACATTATTCATGTTGACAATAAATTTTTGGATTCAGAATTTATTGGAGTATTGGGAACCACAAAAACTGGTATTGAAGAGGATACATGATTAATAATCGATTTATAATCTTATCAACTATCAATAACCAAAGCCAGCGGCACCAACTCACGCCTTTTTACGTTTTTATAGATTCGTCCGGGTTATTGCGTGAGGATTTAGCCAGCGGGAGGGGATAAAAAATAGAGCGATAGACACGCTGGCAGAATCCCTCTATCAAATACATTCACTGTCTCTATCACATAGTTTCAGTGTATTGTACTCCTTTCAAACAACACGCACTCTTACTAGCAAATGTATACCAAATCAAATGCAAATGTTTCGTTCCCGCGAGAATCTCTCCAAAAATGCAATTACCGTCCCACGTGACTCGCACACGTGCCACTGTTACTGTATCAAATCAAGGTCACGTGTTGCGCGCGCGCACGTGCCACTGGTTTCGGAGTACTATCCTTCAGCAAACGGTTTCTCAATCTCTCATCCACAGTTTCTGTTTCGTTTCGCCGTTCTGGCTCTGCTTTACTTGTTTACACGGCGAGAAAAAGTCCATTTACCTCTTTTGCATGCTCTGCTGATTATCGCAATGCCCTTATTCGTTAATATTGTTTTTGTTGTATTGATTCTTTGATCGATATTGCTTTTGTTGTTGCATTTGTAATCATACAATAGTGCTCTTTGAAATATTCAAACGTACTCCTGTCTAATTCATATAATTATCAATTACTTCTGTTCATGAACCATCCTTCTCCAGCTGTCATCCTCAATTCAATTCTGCAAAGTTTCAAATCAACCAATCAAAGCACTGAATCTCTTGAAAAGCTAAAATGCTTGTTCTGCCAATTGTGTTACCAGTTATTTCCATTATTAACCCGGACTCATCTATAATACATAGACACGGTGCTCTCAGAGTCTATTTAGTGCAACTTCGTCTCGGGATTACACAAAGAATGAAAACTCGTGCGCTGCGCACTCGTATCATTCTATCTATGTATTTTATAAATTCATTTTCATTTTACACTGCATCTTTCAAAAAATTGGTAATGTAATTCAGTAAATATCATGTGATAGGGAACGTAAAGTATAAAATTGTTGGAAACGTAGCCACTGTCCACACAAACTCGATGACACTTCTGAACTTAACTTCCATCTATCCATCACGATCCACGGATCAACTGCCACAGATCGAGTAATCGTAACTGAAATTTCGAATCAATTTCATTTACCATGCTGATTGGTCATCTCAATAAAGCTCTACTCACAATAAAACTCTGCTCACAATGAAGTAGAGACTGCAGACCATTCATGGCTCAGGAGTCAACAGTGTATGAACAATGAACATAAGAACTTTGTCCGACATTGTCAGACCCCTTCGCGCGCGAACTTTGGGGTGATTTCCCGCCAATAACAACTGATTAATCCTAATCATTTAGCGCCAAACAAAATGTAACAGGAAATCCACAAATCAACAGCTCTGGACGCTGTCGGTATACGGTATCAGTGTACTGAAAGCTAAATCAAGAACAACATCACAAGAAAGTCGACAATGATCTTAAAAAGTAAACATCGCATGCAATGATCTTTGTTTCGCAGCGTACAAAACGCGGCAAATATCGTGACGCGCGCTGCGCGCGCAGCAAAATGTCACTCACACTGCATAAAGTAGGAATTGTTTTTCAACAAAATGTCGTCGCGCCCTACAAACACGCACTCCTTTTCCATCAGACTTTGGGGCAGATAATGTTAATTAGTTGATATATCGGCCCTCAAATACTCATTTTACCGGCCTCTTAAGCAAAATCACATTATTTATGAGCCATATTAACCGGCCTTTTCGACCAAAATTCTTTTGGGGACGAGAATTGGAATATAATATTCCTAATTCCTTTACTTAGGGTCATGAAAATGAAATCATAGCACGTTGTACGTGCTATATTCGTTCCCGAGATTCTTCCAGAACACTTAATATTTCTTGTTTCTATCAAGGCATTCAACTCGATTAGTAGGGTTATCTGGCTTTTTCTTTACCAGTCCTAAATTGAAAAGGGCATTTGGTCCTAAAGATAATGTGAATAGTTATGTGAATAGTATTGCGTTTGTTTATTCATCTGACAATGCAGCAGTAAACCACGAAGTATTCTCCAAAGCTCACTGAAAATAGACTTCCATGCAAGTACTGATGTATGATAATTGAATCTTAGCTTATTAAAATGACACCAAGATAAGCGGGACAACGCCTCTTTAAAAAGAGCCAGGAGCTCAGGAGGTTTATTTTGACTCTTTACAGATTACCGAGTCAGGCTGATTTATCCATGGTATCACGTACACTTCTGTCTTCTTGTCACTCAATATTTCCTGGAAATTGCCACGCCGCGACGGCCCAATCCCATCATGGGAGAAAGCAGGGCATACTAGAAAGAATACATCATTACAAGTTATAACAACGTGTCGGGACAAATATTTCATTACTCTGTCAGACAATGATCAATGATCATCTGATCAATGATCATCTCCTGATCACCATAGCATCATGAAATGATTCTATGGGCGGAAGATTGAAACTACCAATACTCAAGTATTAACTCAAGTATTAATACTCAAGTATTAATACTCAAGTATTAATACTCAAGTATTAAGGTAGGGCAAATTTATCGGAAATCATTTCATTGTAAAAATTGCTACTAATCGTCAGGATTGGAGATGTATACATTTATCAAACCTAGTCACGATGAGAGCGTATTACCTTACAGAGAATAATTTGAAACTGAAAGTTAGTTATAATTATTAAGTTACCTGCTGTATGTAAACGAAAGGCACTTCTTGTTTTACCCAGAGAAAAGGTAAATATACCAGGTATATTTTACATGGCTTCCCTGCGAACTGCTACCAACAGATCACGCTCAGTTCCAATGAATTTATACTTTATACTACAGATCAACCAACCATGAACCATCTTTTTTCTTCATACTTCTAACTTTCTAAGAATTTGGTGTAGCCCAGTGTGTTACCTCGAATTATTTATGAAGTTTTTGTCGTTGCGGCATTCTGGTATTCAGCTGCCTTGACATTGAAAACTCTGAGTGAATATGAAGTCTGGATGTACGGCATATGCATCTGCAAACTTTGCACGCTATAATATCTTAATATCTCGCTAATTGCTGTCGAAGTCGGTAATAATACCCCATGAACTCTAACTTCATACACCGGTTGAGCGTCAAACTGGCTGACACGCTAATTAACAATATCAACAAAGCAAGAAAACACCCTCTGCGTTGATAGACCACATGAAGCACTCTGGCAAAGCAATACTCTAGTTCTTATACCCATAACTATTAAATCAGAATAGAGACATATACAGTAAATAAGATAAAAATAAAGATAAATTATAGATTATAATTGTGACAAGAGTCCATCTCGAATGAGTTTTGTATCTTCTCATACGGATATCGGGCCATTGTCTGGGATGTGGGCATAATAGTGACAAAGTTGCACCATTCATACGTTCTTACATGTATGTATGTATATTTGTATATTGTCTAATACCAAAAACAAGAATGAAGCAGAAAGCACGTACCATTTGTCAGGGTACAGGAGGGTCGGAGGGGGACTCTTTGGAATCTTCAGCAATACTCGGGCTGGGTGCAGGTCGTGGCCAGGAGGGTTCATTTCAGCCAGCTCCAGATTGGTGATACCAAGTGACCAGATGTCAGCCTGAAATGTATACAGATTAATGATACCAAGTGACCAGATGTCAGCCTGAAATGTATACAGAATACAGATCATTGGTGATACCAAGTGACCAGACGTCAGCCTGAAATGTATACAGATTGGTGATACAAAGTGACCAGATGTCAGCCTAAGATGTGTACAGGTTGGTGATACCAAAGTACCAAGTGATAAGATTTAAGCCTGAAATATATACAGATTGGTTATACCAAGTGACCAGATGTCAGCCTAGTAGTGATTGGAGGATGGAAGTTCAACAAGGTCCAAGCTAACAGACTAGTACCTCCCTAGTTAAACCTCATTTGTTATCAGGTTAAGAAGATTCAACGTCTCAGTCTCTGACTAAGAGTCATAGTATGTTCTCATTGAATGCTGATATATGCTCCAAAGAGCAGAGCGTGACGCATCATTATATTGCTTGTCAAATACTGAGATAGTGGGAACATGACATTGTACGAGTAATATGTTCGGTATTATGTAGTGATATATTGCATACCATAGGAGCAATATCCACTGAGTATGTGCTGTAGGATGGACATGAAATGAGTGAAAGAGTGAGCGCAGCACAAGAAAGGAACACATTGAACAATTCATATCACTTACGGAGCTCTGCACATCATCTCTTAGCCGAGTATCTTAGAAAATTAACATATGTATGGTGATCTGTCTCAGCTCTTTCATAGCATGCGTTCAATAATGACGCTCGTTTTCTCGGGCGGTCAGGAGGGAAAAATGAAAAAGTTTACTGCTGATTTTAGCATCACCAATCAATCACTGATCACACAATAAGTAATAATGGATAAATTGATAAACTTCAGTGTCATGCATATGCTGCACAAGACAGAAGAATCTACTGCATACTCCCTTCTATTCACTTTTAAAACTTACATTCAGCACACACCCAGGACACTTGCCCTGTTAGCTGCACTTGTTGTGAACACTTGACCCTAGTCCAAACAACCCAGTTTTATTATTAACACTTATAACACCCTCCAGTGTTTTTAACATGATATGTGTGATAAGCAAACAAATATAACACATGAACACCGTACTGTGTAAGAAGTTAATAATAAGTAAAATTCTAGGGCATATGGATGTTTTGTGGCAAGTTTTAAACAAGGCTATGCTTTGCAAAATCTGGACACGTAGACGTCACACGAAATATGATAACCCGTAATGAAGTAATATTAAACATTATTTCAAGTACATGAAAAGCAACTCATACCAGTTCTTTTCTTAGGAAAGTGAATTCCAAAAGTTCAAAATCAAAATAAAATCACAATAATGTATGCAATATAACGTTCATGATTTCCAATCTTATAATGAATTATTATAAAACTCGGGGAACAAATCACAGCAGAACCATATAATACCAGGTTTAAACATTTAGCTTCTCCGCAATCCTGTGAGTCGTCATAGGAGCAATCAGAGATGTGATGACTTGTTAGACGCTTTAACAAGTCAGTGTAATATATACCTAATCATCGAATAGATAAGCATCATTTTCATGACAGTGATTCACTTCATGACAGCGATTCAGTTTGTCAATTCCTGACAATGGTCAGTTCCTGACAATGGTCTGTTCCTGACAGTGAGTCAGTTCCTGAGTGGGTCAGTTCCTGACAGTGAGTCAGTTCCTGACAGTGATTCAGTTCATGACAGTGAGTCAGTTCAAGACAGTGAGTCAGTTCCTGACTGTGGATCAGTTCATTACAGTGAGTCAGTTCCTGACAGAGAGTCAGTTCATGACAGTGAGTCAGTTCCTGACTATGGATCAGTGTTATCTGTAACGACTGAAGAAGGGAACTTAATCTGTAGTCCTAGCAAAATGCAATTTTTCCATGCTGCAACATCGTTCATATTTCATATTTTCATGATACTTGACTAAATCCTAAAGATTTTCCTCGACAATATTATATTATGTTTGTTCTATTTAATTGGCAATACAATGTAGGCGAGTAACATTATCAGCAATAATTGAATACTACTCAAACACACAAAAATGTGGTAGATTGATGTCAGAATGCCGTCATATGAGCTAATGAGTTCCAGATTAATCTGTTTCTGGAAAATCTGCCGCTGAGAAACTGTGTATTTGTGGGCTGAGTGCCCACTGCAAACTATTTGTAATCCGAGATGCTGTAACATCACAAAAAGTTAAACATTTCAGTATACACGCCACTTCATTCTGATACATGTGTACATAATATAGATCTGGTACAAGTAGCAACTTAATCCGATATTATCATTACCTTAGCGTACTATTAAACTAATAAAGGATGTGTATGAGTGGTATGAGAGTGTACATTGTAGCTGAGAATAAAGTTCTCTCACATTTTGCATGCATAAAACGCATGCCTATGTGCCACCAAAATTTACTTTGCCTTTTATTTTGATTAATGTGCTTGGTTGCGTCGCTATCAGTATCATTAAATATGCATGACGCATCTCAATTGTAGCCATTAAAGACAATGTGTAACACATTCTCAGAATTACTAAAAAAATAGGAATTGAATGAAGGAAATTCCGATGCTATATATTCAAATTCTCAATCATTTGGACCCTTATAATATTAAGTATCCAATCAACATTGAAAAGATTGTGCCGATGTTAAAATACATTCACTGCATACGTTTGAGCTGAAATCAGTCACAGGACATTCAATCAGCAGCCTGATTATCGGCTGTACTTGTCACAACATGTATTTTATACACTTTATAATTACACACAGTACATTTCACTTTTAAAACACTGATTCTCACAGTCATCAAATAACGGCATAATAGGTACAGTACATGAAATGATTATTAATCTGTCGGAATGATGTTAATATCCATTCTCTCTTTACCAAATTAGGCATGAGTGATGAAGTCATGCCAGTGACTCTTGAAACCATTCGAAATTATAAGCATAATACGACAAAGTGGATTGAGCAGGGGACAGGGTTCGTTTTCGTAGTAACTCTATTATGCTATTACGCAATGAGCCCTGCAAGTTTTGGTTTTCATCATTTTCATTTTTCCGATAAAAGAACAATACATTAAATTAAAAAGTTGAAAGATTAAATAACAGTATAACAATTCCGCGAATAGTTAACCACTGTCTTGTCAGGGTAATATCACAATATTATAGTATCACTAGTATCATGAGTTAACTAGAGATGGTATTAACTTTTAAATATTAATGTAGTAATTACTGAGATGGAAATATGATTCCCAAAATTCTCCAGTATCATTAATTTCCCTCGAGATTTGGGAATGTAGAGCTCGATAGAGAATTTTAATCAAGTGTTTAGCTAATATATGCATTAATATATGGCTTAAAAGCTTGAACTCTACGGTGGACTCCGTTTATAATACTACTGTAATAAATGAAGAATTTACGTGACTATAATCTAACTTGCGATAATTTCAAGTTTCGCAACTCGTACGCTATATGATGCTGCTACTCACTATAAATGAGGGCACCTACACTCAAATCATGCCAGAATAAATAATTAATCTGTTGATGTTGCATGATTAAATTCACAAAATAGGTTTTACATGAGAGAATAAAATTCAGGCCGACCATGGATCACTTGTATCACCTGATCGCTTGAATGTATCCTTCAAATACTAGTTAGCACTAAACATTCCAAGGCTTGGGCCATGGAGTGTGAAGGTGGTGAGTTCTGTACAGACACTGGTATACACCCAAGAGAGTTACTGCACTGAGATTACAGACACTGGTATGCACCCAAGAGAGTTTTTGCTGCACTGAGTGTACAGACACTGGTATGTACCCAAGAGAGTTGTTGCTGCACTGAGTGTACAGACACTGGTATGCACCCAAGAGAGATGTTGCACTGACTCTACAGACACTGGTATGCACCCAAGAGAGTTACTGCACTGAGATTACAGACACTGGTATGCAGTACCTTCCAAGAGAGTTTTATTGCACTGAGTGTACAGACACTGGTATGCACCCAAGAGTTTTTGCTGCACTGAGAGTACAGACTGTTGGTATGCACCCAACAGAGTTGTTGCTGCACTGAGCGGCAGACATTGGTATGCACCCAAGAGAGTTTTGCTGAACGCCGTATTCCAAGTATCTACCTTCCCAAGATTTCCCCGGTTTTATGCAGTCAACAAAGGGCAATTAGCCCTGGGATAATATCAAATCTAGAGTTGCGGGACGCATGTTTAAAGACCGAGAGAACATTTCCTCGGATTTCCCCGGTTTCATAGCAACAAGAGGACAATTAGCCCCGGGAAACGTGCCATGAAGTTGCGAGATTAGACTAAGAACATGGCCCGGGTAAACAAGCACCTTCACCGGGATTTCGGAAAACAGTGCTGTGAATGATGTGCTGTATCGTGATGGCATGGATGTTAATGTATGTCAAATAGACGGATTGGTCTGGAAAAATGACGGAATTGTTGCCCGAAGTGAGCGATTAGTGAAGGGAAAAATAAAGATAATTCGTCCTAATAGGTAATCATGTTGCTTTGTACTCAGCCTGTGTAGAACCGTTTGCCCATGTTAAGCACCACTTGAATAATAAGTGAGAGACTGCCATCCAGACCCCACCCAGGTTAAAGAGATTAAATTGATTGGAACACCTGTTTCATGGCTATAAATAGACAGGTAGCGACGTAACAACACGTTAGCAAACCTAGCTAGCCGCAACGTCCGCTTTACTGATGGCTGGAGTGACGTCATTATCATAGTTCAGAATAGTGAACTGATTTCCTCAAACCGCCTACCCTCTGAGTACTGGGTGTACCTATACATAGCATAACATATACAAGATACACCGCCGTGTTGGTACTCAGTAATTCACTACATGAAGTTCAGGCTCATGTCGTAATTCATTGTAACCACATAATATAGTTACAATGGATTAATATATTATGTACCAGCTACTGCATAATATTTTATCAGACTTTCTGATGAACCAGCGCTGAGAACCAACTTTAGGGTTTTAATAATGGCAATGCTTCAATCAGGGAGTCAAGAAAAGAGAAGCATTATTTATTAAGTAATTAGCTAAGAGTATATTTTCAGCAGGATACACTAGTTTCCGATTATAATACATACGTGGTAATGACTGTTGACAGACTGACAGGTTTATTTTTAAAAAGTCGACCATTTCCCGCCAACACGAGAGCTATATTTGAAAATAAAAACATAAAAGTCATACTTCACCAGCCACCTAATGACAGAAGGTAAGTTGGTGTAAGATATCTCATGAGACTTTGAAGATGAGAGTTCCTAATTATTACCACTGACCAGTGACCAAGCTGAACACACTTTTTGAGGTAAAAGTACTAAATCAGGGCCCAAACCACTTGATCTCTTCTTCGGGGCCACCCGATGGGGTAATAATTAATAAATTGTTGGCATCGAGCGTTCAGCCGACCCTGATTCAACCTCAGAACAATACTATAGGTACTTCTAGAAAACTTTTATTTGGTGATAAAGATTAGAATACTCGTATTCATGGATAAACGCATTGAAAGCCTACCTTGTAGTCGTAAGGATTGTCCTTGATGGTCTCACACACTATGACTTCTGGGGCCATCCTGAAAATACACGTAATCAGGTCACGACATGAAGATAAACAGAAGTTAGAGCTCCTATAATTAGAATTGATGTAAAACAACACGTACACACTCTGCACCCAATACCCATAAATAGATTGATAGGCACGGTAAACTCATTTACCTTATCCTGGCTGACACCAGGAAATTAATTACTTGTAATTACGATCTTTACTGCAACCTGTTACAAACAGATCACACACAATCATGGGATATTCTAATAATGTTAACATATCCACATATGTTCTGCATGGGGTGCATTGGATTAGAATTGTACAGCCCGATTTTCCAAGGAGTGGTTTAAATGTGGGGTTTTCATGTACAGGATGGCTGATCTTAATTTAAGCTGAATTCAACTTCAGACATTTTTCCAACGTAAAAAGCATTTTCCTCATCAATAACGGAGATTTAACGCAGTTTCAAAGTAATAAGTTCCATTCAACTTTAAACTCACCAGTAGGGCGTTCCCACATGAGATACTCTGGCTTGAGAGATGGTCCTGTTTTTAGCAGAAACACCGAAATCAGCTGAAATAATGAACCATAGCAGATAATTCAGTGACACCTACTTTATTTGGATTTTATTTGAATTTACATTTTCTCATTTGACATTTAATGAATGTCAAGGAATGATATCATTTATCCATCTTAATAATCAGCATAACAGACGATGTTTAATGTTCCAAAGCATGCTTGAGATGCAATGTGACAAAGTTTTAATTCTATAAATATCATTGAAAAGAGAATGGATTACATTGTGTACTATTTTATTAATCTTATAAAATGTGTCAAAACACTGATCCACCATGCTCTTTTATCAATTATCAATAAAGCTCTCGCTATCCGCTAAGCGATTTGACGTCATCAATCCATCACTCTAAACCATGATAATGATGTAACTTCGGACTGCATTATATTATTTATGCTCCATAACCACTTTTATAAAATAATAACTATATGATCACCATAACTTAATTCAGAGAACCCAAGACCTATAATCTGTATTGCATCATTGCCCATTGGGCGTGTCATTTTCAGGATCAAATTAATACCATACAAATGCAAGTTATTATGTGACAGTCGTAAGTCTCACTCTATAGGCGACTATACAATGACTGTGTCAGATTATGGCAGTCGTAAGTCTGTTACACTCACAATTCCAAGAGCTATTTTCTATAGAAATAGGCGGTAGAAATGATGCAATTGTCATAGATCAGAGTGCTCCGCTGTTGTCGTTGAATTGCCTACAATTTTCGGGGATCATTTCATTCAATACGATCCATTATATGAGGCTTTATACTTGGTGTGCTGTGCAATTGAACAATAAAACTTGGTAACATACGGTGTCATTCTAATCCAAGCAATAACACAATTCAAAGTACGTCACTCCTCTGACGTTTTCCAAGGTTTAATGTTTGTGCGATACTTGATTAGCGGAATACAATGGTCAGGGCCTTATTTGTAGATTACCATGACTAGAGCCGGGGTCTTAGGGGTAAAGAAATTGACGGTGTCCTCGGTAAACTTACAGAGGTTTTCCCATATGTGTCCACTTGCATCGATCAATAAAGGGATTGATAAAAACGCGCTTTTTACAGTTCGCACAGTCTACTTTCTGTCGTATTTTGCTTGCTTTCATCAATCGATCCATGAGGACACACATGGGTAATGGTATCCAGTGGTTCTGCTGGGGGGGGGGGACGGTTAGTTGAGCGCTGGGATGCAGGTAGTTGAGATGGTGCAAATAATGAATATACACTAGAAATGATATCAACTTGCACGGCACTTAGGTGAACACAGTGATTGAATGACAATGACCCTTAACTCGTTAGTCCTTACACCGTGAAATGATGATGACGTCGTGTTTGGGTGTAGCTGTCGGTGTAAATTCTATCAATGATCCATTCATACTTAGCCATTGAATGAAACCAAGAAAATGAACAGTGAGATGTGATGACGTGAAAGTATTCGTTCAAATAAATGTGGGTATTCCGTGAAGAATTACAGAAGAATAACTTAGAACATTATTTGTATGCCATTTCATATTTATCATGTGAATGATATTCCAAGAACCAGGTTTTACGAACCGACAACATGACAGTAATAACAGTTTCTTATCGATTTCTGTATATGATTTATATCATTTATTAAACTGATGATCAGTATTGGTATTCAGTTAGTGAGTAAGCAAGGATATCTTTTCTCGAATGTATTCAGTCTAGATCTCAGGTACATTTTATCAATACATGATATGATCTGAGGCTCGGGTTTGTAATTTTGTTAGGATTGACTTACTGCATTTCGAAACGTCGGCCTTAATTGTGATAATTGGAAGTTGAAATACACGACATATTTATAGTGCACACTAAAATGCACTGTTACTGAATTCAACACGAATTAGGCTGCTTAATTTCTAATTTTCATTTGAGATAAAAACACAGGCACTCAATGCAATTTGGTGACCCCTGTCGTGAACAGAAGATACATGTTATATGCGATACCTTCGATAATCTACATGTTTGCTTCACACCCTGGAATTGGTGCTGTCAAGATACAGAGACTGCTGGTGTGCAGACATTGGTGTTATACACGCTGTACTGGTGATGAAAGGTCAGAAAACACACGGGACACTACAGAGGGCTAGTAAATGCAAGGCTTTCATACCTGGCAACTCTCGCAAGGAAAGAGTGCGATATATTGAAAAGTATGCTGTGGCAAGCATCACCATAACTTAGGATTTGTAGCAGATCAGTGCTCTGTGAAGCATGTTATAGGCTAGGGAGAGCATGTCTAGTGAAAATAGACACAGCTAATTCATAGTGAATAGAAATTATACACCCGATTTGTGAGCAACCTGTTGCTTCCCAGTAAGTAATTGTAGGTCTTGACAGAGTTCTGGTATACATGTCCAATGAACAACAGTGCACTGTCATGTATGGACTATTTATATGTCAGACTGAGAAGTAAATTGGGCTTACATGCTAGAATCCATAGATATACACAACAGCTGCAATCTGAATCTACGAGATAGAAAATATTATATTTCATCTCAATGTGGACTATGGAATGTACACCTGGCAGAATCAATGTAACATATATATTCAAATTCCTAATGAGGAGTACTTTCCTTGACATACAGCCCAGGGTTTATTATAGTAGTGCACATAATGTGACTCACATATTTTGATGACAGCCTGGTCTGTGACAAGCAAGTTCCCAGCTTTGATGTCTCGGTGTATAATGCCACTCTTGTGAAGGTACTTCAGTCCCTGCAGAGGTCAGCCTGGTAATAGGTTTCATAATCTCAAATGTATTGGTTGGTTCCTACCTATAGTTGACAGCTGTAACTAGAACAGGAATCATGGTTTGGCTGATATTAGCTTCCTTTGATGGTGTGAAACAGCATGTAAAGGCTCAATAGAAACCGTCAATTTAAATGCATACTGCGATGTGCTGTCACACACATAAATTATGCATGTTATAGTACCTCAAGAGCTTGTTTGGTGACAATTTTGATGGTTTCCTCACATAGACCTCGATCCAAGTCCTTGAGAATGGAATCCATGGCACCAAGGATGCAGTACTCTAGCATGAGCTGGGGAAAACGATTAGTGCTTGTCATCTGGTTAACATATATAATCAAAGAAAGGGAAAAAAGAAAAGTAAGGACCAAGTTGTGGAACTCAGTTTTGTAAAGAAATGAATTTATCTAGTTTGCAGGTCATTTCATACTTTCATAGGGGGAGGCACCATGCTTTTAGGCCCTGAAGTTATTGAAAATCCGAAAAGATCCCTAGAGAGTGGGGCCCTGAAATAACCTTAAAGGGCCTTTCTGGTAAAAATATTAGATTTGGCTGGCTCTATTGCCTTAATAATGTTAATGGCAGCTCCTCATTTAACCCTCCCACACAGTTTCCTGTATGGTTGCAGCTGAGTGAACCTTGTGGCTGCTTAGATGAGAATTCTCACCCTTAGCACAATAGGCATGGTAGGGAATCAAACCATCAACCTCTCAATTGAAAGTATGATGCCTTAACCTGTGCTACCTGGCCAATGATTTGATCCATGTCAGGATATCAAAGATTTTTCAGGTTGAAGATTAAAATGGAACTCACATATAAATTATCTTGATAGAGATATGAATCAAGAAGTGATATCACATTAGAGTGATTACATTCAGATAGAACCAGCAGTTCAGTTGTATATTGGTCTTCATCTTCATCCTCACATAGTGGAATCTTCTTGACAGCTGACACTATTTCCCTGTCTGATCTTCTTTTAGCCTGAACATATTTTATGTGATTAGGATGCCTCAGAATATGCCATTTCTAGGATATCAACTATGATATTAAACAGCTTGTATTTAACCTATGACAATATCATTTAAAATGGAAATCAGGTGTCCAATAGGCCAATCAAAAAATATTCTAGAACTTTAGAGTAATGACTATTTTATGTTTTTAGATTATCCTTCATTGAATATAGTAAGCAACATTTTCTTTGTAGAACAAGTACAGTCATTTTTGTAGTCAATATTCAATGAAATTGCTCATTTTGTCTTAATAAGTTAATACTAATAACAATGATAATTCTAGCCAACATGTAACTGAACAAGATATTTGATTAAAAGTTTTGAAACAACTTTAAAGAGTGATATATCATAATAATATGATGAATCATGAATCATATTCAAATCATAAGAAAAAAAAGAATAATATTTAGGAACTCCAAAGTAGTGTATGTTAATTTTCAAATTCAAAACCTTATAGACTGTTCCGAAGTTTCCATCTCCAATCTCTTCAAACAAATCCCATGCATCCCCAGGGTCCCCTGTCTTCAAACACCTAACTTGTTCAAGTATTGATATTTCTTGTTCTTTCTTTAACCATTTTGAGAGTCTACTCATGTTTGCTGTCTTTTCAATATCATATCCCTTTCACATCATAACTATATCAAATGATAAATTTAGTGGATGAAAAAAGTTATTAATCATCTTCAGGAACTCTGAGGAGTGAGGAAGTAGCCTTAAAATTATCTTCCAAAAAGTGGGGCTAGTTAGATTAAAGGACAATTAATCTGGGCTGAATGAAACCTTTATTACTCGACTTATATTGTTTAATTTACTTAAACATCTTTATATAACTGAGATAATAATGGTCCAACTGATGAAATTAAGACAATAGGCCAGATAAATTTGTCTACATAGCATGCAGCATGCACCTGCTTCTTTTTGTAGGCAGTTAAATACAGATAAATTGATGCCAATAAGGTTATTGTTTAAAACTTTTGGTAAATTTTTAACTGATCGGATTGGAAAGTTAGGATGATAAACTTGTGGTTCACTGTGAAGTGTGAAATAGATGTCAAATTTATCAGTCTGCTGGGAGTTTCTAGAATTAATCTTGGGGGCTGGCATTAGGAATATGGTGAAGCCTGCCCACCCACTGTCCCAGTGATGTGATTAGGCTGACAAGGCGAGAGCATCCTTTTAAGCTGCAGTGAAGTGTGTCCCCCAAAATTGAAACTATCAAAATAATATACTGTATTGGGATTGCCTGAATTATTGGATTTCTTAAGCTTACAAGGCATCTCTTGCATAGTGCATACTGAAGAAGTAGCATAGAGAGTAATACCTAGGCCTAAACTAGAATTAATCGATCAAGAAGTCAAGATCTCAGATCAATAATCAATAATCCTACCAGAAGCCTGAAACACCTACTTTCAATTTTTCTTTTTTCCTTGATATTCTCCCACAACTTCCAAACTTCTCCCACAACTTCCAAGCCATCCTCAGATTAATACCCAGATTAATCACAACCCTGTATCAATTTAGCAAACCAACAGTTTTGTTATTCACTTAATCTGCAAGGCTGAGTCCTTTCAGTACAATTGTCGCGCGCGCAACGAAGTTTTGAGATTCTCTATACTGTGTCGTCGTTTCGTGCGTACCAAAAATCAACAACTAAAGCTCTGCGTCTATAATTTTATACTGTTATAGTTAAAAGATAGCAGAATATAATGCACTTTTTCCCATCACGAGATCTCATTCCAGAGCTGAGTTATAACTCGTTGAAGATGAGCAAATATCGCTAAATTTCATTATGCTATATCTCTGGAGCTAAGAGGGGCTATGTGATGAGATAAAGAGCATAATAAAATTCAGAATCTCATCTTTCGTTTGGAATATAGTTTGAATCGCCAGATATTAGCAAACATACCTAGAATTCAGTTTAAAGATGGGAACTATGGCGAAAATTTTACGATTTTTTCGCCGTTTTGCGTTTGTAGAAAGAGAGAACGCGCACAGTATAATTTGCGCATTCTCAATTCTCTGGTTCAGGTTATTCGTATGATCATTCATATGGATAGCTGGATATTATGCAATATAAATGGAAACAAACTTTCTCATGTTATAATTGTATGAAACAGCATATTAGAATCAACATATTCTCAGTATTAAAGACATCACAACGAAAAAGAGCATAAAAAAGGAATGGCGTAGCATTTGGCACATGGCACAGGCTATGAAATTGAAAATCAGCCTTTGTAATGGTTATATTCGTAATTCGCATTTGATACTGATATGGATATGATCACCATCGGGTAGCTACTTAATCTAGATTCCAATAACGTCAGCTTGCAACTGTCAAGTTCAACATTTCCTCGAACTCAGTAAACGCCGTACTTTTTAAAACGCTGTGCTTTTTAGCACAGCTTCCGTCGTTGTTGCGGTTGACGTCGATGGGCTGTTGGGGATTCGATGTTCGAGACGGAGAACTGCTGCACTGCACCCAATCACATGATCTTCCGTCCGAGATTTTCTGTCCAGGAAGTTCTGGAACTCCCAACACATCGACCAGTAACTTCGAGAAGTACAGGAGCATAATCGACTGAAAATAACTGATCATAACGGTAGAAAACGTCACAGTATTGGTATTGACTTATTGAGTATGATCCAACAGTCGATTTCAGAATCGCAAAATTGGCCGGTTGTGTGAATGGATAAAAGATAAAATTGAAATAATCTGAAAATAAATTTCAAATAACGCCTTGGATTAAAAAGTTTTAAATCATTATCTAGAAACGCTTGACGTTATAATTATCAATAATTGACTCTACACTTACAGGGTGCGCCAAAAGTCTTGACCCCTTTTACTTTTTTGATCATTCGAAAAATACTTATACATGAGATATTTCGATTCTGTAAAAAGTTTCTTTCAATATAACCAAAGAATGGCGGATTCTGAGATTTTCAGGTTGCTAGGACGTCCCTAGCAACCACACGAGTTCCTATAGCAACCGACCTAAAAATTGAAGATTTTTAACGTTTCTGACATTTAGATCTAGGCCACAATAACTGTCTTGATTGGTCATCATACAGGATATTTCGATTCTGTGAAACGTTTCAGTGATTATAACCAGTCAACGCTGGATTTCGAGTTTCTCAGGTTGCCATGACTTCCATAGCAACCATACAAACTTCCATAGCAACCAGATTTAAATTTTTTCCATTTTGAGTTCGGTTGCTATGGAAACTCGTGTGGTTGCTATGAAAGTCATGGCAATCTGAAAATCTCAGAATTCAGCGTTGACTGGTTATGATCACTGAAAATTTTCACAGAATCGAAATATGAAAATGTGGCCTATAAATGATGAATAATCAAAAAGAATCTAAATGTCAGAAACGTTAAAAATTCAATTAAAATTTTCGGTTGATCTAAATGGGAATCAAAATTCCGATTCCGGAGAATTGAAAAAAAAACATTAAAATACCTGATCAAAATACCTGATCCTGTACAGTGCACTGGCTGTAGCGTGCCATTGGACTAGGGTATGAGGTCCGTGATGCTCGTCCGAATTAGCTCGTCAAAATTATAACACCTGCGACCATAATTAATATGATATAAATTATAGTTAAAATTCATTCATCGAAGATTGTTGTAAAAACTAAACGGGTCATAAGAGATGTAAATCTTGTGCAGAGGTTTGTTCATGTTGTCCAATTGGACGTCCAATGGCTATGAAATTCATTACTCCATTAGATGTATCAAAACGTACGCACGGGCTCTCCCTGGAGGAAAACGTAGTTTTCGACAAAATACGTGACCATGAACTCTTAATATAACGAAAAATTTTGATGGGGTTGTATTTTATTTGTTAATACTTAAATATGGCAGTTTCTGAAAAAACGTGTTTCTGAAAAAACGTGTTTCGAAAACTAACCTCAGGTAAAATAAAACCCAAACGGATCACTTTGAAGCTCCAATGAGATTGTGAATTCCACTTCCATATCATATCTTCATATATTGTCATTTCCTGCGGTTAAAAAGTTAAAATGGTTTAAAGATTTTGGTCTTATCAGAACCAGTACTCCAGTAAGCCAGAAGACCGACTGATATAGTAATTAGGTATTGCTAAATTAAAACATCAATTTAGGCAGTCAAAACGGCATGTTATTATTATGTGCACACAGCTGATCATCATGGTTTAAAAACCCTGATTTAGGTTATAGGTAATACCTAGTACGATTACAAATTTAGTCGATTGGAACAGTGGCCATATTAAAAGAAGCCGGTCGTTAACATAACTATTATAGGTAAGGTTAAAAATATTGGTAAAATGATTGGTAAAAAATGCTGAAGCATAGAGCTGAAACGGGATATGCGACTGAAAAACAACATGTCAATTCTGCTACAGAAGCTTTCGACCCATATAGCTGTAACATGAACAGATCAGAAGAGTGATGAAAAATCACGCTCAGCTCCAAACAGAGTCTGTAAGAGGCAAGAGGAAGAGACTAGCCACTCACAGCTGCCCAAAGCTATCAGGTGGGGACACTCTTGATGCTGATTGGATGGGGACTAGCCACTCACAGCTGCCCAGAGCTATCCGGTGGGGACCGTCTTGATGCTGATTGGATGGGGAGATCGAGAGTAAGGTAAACAATTAGGTTGCGTGTAGACAGAGACTGTAGCTAACAGTAACACGTCAAAGAGAAATTCCAGGCCTGATGGGGTGATATGATTACTAAAGTTTCACTTTTATTGTCTGATGAGTCATTAGGATGAGCTAAAAGCTGATCATATTCACACACGTCATGAATGATAGGCTATTCAGAATTGCGTCACTCATTTGATTGTACTGCAGTAAATTGGAAGAATTAATGATGTGTCACCCCATATTCTTAGGTGCAGCACATCCTTGCATTCGTGATGAAGAGGAAATGGCAAACATTTTCCCTTCCTCACGTGTAATGGCGGCCGTTGGATCACGATTTTCTGCTATTCTCAGAACAAGTCTGTACTACGTTTCTCCTGGCATCCAGCCCCATTTCATGGAAATTTCTGTCCCCTCGTAATTTCTATTTACCGCACAATTAGACATATCACAGGTAGGTGTTGTCTTTGTGAGAAATCTTGATGAATTATAGTTAATGGATGAGTTTTTAGGAATTAGGTACTAAAAATAAAATGCGAAATGATCGCACGAAAAATTGTACGTCCGTTATTTGCGCGATGATTTTCCGCGCGATCGTATGTGTCAGGATTTAAGCTTTTAACTTTTAAGAGTTTAAGGATACCGATGGAGCACTGCACTCAAAGCATATTATGAGCATCAGATATCATAAAATAGCTGTTCCTACTTTAGTACTGGGGAACTGGGAAGTATTAATAATATTAAACAACATTAGAATGTCAGAATTAGATGATGATCTAACATCTAAATTCAAACTGCGCAGCAAGAGCTCATGGCTTTGAAGTCATGATATAGCTGGAGCTAGGAGTTTCCTCACCCCAGACAACCGGAACCACAAAATATTTATGAAATTAAGAAGTAGGAATTGTCTCATTTCTTTTCAAGGGAAATGGGTGTATCCAAGTGACAAATTCCAAACATTCAGTGCAACATTCAGTAAAATATTACGTATATCGGTACATCATGAGATTGAGATCTGATAGTGATACGATGAAGCTCAAGCTTTTGTACAATTATAAAGTGCGGGAGTTATTTGTAGCGGGACGTGTTTTGTATTTGCAAAGTGAAAAATGAAAAAGGCGGCACGCAGACACTGTTGAATTTGAATTCATCGTTCAAGATATTCATGATGCTGATGATTAGATTGATACCGATCAATGCTATGATTGCTCATTTAAAATCATGCTCATAAACCAAGGTCCTGGTTAGGGCAATCATAAACTATTAAACTAATGAATCAATAGGTAGGTACCTATAAACGCACTGATTATTACTGTGGATTTTACGATCAGTGAATGCAAATCTTACACAGCTACAGACCCTGGCCCTCATGAAAACCCAGACCCTAACCGTGGCCATTTTTAAAAGCATTCCGGGTTGTTGTAAACATTCCGGGTCGTTGTGAACTTACTCGAGGATCTTGCCTTTGCGATTTTATATCTAAACTTCAAGGTAATATTAATATTCCGGGTCCTTATCAACGGACTCGAGGATTTCGCCTTTGTGAATGATGCATAAAATTAAAAATTCCACTTCTAGCGTCCTTATAAACCGAAAATATCGCGTCGCCTTAGCCAATATGAATACAAAAGTTAACATTCCGGGTCCTTATAAATAAACTCGAGGTTTCTACTTCTAGCCTTTGGGAATATAAATATAAAGGTAAACAATACAAATTCCGGATCCTTATGAATGAATATCAATAAAAACCGGAATTACGCTGCGGAATTCAGACAAATGCAAAATTTGCCAATTGTGACACTGCGCGGCACAAGCGCCGCGCAGTGTCACAATTGGCAAATTTTGCGCCGAATGTTTGCAAATTCTTTTTCGGAGCGCGCGAAATTGAACGCATTCCCCGTAGGGAAGCGCTGCGCGCAGCATGGCAATGCAATTACTATTAGTATTAGCAACAATCACAACGCATATCTTGGTATAAGAATATTAATAACACATCGCGCCACGATATAATCTCACGCAATCGCAATTTGTAAAATTGAATTAACGAATAATAGCATTGTATTTAGTTTTGTAATAGCTAGCATTGTATTTAGTTTTGTAATAGCTAGCATTGTATTTAGTTTTAGCATTGTATTTAGTTTTATTAGCAATACTAATATAATAGCAGAAACATTTTCAGTAGAAAATTTGAAATATTCCGAATATCGTACAGTTAATGTTATCATTGTTATCATTGTTATCATTGTTATCATTGTTATCATTGTTATCATTGTTACATTTGACTCCGATTAAAGCTTTAGCTAGCAAGATCATAAAGCTAGCAAGATCATTAAGCTAGCATAAGCAATACCGTTTTAGTTTTACGTCTGACAATTTAATACAATAGAACTTCGAACATTGAACTTGAAGTTGATTAGTGCAGCGGACATTTCTGAAATTTTTTATACTCTGAATCAATGTCATAAGTCATAGTTGGGTCGCCGTCAGTTGGTGCTCGCCCGAGTGCCCGACATACTTGTGTTGAGTGTTCTGGTTCATGAAATTGAATCATGTTCATCAGACATAAAATTTAAAAAAGAAGGGGTTTATCACAGTATTTCAATTTGAATCTAATGATTACGAGTCCGAATTCGCTCTAAAAGTAAAAATGGAACATCTCAAATCACTCCGCCTCATATCTGCAATCTGTTTCTGACGTTGTTCATGTTACACAAGCCGCAGTTCATCGGCAACTCCGTTTGAATAGCAGTCCTACAGTGAAATAACAATAGTCACAAGTTCATACTCATATCTTTAGTTCAGCCCCAGGAAGAACTAAGGAGTAGATATTTGAATTTTCTGATACTGATAGTCACGATTGACGATAAGGCGCAGGATCTTTGCATTCCGTCAACAGAAATTCGCCCTTATATTGTTCCATGACTTAGACTTTTTGCATTCGGAAATCTGTTGTAATGCCTCAGTCTACTGAGACAGGAGAGCCTTGATGTGTGCTAAGTTCATTTTGTTCCGCTTGCTGCCGTGATTCGGCTCAAAGTAACCGTAATTAGGGTTGAAGACTATTTCGTCGGAAGTGGATATCACTCGGATCTCATTAACTATCTTGTGCTCCAGAGGTTCGTTCTGCTCGAAGGGGTAGGCGTTGTTCTGGAAATCTCTCATGGCGTCAACCGTCTCAGCGACTTCTCTGAAAGATTGTGATTCATAAACACCGAGTGGTTATTTCAGTGACAACCTCGACAGTAAACATTCAGCAGCATTTAACCGTTTACGTAACAACCTTGGCAGTTAACATTTAACTGCATTTAACCGCTTACCTAAAAACCTTGGCAATGACAGCAAACAAGTAACTGCATTTAACCGGATATAATACCATTCTCGCACGAGGGATGAAAATTTGCAATACTTAGAAAAATCAAATGCCTGTATTAGTAATAGTAACAGTAATATACCTGCATTTCGACCACTTGATGACACCGTTTTCCCCGACCACTGATCCCACTTCGAGGTGCTGTATGTGGGAAAGGTAGATTTTGAGGGGTGGAAGCAGGGGAATAGACTTCCCGGAGAGTATCCACAGAGAGTCACTTATCAAGGACTCCCGGATAAAGTACAGGTCTTCCAAAAGGGAGGCAGTTTTCAGGGAGATTTGCAATATAGCCTGTAAAGAGGTTCAATATAAGTTCAATATAAACAGCGGTGAATCGGATGAAATGAAATATAAACAAATTTGTTTCCTTTTCGTTCTTCACAAAAACTATTCTCAGTTGTTGCAATAAGATGGCAAAAAACCCATAAATTTCAATTTAACATGTTCAAACCTCCAACTGAATGATTTGTTGATCGCAGAGCGCAGAGTAAATCTGCATGGCTGTACTGAAGTTCCGTTCCTCAGCACAAGCCTTTGCCAGGGCTGCAAACTTCTGGATCATCCCGACTTGGACTTTGGTGCTGATCCCAGACAATATCACCAGGACCGTCCATCGGGTTACTCGGTTGTGCCACTTCATGTACTGGCAAATGGGAGCCTGCAGGAGATGGTCAGTTAATGAGAGGAGGGATCTGCGATGATGGTGGCAGTTTCGAAAAAAAACTGATCAGTGATCAACATTCAACAGCATAGTACACCGTTTAGCTAATTAGATACTAGTCTGTACATCTTTTCTCAGAAATTTTCAGAAAGCAAACCCAGTGGCCAGTATCCGCTGAAACGAAATGTATTCTCAGAGGCGCTATTATGATTTATGACAAACCTCAGGTTCGATACAGCATTCATCTCTAGTGTTGGGTAGGGTATTGGATCGAGTGTTCAGGAGCACCAATATGTCCAGACTTTGGTAAACTTTCTGGAGTTGAGAAATTGGGAATAGTGTATTGTGATTGTGGGAATAGGAATAAAAAGTTCGTGATCAATTGACTGTCAATAGTTATAGTTCCAATCAGTCAATGAAATTGAGGATATTCGTTTTCAAAAACTTTCATGACTAGAGCTCATGTAAACCTGTTCGATGAGACAGAATTGGTGCACGAGAACTTTGAGGTCCACCCCAAAGAGTTCGTTGCTCCCGAGACCAGGGAACTTCTTGCCCTTGTTGATGGGAATGGGGCTGCTCTTCTTGAATTTGAGACCGAGATTCGTAAGGGAACTTGACTTGGCTTTGGATTCCTGGAGTTAAACAAAAGACATGTGAAAACGCTAATTCGATCATCTGATTCCCATTAAATTCCAAAAACAGAAAAAGTTTATTCACAGGCTGTCTATGGATTTCCTCCACGAACCTTGAACCTCTCACTTTTGATCTCGTCTATGACTCGGTACACATGGGTCTGGACCGGACTCTTGTTGTACTGCTCCATTTCATCCTCAAAAGCAGAGGAGAAGGACTCGTGTGACAGCGACCTGCCTGTCACTAACATGTGCAGGATCCGCTGTACGTTCTCCGAACTGTCCCACTGCTGTACCTGACCATCGGATCGTTATTAGACTTGGTTTGCCAACATTTGGTGTGACTACATTTGGTACTTGACAACATTTATAGGTGTGATATCAATATAATATTTGGCGTGTCATCTTGCATTCGTTATTCATCAATCATCGCTCTAAATTTTGGTGCGATAATTGATGAATGCAAAAAGTAATGTTGCAGCTTTAACGATCACTTTCAGACTGCATTAGTGAATTTAAAGCAATTTATTTTATTTCTTTGGAGCGAAAGAACAAATAATAAGGGGTTTGGGATGTGTTAACTAACATATCGTTTTATGAAAAGCTTGATCTTTCTCTTCAGTGGCTCATTATGCTTGAAGTCTGAGTTGTAGAAGTTAGTGGTCCAGTAGTGGAGCAGGTCTATTGTTCTGTATAGGATCTGACACTGGGCGTCATTTGACTGTACTCCATCCACCATCACCTTACTGAAATGATAGGTGTGAATAGCTTTTAGTAAGCCAAGTTTCTCAGTAAGCCAAGTTTCTTAGTAAGTTAACCTGGCTGTGACTTTTTCCTAGAAATTTGCAATCGTCTCCCCCCTCCCCCAATAATTAACCGGTAGGTTCCATAGACCACTCACTTTGAAGCAAGCGTGTGTCGTTTCATCACGAAGTCAGACAAATCAGCTATCTTCATGAAACGTCGGAACATGATGAAGAAATCCCTCACATAGGATTGGTTGAATGCTTCCCTGGGAATGCGGATTTCATTAAAATACCCTGCATTTCTGTCAAAGCATGCCCACACAATCCCGATGACAATACGTCATCCAGGATGATGTTTTGATCCATCTCACAACCACAATTAATTAAACAGATCGCGAACATCATCATTCAGCCACATCTTGCATATTTTCTACTCTCCACATTTTATTTTGAACATGAGTTCGTGCTATAGAGTCGTATCATAATTTCAAACCTGGAGTATAAGAAAGCGCAGAGCCCGAGCGGAGTAGCGGACACTATTTCCCTGCTTTTGCCGGGTTGAGAGGAGAGTGTCAGGTCGGGAGTGTTGGCAGGTAGTCTCAGAGAGGGACAGGTAGGTGCAGCAATCACGAGGCGTTATCAACGAGTGTACGTACCTGGGATGTATAGGGTGAATGTACATTGTACACGGTACAGCATGTGTACATTGTACAATGTAAAGGATGATGTAAATTGTATATGATGGACGATGGTGTACAGAATTAGGAATAATTGCGCTTAATCGTAAGTTCAATAAGTCACGAAGAATAATAGCTGAAGGTAGGTTCTTTCTACTTTTCTTTTCAAATGGAGTTGAACCAGCATGATTATAGTGCTTCATTTCAGAATTTTACGACCTTTTTCAAGACTAAATCAAATTGACCACAGACTGAAAAAAACTGGACAATCAAATATATGATTCGATCCGAATATCAACAAGGTCTTCATATGAAGTTATAACAAGTCCTCACTTGGTATGAAGGCCCCATCGTTCAGCACTCATGTCTTTCAGCTGTTGTAGTGCAGTGCAGAGGAAGGAAATGTCCTTGTCAATTTCCTTGATACTCGCACTTAACTTCTTGAGTAAAGTCTTACTCGAACCTGTGATGGGAGGTCACAATATCAATATTACATTCCGTTTGGAAAATAAATGGAAGATAAAAGAAGCTTAAAAAGAAAGTTTTTCCAAATATTGCGTCCACTAATAGTTCTAACCTACCATGTAGCTGAGACTTACCATTATCTGAAGAACTGAACCTTATGAGGTATGAAACTTACCATTATCTGAAGAACTGAACCTAATGAGGTGCTTCTGAGCGTCCAACCTCAGCTCCTTCTCCTCCGTTATCTTGTTTTCTACTTCCTGGAGGTGGAATAGAGAATCAGAAGGAGACCTAAGATAAAGGAGCCGTCTCTTATTACGTCATAATTGACGCAATATGTGACGGCTCCCTAGATGGAAATTACCCCTGCTTTGAGAGCCAATATTTTGACAATTAAGCGGTAAGTTCTGCTGCTTCCCACACATCAATAGCAGTGGATTAGCGCAGAGATAATCAATATGTCAAAGAGGGTATCTTTGATTCTGTCAACGTAAAATTGACTCTCGAGCTAGGTGATACATAGGTAAACGTGAGATAGGTGCCATAAAGTGTGAATCACAAGGAACTGCAATAAGAAGTGATGAATTATTCGGCACAAAAGGCATAGGCAAATTAGATGTTAATTATCCAAAAACACATGATATGAAATCTGTGGATGTCAGCTATCGCTTGTTATCACAAGCAAAAGTTGAATTAAAGTTTGCTGCTTTTTATCCGTGATAAGTATTCAAACCTCGATCTTTGAGGACAGGGATTTCCTGATGTCGTTCGAGTAGCCATTATTCTCACACGCGCCCTGAAATAGTGACTAATCATTAACAGTTCTATTGAAAACTGCTGTTTTAGAAATAATTAAAGTAATAAGTGACAGCTTCCATCCACTTATGTCCCTGTACCAATTTCAAAATTTAAAAAGGTCTGTCTTAAAACTTCATTTTCTTCTTGTCGAAAAGAAGCGTGAGTTGAACATTTACGAGACAAATTGATCTCTACTTACCATTTCCTCTTTGAGTGAATGTAAGACCGGTTGGAGTTCTTTACCAAATGACTTCAAGGTCTTAAAACTTCCTGATATCAGTATCACGTTTTCTTCATCCTGTTGGATATAAAAATCACTTAAAATCAATGGGAATTCACGGATATTGAGAAATGTATGTTGCAATGTACTTCTGCTTAGAAATAGTTTCTATAACTATTTCTATAATTCATGATTATTCAATTTTCGTAGCAAACTTGTATTTAGATAACTAAAAATCAAGAGTATCATATTTTCCTCCAGAAAGATAGTTTTTTTCGATCTGAAGGCAAAATATGGCACTATTCTTATATCTATATGCCAGAACATCAAAATCAAGCCCCATGAAAATAAAACAATTCAAATATCTCTGATTATGATCAAGATCATCTGATTTACAGGTTATCAAATTAGAAAAATGTGCTTTTCTTGATGACGTAAAATTGAATTTCAAAGTATCTTCCAAATATGGATTAAACAGATTTACCGATCTTTTAGATGGTTACAGTGAACCTTAGTCGTTTTCAAGATTTAAATGGCTTCAATGAAAGAAAGCGACTTCATGATGGATAATTCTTTAGTTCTCGTGCATAGTTAAATTGTTACATGAATCATGGGAGAATATTATATCAGAAGTCAAAATTTTGAACTACGAATATTATTTGAACACTGGGACTGCCCCACATGAAAGCTTGTTGACACTATAAACCAACACCACAACATGAAATATCATAACTAGGGTATTATTTGTGAGCTGTGACTTCAATATTAGCTGAGGTATCATAATACCATGATGTCCTATAGTTGAAACACGAACCATTAGGTTCATTACCGTTTAACCAGCCGCATGACGTGGGAAAGCGTCATATCATGTCCCAAGCTGCTGAGTGCCAAGATCACTTTAAGCAAGAGGGCAAATTGAGAACTTACGTTAAAAAGGGCAATTAACCTCGAAGCGGGTTCGCTGATGTGCACAGTTTCGCAAATTGGCGTACATTCGTTGATTGACTAATTTAGTAGTCTTCATCAAAGAAAATAGGCGTGGAAAACAACTTACGTTTGAAGTGGAGACGAAGGGCTTGGAGAACAGTACGTCATCTGCACTTTGCTGCTTGGTGAGCTGGTTCGCGTAGTTGAAGAGGCTGTCCTTTCCTGAAATGGAGTGTACTTGACTCAAGGATTGAAGTTTAAACGAAATAACTGATACGAGAGAATTGTAATTGTACTTGGTATTTGGGTACTTTTGTGACACAGGCATGGCACACGCCACAATATTTTACGGTTTAATAAGCAACGGCTAGTGTCCTTATAATTCTCAGATTTCTCTGTCATGGATTTAGCGGAACAATCTGCAAATCTGGTATACAAGGATAACAGACATGAGACATGAGACCAGAGACACTTTGACAATTGACGTTTAAGCTCTGATGTCTACGCTCCAATATGGAGCTAAAAGATACCTACCTTTTCTTGATGAGGAGTCCGAGGTCTGTCTTTGCATAGCGCTAAAGAGTAAGCAGAAAAGTAAATATTGTATGGCAGGCACACCTTTTAGCTCATTTGAAAATGCATTAGTGATAGATGTGCGAACAAGACAAAGATAATGGACCTTGTGAGACCATTGATATACAAAGGTAGTCCAAGCCAATGAGCAGTGTGCTCGAACCACAAATCCGAACATTCTCGTACATTATATCGCAGTTTAATTATTAATTGCAAATTCGCTATCATCCTCGGTTATTTAATTCTCTGTTTCGCTAATGAGGTTACTCCGCAGAAGAATATGGGCGTACGACAATTTCTAGATATAAGAAAATAGAACTCTAATAAGAACTCAAGTAGTTCAGTTAACGTTAAACCAACTCAAGACTAATTAGTCAGCAGTGCCCTTATGAGCAAAGATAACCCCGAAGATATCTGATCTTGTCGCGTTAATTTCTCGCACAGGGGTAGTACGAGGCTCAAGCAATAATAGTGTATTAGCTTGAACAACCAATAGTGTAGCTTGAACATCATGAGACTATTTAATAACGAATCACCAAAATAGGGAAGGATTATAATATGTTGACTGCTTCAGCTTTACACGCTCTCGTAGCACTTAAACGGTGCTTTAATTACGTCACTACGACAGAAACTACAGAGGGAGCACTTCACCACACCGACCTTCAAGTGAAGCAGCTCGTTTACTGCTGCGATCATTTTATGTAATGGGATGATAATTGACACTTCCTGCAGTAAAGTGTCAAATTTTTACTCAATGAGCATCGAAGTGGTTGTGTGAATTATTCAGTAAATCAATAATACCTTAAGAGGGATATTCATATTGTGCGAAATTTAGGGATTTCAAATTCCGAGAGATAGGCGATAGCACACTGCTTATAAGTTCTATGAGAGCACCTGGTTCTATGGCAGCATCTGGTTCTATGACAGCATCTGGTTCTATGACAGCATCTGGTTCTTTGGCAGCATCTGGTTCTATGACAGCATCTGGTTCTATGACAGCATCTGGTTCTATGGCAGTATCTGGTTCAATGACAGCATCTGGTTCTACCAAAACAGCATCTGTTCAATGCAGCATCTGGCATGACAGCATCTGGTTCTATGGCAGCATCTGGTTCTATGACAGCATCTGGTTCTATGACAGCATCTGGTTCTATGACAGCATCTGGTTCTATGACAGCATCTGGTTCTATGGCAGCATCTGGTTCTATGACAGCATCTGGTTCTATGACAGCATCTGGTTCTATGGCAGCATCTGGTTCTATGACAGCATTAGGGTTTGCAACCGATATTATCTATGGCGATTCTCGCCAGCATCTGGGAAAAATAATTATCGGTTATCGGCGATAAAATCTGACCGATCTATACAGCATCTGGTTTAATAACAAATCTACCATCTTTTGAAGAAGTTTCCTTACATCACCTAACAGCATCTGGTTCTAGCAGCATCTATACCCTATGGCAATTTTTTTTCCCGCCACCATGGCAGCATCTGGTTTAACCTTAACACATCTGGTTCTATGACACCATTTTATGAGAAAATCCATTAATGACATTAAGCTCCGACGGACAGCATCTATTCTATGACATCACTTTCTATGGCGGCATGAAACCACTGGTTCTTGACAGAATTACCCCAAAAGCCCAAAGCCACTGCTGACACCACTTTACCTATGACACCATCTGGTTCCCTGACAACACTTTGCCCGAAACCACTTTATCTGGTTCCATGGCAGCATCTGACATGACAACCCTGTTCTTCACCCCTGAAACCACTGGTTCTTTGACAGGCCGTTTTCCCTGACGTCAATTTTTCTATTTACACTGATACCACTTAACCCCAAAACCACTTTACCCTGAAACATACCATGACCCTCACTAGGACTCCACTTTACCATGACAGCCCTTTAAATTGACACCAGTCTAACCCTGACAACATCTGGTTCTATGACACCATTTTGTTCTACTGGCACTATTTTTCTATGACACTCTTGTCACCTTGGCACTATTTGGTTTGACACCACTGAACTCTGGTTCTATGAACTCTGGACACCAGTTCACAATGACGCCAGTTTATCCTGACACTACTTGTTACCATTTTGCCCAGGCACCATTTACCCTCACAGCAATAATCCCTGACAACGCATAACATCGACACCACATTACAAGACGTCCGACACCAGCTTACCCAGGACTTCACTAAACCCTGGTATCATCTGGTACCCTGACATCTGATTTTACCAAGACACCACTTGACAGCACTTTAATACCTGACCACGCATAACCTTGACACCACTTTACACCGACACTATTTTGCATCTGGTTCTATGGCTTCACTCTGGTTCTATCACCTATTACACCATCATTACACCGACACACTGGTTCTACCCTGACAGCATCTGGTATCACCTTACCCTGGACACTGGTTTCATGACACCATCTGGCATTACCTCGACAGCACTGGTTCTGAAACCATTTTGCCCTGACACTTCACTGGATTAATTAAGGGTATCAGGGTAAGCATCTGGTTCTATGACGTACATCTGGTACATTAAACAGCATTTAACTGATCAATTCAACGAATAATGTGTCATTTATAAAGGCAATGGTTCTAAACCTCTGGTATCGATAAAGGAGGTTAAAATTTTATCGGCGATAATTATCGGTATCGGCGATAATTATGAAAATTAATCTGGTTTATCGCCGATCTGGTTCTACGCCTCTACGGCAGCATCTGGTGCTCGATGACAAAATCAGAATAGATATAATACCTTTTTAACCCTTATCAAACCGGCCTTAAGAACAAGAACGACTTTGAGATTTCACGACCAGTTGAAAATTCATTTCAAATAAAATGAATGGGGAAGAAATGAATAACACAGTAACCATAATGCAGGGCTTAACTCGCTCGCGGCTTTTGCAAGACCAAAAAGGATCACTGCAAGAGCACCTCTTCTCGTTTCGATTTCCGTTTATTATTCAAGGTTCGGGTTCAACCATAAAGCGTAAAAAAGGAGTGTCAACCATTATATTATGATCTTTATTGAAACTTGAAAGAACAAGAACGCATCCACAGCTTTAATAACAGCTCTTTGATTTGACCATATAACTCCTATTCTCGTGATGCGAATTCGTCTACGGTTCATCTATATGGAAAAGTATGAAACATGAAAGCTTCTGATCGATTGAGAAATGGTTAAAGGACTCATTTGTCTTAACCATTTAACCATAGGAGATTAGTAGATAATAAAATTCAAGCTTTTCTTCACTGTCTCAAACGAAATCAAATTTTCATTTCCGTGTACGTTGAAGTTAGTGTTTCAGTGCCAAAGAAATTCTGACGAAAACTCTTCCTACGTACGTGTGGCACATAACCAATTCATGAGCCACTTTAAATGATTAAATGGTAAAGAAACTAAGTGACAAAGTGTGAGAATGCAGACGATCTCATGAATTTGTCAGCTAAGTTCTCGAAAGGTGAAATGCAAGAAAACTGGTCCGGTTCCAAGTAAAGACGAAGGCTTTTTCCATGATACTTGATAGGACAAGCAAAATGATTCTGGAACTAGAACGATTAATAAAGTTCAGTTAATCTGAATTCATCATTTTGTCTACCATTAACTTAGTTTTATCTTAGCACGGCGATCCAGCATTCAAGAGCAAAAGGCAGCTCTTAATTTGCTCCTGAACATTGTTTTCAGAAAAACAAAAGCAACTCCTATTGATCGTGAATGTTATAATCTATGAAAAAACGTAGGAGAAATTATGTGGCATTTAGTTGGCCACCCTTTTCCAAATACCGTATTGAAAGTATAATTGCTTATATCTTGCATACCGCGCCTACTTGAACAGTTCACTACAAACAGGAATTAAGCTGGAATTAAATCCAGTCACAAATAGCACCAATCAGTAAGGACATTTCATTAGGAAATAGAGACTTTTCATTAGGAAATAGGACATGTGGATATGTGTCCGTTTCACATGAGCTCTCCCTTTGGCCTGCATATTATGCTGTTGGTGTCGAGTACCATCCAAATCTCACTTTAGACAAATGGAATCCAGGCAGCACACAGCACCTACTATGTAGTCTTAACAGAGAAAATGAACGATGTTATGTGTCAAAGAAAGTACTCAAGACGAGGGCCGCCTCACCACTTTATGGGTGGGGGAAGGACGGTGGGTGAGGAAGGAGCCTGATAATGTGCAACCTGAGATACCTCAGATGCAACCTCAGAGCTGTTACTTTGTGTTTGAGTAGGGCACCCCATAAAGTAATTCCAATCGACGTCGCATGATACCGTGTTCTTGCAACGAAAGAAAATTATTATCCTGATAACAGAATATCTACCTTATTGGCCTTTTTTTAACCGGCCCCATGGACAAAAATCGAATCAATTTTGAACCATTTTAACCGGCCCCTTGGACAAAAATTTTTTCGAGCGGTTGCCAAACCAAGAAATTTTTGCTCAAAAATAGCCACGAAAACGAACTTTTACTCACTAAATTGCACCAAAAACCCATGTCCTGGTCTAATATGATGATTTAGGTCATTATATGTGTTCTATAATGACGACCAAAAGAATTTAACAGTACATAAGCCAATTAATGAAAGTTTCATCTGACCTTAATTAACTGGCCTTTTATTTAATCGGCCCCACTTTAACCGGCCATTTTTTGTTTGTTGTTTTTGTCCTTAAGGGCCGGTTAAATAAGGGCCAATAAGGTATGTATCTGGCATCATAAATAATAGTTATCTGGGTAAACAACCAATCTATGCATCAGACACCATACCTATCATAACATCATACCTATTGTAACAAATTTATGCATCTGACACCATAAATAATAGTTTCCCTGATAATGTAACAAATCTATGCATTAGATATTATACCTAGTCGTTATCTGGATTCTGGGTGATAACAAATCTATGGATCAGACATCATAACTACCGTTATCTGGGTAGAAAAAAATCTATTTGTCGGGCATCATACCGCATTGTTATGATTTCGAAACGGAACTTTAGTCAACTGCCTCAATTGCCATGTTGCACTAAAATATTGACCTTAGTCCTTTTTTATTAAGCCTGTTTCGCAAACAACACATCTTTGCATCTGTCATCATATCTATCGAGGGCCACTTAGAATCAAAAAGAGGATTACAAAGAAATACCCAGTGGTTACTTTTTGCTCCTTATTTCTCATCAAAAGAATTGGACTAGTCGAATATAGGTGGGTAACACTAGATAGAATTACGAAACAGAATACTGTTATTATGTCAGTTTGAGGATCACGATCAGGCTTCAGAAGTTCAGAGGTTTAAGCTCGTGCAACGAAAATGAAAACAAAAAAGTTGAACTAACTTATGCTTGGGGCGGGGCACGGGTATAAGATCCGTGTCAAAGTTTCATAAGAATAAATTCTTTCTATATTAGAACACACCCCTAAATCCATTATAAGATTCTATAAATAAGTCTTAGTCAAAAAAGGAATTATAAAGGCATTTAAACGCGAGCGGTATTTAGCCGTATTGCGTTTAAGATTATTTCGAGGGAGGGAGGTAGAGAGAGAGCGCGTGGGTCATCGGACGTTTAATGCTCTCAGAGCACTAAGGAGAATATAATTCACGAAACATAAATCGTTTACTTATAGCCGAGGTCTCGGGCTCTCTATCAAAGTAGAAATCATACCCATTTTTGGTTAAATCTTTATGAATCGAGTTGATGTATGATAGTTACTCAGTTAATATTTACGTGGCTTTCAGTTTAATGAAAACTTCTTCCGCCAATTTCCGGTTCCTAGGTTCGGTGGTTATCTAAATCTCATACCAAAAGATCACTTTTTAGTTTTTCGCCAGTCAGAGGAAGTTGAAAAATTAATTCGCTGAAAAAAGGGCTTAGGCGGTTTCAAGTCTATAAGTATAGGCAGTTAAAGGCTTAGTTCTCTTAACTGAATTGGAATATAAGATTTAAGTCATAACGTGATTACCAAGGGATATGGGAGCATGGGGCTTAGATAATTCTCAAGGAGCCAGGGGATCCAACTGTGTGACAACGAAACCTTCGCAACTTTCGATCAGCCCGGTCCAATGAATATTATTGACAAATTGCCAGACCATCCGTTAAGCCTGTTACATATTACGTTACATATTACCAACCGAGGGAGGGAGTTTCCATAAGCTGATGGCTACTGACAGGAGGGGAGGGTTCGAAATGGCCAAAACAATGCTGTAGTAATATGTGACAGCTTATAAAACATGCTACGAATGGCAATTCAGGAGCTGTTTAAATTTCCATTAGCACTTCCTGGGTGCGATCTAAACATAGATCGGAAAGCTTAAAACTTACCAGGAGCTCAGAATCTTGACATCCAGATGGAGTACTCAAGAGGAGTAGCGTTTCACTTCAAATTCGACTTCTTCATCTTTATCTGGAACCATCGCCAGAACACAAGTACATACTTCTGTTGTCACCTGAGAAAAGAAGGGTGGTTAGAATTTCGCAGTGAAATTTAGGGAATCTAATTTGGTAACTTGACAATGATGAATAATTGTCAGAGGACTCTTACCCTGTTGTCAACAAAGCAGAATAAGCAATAGCATTCATCCAAGGACAAACTCGCAAACAGCAAAATAATGATTTCAGGTTTTTTGGTCCTAATTGACATGATACTGACAAGTGAGAGAATACAACAAAGGAATAAAAATGTTTCAAGTATCATAAATTTAATGTCAACTTACCGTTTAGTTTCCACATGAACTCGGGTTTTTCGGTTTTGGAAAAGAGATCACAATGCTGATTCATTGCTGAGAAGACATTGTACTCAAATTTGAATCGTATAAAAAGGTGAACTTGAGTCCTTTAAATTAAAAATAAGTATTTGAATATATAAGTTAACTTCTATAAGGGTGCAGCAAACGATCAGATCATATAATTGAAGAGTCATTAGCAGAATTATCTCAGGAGGAAAAGCATCGAATAACTAGAAAAAATGAAAAATAAATATAGAAAAATTTGGCAATAATCAATACATGTTTATTAACTTCTTCACTGTTACTCAAAATTTAATATCGCCAATCATACTCAAAGACTTAAAGTGAAGTAATAATTTAAATATATGAAACATTGGACAATTATATGAAACATTCTAAACTAGTTCATGAGTACAAAAACCAATTACATGGTCAGATCTGAAAGCTTGATTCGTCAATAACTTAACGATTAATATTGAAAAAAAGAGGGCTTTGCGTCAGCTATCAAAAAATTTCATTGAAATTAATAACACGTAAAATACCTAAAAAAATATAAAGCAATTTGCGCTTCCGAAAAGGAAACATCCAACACAGAGCGATTGAAGCATGCAGAAGTTGTTGCTCTTTTCATCTCTCCCAGTTCCTCAATACACGTTGCTCTACTAGCTACTGGCTGTGTTATTAACCTCACAGACTCCAGTGGTACTGCCGTTCAGAGCACAGCACTCACTGAGCTTAGCTATGAACTCCGAGCATTTGGTGTCATCGTTCCCATTCAGGGTCAGGCAGGAGTACAGCGCCTCCATGGCTCCAGTACAGACTTCTTCAGGCATGTTGTAGCTCAAGAGGAGAGAAAGGATTAAATAAATCATCACCTTGAAACAAACTGGCTTTGTTTCAACGTAATTATTTGTTTCAACTTTAACGCTCCAGTTCTACTTTTCAGCAATTTCGTTAGACAAAGTTGATGATAACTTATCAATCACTGAGGTACATGAAACGCATACAAATAGACTATGATTCATTAAACGGTATGATCCTGATCAACTAGTTATCAACTTAGAACAAAATATTAAACTCTCCACGATTAGCAAAGTTCAAATAAACAGATAGAAGTAACACCACTCTCCCATTTACATTGCAATTATCCACATTTATCTATACATTCATGCGTACAAGCGGTGAAAGGCACCACACGTACATGTACCAGCTATTACAATCTCATCTGAGGTAAACGAGCTTAATGCAGAAGCAGCACCGCATGAGACACTGGCCGGCTATGAAATAAATGCGTTATCGGTAACCTGATAGGCAGGTGTCGCCACCTCGAGAAATGAGAATTCTTCTGAAATTTCCGATCGCGCGGCGCCATGTAAGTAGGTGAATACCTATTAAATGAGTACACTGACAAATTGTGGTTTTATCAAATTTGAACCGATCTCAGAGGTGGCGACACCTCAGATACAATATAATGGCATGCAACTCATAGAAATGGCATTACCATTTAATGGTCTTATCTTTGCAATATACGTTACATTCATTCGGCAGCGGTGATATTAATTTGGAGATAAGACAAATCTATCAGAATTATTATCAATTCCCGTTATTTCATTTAGCAAAAAATACCTTTTCAACTTCTGCAAATATGGTCGGCTTCTGTATCGAACATGCAATGGTATATTCTAATCCTTCTGGAATAGATGTGAAGTGAAAAAGCTTTGAACTTATTTTAGGAGGAATAAAGACCATCAGGGCGAGTTAGATATGATGACATTTGCGAATTTCAAACGTGGTACAAATTGTGCGGGTATCCTAAATTCCTAAGTTATGAAATGATCCCTAACTTCATTTTCTGGCAAATTCAAGGTACTAGGAAGGTAATATACTGTTAGAAAGAGTAACTTAATGCTGATTAGGCTTGTTTTAGTGTTGATGAGAAGGTGACATAACACAGCAACAAATGTCCTCGCTCAGCCTTTCGCTCTGATTCGATCTAGCTAGTCTATGCTTTTCGGATAATATCTACAAATCAGTAAAATAAACGCACGTGTGCGTTTGCGCGAAACTCTTCATTTAAACAAAGCCATGCGCCTGCGGTATAATACACAAAATTTGAGATTTCTGTGACAATTGTGCCATTATTTAAAAGTATCACGCCAATGCCACTTAAAGGGTATTGCGATGGTTCTGCTTACTTGTCGATAAATATATAAAGATTGCAAACATTCGAATCGAAGATGTGATAATCCAGTAAAATTTCCACTTTTTGATCATTCAGACATACATCATACATGAATTACAGTAGTAGCTGATAGGTGAATTATTAGACAGCTCTTAGCATCTCCTAAAGTAAGTGGGTACACTAACCTATGATCACAAGTTAGATTAGCTTATTTGAACGTTTAAACAAGAAAATAACCCCTTACACCACAGAATACTAGATCACCATGCGTCGTAATAGTTTGATAAAACACATTTCATGCAAATTTAGTACAAAACTTAGTACATGCAAATTTATTACAAACCAATACTTACGATTTTTGCATTGCCTCGGTTATTATGGAACAAGAAGCAATGAAACGATATATCAATGATTCAATGTCATGTTTTATCATAATATCAAATAAAAATGTACAATACGGCAACGACCACACGCAGCATTGCGAAAACTATATTTATTAAAGCACATCTAGCGTTTAAAACATTACTGATTGAAAGATTCGTTTCAGTATTGAGATAATTTTAAGTATTTTGAGGTGTCACGGAAATCGTTATGTTCTACCAATCATCGAATTACAGATAAATTAGCGAAACTATCGTATACATTTGAGGTTGGAATGACTGATCACATGCAGAAACGATGATATTGATTTTAATTTTTAACTAAAATTTGACATCTAACTTAAATATTTAGTAAAAAAAACTCGAAACTTCGTTACTCTTCATTATTAAACAAACCACAATGATAGATATAGTAGAAAAAACAACAAACCTCATCAAAATAAAAGTACTATAATACCCTCTTTGATTCAGTGGGTAAACCTAAGCAAACACGAAATTATCACCAATGACTGGAATTAGATGTACTTTTTAGGGTTGATATAACAGATCAACATCCTGAACAATTAAATTAAATATATTCATATTATGTTTAGAAAAAATCAAAATTAAATTTTTCTATCATTTTTAATTATGCTTAGGATTCAATCTTAGTAGAATTTCATTTTAGGCCTAGATTTCATACAATAATTTGTGTGAGAAACATTCGTTATTGGTATAATATTTCGTCAGATAGCGAGTTCTCCACAATATGTTGTCATTCTGGCGCCATGTAAATTTGATGACGTCATCAGTTGTCGGCGCAGGAGCAACAGGGTTGGTAAATATAAATATCAGGTTTTACTGTAAACACTGAAAGTTCAACTACCAGTAGAGAGACTTGCTAATGTAGTTACCAACACTCCCAAACCAGCCCCCGGCGCCACCGTCTTCTTCACCCATCTTACGGACTCTCTAAGTTAGTGGGCAATAGAAGTGAGCAATTAAAAGTTATAGGGGCAGTTAGCAATAAAAGTGATTTTAACCATTGATACCACCAAAAAATTGTGAGTCCATCTAAGTTTTTCAGAATAATATCCGGGGCAGTTATAAATAAAAGGGGTATTTATTTGGTGAGCAATAACTGATAGATAATTTTGCACTTTGCAGCAACTGAGTAATTGAGAATAAATAATTATGGAGTAGTGGCCAACAACTAACAACTAACAAGTCATCAACCATGAATCAGTGAACAATCAGACTACACTTTTCTTACCTGTATTGAATATGAACTGCTTGATCCCTGAAATAGAATAATTTGTTAAATAATCGAAAATGTCAATTAATGTGGTCAATTAACTCATCGGCATTTATCAAACCGACCAACTATAATGTACTTTTAAATTTTGGTCCGGAGAGGGCCGGTTAAAAAGATGCAGTTAAATTGCAGCCATTTAAATTATAAAGGTCAGAAAGTTTAAGGAAAGTCTTAGAGTTTGAAATGTGTGACATATAATTCCCCTATTAAGCTAGTATTCTTATTATTGCTTCATTGAGTTGATGTAGTCATGATAAGATCTCAATTCAAGAAGTGTAAAGTGAAGCAAGAATTGAGGTTAAAGCTTTTAAAGCTCAAATGATCAGCTATTTCATGACTTTAGCGAAAGAATTTTAAATTAGATTTTATCGAGGCCACTGAAAAATTTTTGGACCAAAGGCCGGCTCAAAAATAATGATATTTTGGTCTTGGGAAATGGAACTTGTTAAACATACAATATTCTAGAAAGGTCTCTGCCGGAATTAACTCCCAAGAGTCCAATGAGAAGGAAGATTTATATCCTACATTAATTTAAACATATTGAACTGTGCATGTCTGGGCTTTGTGTTTTGTGTAATTTGATGATTACAACAGCGCTGAACACACACACACACACAAACACACACTTATTAAGTTACAGATGTCAGAGACTTCACATGATTATACACTGTGTGCGTGTTACACAATACGCAAGACTTAAATGCTGCAGAGGGTACAGAAGAGAGAGCTTCTTCTTTCAGATGGAAGCTGCACATTTTACTACAGCACAGGAGTTGCGACACTTCTGAGGCTAGAGGTAGACGGACAATGCTGATACTATTCATGATTATAATGACCAAACAATTCACTTTATCATTTCATAAGCCTTATCATAGAATCTTGCATTGTGCTCACGTACAATGTATAGGAGTGTGTTATATAGCAAGTTTTATTAATGGTGTTGATGACAGTGTCAACTCTGTGCAGATTATATTGTGTTCTGAAGACACATAGTACATTGCTCGAATATTCGAGAGATCTTGGTATTATAGTAATCTCAGATCTAGTGATGACATAAGTATACACTATACCTACTATATTTGGTGTATGAAAATTCGCCGATTTTGGGATTTATATCGGATAACTATAGGTACTGTAAAGACATAGACAGTAAAAGCAAAATATTGTAGGAGCTTTATCTGATCATCACGCGAATCACCAGTCCTACGAAAAGGGTTCTTCGCTCTTTTCCGTATACTAAAATGGCAGTAACTACAATAGCCGAGCAATGCAGTGCCTCGTTAAACCCCAGAAAATAAAGGGGGCAATATTATCATTCAATATTTATATTTTGACCAGGAAAGCAGGAAGGCCTGGTCATGAGCATGATAGCTCTACAAGATATGTGCTCCTCCAAGATATACGGCAGAGAGTTTATCATTAAAGCTGTCTTTTAGTGGCAGCACACACACAAACACACACACACACACACAAAACACACACTTGTGTACACGCAGTGGGCAGGAGTATTTGGGAGTATTTTCAAGCAATTAACAGTGTTCAGTAGTACAGCTATTTTCTCCTAATTACACCATCGTCACTATATTATAATGTGAGTGTTTTAGGGTTTATTATTTCTGTACACAACTGTAAACACCACTGGGTATGCAATGGTGTTGTTAAACTTGTACTTTGGCGTCAGAAATGTACAGTTGGTAAGTTGAATAACGAGTTCTAAGTAAAAACCACATCTTCGCAGAGTGCCATGCGGTGGTCAGAGTGTAAGGAAAAATGTATTGGAAATGATCTCGGACACAAACACACGGGCATTTACAACAAAACTTTTCAGAGGAGCAACACAAAGTCACATACTCACACCGCACTTGCACGATATGATTGATGTGAAGTTACTCTCTACAGTGTGATTTGAAAAAACCCAGAGACATGACTTGGTCGAAACAGTGCAACTTTCTACGGTGTTTTATAGAACATACCTTGCCACTGCTGTCGTATTCGTCATCTTCTTCTGGTAGGTAGTCGGGGTAATCTGGTGCATTCTGAGAAGTTGTGTTACTCTGTTAGTGTACAGAATGTACACAGCAAGTCACTACGTTAGTGTACAGAATGTACACAGCAAGTCAGTACATTGTGAAATGTATTGATGACAATGCACGTATAATAGTAAAAGGTTCTGATAAAGGATTCAAGAATCAGTGTTTTAAGCTTTAACACTGAATTTTAGATAAATAATCGCAATAAACATGAGGCATCTGACATGCTATATTTCCATACCTCTTGATCGTGGGCCGTGTTGTACTTGAGGGCAACCTCCTCACCATTCTCATTCTTCACGATGTGGGACGCTGAGATGCCCTTCACATTGTTGATCTGATGCACTAGTTTCTGAAAATATGACATGATCTACAAGTCTACTGATTGCTACGACGATTGCAAATATAACAGGTACCTACTTACCTAGCAGTAAGCACCATACTATTATTAGTTAGTCAGCAGTCAGGCAATTCGAGGCATCGAAGGTGATGTGACAATGACAAATTCAAGTCTTTTCCTTGATCATAATTCATCTGCTGATCGTTGTTTACCATAAGATCACGCATTATCAAAGTTAGACATATTAGGAATATTACCCATGGTATTTCATACCACAAAGTGCCTCAGATCATTGTAAGGCTATGTGACCTGACGAGTCACAACGCCACATTGGGCCAGCACATCTCATTAAATGGCTATCATAGCTCCAGTGGGAAGAGCCGATTACTGCAGCAGCAGATATAGCGTCTTATCGCACATCTTAATCGACGGAGTGCAGTATTTAGGACAGGATTAGGTGACAGATCCGCAGCATACAAGACAAACATTTCCACATTTATTTCTGAGTTTTTAAACCTATTTCAGAAATATATCCTATTTTCACCGTCCAACCACCCGTTGACCATTGTAAAGGTAGAAAGTGTGTCGTAATTTGAGTTTTTAATATCCGAAAATTACTAAACTAAAGCTGATGGAGATAAAGCGATAAAAACCTACTTTGATTATTGAAATTGTAACTGCAGAGTTGCACTATTTAAAGTGTGCATGAGAATATAAGTTTTACGTAGAGTGTAGTTATTCAAGTGCTCAATTCGTTATCGGAACTATCACATGATATGATAGGTTTAAATGTGTCAGTAGACGCAAGCATTGACAAGGTCCGCCCAACATGAAGAATGTATTGAGATTACTCATAGTGTCGGTTGGTATTGTCTCAAAACAAACAACAAAGATTTACTGATATGATATCAGCATCGAAACAAGATTTCATCAGGAAACAGGACCAATTTTCGACTTAAGTAGTGTACCTATTTTCTATTACTCCATCATTGTTATATCATTGTGATGCGAATTTAAATGTTTAAATACCGAACACGATTAACTCACCTCAGCTGCGACATCGCCTCTTGTTCGGACTGTGTATCTCTGCTTTAACTTGTCAAAAGTGAAACTGATGATGCCCCTCACCTTCAACAACTCATCTCTTACCTGAAAATTTGCGTAATTTTAAATTAACAACAGAGTAAAAACAACATGAGGGACTATAATCTAAGTCAAACTTCATTCCCACAAAATTAAAGCTCTTGGGTTGTTGATTGAAACGAGAATAAAGTAAAGCCTTGGAACTGCACACACGCAAGTCTTCTTCTGTGCCGCTCCTCGCGTAACACTTAATGTATAACAGTATAACAGTGTACACGGGTATGTACATCATAACCGAGTACACGGTAGTGTATGCTGTACATCATGATGTAAGACAATGTATAAAAACTTCAAGGACCTCCTTTCTATGTACACTGTACACTCACTCAGTTAGTGTCATTGGTTCTTTTAACTAACTTCTTGCAAAGAGTGGGTTGTAAAACCCTTAGTTCGATAGTGATAATTACCAGCTGTATCCAATCGATACAGAGTAATAATTACCGCTTAATATGTTGATATGTGCGATATGAGATGAGATCCCAGTCTTTAGAGCTGTATTTTAACTACAAACCACAGTACAGCTCAAATGCTACGCCCGTGATCTGGTATATTTCGTTGAAAGGTTGTAAGGGGAAGGGAGTATAATGAAGGGAAAAGGAAACATGTATCAGATGCACCCTATGTACCTATCAGATGTGAAAACAGAAAATATGAAAACAGAAAATACATGCATGGATTCATTGATCAGATTTAACAGCATTTCTGTACTGTGGTTTATAGATAAGAATACACATTTATTTTATACAATTTGCTGTTGAAAACCCGACTACGGTGTGTGCTGCGATTAAGCGTGTTTGCATCATGAGTACGAGGTACTTACACAGGCTATTTTCATTCCAGTGACCTATGGGATTGGTATGTTTTCTCAACAATAGACAGTGAAACAGTGAAACATCCTATAGTATTTTCTGTGGAATACATTATACAATACGAAGGTAGGTTAAGTATTGGGAGTATGCTGAAGTTCAATCTTTCAATGTTTTAACTTTTTTATTAGATCATTAGTCGTTAGACTGTAATAGTTCAATTTATACAGCAAGCTACCGAGTAAAGATAGCATGGAATGAGTCGGAACTCCAAGAAGTTTTAGAGATCTCAGATCTGTAAAGGGAATGATTTTACAGAACTGTATGCAAAGAATGTCAAAAGGAAATGATAGCAATCATATGACTATAACTTACGGATTGCTCGTCTGATGAAGCGAAAACACCGTTGATTTCCAACAGGTATACCTGAAACATAGCAAAATAGGTTACGGGGTACGAGAAACTTTTGACATGCTGGTGGAGTAACGTGGGAATGACTTATTATGTCATAGTTAGCATGGAATTATCTCTCAGGACAAGTATACTAGTATTCGGATATAATACCACTCCAGTGCAAATAACCACAGTGCAATATCAGGGCATATTGCACTGGTCGTGGTATTATACGCTAATCTAACTCCCCAGAAGTGATATTTTTGCACTAATATGCACTCGGCTGACGCCTCGTGTGATTAGTACACTTATTGGCACTCGGCTTCTCCTCGTGCAACAATACCACTATGCGTCGTTAGATTAGCGTATGAAACAGTCACTGGTGAATGGTGCTTGACAGCGGTCCTTATTGCTCGCAGGGATATTCTGAATCACATCAGTGCAGTGGTCTCTGCTCTACAATATGTTGCAACTACAACCTCTCACGATTCCTCTAGCATACATTCCCGGTGACAGACGAGGGTAAAAGAAAACATCCAAAACAAATAACACATTTGGCATTGACAGTGAAATGATGGGATTCGCGAAATAGGAGATTTACGAAATACGAGATCCAAGTTTTCCCCACCTTAGCGTTTTTGTTGTTATGTCCCAGGAAGAAAGCTCCTCGCCCGGTTGCAGCAGGGACACCCTTCACCCTGCGAGGAGAAGTGTGTTACGTGCAGTACCGAAAATTTTGATACAAAATGCATAATGTATATATGGTGTATTAGGCGGATTAGGCAGTTGAGTCTTATCACCAAAAAATAGCGACTAAGTTGCAATAATCGGATAGAATTTCACAGGTATCAGTTATTGAATTTGAAAAATTTCACACCCGTCCACACACTGAAAATGCTTAATAATAATTGATGTCGTCAATAATAATAGAATACCAATCGGAATGAAATTAGGTAAATCATCTAAAAGTAAAAGTCTCCTTTGAAGTAGTTTAGATACGTATGTAAAACAGGATCACCCGAAATTATTGAAAATGTGCTGGCCAGTCATTAAATTCCAAAAAATTGACATATAGTGTGCTTTCAATCGATGGAGAGTATAAATTACAAGGGATTGTTTTGATTGATTTCAAGACCCCGGAGAAAGTCATTGATTTTCATGCACTGTGCACAAGAAGGTCACTGAAAGTATCACTGAAAGTGAAATTTATTATTTGATAAATCTTGTACTTCATTCAATGTTTTCCTGATAAATCATATCCAATGTAAATATTGTGACAAATATTCCTTCTCTAACAAGGAGCCGTTACAACTTCGGCAGTGACAATCTGTTAACGAACTGATGTCTAGAATATTCTATATAAGTTAAATGTCTTGCCACAACAATTTCCAATAAATAGGAGCTTCACAGATACCCAAACTCATGGTTTTTCAGGAAGTAAAAGTAAAACTTCCCATTTTCCATGAGAATTTATTTCGACAACATGTCCAAGATGTGCATCCAGCAAGCATCACAGAATGTAGATGAATGAAATTTGATTTTATCACATTGGTAAGACTCCTCTCAATTCATTCAAGCAAGCTTAAGGCTTGGTTATTGAAATGAAATAAGAGGTCTTGTTAATTGCATCACACATCATCCATACATTGATTAGACACCACATTGCAAGAACCCAAATAGCAGCCTAAGGAGGTGCCGTGTTCATAACAACACAAACCTAGACTTGCTACTACTAGTAAATAGTGTCATGGTATAGTTCTTTGCAGCTTTTCTGAAATAATATTAATTGAACAGCAATCTAATACGATGCTAACTAGGTTGAAGGTGAAAGCCCTATTTGTTCATTTGTTCAGTTGTTCAGGGTGGCTAAAAATAATAAGCTTATCAGAGCCCTCAGAAAAACGGAATATCATTATCACCAAAATTTTTGACACATTTGCTAATAAAGCAAACTAATAAAGCAAACTTTGGACCTCAACCTGCAATTAATATAAAGGAGAGACTGTGACTCTGTCAGTGACTGTTTTGTCCATGTTTGTTTTTATTACTGAAAAAAACAGACAGTGACACCCCCACTTATATAAAAATTTTATCCTGATAAGTCACTTAATATAATATATAATTCTTGAATCCAAGTATCAAAATAAATAGCCGCAGAACTGAAATATCATGTTTTAAACAGAAATTTTGCCAAATCAATAATCATGTCTTCCAAATTGGATACCAGCCCAAATTTCATGGTTGTAGCACCATGTAAAACGTATTTGAATTATTTCAATTACTGTAGTGAACAACACATCTGTTTGTCAACAGACAATAGCACAATAGCAAAACTCCTGTCACTCTATATTAGAAGAGTTTAGTGACAATCAACAGAGCACATATTGAGGAATGAAGCAAGTTAGTACTGCATTTAGCATACCACCCTTCATAAGATGAGTTCTCACAAATTGTATACAAACAAATAGCTTTTGAATATTAGAATGTTCTGAAATAAAAAGAGTAGAAGTAATAAAACAGAGAATAACCTTGAAGAAATAATTAAACTCACATGGCATAAAATTGTGCACTCGCATTGGCCAATTACTTACTTTGGTGTGCTGGGGCCAGGTGGACAACTAAAGTGGTGATTTGATAAGAACATTGTATACATTGGAATATTATAATTGCACCTAGGTGTGGCAATTTTTGCAACAGGAATTAACAATTGTATCAAAAATTTGTACTTTTCATCACAATCGAATATTACAGTACAATAATAATAGTAGATCTATTTTCCAAGAAAAGAATAACTTACACAGGTGAGCTAACATTCTTTTGTCTTTGAGCAGCCAGAGCTGGTACCAAAGTATTATGGATATCTTCTGCTGCACAAACTACTTCTGCATTCTCATGACTTGATAGGGTCTGCAAACAGCACGAAAATATTGATTTTACCATGCAAAATGATGATTGAGGGGCTTTAGAATCAGCCTAGTAACATTGGAACATAATATATGAACAATCCTGAGGAGCAAAGAATCCTAAAATAAATGCAGAGAATGATAAAAACTTTTGTTAGAATATATGGAATCATAAAAAGTGATCTGCCAATTGCATTTACCTGTAAACTCTGGATCATGCCCATATGCTTTTTCATATATGGTCTATTAGGGGAATGGGCAGCAAGGTATTTCAAGGCCTCAAGTGAAGTAAGTATTATGTTTGGATCTTCATTTCCTAAACACAGTACAAGTCCTGGAAATGTTATGTGACATGAATATCATGTTTGTTTAAACTCAGGATAAATAAATAATCAGGTGTCCTCTCAATGGGCAACATTATGACTAACAAGCCCTAAAATGATTGAGGATTTATTTAGATACTAACCTGAAGATTATTGATGAATTGATTTTTCGTTACGGAAGGAATTTGCTGTGAAATTTTGATTTTGTGGGAAATTTTTGACTGATAGGTTGAATATGTCATGTAGCCTAGTTACTTAAGATGATTTCCTATATCCCTAACTCATTTTTTTCTTATCATCATCAAAAATGGTGCTTTAGTGAAAAATGAAAAATTTCGTTACGGAAGGATTGGAGCGATTTACAGAATATGGACTTTTCAGTTCAATGATGATTTGCTCCAAAAATAATAACCTCACATGGCTGGCTTTTCTTTATATTATAGATCATTGTTGTTAGACTTGTTCATGAGCAGGGATTAACCCAGATTGGACAGCTTTTTTGTTTCTCGATAAAAATCGATGAAATTTTAGTCAGTAGGTGCCATTGGTCTAACTTAGAAAATAAATCAGTATTTTTGAGTATATGTTTTACCGTTCTCGAGAAATCGATGGGGTGGAAATCCACCCCTCCGTCCAATAAGCCAGAGGTCGTCCGACAAAAAAGTTTCATAAAACTTCAATTCGAATGATTCATTTTACTCTTTATATGGTTTGGTACGGTGAACAAAACTTCTTTTTCGAAAATATTTGTCCGTTCAGGAGTTTGGGGTGGAAAATCACCCCTTTGTCCAATATGAAGTATGAAATTTCAGATGATTAACAAATATGTTTCCATTGAAAGAATAACGTGTCAAGGTGATTTTTGGCGATTTCTGTGACAAAATATTCATGCTAGACCTGATTTTACTTACGAAAATGGTATATTTTCGGGATTTGGGGTGGAAAATCACCCCTTTGTCCAATATGTGGGTACAGGTCGAAATGACGAAAATCAATCTGAGGGCCATAAAATTGAATTGTACGTAATTTTTTCATTATTTCGGCATTGTATAGACGCCTTTGAGCAGAATTTATTAGTTTGGGAAGGTTTGGGGTGATTTTCCACCCCTTTGGCACCCAAGACCCTGGATTTTGAAGGCTGAAATCTTGAATATCAGAATTCATCAAAAACACTTCGGTTACTGACAATAAGTTTTTGTGCACAAAAATTATAGTTTTGGTGTCATATTTACGTTGTTGTCATTGCTCTTATTCTGCAAATAAGAGCATTTGAGGCGTTTGAGGATACAAGAAATGAAATGAGAAGGATTTCCGAACCTCTGGGATGAGTCAGACCAAAAATTCTAGAAGGTAAGCTGTTTTGGTTCTCTTCAATGGCTATTGCTCTGGGAGACTTACAGTACCGGCTTCCCAGATGTCAGGGCACCCCGGTCATCTCTTTGGTACTAAGCAGTACCACAGCAGTTCTATGGCAGAGCCATGGTGCTGTTAGAACCTACTTAAACTACTATTTGATATGACAGAAGATGTGCATAGTGCTGTAAAACGGCAGCTTCATGATAGTCTAATAGCAGTGTCACGGCAGTTTAATGTAGTATCAGAGCAACGCCATAGTAATCTTATGGGCCAGGGCAGTTCCATATGGCAGTGCTACTGCCATTTTTATGATACAGTGCAGTAACTCAGAAATAAGAGAATAAGATAGAGGGTACAACGGCAGCTTCAACTTTCAAGTAAGCATGTATCATGGCAAGCCCCAGCAATACTATAAGAATACTAACATACTGGAGATTGGATGTGCTACGGCAGTAAAACGGCAGTGTCTGGTCGTTTTTCACCTTTGCTGCACATACTAATATGCAGCTTCACAGACGTTTAATGGCAGTGCTCATGAAAGACCATGTCAGTCTTATTTGAAAGTAATAACAGTATCACTGAAGAGCCACTTTGAAGTACCAGGACTACCACAGCATTGCTGCGGTAGCGGCAGTGACATAGCACAACGGCTGTGTCACGGAGGTTAAGTACTGCATGCAAGGGCAGCACCACTACTCCGTTGTAGCTACTACTTTTTTATAGCAGTGCCAGTATGACGTCGGAACAGGTGAATTGCTAGTCCAATAGATTTATGGAATTACTGAGGTATACGATATACAGTCGACAATAAAACTATTGCCGCTTAACTACCAGACCAGCTTTGCAGTGATATAACAGTTAGGTGCCCTGTTTCAAAAGTGTTTTTAAGTGCCTTATTGTCAATTGAATTGTCATGATATAACATCGATGATGCAGTCGTATTATTGAAATAAAGCTATAGCACTGCTTAAGCACCACCGTAGCCCTCTGGCAGTGACGGATTCTTCTCAAGATCTGCCTGCTGGATTATTAACCCAGTGGTTCTCAGTGACGCGATTTTTTGATGTTTGCTCCTGCCGTTTGAATACTGTCAGACAACCATGAAGACTTGAGCATGAATCTGCCATTGTACCTTCTGTCATATCGCTGTGGTGAGTACTAAGTACCAGCAGTTTACTGTACCATGCTACCATAGCATTACTGCGTTGGCCTGCCACATGACTGCTGTGGTACTGCTAAAGTGCCAAAGTGATGTCGGGGTACCGCATTGGAATGTATGAGGGAGGGCAATACTAACAGTCTGCGACAGCAATCTCTACTTAGATGACCAAAACAGCTAACCTCCAAGAATTCCCGGGCCAACTCTCCCCAGAGGTTCGAAAATCCCTCTCATTACCTTTTTTGTTCCACAAATATCTCAAAATGCTCTCATTCGCAGAATAAAAGCAATGACAATGACGTAAATGACACCAAAACTACAAATTTTGAGCACAAAAACGTATCTTCCATGGAAATTGTCGGTAACCGAAGTGTTTTTTGATGAATTCTGATATTCAAGATTTCAGCCTTCAAAAACCAGGGTCTCGGGTGCCAAAGGGGTGGAAAATCACCCCAAACCTTTCCAAACTTGTAAATTCTGCTCAAAGGCGTCTATACAATGCCGAAATAATGAAAAAATTACGTACAATTCAGTTTTATGGCCCTCAGATCGATTTTCGTCATTTCGACCTGTACCCACATATTGGACAAAGGGGTGATTTTCCACCCCAAATCCCGAAAATATACCATTTTCGTAGGTAAAACCAGTTCTAGCGTGAATATTTTGTCACAGAAATCGCCAAAAATCAGTTTGTCACGTTATTCTTTCAATGGAAACATATTTGTTAATCATTTGAAATTTCATACTTCATATTGGACAAAGGGGTGATTTTCCACCCCAAAATCCTGAACGGACAAATATTTTCGAAAAAGGAGTTTTGTTCACCGTACCAAACCATATAAATAGTGAAATAAATCATTCAGATTGAAATTTTATGAAACTTTTTTTTCGAACGACCTCTGGCTTATTGGACAAAGGGGTGGATTTCCACCCCACCATATTGCCCAGGTTATAGGTCTCAAATTTGAGCTCCACATGAAGTGAAAATTGGTACTATGAAAATTTAATCTTTCTGCTACAAAAAACAACCATTTTGACGTCATATAAGTCGAAATTATGAGTACAGTGGCACGTCAAAGTGATCGAAAATTGAAATTTCGGATTTTCACCATTTTTGGGGCCACCGTGCAGCAAAACTATTTTATAAAATCCTAAAATTTTTTCTATTCTGAAAAATTTGATCCTTCTTCTAAGCATAAAAATAGTTTCCAGCACTAGAGAAGTTACCAGCTCAACAGAATAGCGCCATACTCTGAGGGTCTATTTTCCACCCCTTTGGCATATCTGGGTTAATATAAAGTGAAAAAGAATGTTCATAATTGTAAATTAGAAATTGCTAATTGACGTTACGGAAGGAATCGTTACGGAAGGAAAAAAAATCTGAAAATCAAATATTTTCTACAAAAGATGAATTTAAAATATATACTGTACAATCGATAGATATGATAGCTTTAAAGCTCTCAGCAAATTGTCTTAAAGAATAGCCATGAGATGACTGAGATATGGCAAACCAAAAAATTTGTTACGGAAGGAAAATCCTTCCGTAACATGTGTTACGGAAGGAAATCTGCCCAAAACCAGACAAAACGTTACGGAGGGAAATTTTCAATCGAGCATAATTTCATGATTTGTGTTGGTGGGACTCCAGTAATCTGCAAAGAACATCGTCATTTCATCCTTGGGGAGGTTTTGGAATCCAAATTTTAGAAAATTCAAAGCCTTTCTTGTTTTCAACTTTTCCACCTATTTTCCGTTACGGAAGGAATGTTACAGAAGGAAAATTAGAAAATGTTAATCTTTCAACCTGCTGCAATATTTTTATTGTTTTGAACACCTATCTTAGGAATTCAACTCACTTAATAGTGAATCCAACAAGAATTTTCGATCTCCCACCTTTGCTTTTCAAGAAAATGACATTTTGAAAAGAGTGGATTCCTTCCGTAACGTTACGGAAATTTCAAAGTTCCATGTTTGAGGTGGCTTATCTCGGAGATTGAGGCACCACTGTTTTGAAAAATGTGTTCTCAGTATGCTCCAACCATCTAAGAAATGGTTGTCGCCAAGAAAAAATGGAATTGAAACGATTTTAAAAATAGGTCTTTGGGAATATTTCGTCAATAATCTTCACCTGAAAGAGAAGCTTCATCTTTGGCTATAGCAGATCTGTTTTGGGGATCTTTCGACAAATCCCTCAATCTTGTGACAATCGCATGTACATCCATTTATTTACCTCAGTTAGTTAATTCATGAATTAATTTATTTATTACTAATTTATACAAAAATTATCCATAAAATTGAGAATCATTTTTCAAGACATCAATCAGTGCCAAGATTTTTCTCCAATTCTGTAATTAATATTGGCCAATTTTGAGGGTACTTGTAGGTGTGCAATTGTTAGTAATATTGCACTCCTCACATTGGCTAATACACTAAGAGAGGACCTTATAACGTTTTAGGGCACTCAGGGCACAGGGCACTACGTCAGGGCACCAGGGCACTACGTCAGGGCACTGATCCTTGAAGTAGTGCCCTGAACAGGGCACAGGGCACTACGTCAGGGCACCAAGGCACTACGTCAGGGCACTGGGCCACTACGTCAGGTCAGGGTGGGGTTGATGTGTAACTTAGAGTGTACATGTTATCATAACATACGGCGAATATTTTATTAAGACGGCGAAATGTTTTCCAAGAAGAAATTTGATACCCAACTGGCGAATATTTTCCAAACACGGCGAAATATTCTCTAAGAATGAATGTTACCCAATAGGCGAATATTTTCCTAACACGGCGAAATATTCTGTAATAATAAATGTGTTACCTAGGAGGCGAATATTTTCATAGCACAGCGAAAAAAAGTCTACGAATATTGTTTACAAAACAGGCGAATATTTTCATAGCATTGCGTGTATTCATAAACTTGCAACTACTTTGGCGAATATAATGCTAGTGTGGCGAATATTACCCACTACTTTACACGCATTCTTAGAAAGTTAATGCATAGGGTGTGGCCTGTGGCGAATATAATCTTAACAATGCGATTATTTATATAGTGTGGCGAATTCAATACCTAGTGTGGCGTTGTTCTCAATTCAATTCAATTCAATTATAAATTTTTACAGCACATGTTTGGAATATATTCTCCCCCACTACCGTTGGTTGTATAATGATGCATCTGTGGTGTGCTGAGGGCAGGCACCAAGTCAAATTTAAAATCTGTTGAAAGGGCCTCCCATCAAGGACTAAATATACGGTATTTAATCATATTGAAAATGGCTGAAAAGTGTCAAGGTATTAAAGAAACATCAACATAAAGTTTACCCTCTAAACTGGTAAATACTGGTAAAATAATAATAATTTAAAAAATAATTCGTATTGTGTGTATGTTATTGAACATATGTACATTAATAACTTAATAAGTTATAAGGCTGCAGTTTCATGACTTGCCGAGGTCAGGCCGCATCAGTACCTGGTACACTTGCCCGAGGAAAAAATTGCAAAACATAACAATGTGTCAATAATAATTTAATTGTTGATTAAAAAACAATACAGTGGGAAACTTTATCAAATTTCCTTTTTGAAATGGTCCACTGCAACATTCTAGGACCAGAAGATTTATTGTTTCTAATCTATACTGCAAGCTTATAGAAGTAATCAAATGAATTATTTACCACATAGTTTGTGTCTTCTAAAGCAGATTCTAGGAGTTTAGTTTTGTATATTTTACAAAATACCTTTGGGTCATTAATGTTTCTTAGCTCTGTTGGCAAATTATTCCACGCTTTAGCACCTAAATAATAGAAGTTTTTGAGATTCTTTGATCTGGGGGGTGTATAGATTGCAGCTTGCACCATCCCTACTACCTCCTGAAATATAGCTAAACTTATAGATGAAATTCGAGGGGCTTCCTCCTTTCAGAATTTTAAACATGTAAGATGATAAGTGTACTTGACGTCTCAAATGCAGAGGCAACCATTTCATGTCTCTGTATACCTTAATACTGCTTTCAGTTTTTTCTACTCCTAAGGCAATTTTAGCAACTTTTTTATATAGAATATCAAGTTCATGGAGTTTAGTCTTAGATGCTCTTCCATAGATGGTGTCGAGATAATCAAAATGTGGGAGTACAAGTGAGTTAGCAAACATTTTCCTATACTTTATGGGCAAAAGGCTACTTCCCCTATACATTGCTCCTATTCTCTTTTGTATTTTCTTCTTTATATAATCTATATGAGAATCAAATTTTAGACAGTTGTCTACCATAAGTCCTAGATATTTATAGACTTTGCACTCTTTAATAGAATAGTTCTCACTTAATTTGATCTTAACAGAGAACTGTGCATTATCGAAAACTAATATTTTTGTCTTATCAATGTTAAGGGATAATTTGTTGACACTTAGCCATTTAACAATCGTTAACATTTCTATCCTAATACTTAAGTAGGTCTTACGGCATATATTTTCAAATAACAATGCCCCATCATCTGCAAATAAGTATGGGCTAGACAGATTACATGCATTAACAAGATCATTTATATAGATACTGAACAATAGTGGACCAAGTAGACTGCCTTGTGGAACTCCAAACTTAATTAATAGAAAACTGCTAGTTCCATCTAGGAATTTTGTAGCTTGTTTTCTTCCAGAGAGATAGTTCTTGATCCACAGGATAACCACTCCATCAACACCATAAAACTTAAGTTTGTCAATTAAAATTCTATGATCCACCGTATCAAATGCCTTTTTTATATCTAGGAAAATGAGTGCAGGTGTATTTCCCTTACTTTTGCTATCAAATATTTTGTCAAACATGTCTAGAGTAAGATAAGTAGTTGAATGGTTCTTCCTGAACCCATACTGGTGATCACTTAAAAGTTTGTTGCTTTCAAAGTATCTAGTAAGCTGTTCATTAACACTATTTTCGATACATTTTGATACTAATGGCAATATTGAGATGGGTCGGTAGTCATTAGGATCATTGGAATCTCCACCTTTGAAGATAGGGGATACTAAAGCAACCTTACATTTGTCAGGGAATTGACCTGTTGATAAACTAATATTGACAATATGTGTTAGACTAGGCAGTATTATTGGCAATATGCATTTTATAACTTTAAGTGGTATCTGGTCGGTTATGGCTTTATTTGAAGGCAATGATGATATGTAAGATTTTATATTTTCACTGGTTACTTGGTCGAATGAATTGAAATTACAATCTTTGTTCATAGAAGGCAAGAAATCAGTATACTTTACATTGTGAAAGATAGGAACTTGTGAATTTAGTTTAGGGCCTATTTCACAGAAGTGTTTATTCAAATTTTCAGCATTCACAATATTTAGATCTACCTTAGGCTGAGTATTTGTCTTAGAAGATGAGTTAGTAGCAAGTTTTATAGATTTCCATATGCCTTTAAGATCATTCCTAGCACTTTTTGCTTTGAGGTCATTCACAAGATTCTCCCGCTTATTGGCCTTAGTGATTGAGTTTGTTAGGTTCCGTTGCTTCCTATACTCATCCCATGCTAGGTGAGCACTAATACACCTATTACAGGTATTACAACTGTTACAATTCGATTCATCTACTTTTTTAAGCTTCTTCTTGAACTTTCTATGTAACTTTCTTTTAGTTTTAATGGCACTTAAGCTATCTTTAGAAGGGTTAAAGATAAATTTTTCATGTTTTTTAATAGTTTTCAATGGAAAGAAATGATCATGACCTCCATTCAAGTTTTCATCAAGAATTGATAAGGCCTCATCAACTTGACTACTTTGGAACAATGGGGTGAAATCTAAGTTAGCTAAATAAGTCTGAAATGCCTTAATATTGTTAGAGTTATAATCGTGTATGGCCATTTTTTCAAATTTAGAAGGCTTTTCAACTGTGAACTTGAGCTCTAATTTTAGGGCAAAATGATCACCTATCTGTTCCTTAAGCACTACAGAACTGTTAAAGTCTGAATAGCAATTAGTAATAATTACATCAATAGTACTATGAGTAAACTTGCTACCTTTTTTTGCAACCCTTGTGTAATTCTGAATTGTTTGTACCATATTAAAAGACTTAAGTGTTGAGTCAAATTTCCTATAGTTAATGTCATTTATTTTGTTTTGATCTACATTTATATCACCTATCCAAATAACTTTTTTACCTTTAAGCTTATTCATGCACTGACTAAAATAATCTAGAAAATCATCTAATTTGCAGAATCCAGTTGAGCGATAAAATCCACAGATATAATAGTTACTGCTTTTAACTTTAATCCAAATAGCTTCAATATTTGAAAAATTAGTTGGCATTTTTACCTTGTCATCATTGGCTACCTTTTTACTGATCATTAATCCACATCCACCTCTTGAACCTATACCTCTGTCTTTACGTAAGAATGTATAATTAGGAGGAATATTAATAGTATCAGTGGCTATTGTGGCATTAAGATTTGTTTCATTTAATGATAAAATATCAATATCATACTTCTTTATCATATCTGATATTTCAATTGATTTTGATAGAGAAGAGTGTTGCATTCATAAGTGAACATTCAGACAGTGCTATGGGCAATATATTTAAGGTGTTTGGCTAGTCTTATAATACCTAGTTCATTCAAATGAACATTATCAGACCCATTAATAGAAAAATAACTGTCCTTCCTAAACCCAGATTTAAATGTAAAAAGATTACGATCAAGCTCTGTAGATACCATTGAAAGATAAGGACATGTAGAGCTCATGTGTTTAATGTATCTATTCATCTGGTTAATGGCTACATTCCTTGCATAGCTTACTCTTGGTAGGATATTTATGAATTTGATGGATGCAGTTCCTGCCCAAGAATGGATAAAGCTGACTAGATTCATAAGTTCTGATTTAGGATGCTCCAGGGCTATGTCTGATAAAGTGTAAATGCTTGGGTCCACTAAACTAGAAGTCTGGGAAAAGGGTACATTTAAGATTTTGTCAATGTCATTTGCCCCACAAAAGAGAAAGATTTTCCCAACCAAGTTGGGATCTATATTCCTAAAAGCTGGGTCTGCCCTCAACTTAGAAAGAACACCTGAAATGGTGGCACCTGGGTATGAGAACACCATAGCCTTCTGGGTTCCAGAAGACATTTTGTCCTGCTTTAAGTTTTTTAACATGCTATCTCCTATGTAAAGGGTAAGTTTTTTGGTGCTGACATTAGAACGTCCATCATCAGGGTGTTCAGCAAAAGCTTCCTCTGGTTGTGTAGTGGTCTGGGGCAGAGGGTGTTCAGCAACAGCTACTTCTGGTTGTGTAGTGGTCTGGGGCAGAGGAACATCTGTATGATTAAGGGCTAGGTTGGAGTTCAGGAGTCTGAATGTTATACTTAGTCTGGGTAAGGTTGAAGAGTCTGCCACAACTGAATGCTGGAAGTAATTCTGAGAATCCCTACTCATCATGAAGATATCACCATGCTTAACTTCTAGTGACTGCTCAGGATAATTATCAGTTGGAGACTTACCCTTGAATCTCAACTGACGTGTTTCACCCAATGAAATGGTGACAATGTCAGAGTTAGCAGTAATAACTGGCTCATTATCTGAGTGGAATCCCAAGTAATCTGATCCATCATTATACTTTGTTATTAGTATGCTGTTATACTTAAAGTCTGGAAAAATTTGATGTAAGTGGTCCATTATTTGATTCAAATATGTATTACTTTCTGGGATTGGCTTGGAATTGTGTGTGATGTTGCTGTAGGTATATTTAAAGTCACCGAAGTATGATAGAGACCTGTTACCTAGTCTAGTTTCAAACTCAATCTCCTCATCCAGTGCTTTACCATCAAACTGTGAGAAAGGTTGATTTGGGATATGTACAAATGGTAATTTAACAAGAGGGACTGCATAGGTTTTCATCTGACTGTCACCTGAGTTGATGAATAGATCCAGTAGTAAGTCATCTTGTCCATTTGTTGAAAGCACAGATGTCTCTAGAGATGCTTCAGGAGGACAAGCAATGTCACTCTCTGTTTGAGTACTGGATGAATTACAACAAGAAGTAAAAAGAGAACTCTCAGCTGTTTGAATTAATTGAGCAGAAGTGGGTGGTGCTTCTTGACAACTGAAGTCAACTTTATCATATGATAATGAAGCAACCAAGTGTTCAATTTTCCTATTCAGTCTAATGATTTCATCTGTCAATGATACACACTTTGAACAGTGTGTTTCCATGATTATCTGTTGGAAATGAAACTAAGAATATAATCAAAATACAACTTAACCAGTAGTCAGAAGATGATGTAGGTATGTAGGAGTCTTGAGTGTGAAGATAGATGTCTAGCTCTGCTGTGTCTGCAACTACTCTTTCATATTTTCATACATGTCATTACTCCCCTTCGGGGGTACTCTTGAACGCCATCACCTATCTCAAATTTGATTGTTATAAGTAGTGTTGATTTGATTGTTATAAGTAGTGATTGTTATAAGTAGTGATTGTTATAAGTAGTGATTGTTATAAGTAGTGTTGTTAAGTTTTACGAGGGGACAGAAATTTCCATGAAATGGGGCTGGATGCCAGGAGAAACGTAGTACAGACTTGTTCTGAGAATAGCATAAAATCGTGATCCATCAGCCGCCATTACACGTGAGGAAGGGAAAATGTTTGCCATTTCCTCTTCATCACGAATGCAAGGATGTGCTGCACCTAAGAATACGGGGTGAGACATCATTAATTCCTCAAATTTACCAGTGCAATCAAATGAGTGACGCAATTCTGAATAGCCTATCATTCATGACGTGTGTGAATATGATCAGCTTTTAGCTCATCCTAATGACTCCTCAGACAATAAAAGTGAAACTTTAGTAATCATATCACCCCATCAGGCCTGGAATTTCTCTTTGACGTGTTACTGTTAGCTACAGTCTCTGTCTACACGCAACCTAATTGTTTACCTTACTCTTGATCTCCCCATCCAATCAGCATCAAGACGGTCCCCACCGGATAGCTCTGGGCAGCTGTGAGTGGCTAGTCCCCATCCAATCAGCATCAAGACTGCCCCACCTGATAGCTTTGGGCAGCTGTGAGTGGCTAGTCTCTTCCTCTTGCCTCTTACAGACTCTGTTTGGAGCTGAGCGTGATTTTTCATCATTCTTTTGATCTGTTCATGTTACAGCTATATGGGTCGAAAGATTCTGTAGCAGAATTGACATGTTGTTTTTCAGTCGCATATCCCGTTTCAGCTCTATATGCTTCAGCATTTTTTACCAATCATTTTACCAATATTTTTACCCTTACCTATAATAGTTATGTTAACGACCGGCTTATTTTAATATGGCCACTGTTCCAATCGACTAAGTTTGTAATCGTACTAGGTATTACCTATAACCTAAATCTCTAAATCAGGGTTTTTAAACCATGATGATCAGCTGTGTGCACATAATAATAACATGCCGTTTTGACTGCCTAAATTGATGTTTTAATTTAGCAATACCTAATTTATACTATATCAGTCGGTCTTCTGGCTTACTGGAGTACTGGTTCTGATAAGATCAAAATCTTTAAACCATTTTAACTTTTTAACCGCAGGAAATGACAATATATGAAGATATGATATGGAAGTGGAATTCACAACCTCATTGGAGCTTCAAAGTGATCCGTTTGGGTTTTATTTTACCTGAGGTTAGTTTTCGAAACACGTTTTTTTCAGAAACTGCCATATTTAAGTATTAACAAATAAAATACAACCCCATCAAACTTTTTCGTTATATTAAGAGTTCATGGTCACGTATTTTGTCGAAAACTACGTTTTCCTCCAGGGAGAGCCCGTGCGTACGTTTTGATACATCTAATGGAGTAATGAATTTCATAGCCATTGGACGTCCAATTGGACAACATGAACAAACCTCTGCACAAGATTTACATCTCTTATGACCCGTTTAGTTTTTACAACAATCTTCGATGAATGAATTTTAACTATAATTTATATCATATTAATTATGGTCGCAGGTGTTATAATTTTGACGAGCTAATTCGGACCAGCATCACGGACCTCATACCCTAGTCCAATGGCACGCTACAGCCAGTGTACTGTACAGGATCGGGTATTTTGATCAGGTATTTTAATGTTGTTTTTTTCAATTCTCCGAATTCGAGGACGAATCCTAGCAACCACACAGTTCCAAGTTCCCCTTTTCGACCTTAAAATTGAAGATTTTAACGTTTCTGACATTTTTAGATCTAGGCCACATTTTCTTGTTAGATTGCTCATCATACATAGATATTTTGATTCTGTGAAATTTTTCAGTGATCATATTCATAACCAGTCAACGCTGAATTTTGAGATTTTCAGATTGCCATGCTGACTTTCATAGCAATAACTACGAGTTTCCATAGCAACCGAACTCAAAATGGAAAAAAAATTTAAATCTGGTTGCTATGGAAGTTTGTATGGTTGCTATGGAAGTCATAGCAACCTGAAAAACTCGAAATCCAGCGTTGATTGGTTATAATCACTGAAACTTTTCACAGAATCGAAATATCCTGTATGATGACCAATCAAGACAGTTATTGTGGCCTAGATCTAAATGTCAGAAAATTAAAAAATATTCAATTTTTAGGTCGGTTGCTATAGGAACTCGTGTGGTTGCTAGGGACGTCCTAGCAACCTGAAAATCTCAGATTATTTCAATTTTATCTTTTATCCATTCACACAACCGGCCAATTTTGCGATTCTGAAATCGACTGTTGGATCATACTCAATAAGTCAATACCAATACTGTGACGTTTTCTACCGTATTATGATCAGTTATTTTCAGTCGATTATGCTCCTGTACTTCTCGAAGTTACTGGTCGATGTGTTGGGAGTTCCAGAACTTCCTGGACAGAAAATCTCGGACGGAAGATCATGTGATTGGGTGCAGTGCAGCAGTTCTCCGTCTCGAACATCGAATCCCCAACAGCCCATCAGCGTTTTAAAAAGTACGGCGTTTACTGAGTTCGAGGAAATGTTGAACTTGACAGTTGCAAGCTGACGTTATTGGAATCTAGATTAAGTAGCTACCCGTCGTAAATCCTAGCCCTAAATTCTAAAATAATGCCAATTAGCTTTTACATTGTGGATTGATTAAATTTAATGAATAGGTTATTATAACCAATAGAACACCGAACGCAATGTGATTTTTAACGCAGGACGATGGTGATCATATCCATATCGGCATATCAGTATCAAATGCGAATATAACCATTACAAAGGCTGATTTTCAATTTCATAGCCTGTGCCATGTGCCAAATGCTACGCCATTCCTTTTTATCATTATGCTCTTTTTCGTTGTGATGTCTTTTATACTGAGAATATGTTGATTCTAATATGCTGTTTCATACAATTATAACAAGAGAAAGTTTGTTTCCATTAATATTGCATAATATCCAGCTATCCATATGAATGATCATACGAACAACCTGAACCAGAAATTGAGAATGCAAATTATACTGTGTTGGCGTTTCTCTTTCTTAAAACGCAAAACGGCGAAAAAATCGTAAAATTTTTCGCCATAGTTCCCCTTTAAACTGAATTCTAGGTATGTTTGCTAATATCTGGCGATTCAAACTATATTCCAAACGAAAGATGAGATTCTGAATTTTATCATGCTGTTTATCTCATCACATAGCCCCTCTTAGCTCCAGAGATATAGCATAATGAAATTTAGCGATATTTGCTCATCTTCAACGAGTTATAACTCAGCTCTGGAATGAGATCTCGTGATGGGAAAAAGTGCATTATATTCTGCTATCTTTTAACTATAACAGTATAAAATTATAGGCAGAGCTTTAGTTGTTGATTTTGGTACGCCCTTTTGAAACGACGACACAGTATAGAGAATCTCAAAACTTCGTTGCGCGCGCGACAATAATTTGTTACGTTGTACGCGAAACGCAGCCACTGTGTATTGCGACATATGTGATTATATAGATAAGATTTATATTTGAGAATTGTGTTTCACTGCATCAATAATCAATGACTCCAAACTCTGTAGAGATGAAACAAACAGTGAAACAATGTCTCCATTTTAGGTGACAGTTTCCTTGTAAGCAATTAGATTATTGAATATTCTTTATGCCTATTGATAATGAAATCTGAAGATCCTGCACACCACTCATTTTGGTGTGACTCACTTGAGGAAAACAAGAAAATTGAGGAAAACAAGAAAATTTATTTTACACAAACAACATAAATATAAATATTAATTGTCAGAGATAAAGATGGTTCCAAAAACTCAGGTGATAAAGGATTTGAGTGATAATGTTAGTGTTCTCTGTGAAACTGTTCTGAAAATTATATTCCTTGCCATTTTGAAACTTGAAATTTAGTTTAACACATGTAACTGAGCTCAATCATTCACAGGACTGACTGAGTTTGGGAATTCATTTTAAATAGACAATTAGGCAACGAGGCACTTTTAGTTGTTTTAATACATTGACCTTATATCAAATCTCATATCAAATCCTTTATTCTGGTAAACTTTACAATTCTTAATCAAGCCAATACTGCTTTTAGCAATGATATTGTCGATATTGCTTTGTTATAACAACAGTGAATTACAATAGACTAGATATAATAAATACATTTTATATAAATAAAAACATGCATTCCATTCAACTTCAAATAAAATAACAATATTTTCAATTAGTGTGATGAGTTTTTCTTATTTAAAATTTTCAAAGTGAAATATTTGGGTTAAAGTGGTAAGGTCTGAGACACAGGAATAACGTTAAAATTGAAATCTTTGCTAGCCATGATGTTGTGTATGGAGAGTTACGAGCAATTTCTTGCCTTCTACCCACCATTCATCTGGATTTAAGGTTGTAGGGCCTTTTTGATTCGTTAATTATGTATTGTAGGAAAAATTTAGCAATGTTTGGATTCTTCAATAGGATCCATTTTTTTCGATTTTCTCAAATTATATTACAATTTTTTCAAAAACACCAAATTTTGCAGATTTTTACTCCACACACAAAGCTTAACAAAAGAAACATTACACACATCTTTCAAAGTGCATAGTGAAATACCTATTTCTATATGTTTTTAATGTTTGTTGTGGTTGTTTTATTAGTTGTAAAGGAAAGAGCATAATATACATATATTATAGTATAAAATAAAAGATGTAATAAATCATTGAAATATTATAAAAGTATCACACAGCACACTCACACTGCAGTCGTTGTGACTGCCTAATACATGGCATTAGATACCTACCTATATCCTCAACCGACCTAGCTGATCTGCAAGTAACCACTGGGAATCAGATCCTTGTTACAGTGATGTTTTCACACAATTGGTTCAGCAGCCTAATAAACTCTTCAAATAGAAAAGTTTTGTTATTATTTTCAAGTTTATCAGAGCTACCAAGCTGCTGCTTGCTCTTAACCAAGCTGCTGCTCTTAACATTGCACTACCTAAAGGGATCATGTTGGTGTTCAAGTATGGAGTTTGAGAAAAGTCTCGCAGATTGATGTCTTGAAAAAAGATTTATTTTTAAATCAAATCTGAATCATAATGTCTATAGCATGGCTTTCTAGTTTTGTTAACAGTTTCGTCAAGAGCCTCTTTCCGCGGTCTGACATTACATGGAATATATGGTTAAGTATGTTTTGTAATAAGACTGTATTTGATATTTATATTTCTATTTGCATTGAAAAGAATTGATTTGTTCAGACTATGGTGTAATGGTTACAAAAAGTAGAACTATTTGTATATCAACAAATAAAGAATAAATCCTTTAAAACACATTGATTGATCATTGATGCAGTGAAGCACAATTCTCAAAAATGATATCAAACCCACACACTATGTGTACCACTAATCAACTGACAGTTTCGAAATTAAATATCTCTTCTTCAGGATCTCCAAATAGTGTAACATAACATTCTGAGATTAAGATGTGAAAACCAATGATATGAGTAATAAGGTGAAACAAAATCAAAAATGAATATCAAAATACCAAGTTATTGTACACCCCATTATCCAGCCCTTGAGTGGCCCTAGGGAAAAGAATGGAATCTTTCTTTAGATTATGAGAAAATATCTCATGTGATTGTGCTGTAAAATTTTTATTTATTTATTCATCCATTCTTAACCATTTAAACTGGCCCCTTTCTTTTTTTTTTAAACAAAAATTGAAATTTCATGCCATTTAACAAAAACATTGAATAATTCAATATCAGAGTGAATATGGGATGGAATAATTAATTAATTGTTGCCTTAAGGTGGTTAATATGGTTTTTCTCAAGGTTTATAGACTATTATGTATAATGGTCAACAATTATCCCATAGTGTAATCTTACATGTAGCCAATTATTACAAAGTCTGGGGCATAGGAATCACACTTGCTGGGGCTATTGTGTGAACCGAAACAGAGAATGTAAGACTAAGTCAAGCCAATAGTTATATGTTAAGCAAGGTGAGGAGTTGATTCTAAGTGGCTACTGTGTAAGATTCACTAGGATGGACAGTTTTGAGGTGTTGGATAGGGTAGATAAAGTAAATTTTAACTAGAGACTTTAACTAGAGACTTAAATACAATCTATGTAGAAAAGTGATACACAAAGAATAGATATGCATTTATTTGATTGAATGATCTGCACATATGCATTAGATGATGTGAGATGGTGGATGGAGAGCTCCATGATGCATGATGAAGCTGAGCAGTTGTACAATGATGAGGTCCTCAACACCAGGAGGGAACTCCAGGAGAGTTCTGTCAATCTTGAACAACTTGCTAAGTACTGTGAGCAGAGTTTTTTAACCTGCCAGGATCAACAGGTATGTTAACAAATGTTATTCATTACAATCCTAGAGTACAAATATATTCAAAAGTGATACCATGTATTTTGTAAGCTCTGCTATTCTGCTTTCAAATTTCTAATCAGTGATGAGGTATTAATTAATTTGATATTAATTCAGTGTACCACCTGTAGAATGTTTTCATGTCTTCCATAGCTTGGTAATTATGTTATCGAATTTCAAGGTATTTATCTAAATGTAATATTGTCAATTTGTGTTTCATCATGAATATTTCAGGCTGTGTTTGATCAAAGTAAGGGTTATGTGGTGCAGTCCCTTGTGAATGTTTCTCACAGACTAACCAAGCTGTCCACAAATTTATCTCAGCTGCTCAATGCTCACAATGGTAGACTTGAACATATCAACCATCAACTCCACTGCATCCAACAGGTATATGTTAAAAAAGCTTGTTTTCAAATTCAAGTTCAAATTCATATCTTGTGATTGCTTCAGAATGCTTAATTGAAAAAAGAAAAAAATGGCCCATGCCCATGGCCAGTCAGTTACCCAAGCAGTCCATTCCAAAGAACTTAAAAGAAGGCTTGCCCCTGGAAAAAGGCATATGGTGAAACAAATGAAAGGCAAAAGGGCCTTCACTTCCATACTCTAGTGATTAGGGTCTTGTTGACAGAAATGGATACAAAATTTTAAGATTGTAGCTTTAAAATATTATTCTGCTCTACTTCAGGTCGCGATTTTGGACACTGCCCATTCACAAAACCTCATTTAATTAGCTGTGATCAGTAATGTGCCTGCTGAAGCATTACCCTTTTCACAGACATAATTTGTAATTAGTAAATGTTTGCCACACCTAATGCTAACTGTGAAGTTCCACAGTTCATATATTGTATAATTTAATTTAAAGTTCAAAACTTTGCCTTTCTTTCTAATATCTAGGTTAGTAGTCAAACATATTGAAGAACTTACATAAAGCATATTTTCAGGATTTTGAAAATATTCAGAACTATGAATCTAAAGAGAAAGTTAAGTCGCTGGGTGTCACCATTTCAGTTCAGAGGCAGCACAAAGTCGTTCAAAACAAGGTATTTATTGTTATTTCCTTTGTGGGTGGCCTTAATAACAGTCTTCATTATTGGCTAAGTGCTTTCCCTCAGCACAACCGAGAAGTTTCTTTAGATATAAATTATGAAAAAATGTATCATGTGCTGTAAAAATTTCATTTATTCATTCATCATTTAATACAGCATTGTCAGCTTGTCAGCTCTTCTCTGCCGACAGTCTGGACCTTTGATTATTATCAATTATGTTATCAAGTTTGTACTTCATTGCCTTTGTTTTTTCTGCTGCAGAATGTAGATACATATTATCCATACTTCTAAGGTGAGCCTATTTACTTAGGTGAGCCTATTCAAGTTTATTAACAACTTCTACCATTTAAATACTGTACAAGAAGACTGAATGCCCTCAGCTGGACAATTATTCCCATTACGATTCATCTTCTATCTTGTATATGATGTATTCTCCAACACTTGGAATGTGGCTATAACATATCCATGCATAATGCATATAATATTAATAAGCCTACTTCTTGTGTCATTTAAACGCACAGAAGCTAAACTTTGCAATGACACTCTCATGTAGACGTGATGTGTAGGCTGCCCTTTGAATATCCAATCGTGATAATGCAGTATTCATGAGCATCAGAACAATATGTCTATGTAAACTTGTTATCACAAACATGATGAACTTCCACTTAGGTAAGGGGTAGTTGGACAGTTATCGTTTAGTGTTTAGAATAACAATGAAAGATTTTCTTCGTATTATCATGATTCTACCTCCTCCAAAACATGACTTAAAATGAACTATTTTAATCATTTCTTGCAGACAATAAACAAAGACAGCAAGAAACACATCAGGAAACCAATCGACCTCTCAGCTCTCGACAACACTGGCCACGGCGTTGTGGTGCCTAATGAACCACGTCCAGTGGCCTTCTACCAGAGTCAGAACATCAACCAGATAGTCGGACGAGGAGAGAAAGTAACGCGTGACATGTCACGTGACATCATGCCACGTGACATTCAACCGTTACCACGTGACATGCAGCAGTTACCACGTGACATGCAGCAGTTACCACGTGACATGCAGCAGTTACCACGTGATCCCAGCAGGGGACAGATGTTCGTCGGACAGCAGCAGAACGGACTCGGACCCAGAGGAGGTGGGTCTTTAATTTATTTTGATTCTCATCAATATTTTAAATCATTATTCACTTTTCACTGCTGACTGCTAATCTTCTCAATCAGCAAATGTTGCATCCTCTTTCATAACGACTCTCTACCATTTTATTGCTTTCTTTTCAAATTCTGATACTCAAATTCATTACACTCAAATTATTATATGCAACAGCTGCGCGGTATAACTTGCCATTCTGCAGTATTTTAATTAAGTATGTTGATACAGTAGTTATAATGTGTTACATATGTGTTGCATAATTTCATATGTTGTGTAACATATCATATGTATGTTCTTTACAAGTTACAGCATTCTTTAATCAGCTTAAAGGAAGTCAGAGAAGATGCTTGATGATTTTAGAGCATTACACTGATGACTGTACAACCACTGTTCAAAAGATATCATGTTTAGTATAAATCATGTTAAGTATCAAGATTAGACACCAATCCCATCACTCTTCTGACTGATAATTTCTTCTTTAATTGAATATAAGCAGGATTATAGAGCTTAGAAAAGTAGAGAGGGTGAATTCCGCCTTCTGTGCGATGTAATAAGCCCTGCATTACTGTTTAACACGTTATTTAAACACAAGGAAATGTCGTGTATTTATGCTGTCTACTCCGCTAGCTCTGTGTTAACGAAGCATGCTATGAGCTTCTCCCTATCTACCTGTGTCACGAAATGAGATTATCCGAATCAAAGGCAGCAACTCACCATTCCGAATCATGATAAGTACATCACTTGCAACGCTCGGTATTCGTGTACGTGATTTCAATGAATTCGGTCGTTGGACTTTCAGGGAATTCCAAAGATCACACAATCATAGTTTTTACTGTTATCACTTAATGCTGTTACTGTGGGTAGTCATTTCCCTGGATTGTTTACAGTTAAATCACAATTTGTGTAACTTGTGATGCAGTATTTTGTTATGTTTGTAGTATACCCATACACCTCTATAGATAAGACATTGGATTGTGTAAATCACAAATTACACGAGTAAAATCTATCTTACAAGTAATAGTATTTTATGTTGCCCTATGTTTCTGTGTGTTGTTCTCATGAACTGCAAGATAAAACGACCAATGTCACCATTAGAATATCACCATTAGAAATCACTATGCATACTTGTATGATTGCTGTGAAATCTAATAAAGTAGTCCTCGAAGATAAGTCCACGCCTTCATTAAGTCTAGAAGTTGTCAGGGTGAATCGGTTCAATAACATAAATCAAACCCAGGGGTATCACTCAATTTCTAATATGTACTGAAGCTCCGAGTACATTGTGACACAAGTTGTAATGTAACTGTTTCAAGTAATGACAGCAATGTTCATTTATCATTACTCATCAAAACGTTTCCGTGTTTCAACCCTTCACATTAATGATAGCAATGCTAATAATATGAACTGTACCGTATCATATCTCACAGCTACCCATTGCTAAATTCTTGCTACTTCCTCGCTGTACTTGCCCCCTCTTTCAGAGCACATGCCTAACAACGGGTACGCCTCCCAACAATACGGCGCCCACTACCCGTCCCCCCATGACCACCACATGGCCGGCCTGGAGCGGGACTTCGGCCGGGCCATGACCATAGACCGGGCCATGACGGGCAGCGATCGGTCTGTGACGAGCAGCGAGCGGTCTGGAGTGTACGCCGAACAGAACTCCAGACAGCAGCTCATGATGGGAGACAGGAACTCCTACAACAGTGGTGAGTGGAAGGGGCGGGTCCCGTGGGATGAGGGAGTGGGGATTAGTGGAGGACAAGACGAGTGGGCGAGTGGGGCCGGGGGTGAGGGAGTGGGGACAGGAACTCCTACAACAGTGGTGAGTGGAAGGGGCTGGTCCCCGGGGTTGAGGGAGTGGGGATTTGTGGAGGGCTTGGAGAGTGGGGGAGGGGAGTGGATGAGTGGTCGAGTTGGGGAAGGGGGTGTAGGAACAGGGGACTAGGGGAGTGGGAATGGGGAGTGAGTGAATGAAGGTACCGGAACTCATGACGGGCGACAGGAACTCTTACATCAATCGCAAGTGGGCAATTGGGGGAGGGGAGCCGGGAGGGGGAGCTCTTATGACAGTCGTGAGTGGGTGAGTGGGGACAGGATCTCTTACATCAGTGGTGAGTGGGGGAGGGGGAGTGTACGAGTGGGGCCGGGGTGATGGAGTGGGGACAAGATCACTTACATTAGTGGTGAGTTGGGGAGGGGGAGTGGGGGAGGGCAAGGAGAATGGGGCTAGGGACGGGGGGTACAGGTGAGTGAAGAGGGGGAGTGGGAAATCATGAAAAAGTGGTGAGTAGGCGTGTGGGGGCTGGGCTGAGGGAGTTGGGGTGTGCAAGGAGATGGTAAGTGCATCTCGGGTAAGAGTGGGCAAGTGGTTGCTTGCTGCGCAATCCCTTTCGAATATATGAATTAACAATGCTGTAACAGTTATACTCAATAATTTCTATGCTAAATGCTACATTTCTAGAAGGAAGAAGGTGTCACGTAGTCTCAAACCAGGGTACAATATGAAAAGCATCATACCTGATTATCGTACAGTGTTCTTTATCTTTGCTGATCTTACTATAGACTACCTAATCAAAATAATTCTACTAAAAATAGTGCTATGTTCAGAAATAAGTCACTGTTATTAACTTGTGATACTTGACAAAATTATAAATTCTTTAAAGTTAAACATTCAGCTTTAGTTAAGTGCACAGGGTCACACCTATTGCTATTCTAACGCTATAGCTTATGCTAGGCTTTCCTTCAGATTCTTGCCAATAATTCAAACTTCAATAAATTTATTGATATAATATTTATATCATGATAAACAGCTTTATAATATGATCTAGATTTCAAAATATGATCTGGGCTTTGCTAACTCGTGACGACTTTTCTGCAAATTTCACACACCCACTCACACACTTATTACTTAATCCGTCTAATCGCACATGATTTTATGATGGCATTGAACCGTGTGTGCTAGCGTGTGGCTAGAGAGAAATTAATATTTTTTGAAAATATGAAAGGTGACACCCTGATCTATAAATATAATCTCGCTACACACTCGCTACCTTATTATTATTGCAGGTGTAATTCCCACTTATAGACTGATAGAATTCCCAGTTGTATTTAATGAAATAACCGGGAATACTTCATGTAAAAAGTGATATGGACTGTTGTAAAATCTGCAACTCGGTAATATATTAATATTACACTTGTAGTATTGAACAGTGAATGGACATTATACACTACATTACATAAGAATAATGTAGTTACGGATTAATTCATTTAATAAAAGAATGAATTATGAAACTCCATTTTGTTGTATTTGAGCTCGTAAGCATGAAGTAACACTTAGAAATTTGAATGTCTCATTCTCCGGCATGGTGCCAGTTGATTTACGCTACTCAAAGTCAGATTCTAACACGATCAAGACATGTCTTGAAATGGTCAAATAGGTGTTTTAGTTCTACTTTATACAGTCGAATTGGAGACCCGGAAGATGTTGCAGAACGACGAAACTGATTGTCATTACAGAACTACGTCGCTTCCATTTGTACATGTACCATTGAGTCAAAAAAGAATAAATCAATTACTCACTGAGTTTTACTCAGGGTTATGGTAATATCGGTTGAGCATGTAGTCATATATTCTATCGAATTAAAATACAGAAGTACTGCAATGAAATATTATGTTAGATGAGAGGAAAATTTAAAAGTAAAATGTAAAGAATAGTGATGTCAACTTTGTTCCATTTGAGTAAATCTCAGGCATGTTTATTGTTTACATGAAGAATTTTACCTCTTCGTCATTCTGGTGTTGTTTGTTGGGCTGTCTACCAAGGTACCAGATGTTAACTTTCCACTACTACAATTTTAATACTCTCTCTTCGGATACAAACAAAGTCATCTGCTACAGAATACAAAATATGATCTCCACGTTTCCTCTATCTTACGGTGACAATTCGAACTGCACTACTGCAGTTTGAGTGTCCCTTGTGTGCACTGTGCGCGGCTTACAGATTTCTTATTTATATTTATTATACGCTGCACAAACTTACGCCGCGCACACAAAGATTGCACAAACTGCTGCTCGAACTGCCCCTCTAATTTAATGTCATCCATCAATCTCTAATCCCTTGTGTCACACAGATGATCGTCCCCTCTTCCTCAATCTCTAGAAACCTCTAGATAACCGCCTTCACCGTTCCCTGATCCTCAATCTCCCCAAATCTCTAAATTCCTTTGAGTATTATTGGCCCGTTCCCTTATCCGGATTCTCCCATTTCCCAGCTATGCGATAATTGACATTCCCCATTCATCTCTGGGCACACACACCTCTCCCTGCAATAATGCTTGCTAGTGACAGTGTGTAATAATTATACCCATTATTCCCCGCGCAGTGTTGCACCTACACACATTGCACCGTAAGCACTTGTATCTCTCTGTATTTTACACTTTATCAAAATCAGCTATATTTTACACTATAATCAGCTCTATATTTCCAAATTACCTGTACAGATTACCTGTAGACAGATTGTAGTTGTGCCATTTACAGATGAGCTTGCACAGATTGCACAGATTGTACACTTTACACTTTGTACATTTTAACAGATTATTTCATGAAAAATACGTAGTTTCCTGGTTTCTCTCAGTCGTTACATTATTAGTTTGTTTTCCTCTCAGCATTGTTACTGGGCGCAGTGTATGTGTGAGTGTAACACGCTCCTCTTCTAGAAACACATGGCTAAGATGACGTCATTATCACATCTTAACGTAGCGCTTTACTGACATCTCTCCACCTATTGTGCGTGTGCAGGGGTTTACACATGTCGTGTCGTTAGTCTGATTGTAAGGGGAATATAAATACCGTGTTTATAGTATTAGTGCCCCCCTTTGTAGGTATATTCAACCTCAGAGTACTATTGTCCGCACGCAACAGATAGGCGCTCAAGCGGCATCAACTACCTACATTGCGCTATGAAAATGACGACATCTTAACCGCCTATATTCAGTCTTAGAGTACTAGCCATTTGTTATAAGACCAGTCCGTGCATAGCCAGACCAAAACAGTCTGGGTAATAGCCAATGTTTATCATTATTCATTAGATATTATGTTGTAGGCGTGTGTATGCTCGGAGATTGGAGATGGTGTTATAAAATGCTGCTTAGTTCCATAATAATCTCTGTTCCTGTCATCAATCAGCTGTCGTCTCCACTCACCAATGTGTAGACTCTACAGTGCACAGTGTACAGTGCACCGTGTATAAAGCCTGTAAAGTGTGCCACTATACATCTTGTATACCTGATCAGTCATCAGTGTACACGGTGTGCAGTACACAGTGTACAGTGTACAGTAACCCATGCAATATTATCTGAGTTCCTTATTGTGTACAATGTACAATACTGCGTGTGTAACAGTGTGTGTATGACAAGTAAAGTATAAAGTGCACAGGTTATTACCTGAGAGTACATTACCTAGGTGTGACAGTCAGTGACATGCGCGTAATAGCACATTATGAATACAACACATATAATCTACACATAATCCACACATAATCTCTCCTATTACCCGCTGTAGGCATATGCGCTCTGCAACTATACCCAGTGAGCCAGTGTCACAAATGTCCCGGTTTGTCCCGGAATATCCCGGTTTGCCCCGCTCCAAAAATGACCCGCTCCCAAAACTTACCAGCTCCAAAGAATCCCGTTTCAAAAAATGTACCGCTTCAAATTTTGGGTGAGCAACGGGACAGAACGGAACAAAGCGGGACGTTAGGTACTAAAATTGTGCTGTGTTTATAAAAAACGAATAAAAAAGGAGAAAAACTGTGTACTTATTATGCTGTCAATAACAATGAATACATACTTTGACAAAACCCTTCCAACTGAGGGAGTAAATCACTGTACACAATATCTCCCTGTAAACATGTCTGTACCCATATCTCACTGTTCACACTACACAGACACACGTCAAGTATATATTGACTTGCTGTCATTATAATAAGAGGGTTAGTGTGTTATCAGGAAAAATTTACACTTCACTACTAAATACCTTATCACTAATCTTGCACATTTTTTCCCTCCCCATTGGCCTTTTTGTGAATACAAAAAGGCAAATGAGAGGGTGAGGATCGTGGTTTGGGAAGGTGAGAAAGGGATATGTGTATCGGAACGATTTGCAATACAACTACTGTAATTTCTGAAAGTGCGGATTGCTCCTTTATAATATCAGTCGCGAAAATGTCCTCCCTCCGTCCGTCCGTCCCTCCGTCGTCCGTCCGTCCTTCCGTCCGTCCCCTCAAAAAATCACGAATTTCATAATCATTGGCTGTCGGTTGTCAAAACTAAAGTCTGACTTGGTCCATCCGTGGAAAATAAATTCTAAATTGAAATTCGAGACTCAAAATAGTTGGGCTTTGGATTGAGGGATAAATGCTCTCAATTAGTTTTAGTACCAATCTGTATCACTATTCGACTGTATACTGAATTCGACTAAGTTCAAAAAATACGGTGGGTCGATGTGACGTGAAAGACGAATGATTCTTTTCGGAACGAGAGACAGCATTGAAACAGAAAGCAAGAAAATTGAATTTTGAAGATCAGATGAAAAGTGACATCAACAGTCAAGAAAAGACAGCGCGTGAACAAAGGGTTACAGTACACAATCTGATGCGAAACGTAAACGAATTCAACGAAATGGCGCGAAATCTACAACGAACTGATTACAACAGCTTGGTACGACAGAACGCGCGCGCAAGAATTTCAGAAGAAATGGCACGTGCCAATGCATGTTCTCGGTGGTCGCGCGCAGCATTGGCGCAATATTTATACTCATACTAGGAGTACCTTTTGTATAATGATGCTAAGGTTCCAATTTCCATCAAGCACCGCCGGGGAGGGAAATTAAGCGCCTGCATACGGGTACATCCCACAAACAAGAATTGAAGAATCAAGCCCGCTGCAGGCGCAATTCTTGTTTCTCACGCTAATTAACATGGTACAATATGTAGCACTAATAGAGGCGGCTGATCATGACATATTAATATGGTTTTACATGGGTAATTAAAGAAGTTTTACATGGTAACTTAAAGAAGTTGTAATTTTAGGATTTTGAATGGACCTATTATTGTCTCCATTGTGTACCCTGACCTTTTGTGTCATTTGAATCAGTCTGTCATATTTACAGAAACGTAGAAATCCTCGAACATTACAGTTACTAAACATCATTCAGTATACACTAAATACACGAGACAGTGGTCGGCACTCGTTGTATGATACAGTACTCTTGTTCATACCGAGAGAATGGCTGGATATGCATTACTTGAAATAATTGTGCGAGGGGTAGCCGAGTGCAATAATTTATTGGCGCGTACCACGTATAACCATAATTCGTCATGTTCCGATTGTATTAGCCCATCTGATTTCTGCACTATCACGAATTACTGCTCGCCTACAAGCACTCACGAAATGAGCAAATAAATTCATATACCATACTGTATGGCATGGATTGTTAATTAGTTACGATGTACTAAAAGCTCTTGCAGTCTTGCACACAGAAACCATATTGCAAAATTTCTCTGCAAAGTTATTCGAGTTAAGATTTTGTAAACTATATAGTCAGCTCCAGATGTATAATCTGGTTCAATGATAGATTAATATCACTATTCTTTAAACCTAGTCTGGGCGTGTAGATTGTGCAATTAATAACCCACTTAAATCTCTACTCTACATACCATTACTCAACTTTCGAAGCTTTTAAGCTAAAAATAAAACTTAAGTAAGCGACATATTCCTTGTAAAACATGTTAGCAAAATGAATTACAATGTTGTATTGCCGCAGATAATGCGAAGATTCAATGTTGCATATTTAAAAGTATCTGTAGATAATGATGCACCAAGCAAGCTCGCATCTTACTTCATTGCTAGAACCATCCCCAACCAAATAAGGACTGAGATTGTTCAAAGAATCCAGTGCTTTGAGTATCGCCTTTGCAATGGAATTATGAGTTTATTCAGTAGCTCTATTATTCAGATGTCAGTATTGCTGTTTTAGGTCTTCATGGTATCACCACTGTACCATGATAATAATGTGTCCCTGTTACCTTGCCCCCTATATTCTATTACTTTGTCCCCTATCTTCTGTTACCATACCCATATCTCCTGTTACCAGTCACCCCTATCTCCTGTTACCGTGCCCCCAGACTAGACTCGGGTTACCATGGTAACACCTCCCAGGTCCGGACAGGATGTCAGACCGGGGATCTGATCGTGGCTCGGATCAGATGTCACCGCGAGCAGTGCACAGAGGCTCCTCCGATCACAGAGGATCAGCAGATCACATGCCCCCGACTAGTGCTAGCACAGTGCACAGCAGTAGAGGGTCAGATCACAGGGGCTCGGATCAGATGTCTCCTAACGTGCTCAATAACACGACGTTCAACAACTGGGTATCGCAAGGTGAGTTTAGTGTTGTGATTTGTAACAAGGGTATGTTTGGGGATAAGAACTATCGAAAAAAGAATTGTACAGGTTTATGAAGATTTCAATAAGGAATACTTGTGGTTGGCCGGTATTTAAAATACAAGTTTCGAATGCTTTTTTCGCTCAAAGATTAATGAAAACTGACACGCCGATGGCCATACTTTGCGGATTCTGTGTACTGTACTGCAATCTGCAGAGGTGATTATGTGAGTATGTGGGAATGTCGAGTGATAATGTGGGAATGTGGAGCGGTAAAGTGGTCTGTGGTCTAGTGATAACACTTGTAAAGTTACTAATGTATTGCTCTGACTATCAGAGTATCAGATATCTGTAACTTGCTATCTCCAGATATACTTCACACTGCTCTATATAACCTCTGCACACTGATTATAGACACACCCATGTGCTTACTTGTATTCTGCTATCCCTGACTATGTTCTCGTGTTAACTCTGTAAGGACTAGGGAATACTGTCACTTTGTTAATCACGTACTCTTTAATTATATGTACTGATTAAATGTGCACAGTGTACGATTTGCAGTGAACAGCTTGCATAGTAAGTTCCAGCTGCAACCAATGCAAGTGTTCCACCTGCAACCACTATAATATGTGTTCTAAACACCCTTAACGGTGTTCATCGGACACTTGAACAGCATCTGTAATACATGAACACTTTTAAACAATATGTACAGTGTACACTGTACACTGGAGAGAGAAGCTTGGAATAATATGCAATTAATCAGGGTATTGACGTTGGAGAATACTTCGTACAATCGTACATTTATAACCTTTCGTCACTGTACTCTTAGCTCCTGTACTCTTAGCTCCTGTACTCTTAGCTCCTGTACTCTAAACATGAACTGTACTACTGTACTTTAGACATGAACTGTACTGTAAACATGAACTGTACTCCTAATTGTACTCATAATTCCTTCTATCTTTAACTCTGAAGTTTGAACGGTTCTCTAGAGTCCCGTACGCTTTACTCCTTGTAAAGTCGTAATGTGGTAACACACGACCCTTAAGTATTCACGCAAACAGACAGTACAGCACAAACAAACAAACAGAGAGCGAACTGGCAGTAGACACTGACTAACCCTGAAGATTATGTACATGTGGAATTCACATTGTCTACCGTATTTCCGTAGTGTATACCCACCGGAATGTAGACTTTTTCGTCTCCTTTGTCTGCCAGAGAAGAAAACAAGGAACAGAAAGGAGACACATTAGGGTGCACCAAAAAAAATAAATTTTTGGTGCTCAACCCCTGAGCGATAGATCTCGGTGAGACAAGACCGAGGATATCCGGCTTTTTGAAATTGGACCCCGGGAACCCCTGGAGCGTTGACGATTTGTATCGGCCATACTTGTATGGAAGGCGCGGTATGGCGTGACCATCCGCGGATTCTACGCGCGCGCTTATATCCGCGCGCGCAAGATTCTGCTGCAGTTCCGCGAGATGTAGATCGAAGTAGGGTGTATTTGACCGATATTTGCTAGATCGAAGTAGGGTGTACTTGACCGTTATTTCAAGGAATTTTCAAATATAGTTTACAACAAAGGCGGAAGGCCGTGTTTATTGAAATATCACACACTAGCTCCGAATGTTAATGAGGGTGAAGTGGTGATGATGCTGAGCATTTGATAAACTGATCGACATAGTATGGGCTATTGGGGTGGGAATGGGATGAAGCAAATGACAGGACCAGTATGATATGCTGCTGTGCATGTAGAACGACAGGGGACAATCCTGCTCACTAGGGGACAATGTACATTGTACTCCCGTGTGTAGTGTCGGTGTGTAACTGTAGCATGTAGACTTTTGTAGGTCGGATGTAATCCAGAAAATTTATAGATTTATCATAGCTTTGGTTTGTCAGGGTGAAAGGCTTCTTCAAACACATCCGTTCTTCTTCAAACTAGCGGAAGAGCACTGCACTGTTCCGTTCTGGTTCTTCCTGTTGAAGGTTTGAATCGTGAAGGCGCGGGTTGAGGCTGAGCTGTCCCGGAAGCTCAGCTCAACTGCGAGGGGAGCAGCAGCTGCAGGGATGATGTTGATGGACAGTACGTCATCGGAGGTGAAGGGCAGGCAGTTACGGGAGGTGATGGGGGAGGAACCTCGAGGTAACCATAGGCATAACCTTCAGTGCTCGTTACTGACAGGATGAAATATGATCTGAGAGCTTATTCAGGCTTAGAACTTCAGGTATGTCAGCGGCACTAACAGGGTTCGAATATCCTACATGATATGGAACAGATCACATGACCCTGATTGGGTCATGCGTGTGAATCGACTCGTGATACAGTATGAATCGTATAATATTGCGTATTTCGCTGAAATTTAATTTTATTAACACTCTTTTAATCCTCTTTCGCTCAGTACTCAGATAATAAACCTCGCGCTGAACTAAGCGTAAGAGAACTACCGATTTGCGTTGCTTTCACTTACGCTTTATCCATCTACCCATACACTGATCACGATACATCCATCTACTCATACACTCACGCTACACACATCTACCCATACACTCACGCTACATCCATCTACCCATACACTCACGCTTCATCGATCTTCCCATACACTCACGCTACACTCATCTACCCATACACTGATCACGCTACACTCATCTACCCATACACTCACGCTACATCCATCTTCCCATACACTCACGCTACACTCATCTACCCATACACTGATCACGCTGCATCCGTCTACCCATACACTCACGCTACACTCATCTACCCATACACTGATCACGCTACACTCATCTACCCATACACTTATGCTACATCCATCTACCCATACACTCACGCTACACTCATCTACCCATACACTCACGCCACATCCATTTACCCTTTCACTGACGCTACATCCATCTACCCATACACTCACGCTACATCCATCTTCCCATACACTCACGCTACACTCATCTACCCATACACTGATCACGCTGCATCCGTCTACCCATACACTCACGCTACACTCATCTACCCATACGATCACGCTACACTCATCTACCCATACATATGCTACATCCATCTACCCATACACTCACACTACACTCATCTACCCATACACTCACGCTACATCCATTTACCCTTTCACTGACGCTACATCCATCTACCCATACACTCACGCTACATCCATCTTCCCATACACTCACGCAACACTCATCTACCCATACACTCACGCTACACTCATCTACCCATACACTCAGTCCCCACTCAGTTGTAATCAAATCCGTTTATAACACGTAAATTTTGCGTCCTTTGCGCGTGGTTGCAGCCATGTGGGGGGTATGGGTAGATGGATACAGCGTGAGTGAAAGCAACGCAAATCGGTAGTTCTCTTACGCTTAGTTCAGCGCGAGGTTCATTATCTGAGTAACTGAGCTCAGTCCTCACTCAGTTGTACTCAAATCCGTTTAGAACCGGGGGAGATTCAGGTACTAAGTTGCAGACACAGGGCCGACGATCCTGCATTTTGGCCTTTTTTTGAGTTGAGACCACCCACCTGTATTTTGGTACCTGGGTACTAAGTGGTTTTGGCATAAAAAATTAAGACACCCACCCTAAATTTAAGTTTTGGAGCAGTTCCAGAATAGAAAATTTAATTCCAGACTCTGGTAGTACAAAGGAATCTGAAAAGTGCTATTTGAGTATTTGATATTGAAATAGGCACAATTACAATAGTTTCAACCATCATACAACTGAATTCCTCATTTATTTTGTGCCAGGCAAAGTTGAAATTCGTGCCCACTGCCCTGCAAAATAACCTTGTGGGAAAACATCTTCCCACAGTTATAAGCAATTTTTATGCTCTTCGGTATTTTGGATTTATTTTGTCCAGTGAAGGCTTATTCATAATCAATCGACCCAAGCTCTCTCCTCTCCATTTCATTCCCTTCATTCCTTTTTTTATAAAGCCCTAGCCCCTACATTTGGGTGCGTCGATTATTGTTTTTTTGAGATAATCATGATGGTGGAATGTTTTTGTTGCTTCATCTGTAATCTGGTTCTAAAATGACTCTGGTAGCAGTTTTTGAGAACAAAACTGAAGTTTCATGGTTTTAACCAGTCATATGATATTTTAGCACGTCATGCTTTTCAAGTGAAGTTGGAGGTGCAATTCTTTATCTTTACCTACAATCTTTCGAAATAGAGGATATTCCAGCTTGTTTTATAGCTCTGAAAACCTAACAGTATCCGAAAAACTTTGATTGGGCCCAAGCCAAAAGCATAGAATCAAAATTTCGGATTTTGATCGCGTGACTTAGATCACATGATCATGAAAATTAATAAGATGCGTTTTTAATGTTTACATATAATGAACTTTAGATACTGCAATCGTTTTGTCAAAATATATAAAAAATTAATTTGCGACCTGATAGTGATGAAGTTAAATTTTCCATTTCGGCTAAGGGGACGAGAACTAAAATTCTTAATATGGTCACGTGACTAGCTAAGAATTGCCCCTAAAATCGCCACTTTAATGATTCCACTCGAAACTTTTGGATCTTTATCAAATTATCAAGGTTTCATAACCATTTACCTAACACTTAGGGTGTGTTGGTAAAGTGCCTACGTGTCCTAACCCTTTACAGGATTTATGGGTGACTACACCATGTTCGAAGTTTTGTGACCATCTTTCTAGCTTGCACAGCTCATTGCACATTGAAAATTTAAGTTTCAATTCATGTGAGCACTCGCCATACGAAAGCACTAGGTATTCTTAGAGCGCACCTTAAAAGTGAGATATTACTTAAAGAGTGAGATATACCAGAATATGTTCATTGTACAAGTGATTAAAACCAAACAAAATTGCTAAATGTTTACAGAATGTTTGGTGGCCAGGTAGCTCAGTCAGTCGGATTTAGCAATCGAGAAGTTGCTGTTCCTGCTCATTCTAATTTTGTGCTAACGTGCGTGTTATTTGGCTCCAAAATGTATCGCATTATCTAATTAATGTGATCAGGCAGAAAATTAAATTTTGGAGATGAATTTCCCGCAGTTTACGGGGGAAAGTAAATATTTCACACTCTGATACTACGAAATCAGTAGATATCGACGTATTTTAGTACCCAGGTACCAACTGATTTTTTCAAATTCCAGCTGATGACCACGTATTTTAGTACCCAGGTACTAAACGACATTCGAGGGAAAAATAGACCCACCCACCGGCCCTGTGTCTGCAACTTAGTACCCGAATCTCCCCCGTTAGAACACGTAAAACTAAATGTTGCGTCCGTTTGCGCTTTAGACTCTCGAAAAGCATTTCGAGAGTCTAAAGCACAAAAGGACGCAACATTTACTTGAATTAAACGGATTTGAGTGCAACTGAGTGGTGACTGATACTGATAGCTCTATTGATATTATCTATGATAGCTCATTATGAGTCTCTCAACATTCTCACTCCAAAGGATATTTTTAGTCGCTGTTTTCCCAGGGACAAAGGTGGGGACAAAAGTGGGGACAATCGGTCGCCCAGAACGTGGGAGTTCTCACGCTCTCTCGGCTCACTCAGTAATTGTCCCCATCCTCGGAGATTGTCCCCTTCTTGTGAAAGGGATGATTCAAATTTAAATATATGATGAATCAAGCATCAATACAGATTTAATAGAGTTATAGATTAATCAAGTATTGTGAATCGACTATTGCTTAAGTGTGACCCAATTGCAATGCTATTTCTATAGAAGTATATATGTAAGCTCAGTAGGCTCTGTTAGACTTTAGTTGATACTAGACATCGCAGACAGTGTCACCCCCGTCATTGGATAAGGTATAGCTACAAGTTCATCCAAGATATAATTTTGACTCAGATGAGATGGGCTTAGCAATACCGGCTTCTGATGCGGCTGGTATTCAAATTTTATCCCCAGCCCCGCAGTATATTTTTTTAAACCGTCATTTTACCGTCCTTTGAGCGAATAATTGCAGGAGCCCCTGGCTCCCTGGGGGTCCTGCGGCAGTACCACGCGGGAGAACCTATGGAGCTATGAGGTAGGTACGGGAGTAATATGGTTGTATTGGTAGATGAGTATAGCGTGAGTGTATACGTGTATGGGTACTGGTAGATGAGTGTAGCATGAGTGTATGGGTAGATGAGTGTAGCGTCAATGTATGGGTAGATAGATGAAGCGTGAGTGTATGGGTATATGAGTGTAGCGTGAGTGTATGGGTAGATGAGTGTAGCGTGATCAGTGTATGGGTAGATGAGTGTAGCGTGAGTGTATGGGAAGATGGATGTAGCATGAGTGTATGGGTAGATGAGTGTAGCTTGATCAGTTTATGGGTAGATGAGTGTAGCGTGAGTGTATGGGTAGATGAGTGTAGCATGAGTGTATGGGTAGATGGATGTAGCGTGAGTGTATGGGTAGACGGATGCAGCATGAATGTATGGGTAGATGAGTGTAGCGTGAGTGTATGCGTAGATGGATGTAGCGTGAGTGTATGGGTAGACGGATGCAGCATGAATGTATGGGTAGATGAGTGTAGCGTGAGTGTATGGGTAGATGAGTGTAGCGTGAGTGTATGGGAAGATGAGTGTAGCGTGAGTGTATGGGTAGATGAGTGTAGCGTGAGTGTAGCGTGAGTGTATGGGTAGATGGATGTAGCGTGAGTGTATGGGTAGATGAGTGTATAAGCGTGAGTGTATGGGTAGATGAGTGTAGCAATGTAGCATGAGTGTATGGGTAGATGAGTGTTGCGTGAATGTATGGGTAGATGGATGTAGCGTGAGTGTATGGGTAGATGAGTGTAGCGTGAGTGTATGGGTAGATGGATGTAGCATGAGTTTATGGGTAGATGAGTGTAGCGTGAGTGTATGGGTAGATGAGTGTAGCGTGAGTGTATGGGTAGATGAGTGTAGCGTGAGTGTATGGGAAGATGGATGTAGCGTGAGTGTATGGGTAGATGAGTGTAGCGTGATCACCTGATCAGTGTATGGGTAGATGAGTGTAGAGTGAGTGTATGGGAAGATGGATGTAGCGTGAGTGTATGGGTAGATGGATGTAGCGTGAGTGTATGGGTAGATGTGTGTAGCGTGAGTCAGAGTGTATGGGTAGATGGATGTAGCGTGATCAGTGTATGGGTAGATGGATAAAGCTGAAATTAAATTTCAGCACAACATGGGCGAAATACGCAATATTATTCGATTCATACTGTATCACGAGTCGATTCACACGCATGACCCAATCATGGGTCATGTGATCTGTTCCATATCATGTAGGATATCCGAACCCTGTTAGTGCCGCTGACATACCTGAAGTTCTAAGCCTGAATAAGCTCTCAGATCACATTTAATCCTGTCAGTAACGAGCACTGAACTTATGGCTATGGTTACCTCGAGGTTCCTCCCCCATCACCTTCCGCAACTGCCTGCCCCTCCACCTCCGATGACGTACTGTCCATCAACATCATCCCCTGCAGCTGCTGCTCCCCTCGCAGTTGAGCTGAGCTTCCGGGACAGCTCAGCCTCAACCCGCGCCTTCACCCGTCTTCAAACTTGTACGGGTAAGACGAAGTTGAGCATTGATGATGCTTCCCTCCACTAGTTCAGGAAGAACCAGAACGGAACAGAGCAGTGCTCTTCCGCTGTTTGAAGAAGAAGAAGTGATGTACAGCCTCCTTCACCCTGACAGCAAACCTGGAGCGAATCATTCGCAGTAACCTTACTCACAAGAATCATTAATTTTGAGTGTTATTTATGTTATGTGTGCTATGATAAATCTATAAATTTTCTGGTTACATCCGACCTACGGCTACACAAGTCTAACAGTTACACATACTACACAGTACACACGGGAGTACAATGTACATTGTCCCCTAGTGAGCAGGATTGTCCCCTGTCGTTATACATGCACAGCAGCATATCATACTGGTCCTGTCATTTGCTTCATCCCACCCCAATAGCCCATACTATGTCGATCAGTTTATCAAATGCTCAGCATCATCACCACTTCACCCTCATTAACATTCGGTCATTCGGAGCTAGTGTGTGATATGATATTTCGATAAACACGGCCTTCCGCCTTTGTTGTAAACTATATTTGAAAATTCCTTGAAATAACGGTCAAGTACACCCTACTTCGATCTAGCAAATATCGGTCAAATACACCCTACTTCGATCTACATCTCGCGGAACTGCAGCAGAATCTTGCGCGCGCGGATATAAGCGCGCGCGTAGAATCCGCGGATGGTCACGCCATACCGCGCCTTCCATACAAGTATGGCCGATATAAATCGTCAACGCTCCAGGGGTTCCCGGGGTCCAATTTCTAAAAACCGGATATCCTCGGTCTTGTCTCACCGAGATCTATCGCTCAGGGGTTGAGCACCAAAAATTTATTTTTTTTGGTGCACCCTAGAGACACATAATTGAGCGGACACATACAAAATATACTTGTGTTCTAAAATAATTTCTAGATTTGGGAATTTGCTAGAAATATACACTAATACTCGCAAACTCGGTGTACAGAAACCCATTCTCTGGGACCTATACTTTTATATACCCATACTCTGAGACCTTTACCGATGTGGTAAATGCACGGTAAAGAACCAGTCTTTGTATACATTCCGTTGCCTTTAAGTCTTTAGTCTCTGTGAATTTCTTAACAAAACCCTACTTTCTGGAAGGGTACTTAGTATGGGGGCTGTGTGATGCAAAGGAATGTAGTTTGCTGTCAGTATACAGACTTACAGATGATACTGTCAGTAAAAGGGTGATATGTTAAATTGCTGATAATATGAGTAATGGCACCTTCCTTCATATTGCAGATGTTTGTCGGTGTGTATAACAAGTGTGAGTGCTGGTATTCACAGAGCTCTTAGCACATTCTCTGAGCTCATTGGATGCGTGGATTTCAGGACCACATCCCTATTCTACTACAATTTATACTACTGGGAGCGAGTGCTCTGAGTATTACTAATAAGATCTGGGGTACTCAGATAGTGTACATTGTACTTCACCAGTCGCCTTTTTACACGGTCTAGCTAGTTTCAGCTCAACTGATTTCGGCTAATTTCTGCCCAGTTAATTTCACGGCAGCATAGCGGCCAACTCTACAGCTCTATAACTTATATGCTCTCAACAAATAGGCGGTCGTAATGACGTAATGCATATTGAGTGCACTGAGAAATTGTTGAAAATAACCGCCTATTATTCGTGCGGGGTATACATTACACCTAAACATTACGTAGCTGTCGCAGAACAATATATAGCCCACTGAATCAGCACAAAGTTTTACAATAGTAACTATAACCTGCCTGACGTTGTAATGGCCAGGGGTTTCTACGGATTCCCCGAGCACGAGTATCAGGCGGTTGTTCTCAACAATTTGGCAGCGCACAGAGTGTAAATGACGTCGTTATGACTGCCTATTTACTATGAGCACATATTAAGGTTTCCTTGCCGCCTTATTTTACTGTTCTATAAGTACAAATGAATGTTAGGTTCATAGAAAAACTTGCTAGTTCATGTTGAATTTTCTAGTTTTTACAAAGTATTGCTTAGGTGCTTGCTGGTATCAGACGTAATCAATGTTCGAAGTTTAGGCACCAGTTGTCAAGATGTCCAGTGTGACATATTGATGGTAGAATACCAGTGCGAAATATAATCCTCAATGGCATTAGATATAGACCTACATGTGTCGGAATCTGAATTAATTAATGTGAAATATGTTATCCTAAGCTTTAAAGCCAGCGCCAGTAGAAAATGATGGATCCATGATATTTTACTTTCTTATCATGAACTTCTTTTTCTTGCTAGTTCTATTGAAATCACTACGCAATGAGGGTGCGGTGTAAGAGTAGTATAAGAATCAGAACAATGAACTAAGGAAAGTAGTTGGTACTTAGAAATTTGAAATTTGATGATGTAGAAGTTTTAGTACCTTTACACCTTTATTAAGGGGTATTAATTCGTACCGCTGATTTATAATTTGATGCTTGGATTAATTAGCATTCTCAATTAAGCACAGCACAAATACACAAGAAATACGCCCAAGGCAAATACTTGTGCTGCTGTAAGTGTATACACTATACATTGTACACATGAATACACAAGATTAGGGTACAGTACAGTGTTGAAATACCGCACACTATGATTTACTTCGTATGTTTCCCGCCCTGGCCAGGGCGGTAACCCCCTGCATATCAGAAAAATAAAAAGAAAAAGAGAGTCAGGACCTATCTAGAACGATTCGTCGTAATATTTTAGGTCTAGAACAACCGTTCTTATAGATACGCGTATACTTAAATCGCACGCTACAGTAACGTAACTGGCCAGGGCTATATATGAGAGAATTCAGTGTCACAGGAGTTTATATATCAGGGCGCTGGCAAGCGCCCGCAGCCACGGAAAATTCCCTCCGACCGAGGGCATCTGCCCGAAGGGCAGATGCCCACGGCCCGAAGGGCCGAGGGCATCCGAGAGTCAGCATCCCCGGCCCGAAGGGCCGGGGATGCTGCCCGTTAGCATCTGCCAGAAGGGCAGATGCCCTCGGCCCGAAGGGCCAAGGGCAGCCAAACAGGCCAGCAGTCCCGGCCCGAAGGGCCGGGACTGCTGGCCAGACACTCCTAACAAGCCAGTAGTACCAGCATGAAGTGCTAAAAGTGGTAGCGGAACCGTTTTTCAAGTATTGAAAAATACGTTTGCCAGCGCCTATTATATAAAAATACAGTAAATCGCGAAAATCGCGATTTTCGAGTCGCGTTTTTAATATGTTGATTCAATCTGTTGGTAATGAAAATTTGTACAGGCGTAGTCCATAACATGAATAACAATCCCTGTAAATTTCATGAAAATCGACCGCGTCGTTTTCTCACAATAAATTATCAAAAAAACGCTATTTTATCAAAAATTAGAACATGGACTACGACGACCCGACTCGATGATAAAAATTGTGTTTGAGTGTTCTCGAGAACCATAAAAGATAGAATCATAATCTAAACGGCATATGAAACTTCAGAATGATGTGCGTGCATTAGGCCATATTAAATTTTAAATTGACCATTCCTTAATTGGTTAATTGGCCAATTAAAGTGATTATCGCGCATAACTCCAAAAGTAAGAATGTTAGCGTCTCAATTCTAACGGCATCATAAACTTAAGCCAAAACTACGATTTATTCGTTTAATCTAAGTACCGGTTGCTAACCGCTTAATTAATTAATTGGCCAATTAAAGTAATTATCGCCTATAACTCAAAAAGTAAGAAAGAAAGCGACTTAATTCTAACGGCATCAGTAACTGAAGCCAAAATCACGATTTTTACGTCTTATTTAAGTACCAGTTGCGCGCCGCTTAATTAGTTAATTGACCAATTAAAGTAATTATCGCCTATAACTCAAAAAGGAAGAATGATAGCGACTTACTTCCAACGGTCTCAGTAACTAAAGCCAAAATCACGATTTGTACGTCTTATTTAAGTACCAGTTGCGCGCCGCTTAATTAGTTAATTGACCAATTAAAGTAATTATCGCCTATAACTCAAAAAGTAAGAATGATAGCGACTTAATTCCAACTACATCAGTAACTAAAGCCAAAATTACGATTTGTACGTCTTATTTAAGTACCAGTTGCCCGCCGCTTAATTAGTTAATTGGCCAATTAAAGTAATTATCGCCTATAACTCAAAAAGTAAGAATGATAGCGACTTAATTTCTATGGCACGAGTAACTTACGTCGAAATTACGATTTATTCGTTTAATCTAAGTACCGGTTGCCTGCCGCTTAATTAGTTGATTGGCCAATTAAAGTAATTATCGCATATAACTCAAAAAGTAAAAATGTTAGCGTCTCAATTTCAACGGCATCATCAATTTAAGCCAAACTACGAATAATTCGTTTAGTCGAAGTATCGGTTGCCAACCCCTCAATTAGTTAATTGACCAATTAAAGTAATTATCGCCTATAACTCAAAAAGTCAAAATGATAGCGACGTAATTCTCACGTTGAGTGCATGAAAGTTCTTGGCAGTAGCAATTTGAACTGATTGTCGTAAGTTTTATGCCAAAAAAGAGTGATATGGATAGCCAAAAACAATTGAAAATTGTTTGGGTTACGCAGCCACTCCAGTACCTAAAATTATACGATTAAAACTATTGATATGAGTTTAAATCGCAGCCTGTCCGTGGCGGTGTGCTTCGGTTACTAAGAAATATATTGGTCACGCATTTGATGTGAGCTTATTACACAGCAACCCGTAAAAACGTTCTACTTCATTCTTGTCGAATATCTTCACAATCGCGATGTTGTCACTCCAACCATGATAAGTGTGACTTCGTGTTTCCTAACGGCATTATTAAAGTAGTGGACTCATTTTTTACATTGCAATCGCCCTCAAAGTCGCTAAAAGATGACGATTTCAATCATTAAATAGGGATGAACGTACGATTAATTTCAGCATGCGTTCAAGCCTTTTCACGTGAAAACATCACGCTTAATTAGTTAACTGAAGGAGATTCAAACGGCAGTGAGTTGATGAATGTTAAGTTCTGCTTAATTCTTAGTAACCAAAGCACACCGCCACGAACAGGCTGCGATTTAAACTCATATCAATAGTTTTAATCGTATAATTTTAGGTACTGGAGTGGCTGCGTAACCCAAACAATTTTCAATTGTTTTTGGCTATCCTATAATAATAAGATAATTTGTGACCCAATTTAAATCGATGAGATCTCAAGTTCTACAAATGGTAGAGACATGATCGAGGTCACGTTTTGTAGATCTAAGATGGGGAATTGCATTAGGCTATAAAAGAAGTTCTGGTGACGTCATTATGACGTCATTATGACGTCATCAACTTAGCGAAATTTTACTGCTTTTTTAGCGAAAATAGGTCGTTTTCGTTCGCATTTTTCACCAAGAAGGAGTGGCGATAGCTCAACAATTTTGAAAAATCGTTAGTTGGAAATTAAAAGAGCTTTCAGAAAATCATACGGATCATTGGGCTATCTCGATTTTTCATCGAGAAATACGCGATTTCCTAAGGTACGGTGAAAAATCGATGTCGAAATTTTAGGACAAAACTTAAACGAGAGAGATGTCAAGAACTACGACTTATCTTGAGATGAGATTGGTCAAAGTATGTTGTACTAAGGCGGAATTGTCTTATAGGCTACATGGGAAGTTGGTTTGAGCCTATTTGGGTGCTGTGATGACGTCATCAAAATCGCGTAAAACCACTAAAATAGCGTATTTTGCGATAAAACGCTATTTTGCGCTACTTTAGACATCTCTAACTCAGAGAGTTTTCATCGGAATATGTTTTACTTCGATGTTTTGCTTTTAGACCTCGAGATTCAGCTATAAAACGAGTTTCAAGGTGATCAGTTGAAATATGTCGTCATGCGAAGCCTCTAAAAATTGAGCCGCAAAATGGTTGAAATTACGTTAATGATGAAAATTGTGCTCAAGCCTTATTCTGTGATACGATGACGAACTAATAATGGTTTCCTCATGTCTCTCAGTGACTAAATGTGGGAAATATACGATGAAATAGTGAATCACGTGAGTTCACGTGGACGTTTTGTAGAAATTAGGGATTTCAAGAAAATGATATTTACACGCGATTTTCGACTTGATTACGTTGAAATGAGTTCAAATACGACTAATGCACGTGAAATTAGATCTGGGTGCTTACATTTCAGCACGTGAGTTCACGTGGACGATTTGTAGAAATTAGAAATTGGTCAATTCTAGTAATTCCAAGTTAGAATAACGTTGTTTCGGAATGCGTGAGGTTTACTTACGTTGGTTCCAACCGAAAGAAATGGACTGACGTCACCAAATCAGCAGGGGGTTACTACGACAACCGTCTCGGTTTTGGAGAGCCTATAATCATAACACATCAACACTATTGCTTTGCGTTTCATCCCTCTTCATATCATAGCAGAAGTTATTACTCGACACCATTCCACAAGATTTTACAAGACAATTCTACAAGATTCCAGTCGCATGTTTCATTCCATTAATTCACCAAAAACTATGTTTCCTTGAAGATTAGAAATAAACCACTCCCTCTATATAAAGGCTTTCTAGGGAGGAAGCTTTCTAAAAATAGCCGCTACTCTTAGGCAGACTAGGTCGTATAATTTAATATTGTCTGAGTGCCCACTATGCTACGGATAATTCGTACCCCACCCTCTTCTATCCTTGATATTCCACTGGTTTAATGGAATTGAAATGTGTGCCATTTCATTTCACTCCCAATGCTTCGCTTAAACCATCGCTACTTATATAGCAAACAACTGCAGATGCTGAACTACTAAATTTATTCAATTATTCAAGGCTGAAATTACCTTAATTTTGTCTTGCTATTGACTTTGAAATCTGATAAAGCTATGAATAATGGGAATTTCCTCGTTGAAGTTAACATAATGTACTTAAAACATCCACTAAAATATGGTTTGGTATTTAATGGTAATGCGGCAGTTAAGTAAGAGCTAATCTGTGCAAGCAGTGATATGTTTGAGTGTACTCTGTTATTTAAGTGTATTTCTACACTCGCATCTAAATCAGATGTATGATTATGCGTAATTCTTAGCATAATTATCCTTGAATTAACAGTCGGAAATCTAGACTGGATAGATGTAATATACCTGACTATAATGGTCAGGTATAATAATGATCTGAGATTATCCCTGTTTGAGTGTGTGTGAGTACGAGCCAATTTCCGCTCAAAGTTGTTCGTCACATGACCTATTAGGATCCATATTATCAATTAGGCAGTAAAGCGTAATAATTTTAAAACTAATTAATGGGACACTTTCGTAGGATGAGCTTTGCTACTAGCAAAGTCGTACATTGGATATAGGGTAGGTAGCGCGCACTGCACGACACAACGCGCGCAGTGCAGATTTCTCTTAATTTTCTTATTGTTGGCAAATGGTCCCGCCCATCTTTCCATCCAACATGAGTCATCGAACAATGATGCAACTGTTGCAAAGATAAAGCGATGATATCATCCATCGTGGGAAATTCTTGTTAAGTTTGGATAAGGTCAGAAATTTAAGAAGTCTTCTTCAATCATCCACAACGGCCGTAGTTGACCGAGGACGATTTATCTAATTTAGGTTTCTGCGTCTTTATCTGAATGTCTTTAATATGTGAGTTTCCTTCGCACTTAAGGCGTTAAATTGGATTTTATACGATGGTCTCCTTTGACTCCTTTATCATACGAAAATTCTTATGGGGGTAACGACTTCTCGGGTAACCAAGATCTGGCGTCATGCCGAACAATGAACAAATTAAATTCTCTGAAATTTCTCCTCAAATGATCACTGCACCTGTTTAACCCCTCCGGCCTCCGCCCCCTCAGACGACCCTAGAGTCCGTGCTGCAGTGATGGACAGAGCAGGGTTTTGACAGGTCGACATCCCACGGATCACAGAGCTCCAATCAGTATGCTCCGAGGAGTGTGTCCAGTGACGAATACGCGGCACAACTACCCTACAATCGCAGAGAGGTCAATTCAAAGATATTTCATCTTGAAATACTCTCATAAAAGTAGTTATGCATATCGAAACCCTCCTAACATGTTGTCATAATTCCATCAATTTGACCTCACTCGTGTGATGTTTCAGTCCCCGCAAGCGTTGCCGCACAACCACCCAGCCTTCCCGCCCCAGCAGCCTTATTCTACTCAACAGTTCCCTCCGCAAATGATGACATCATCAAGCCAGCGTAGTGTTACATCGCCTGTTACCATGACAACACCTGCTGCCATGACAACACCCCTGGCTATGACAACACCTCTGGCTATGACAACACCGCTTGCTATGACAACAGCTGCCAACATGACAACTCCTACAAGCCTGATCAGCCCGAGTAACATGGTACCGCCTGGTAGCATGGTAACACCTGGTGGTCACATAGTGACACCAAGCAGCATGGTGACACCAAGCAGCATGGTGACACCAGGCCACTTACAACCGCAGCAGATACCACCTCTCCAAAACCCGTACGCTGCGCAGCAACAACTGCACTCTAACAACAACACGGCTAATAAGAACTACGGAGGGAGTAGAGGGAGTCTAGACGATAGTTCCTGTACCTCCTCCTCTCCCAGCATACACTCCTACAAAACCAGCAATTCTAGGAATGCGGAACAGGATGATAGGAGTTCTCAGCGATCTACTAACGGTCAGTTACGGGATGTGTGGTTGTGGCGTTACAATTTTATACAAATTTCCCCATATTGTTGAATTGAGTCTACTTCCCTTTGAATTTGAGTTTGCAGATTCATTTGACCCTTCGTTGACCTTCTGCTCCTATATTTAAGATAATTTCAACTGTCTCTAACCTGCTCCTAATTCCCTCAGATTCCGGGTTGGGTACATGGGCTCAATCTGACAGTCAGCATGACAAGATCTCACAACCAATGTCAGATCTGGACACTATTGAGTCAGTTGAGTGGTTGCAGTCATTCACAGTGACTTTGCCATTGGTTTTGTTGATAGGTTTATGGTTTTTGACGACATATCACGAGCCATTAGTTTGTTTCGATACAAGGTTCTCTTTTCACGATTCCAGTACAGTCACATAATCTCTGTTATTTTCAGTGGGAGACGTTCCTCCACAAAACTTCGTAAAGAAAGTCCAGGCCATCTACCAGTACAACAAAACGAGCGATGACGAGCTCTCCCTGCCAGTAGGAGCAGTGGTGTTCGTGCTCCAAGAACACAGCGATGGGTGGAGCGAGGGGTTCTACGATGGACAATACGGCTACTTCCCCGCTAACTTCACTACCCTCATAGTGGAGAGGTAGAGACGAAGTGGAGTGGGTTGTCTCTGTGTACTCTCCCTCTGCGCGTTCTAGAAGTGTCTCCCTAAGATATATCTGATGTTCTGTGAGTTTGGAACATGCTAATAGTCCTGAAAGTCTCGTGTGTCTTTGGAAAACCAGTGGAAGGATCCTCTGAGAACTTTGAAGAGATTCATGAAGAGAAATATGAAACAATTTAGGATGACAAAGCACATAACGCCTCAGCTCCCCCTACCTGCGCGGTATTTAGACTCAGCTCCGCGCAGGAATGTGTGTGGAATCCATACTGAGGACGTATTGTCCCCTGCAATTATACCCCCTGACTATCCTTCCTGAGGAGTGAGGACATATTGTCCCCTACAATACCCCTGGCTATTCCATACTGAGGACATATTGTCCCCTGCAACTATACCCCCTGACTATCCTTCCTAAAGAAGAAGAAGAAGATTACTATTGTTGTTTTGTGGCGATGAAGAAAACTAAAAAGACAATTTATGATCGTCAAAGTATATATATATTGAATAATGAATATGATATCTTGTAGTATATATTGGATGTTTGATATGAATGCACGTCGCGTAACGCATATGTGTTTTGTGTACACATAGATGGATAAATACGCGCATATTATCAATATAAAGACGCGCATATATACTATTCGCGTTAACAATATGCGCGTCTTTATGGATTCTCTATCTGATTCGTCCATTTGTGCGTGCACATTTAAATCACATATTAATCGCGTTAGATAGTGTTCGAATACAAATTACGGGAATTAATTGAACACCTAAGTAATTAGCATTAATATTATGACATAGATTAGTCTATTGAAAATGTTATTTCCATTATTATAACATCGATAGTTATATTTACATAACTTTTACTTATTTTTATTTCTTTTACTGTATAAACGTGTCACCGGTTATTGTTTAAAATACACTATAATTTTTACGTAGAAGCTCTGAGAGAGAGAAGAGGGTAAATCTTCTACGTTTAATATAATATTAACCGTCGAGAATATTATTTAAGATAAAATTTACTCAAAAAGTATTTAGTTTTTTTTGTAGCCGAGTTTTTAAAAAACTATATTTTTTTTCTATGAAGTTCTCCATATTTTGACTAGTTCAGATAATGTATCACTTTGATTATCTGCTGAGAGAATTCACTAAAAATGATAATATTATAGTCGCCGTTCACATGTTACATTAATCATCACAGTGGAAAATTTACAGCCACAAAATCCATGATATTGCTATTATTTGGGAACGAAAAGGGGGGGGGGGGGTTGGACCTGAAATTTATTATGTGATATGTGAATCGGCCATCGCCCATTTTCCGTTAAAAATTGTAACATTTGTATCTTTTGTTGGAAAATGTATTTTGTTTTAGTGCACAAGATGGCTATGTATTTCATGGTAAAATGTTTTTGTTTTAGTTTATTGTTGAGTAAACCGTTGATATTTGCTGAAATTTCAAGTTTTTGATGAGCATTGTTTTGTAAGTTAGACCCCTGGAGAAGTAGTACGTAGCTTTAGCGATAGATAAGTTTATTGAGAATAACTATCAAGAAGAAATTAGTTGCATATTGGTAGATTTCACTGTGATGTTCTGGAGAATTAGAGTCAACGCTCAAAATGGGATTTTTTAATCCTAGCCCAGGTAGCATGAAATGATTTGAATCTTGGATGAAAAAACTATGACATACTTCATTCATACAAAAAACTGTAAACTTGAATTCCTTTTTCAAAACTGCACGACTATATAAAGATGCCAGATGCTTAAAACCGAAAAGTTCAAAGTTAAAAACCAATTAAATTGATTTAAGATCACTCGAACAAGCAATTTGTCCTAGAGCACGATCAGGAATCGAGAACAATATTTGTATTTTGCAACTGTGTTGTGGACTATAATAGTGTACACGGATCAAATTCGAAAACTTTTAAATAAGGAATTTGATGTAAAAATGTAGAGTTTAACAGCAATGTTGGTATGTACGTGGAAATGGAATCTCGGATGGAGTATTTGTGCTGAACTTATACTATGCCTCTATTTTCAATGTTTTATCGATGAGTTTTTACATATAATTAACTTTTCGTTTCACTGAATACTCTGAAATATTTAAATTCATGGAATTTGATTTCTTAAATTTAAATTCAATAACCTGTACAATACAGCATTTAGATTCATCATTTTCATTTACATTTTGACATTTCATTACATAGATAAGATCAGTATCATTTTCGGTTTCATTTCATTTAACATTTCAAGCATTCCCTAGATCATGTCAAAATCAAGCTACTGAATTTCAATTTCATGTCAAAGAACAGGAAAAGAATTCAATGAAAGTTAATGATGAAAGAGAATGTTGAAAAAGAAGCACAAGGCGATGGACAATCAAGTCATTTTCAAGCTACAGAATTTCAATTTCATGTCAAAGAACAGGAAATTAATTTAATGAAAGTGAATGAAAAAGAAGCACAAGTTGCGATAGAATTTCGGTGGTAGAGGTGTGAAGATGAGAAGTTCAGACAGCAACAGAAGTGTCATGAAAGAGAATGGGAGATTTGTCCCCGGAGTCCGTGTGCCATCCCGTGATACTAGAATACCACTTCCTATAGTGCCTTTACCTCAGTTGCAGAATCCATGTCACTCCTTTCATCAATTAGACACTGTCATATGGAGAAGAAATTAACTTCAAGTTTCATTAATATCAAAAAGATACTGGAGTTCTTTGTGGAGATAAAAAAGATAGGGCTCAGTGAAGATACGGTAAAGACACGATCAGTCACTGCAACGAAAAGGCGGACTGAACATGTGATAGGTGAGTTTTATACTCATAAATTGACAATTTTCATTTTACTCAGCTCATTTCATACTCCGGGGTAAAATTTGGGAATAAGTGGGGGGGGGGGGAGTGCCTCATCACAAGTTTCCAGGGGGCCGAGCGCAGCAAAAATGATCAAAATTTACTCCTAGGTCAGAGATGCCTTGCTCTGATACAGGTGAACATGTGATAGGTGAGTTTTATACTCATAAATCAATTTTCATTTTACTCAGCTCATTTCATACTCTGTAAAATTTGGGAATAAGGGGGGGGGGAGTACCTCATCACAAGTTTCCAGGGGGCCGAGCGCAGCAAAAGTGATCAAAATTTACTCCTAGGTCAGAGATGCCTTGCTCTGATACAGGCCTCCCCCCCCCCCTTAATCTGTTGATTAGTGGTTGAGTGTGAAATGGGGAGGGGTTCCTCATGACAAATTTCAAGGGGCAACTAGAGGGGGTGTGTGCTCTGACTCATGTCCGTCCACCCAAGTAGTGGTTGAGTGTGATACTGTGATGTATGAATTTCTTAAGTACCAAGCTTGCTACAAATTTAGATCTACTCTAGCGACCCACATTTATTACCATGGTAACACGTGTCCAGCTTCTCGATCGCTCATTGGTCGGGACCAGCTGTTTCTCGAGCTCCTATTGGCTTTTCATCTGGAACAGGTGCACTATGTTATATCATAACCTTGAAATAATGCTATAGTCTTCCCAATGGTATAACCCACGCCCAAAAACCTGTAGATTTTTTACCCCAATTTTCTAATCTCTTTAGCCCCTTAAATTACCTAGTATATCATGAATAACCCATTATTTGCCATGGTGCTGAATGCTCCATGGCGCCACAGTAACTCACTTCAGAGATTGAACTCAACCTCTATTCGTATATTATTGTAATTATTGTCGTATCAAATGTACACCAGGGGTGTGGAGGTAACTGTTGTTCTATTGTTGCTGGTTCTGTGAGTGCTGAGAGTGAGTATACATTGGGGGGGGCAGAGTTGGTTGTTCTGTTTAGAGTTGGTTGTTGTTTTCAGAGTTGGTTGCTGTTTTTTTTATAGTCGTTGCTTCTAGATTTAGTTCTTAATTTGTAGTAGTTCTTAAGTTTGTAGTAGATTTCATTGTTGTTTTGAGTGTGTGTTGTTTCAGAGGTAGTAGTTGATTCCATAGTTTAAGTGTATGTTGTTTTCACTTCTAGAGTTGTTGTTTCGCTGTTCTACGAGTGTTGCTTTCAGAATTATTTTGTTGTTTTCCCAATTGAGAGCATGTTTTTTGGCAAAAAGAGACAATATTGACCTTGTAGCAAAACTTACTAATGCTTTAGAATATTGAAGCAACTCTTATATCCCACTTCCACTCCAATTGCTTGATATGACCAATTTCCTTTCAAGACAAGACGTATTGGAGATGAATTTGTCTTCACCTTTATAATTTGTTGGCATGGATTGGCTATCAAGAAATGGGTTATATATCAGCAGCAATATATTCTCTGTTGACTAATTGTGCATCTTACAATATCTCCAGTGAGTTGCCCATATATCTGAAGCTTCTTGAGTTCTTGACACTATGTACTAAAGATAGCTTCTTCTTTGATCTCCTTTTTTCTAGTTAGTACTGAATCATCACCTCTTGGTTCATGTCACGCGCCTCCTAACTTTGTCCTCATGATCATTAATCAGGATTGGTTATCATGAAAAATGGTTATAACTACGAACCATAGCTAGCTTTTTTCTTTTGTTTTCGTTTCTAGTGTTCCTATGCTGAATCCTGCTGAATCGTGTTGTGTTTATCTGGTCCTTATGATCCTGAGAGGTACACTGTTCTCTCTACACAGTCCTGTGTTTGACTGCATGAGAGTGTTTAACAACGCCAATGAATTGTGGAGTACAATGAAGGGAAATTTAAATCGTGGAATTAGAGGAAGTTAGTCTACATCTAACACAGGTGTTATACGGCAGTGTTATTGCTGGGGATTTGTGGACGTCAAGAGTAGTGATCAGGGAAACGAGGAACTTTAAACCCTAATCAGGAGCTAATTAAGTGAGTAAAGATGAGTTGGGTAAACAAGTTCTGGGAATTGTGTGAGATATTAGCATAATCATCTGAAGTCGTGATGTACGGCAGGCTATGAACTCCAAGTTCATAGCCTGGACAATAAGATGATAGTTATAGTTAAACCCCATTAGGAACCCTTTGAAGATGGCACTATGGCAGATTGTTTGTTTGCCTCAGTAATTATTGTGATATCCCACTCATGATACGAGATCACAGTCTCGTGACTGTGGAGGCACTGGATACACTGGATATTATTAGTGGCTGAGAGGAGAGTAAAGAGTTTGGAAGTGGAACAGTGAAGAGTAGGCACCATTTTGAGTTGTATTGTTGAGAGTAGACACTCACGGTGTAGCCATTCAATATGTGCTCAGAATAAGTAGGCGGTGGCAATGACGTCATTGAAATTGTGCACGCTGCCAAATTGTTGAAAATAACCGCCTATTTCTCGTGAGCAGGGTAAAGGAACAATTCACACTCCGTTGCCATTCCTCTGCCGCCCTGTGACCATTATAGATGCTATTGTTATGACGGTACACCATGACCATTATACACCGCTTAATATAGCTCTACACATTGTAGCAGTAGTATTACATTGAGCGTTGTTTGTTTAACATCGTGTTTACATTGCAAAGCTTTCTGAAGCACATTGTGTAGTTTGACATTTTGTTGAGTCAGTGGTAGCTACCGATAATATACCTTGTCTCTTGTTTCGAATGTTGTTTTCTGAATAAGTTTTAGAATATTATATCCTGCCTTTTTCGAACACAAGGAAATATTTCCCTTGGTTAAGTCTAAGAAAACCGGTAAAAGTTGCTTTGTAGCATAGGCTGGTCCGCTGTTTATGAACAGGGACTGCTACTTTGCACTGGTAATCTACCATCAATACCTTGAAACTTGTGTCATATAGATTAAAACCTGTAATGTGCGACGAAGCCTTGTTTATTCCGTTTTGTCGCGACTCACGTCTCACTGGAGCACTGTGTCGGTATTAAAAACAAAGAGAAACTGTCGCTGATCATCGGATTGTCGGTAGACATATGTAGTCAGCTGAGTTATAACTTATAAATATCCTAATGCTCCTGCAGCGTCAACACATAAAAGCAAAAATTAGTGCAACGTCTAACAGAAGTTGACAGTTTTTATTCCTATCAAGCGTGCTGCCGTGGTCTTATTGACTTAACTTTAATCTGTAGTGCCTTGTTCGTCAGACACGTATTTTGTAGAAACCATGCTCATACTCCTTAGGAACCATGGGCACAACTCTTAGGAACCATGGGCACAACTCTTCTCTATTCCCTGATCAATGCTGATTTTTCAATGAAAAAACTCACATGTTGCTTTAGAATGAAGATCATGGCCTATTTTTCATTCGCTCTATTGCAAAGCTTCCGACCATGCAGAAAGTTTGGAATAAAATTGGTTCTTTTGTTCTCCAAACAATTTTTATTCCTTCTCTCTCATGTGACGGACGACTGTTGTCTTTTTAATTAATCCTATCATTCAGTTTACGCTTCATCACGGTATATTCCAATGTGATTATATTCCAATGTGATTATGATTGAATATATCACAATTGAATATTATTATATTCAATCTCTTCATCTTCTAGCGCTATTTTTACCCATATCCGCGTGCCTTGAAAACTTCATTAACTTTCCATTGTCGTCAATTCCTTTACGTATTGATATATTACGAAGTGACAGTAAAACACGTGTTTTTACTTTTTTCACGGGGCTCCACGCGTATGTTTCTTGCTTATTCCTTTTAAATGTTGCCAACTATTTGTAAGGCATCGATTTTAATGCAAATGTGCTGTAAAACCATAATTTGAGCATTTGTAAGGCATTGAATCGTTTGATTCCACACAATGGTTTGTTTGATTATTGTTGAATCCTTACCTTTGCTGTGCTATGTGAATTTGATCATTTGTGAGCATAATTATCAGCATTTGTAAGGTTTGGTTATTGCTAAACCTTAACTTTTGCTGTGAGAATTTGACCATGTTTGGCGTGTCTCGTACATATCTGCCGTGCCCGTGATGCACTTAACACTTAACCCACCCTTCACCTTCTACCCAGCCAGTAGTAAAGTAGTAGTAAAGTACTATAATACAGCCTTATATTCTACCACCACGTGTTATATGCGGTAAGAATAAATAGGCGGTCGCACTGGCGTCATTTACACTGTGCGCGCTGCCAAATTGTTGAAAATAACCGCTTATTATTCGGGGTATACTAAGTCTGTATAAGTGGGCTATCAATACAATATGGCTGTTTGTTGACACTCTACATAGAGCTGTGTAAACCGCTCAGGTGCTATCGACTGTGTTTGTATGACGTAGTGTGTTCCTGTCCATACAGTTCATGACGTGTAATCAGAATACAGTTCCACACTAACGTCATATCACACTTCCTACTTGCTATAAATTAGGAGTGTGCGTTATGTCACGCTGTTTAATTGTTCATACCTCCAATACTTCCCTCCCTATGTAATGCCTTCCTTTGTCAGTATGTCATGCCTTAATTTAAACGTTTTAATTTACCATGTGCTGTGTTTTGACCATGATCTTTTGCTTGATTGATTGCACCAGTGTCCAAGACTCTGATATTTTGAACTGTATTTTAGAATATTCTCCTTATTATTTGACACTGTCTACGCCCACCTTACACCTATGCTGCGGCCTACAGCGTACAGATAACAAATTTAAAAAATAATAATTAGAGTACTAACTCCTGAAGTGTCGTGCAGTGCCATGTAAGGTACCAACAAAGTGCGTCCTACTGTCCTGGAGTTTTAGGTACTATTCATGCCATCGGGTGCCATCTGTTTGAAGGTGCCAGATCTGTTTGAAGGTGCCAGATCTGGTAAGGTGCCATCTGGTAAGGAACCATGATCTGTTTAAGATGCCATGGCATGGGCCATCTGTTCTTTCTCTGTTTCTCCTCTTATTCGCATGTTGATTAATTCTAGATTCTACATCTCCTTCTCATGGTCCTAAGTCCAGTAAGGGCCCGGCATGTCTCCAAGTAACCTGGGTGCCAGTGACTTATGACTCGAGTCCGAATCTGCAGTGACTCTTGCAGAGTGACTCATGAACTGTGAGTCACTCTGGTAAGCCTATATCGTGTTACGAAACCCCCAACACTGTTCATTTCAACCGTCTTTTATTTCAACCGTCATTTATTTCAACCGTCTTTTATTTCAACCGTCGTTTTCATTTCAACCGTATTTTTCATTTTAATCGTCGTTAATTCATCATGCTGCAGCTATTTACTGCAAAGTGCAAACCCGGATTTATCCACTTATCCAACGAGTTGGGCCCCACAATCCATAGCGTCTCGCTCAAATGCCAAAACCTGTCCTTTCATTCTCCGAGGAAGATAGATTTCTTCTGACTTTTTCCCGCGTCCATCGATTAGAGTCTGTGTAAACAGCGTGTAGTGGTTCCACCCTGAGTTGATTTGGTATCCCTCATCTTTCCCAACTATAAACTTGGAATTTTAATCGCATTTTTGATATTTATCCTCGTTTACGACAGGAGTGGTCCACTTATCATTCCAAGGCTCCCTTGTTATATAATCGGCTCTAAATGTCTGAATTATCCCTGAATTAAAGCTGAGTAGGTCGCTATTTGTCTTAAAAATAGGAATTACGAGCTCCATCTTCGCTATCTACAGATGTTCTACTTTTCGTGTGATGTGTGATGTAACTTGGTGGCGTTACCAGTCACCATTGTTGTGTCCCAGTGTTTACTGGACAATATTAATTTGATCCCTGTTTTGTTTGGAGTGTTGGATATCAGGAAGTTGGCTCCACGTTTGATGCGTTATATGTTTGATTTTCGTAAAATCTAAATTACTTCGAGGCTGATGACCTTCAAAAACGCTGATTTTGTTATATATTCTACGTCAGAAACTGACTTGCTTCGGGGGCTTCATATGCTGTGCTTGGCATGGTACTCAGTATATTGGCATATTGGCATCATGCCAATCTTCGTGATTGGTGGAATGGCGTGTCAGTTGACACAGCTATCAGACTTTCAGGGATTCTACTCCCTGTGTCCCTGGATATTACAACATGAGGCGTGTATATCGCAAAATTATTACCAGAAGGTGTAGAGACCCCCATCCTACATTTCATTGTGAAATTTTTTTATCGTGGGCTGGGGAGTTTGAAGCGTCAGATCATGCACTGATATTAGTAGGTTAACGAGTTTATTGTATACAGTATGCACTATAAACTATACAGTGTATGTAGGTATGTATATTGTATGACGTGTGTATCCGTGTGTACTGTGTACATGTTGCACACTGCGCAAGACCCCTGAATCTCGTCTGAAGAACGTACGTGCGTGCGGTGTGGGCTCAGCGTATTGAGTGGTCAGCCGTCAGTGGGTATCAGACTATGTGTACTACCAATGTATGTGTGGCAGTATGTGTGTATCTATGTATGTATGTAAGTATCCGTCGGTGGGTCAGTATGTGTGTATAGTATGTATGTATGTTAGTATCTGTCAGTGTGTCAGTGCGTATGTGACACGCTGTGCAAGCCGCAAGTTGGTGAGAATAAGGAGACGAAGCCTCAAAACGGAGAATATTATTATTATTTCTATTATTACTATTGTACACATAGATTCCTTCGCGTGTCTCTTCACAGTATGCCTGGTATTCTCAGAGCAAGCCTGGTATTCTGGGAGTATGCCTGGTATCTCAGAGAAAGCTTGGTATCCCCAGATTATGCCTGGTATCTTCAGAGTATGCCTGGTATTTTCAGAGTATGCCTGGTATCCTCAGAATATGCCTGGTATCTCAGAGTATGCCTGGTATCTCAGAGTATGCCTGGTATTCTCAGGGTATGCCTGGTATCCTCAGAGTATGCCTGGTATCTCAGAGTATGCCTGGTATCCTCAGAATATGCCTGGTATCCCCAGAGTATTCTGGTATCTCAGAGTATGCCTGGTATCTCAGAGTATGCCTGGTATCTCAGAGTATGCCTGGTATCTCTGAGTATGCCTGGACCCTGGTATACCGCCCCGATCACTTTGTTTTCAGCTGTGTATTCTAATCTCAAATTACAATAGCCCATGCTCCAATGTAACTTTAGAACAATGATACCGGAGATGACATTCCTCCTGCGGCGAATCAGACTCTCCTATATATTTGTTGATAATTCCTTGTATTTTACGAGTTGTTAATTGTATCGGTGTTTAGAGAGTGCCTTGCTGCCAGCAGCCTTGTATTTTTCCATTGTCCATTGTGTATAATTTCGCATTATTTAATGTTCGTTTGTACTATATTTGTGCTCTGGTAGCGAAGTTCACTGCTGTTGAAGTATTTGAGTAATGAGGTATTGAGTCGTATGAAAATAATAATTTGCATATTCAATATTCGGTTCTGATGATGTTTTGATCGTCAAAATATTTTAATGCTGTGTATTCGCCGGCATATTATTTTCAGTGAGACCTTTCACGTTTTTATCGGTGCCTTTATCATTTTTTTCGGTTTTTCTATTTCAGATCTTGGTTAGACTATCCCCGAATTAATTAATTAAATCATCACGCAATTATCATCTCATAACTCATTATCAAATTACTGTGCCAATAATGACGACAAAATGAGTTGGTAAAAGGCTGTGCTATTTTTAGCATAACCTGTGGCTGTTTTACTTTATGACTGTATGAATGTTTGACCGTTTGACTGTATGACTTAATGTCTGACTGTATGACTTAATGTCTGACTGTATGACTGAATGAATGTTTGACTTAATGTTAGACTGTACGAGATAATGTTTGACTGAGTGATTTAATGACCATATGACTGTGTGACTGTATCTGACTGTATGTCTGTTTGACTTTATAACGTTAGGTTTGACTATGAGTGTTTGCGTGTGTGACTTTGAGTGTCTGACTATATGGATTTTCTACTGTGTGACTTAATGTTTGAGTGTATGACTGTATGAATCTGACTGTATGAGTGATGTGTTATGTGCGCTTGATATCGCCTCTCACTCAGCGGCAAGGTGATGAAGTGTTCAAGAGCCTCAGGAAAGGAGGAAGTCAATAAGAACCTTATGCCGACGCACACATAAACTGTAGTTATATATTACTCTGCCATATTCTCTCTCGTGATTTTATGTAATGTGTGTTATTTTGAAGATATCGTGTTAGGATATTTGATGAGATGTTTGGCAGGATATTTGACGAGATATAATATTCGTCACAAATCTTCGCATGTTTGGTGGATGAAACAGGAGCTTGGTAATCTGATAGAACTATTGTAACCGCTGATAGAGATCACTCTTATTTTAGGTGTGTATCGTGGCTCTTCATTCTTTAACCCGCTCAGATTTCAATGAGCTTTGATGTCACCGCGCCACGGTCCTTGGTATGAAATGCAATGCACGTACAGGCAGTGTGCACGGTACATTGTGTAGAATTCATTGTACTTAGGGTGTGTTGTATTCTAATGTACATTTTATACAATTCAGTGTTTCGTGGTATAAAAATTTAGCGTTTATTCAAGAATATGAACATTCCTCATGAGTCAATACATTTGCTCATGAGGGTGCAGCAATTCTCTCTGAACTATCGTTAGTGCCTGCAGTTTCTATTATTTTGCTTTGCATTTAAAATGGGGACATTCTCGTTTTAGTCTACAAGTCATAGTCTTAAGTCTACATTTTCGTTTGTTAAGTCTCACTTTAGACCCTAGTTTGTAAGGGGATAGTGAGAATTAAGATCCTCATGCTATTTGCGAGATCCTGCTAGAGTGCAGTCTGTTTTTTAAAAGTAGGCGGTTAGCTGCTATCGATTCACCATTCTAAACCCTGATAATGACGACACTTAGTATCGCCTATCATCTACTGCTCGCTACTGTAGCCTAAGTAGCAAGGCCACTTGGCATCGTCTGGAACACCAGCACATAACACCTGATTTTATTCGCGGCATCATATTTTGGATGTTCACCAAAACTGCACCACCTGCAGCAACATTCCTTTCTCAGGGCGGTTCAATCTTACCAGTTTCAGATTTCATTTCTAATTTCATGCCTCCTTCCACGTCTTTGAGTTTGGGTGGTTATTTGTGTCCACAAACCTCCCTACAAAAGAGCTGTAACCTGATAAATCCATGTCAGTATATGTCCCTTGAGAAGTGTAGTTGCCGCCTGTAACAAGGCATTATACTATGTTCTGTTGATGTGATTGTTTTGTGTCCGCTAACTTATCCTGAGTTTAACCGGTGCTCAGTTCGATCAAGTGTCAGTTCAACCAGTTCTCAACTCGGCCAATTCTCAGTTTATCCAATTTCTATTCAGTTTTTAGTCTAGAATCATGATTCAATGATTCATGCATCTGTTACAATTTAGATAGGAGTGGTTCTTAATTCTGCACTTTGGAAAGCACTCTTTAGGAAAGTTGAACTACAGCACGCTTTATTTCCCCTGCTTCCATCCGTAGTTGGGTTCACAGCTCCATCTTGAAACCTCCTAAGAAATTTGGAAATTAAGAATACGGATTAAATGAGCTCACATTTTCGAAGGGTAACTCAACTACTTTCCCATCCACAGCAGTGAACAGAATATAGCATTAGAATTACTGTGGTATCAACCAGGGGCACGCCCAGATGAGATTCCAGCGGTTCACTTGTGTGTGCATATGAAACCGCTGCAACGAGTTACTCTCCAATATGCTACTTTGCTCCACGCGAGAGGGTAGTGCTCTACCCACGAAAAATAGGCGGTTATTTTCAACAATTTGGCAGCGCACGCAATCTAAATTACGTCATTGCGACCGCTTATTTTTTCCGAGCGTATATCAGCAGTGTTGTCATTATCGGGGTTTAGAATGATGAGTTGATTAAGTATGCCATTTTCATGATTTGGAATAATATACTTGTGAGGTTTGTAACCGCCTATTTTGTGTACGGTGAATCCTACACCTTGTAGTTTTGCACAGTAGAGCAGTAGTGATGGGCTGCTGCATACACTCAGTTTTTTTTTATAAGAAACTTATTGAAATCCTAGGCTACAAGTTTCTTATTTTTTCACGATTTTGAGCCTAAAAGTTTCTTAATCGGTTTCTTAATTCTACATACCGATACCGTACGAAAAAATGTCTACGAAATTTCCAACATAGGAACCTACTGTAGACTGTAGTTGAGGATTAGAATCGAACCTTCTGATATTTTCAGTTAAATTATACACTTTTTAAGCATGTACCTATCTTAAAAGATTTGCAGCTGTATACAATAATGTTCAGGGATCTTCATCAAATGTTCTTCAAAAAAGTTTGAACTTTTGAAATTTAGATAATTTCTAAATCCTATAATGCTTGGAACTTTTGGAAATAGATTTGGAACTGTAATAGTGTCCTGTTTTAAACAAAAAATTTCTAAATTTCTGTTTTGTGCTTTAGTATCTGGCATGTTACTTTAAACCGAAAAATCATGAAAGGTTCATTTTCTAAATTTCTATTCTATATTATGATCAATTATCACATATCCAGTGTAATACTGTAATAGAAGTTCAATAGAAGTACTAGATTAGTTTCAGAATGTTCACAATCAAAAGTACGGGTCTGGGGGCGCAGCCCCATGAAGCCAGAGACGTATCATGTTAAAAGAATTTCAGTTGCAATAGGATTTTATACACAAATTTCAAAATCCTAGGCTAGAAGTTTCTTAATTTCTTAATTGTAAATCAGTGAAGTTTCTTAATTTTTCCGAAATTCTAGGCTAAGTTTCTTAAATTTTCGGAAATCCTAGGCTAAGTTTCTTATAGACAGTTTCTTATAAAAAAAAAACTGGGTGTAATGTTCCCACAATTCCACTTATCTCTGCGTGGTTCGCTGCTCCATTAATATTTTAATACCTTTGCTCCCGGGTGAGTGTGATAACCTCTCTGGGCTAGTTTGCTGTGTCCATTTTAAGTTCATTTAGTCCATCATCATTTATAAGATGATTTGCTGTCTTATGTGATTAAAAGTATTTATTTTAGTTGACTGCTCATCTCTGTTCACGACTATCAGTCCGTTACACTCCGTTGTTACGGTTGGAGGAAAAAAGTTTTCAAGTCATTATATATTTCCAAATATAATTTGCTGTCCTGAATTGCTGTAAATTTGTTGCGACTTGCGAGTTATCCCTTTTCGAATGTCTTGCAAATTAAAGATGGATTGTGCCATGAATTTATGTTAAGAATTATCATTGCCCAGGACATTCGCTCTACTCGTTTTGCCGAATCTAGCTGGAAAATGGACCATTGGAAAATTTTCAAATTAAGAGTTCAATGATTACATATTTAATTCTTTGCCATTTGCATATTTAATGATTTTACATGCCTTTTGGTTACTTGAATTTGCACATCCAGAAAGAAGTTATATTACAGTCGATCATTTTTAAAACTATTTCGTATTTCGCCACTAGATAAGAAAATAATGCCCTGATGCCCATTAATGCACCTGTTTGTTACTAAATTCAATACTGTTGGCATTTTAGGACTTCAGGCCGGATTAACAGAACCTTGTAAACTCAATAAACGTTCCATTACGCTATTATTAAAATCCCGTAGCAGCACTGGTGATGCTTCTTTACCCCGCGCGCGAAAATTGGCGGTTCAACGTTATGAAATCACTTCATTGTGCTATGATAATGACGTTATCTTAATCACCTATTTCTTTTAGCAGCACTGGCAATGCTTCTGCTGGTATACCAATACACATTAGTAAATTACCCGGTATTTCTAGGGTTTTAATAAACTGTCTAGTGTATCTAGTGTTTCTGTTGAGGTCTGGACTTTCTTTTCTCCGCTTTCTGTGTCTAATGTCTGCCTCGTTCCTTACTTTCTACAGAACTATTAATAAAAGCTTTTTAACATTTCCTTTTTCTTTTTTTCTGTTTTCCAATTTTACATTCTTCTTTTTCGAGGATGCAGTTTTCTCCAAATTTTTGCATTCTCTTGACCATTAGGTTTCCTCCTTTCGTTTTTGAGTTACTTAATATTCTCCTTACCGAGGATTTACACTATTGCGCATATTTCAATGGTTTTCCTTCACAATAACAACATATAATCCAGCAGAAATGCAATACGAAAGCAGAACTCCGGTTATGAACGGAAAGAGAGATCTCTCTGACATGAAGACTCCGTCCTCCTCAGCCAGTCCCCGGCCACTTCGTCAGATCAGGACACCTTCCACAACCACAGCAATGCACTCCACCAGCCCCAAACCAGGCCGCCAAAGCAAAACCCCTTCCACCTCAGCGTTATCAAACAGTCCGAAACCTCCACGACTAGCCAAAACACCCTCAACCACCACAGCAAACAGCCCTAAACCTCCACGCCATGTCAAAACGCCCTCCACAACCTCCTCGATCCTCTCTCAGAGTCCTAAGCCTGCCCGGCAAACCAAAACCTCCTCCACAACGCCTGGTTTGCTCTCTCCGAGTCCTAAACCCGCCATGCCCCAAATCAAGATAAAGCGGAGCAAGCAGTTCGGGTCGAACAGCTCTCTGGATATGTCCGGAGCCCCGTCCTACGCCACCCTACCCCGGGCAAGACACGTAGCTCCCGCCTCACCCGGACCACGTTACTATGGCGACAAGACCAGCAGTCACCATGGTGACAAGACTGGTAGTCTCCATGGTGACAAGACTCAGAGTAACCATGGTGACAGAAACATGAGTTATCATGGCGACAAGTCGTCTGCTTACCATGGTGACAGATCCCCCAGGGTGGGGGACGCCACGTCTCGAACCCTCCCCAAACCTCGCCGAGTCTCTCCTCCCACCCACTTCACTCGAGACGAGGATAAACCCGTGGCAGTCTCCATATCCACCACGCCCTGCATGAAGGTTAACAGGGTCTCCAAGGAGGCACAAATTGCCAAGATGGAGGAGAAGAAGAGGAAGAAGGTGGAGCATTTCAAAGCCACGCCTTGCAGTGAGCTGAAGGTTACCAAGCAGGACCTGGAGGCCTATGTCGTGTTTTATGAGCAGAAGCTGGCGGCCATCATGGCAGCTATGAGTTGTAATATTGAGGTGGAGAAGAAGAAGAAGGATCAGTTGGAGAGCAGGCTGAGGTTCCTGCTGGACGATAATGAGTCCTTGCTGGTTCAGTTGGCAGGTATCAGGAAGGATCTGAAACAGTGCCAGTCAATGACTGAAACTCCTGTGTGAAGATATTTCTAGGAGTTATGTTGTATTTCATGATAAGGTGTCATGGCGTCCGTTTTAAGAAGATGAAATATTGCGAATTTGTAAGATATATTCAGCTGATTTTTGGATCAGAGTATGGAAATGACCGAGATTATCAAATGACACAAAAGGAATTTCTTCTTCTTACTCAAGAGCAGATTCTATTATCATATAAAATTCCTAAACATTTCATCATCGTGTGTCAGGGGAAATTTCAAGTTCAGATAACTGTTTTCCATATTGCGTGGAATATGACTCAGCCTTGACATTCAAGCCTATATTATCAAGAAAGAAATCAGATATATTAATTAAAACTTTTCAGTTTTCATCCAATGTCTTGGATATGTGAATTGTGAGGTGTTTGACCTGGAGATGTTTTTGTTTAACCTCCTTACGATCAATATGGAACCCAGACCTTAGATTTTCTTGAAGATATTTGGAATCTTGACCCAGATTTCGCAGGATTTACGGGACCTTCTTAAAGATATTTGGGGTATTGACCCATATTTCGCCATTTCTGATGGTTTGGTGTTAGTCCATTAGTCCCGAAGCCGCAGAATTGAAGTGCAAGGAAAAATGAATTCAATGCAGCAAAAACAAAAATGGTAGCATCGAGAGGTAATGTAGAAATTTGTAAGTCCCTTTCCGATCAAAGTTGATTTTGTAATTGTAGTTTCTAATTCTGTATAGTGTTTTTAGATATAATATTCTTTAAAATAGCATTTTTATGAGAAATTGTTTCAGTTGTCCTGTGGTATCAAATGATTGATTTTTCATCAAAGAGGATAAGAAGAAAAATCTTAATTAGCAAGGGCGAAATACATAGGAAGGTTGTTCCACTACTGCATGAGGCCAAATGCCTGGAAATTAGTGGGTATGGAAACTTGACCGGGGGAAGCCCCAGTTTTTTCAATGATTATGAAATGATTAAATTTTATGGAAATGAGAAAGAATACAAATTACTGCAGTGCAATTCGCTATTCAGGCATCTCAATCCAGTCGAGTCATCGCTAACTCTCTGCGATGAAATATAGATTTAAATTTCAAGTTTTCTGAGACTTGTCACGTTTTGTTGCGGGATTGAGTATAATGAGCTCATCATTCTGTGCCAGTGTCAAGCAACTCTCATGTACATATTCATGAAGCGACCGCGCAGGTGCATTAAATTGAATCATGACGTGATCAGGCGATAAGGCTACGTTATAAAAGGAAGCAGTTTCCCAGTTTCTCATCTATTTATTATTTCTAGATGTCAAATTTATTTTCGCTTTAGAACGATAAAATTAGCCTCCCAAGTCTCAGCCTGTGAGGCCTAGGTTTATTTCTATCAGTATCAGTATCCACAGTACCCCAAGTGTCATGGTGTTCTGTGACCTCCGGTTAGTTTTCTTACGCCGCGAGACTGACTGATCCTTCTACTCTTGCAGGTTCGTCCCTCTTTTAGATGGTAAACTCGGTGGCAAATGAAGAACACACTTGATTGTGTATCTTCTACCGCCGAAACAAGAGGATTGATCATCCAGGCTGACTGAGAATGGTATAAAATATCATTATCATCAGGTGATATTTTAGACCCCCTTCAGCTATTCAGCTGACCTGGATGATCAATCCTTTTTGTGTTAGCGATAGTAGACGCACAAATTTTCAACCTGAAGTGTCTTCATTTGCCGTCGAATTTAGACAGTAGCTCTGTTCTAGTGTTCTGTTTGACTCTTACAGACAGTCTTTCAGTTTTCACACTCAGTCTGACCACTGTGATAAGTGAGCTTGGATGTTTGGTATGGTTTTCCAGGCGTTTAACAAATCATCCTTTGATCAACTGTTATCCAGCTAAAAGTGAGATGTAGTTCTTTTTACTTTCTTGTAGACTTCTGAGTGATAATGCTAACAAGTATCTTCTGGTCTCTGTTAGTGTTTATGAAATAGAAAATCGTTTTCAGTGTTGGTATCACGAAGCCTTTCTACGCGTACGGTAATAATATCAAGTTTTCTTTCTGCACCAATTCAATTTTTGAGATTCACGACCTCATTACAAAGGGAGAAATAGGGGCTGATTGTCTACGGGAATCAATCCGAATCTGTGAAAGATCGAATTGTCATGTTTTCTGTAAAAGAGCAACTGTCCTCATCCGACTTTGTGCCCCATCTGGCTTTGAGTTCGGCGCCCCCTAACGCCTCGGGGAAACCCACTTTTGAGGAAAAATCTACTTTGTAAACATCAAAGATCGGCGTGACAAATGCTACAGCATCTGGCAGGAAAAATTGGTTGAGAAGAGATGCTAAGCGAGATTTGGCTTTGTCAATTTGCATTAATTAAAATGTTTCTAGCAATCATCTATGGTCTGTCTGTGAGCTCATTGAACTGTGAACAACAATGATTTATCTTGTTGGGCACTGACCATATATAAGACCTTCATTTACCTGACTCTTGTTCTTCAATTTTCTGTCTTTCACGATCTACGATTTAAACTTGAATAATTTAGTTAGCGCTGCGCAGTTTCCTTTTTCCACGCGTTTTGATTCAAACTTCAAGTATTACGTTTTCTGCGTTTTCCGCGATCGTCGAGCTTTTTCCTGTTATATGATAGCAGGAAACTATTCACTGTTAGCCTTATCCATGGCAATTTTAAATCTTAAGAATCGAAAAGTTGCATGTTTTCCTCATTCCGTATTGATACCGCAATTGTAAAACATCATTTCATCACAAATATCAGTATATTAATTCTTTATTCTAATTCCGACTAACTGCAGGTGCCACCTTATAAGTTAAAGTTAGTTGAAATTACGATGGAAATGATGAATTTGAAATACTCCCAAGCTTCAGCAGATTGCCAAGCGGTTAGTGTTCCTCGTTGCCTGACTGTTCGATTTCTTTGCCATCAGCTCACCCTGACACCGGACCAGGTCACCCTGACACCGGACCAGGTCACCCTGACACCGGACCAGGTCACCCTGACACCGCACCAGGTCACCCTGAAAACGGGCACTGAGCTACTCGAAGATCTGACAACTTCCACTTTGAGTGGCTGTTGTTGAAAAATAATGCTTTGGAGTCAGTTTTCTGAAAGTTTTGCCAAAAAATACCGAGAATTTGTGTTAAAAATTTCAAAAATTGTGTCAAAAATTGGATATTTTGATTTCGTAATCAACCACCAAAACCCCCTCGTAATCGAATGTAATCATTTGAAAACACCCTTCCCTAGATGATTACTTAATATGTGAGCGATCCCTTATACACCCATTATTATGAAACCAGTCTCAGTCCACTCTGACACCCGTTATTTTGACACCAGCCTGACAAGGGTAAGTGAGCTCCTCGTCGAATAATGAATGCGTCAGAACAATGTTGGAATGTGACGAATCATGGTCGTGCAGTAGCACTATTTTCACTTCTGGCTCTTATATGAAAACTTACGAGAGTCAGTTTATATTTAATTTTAAACCCTGTAAACCTCCAACATAATTTTCTGGTATCAACAGTGACACCACTTGAATTCGGCCAAAATCAAGTCTGATGTACCATTTCAAAATGACACCGCTTTACTGTGACAACAGCTAGATGCGCTATTAGATTCATTTGCATTTCTACACTTGCCAATAGTCCGGCAAGTTTCACTCTGACACCTGTTATTTTGACACCAGTGTCAATGTGTCATTTTACTTTGATACCTGTTTTCTGGATTCCGATTTGACTTCATCATCTGTTCTCTCATACACTTTTTCACTTAAACACGCATCGTCATTCATTCATTCATTCAAACACCTCTATCCTTAATTGATATCTTCTTGTCTATCTCTTATTTGAAAATCGTTCTCGACAGCATTGGTCCCTGCGCATAATATTTACTGCGGCCATTGAGCTTTATCTCTGCATCCATTGGCCTTGACTGGCATTGAAAAAATTCCCGACCGAGTCTTTATAATTCATCTCTCGGCCATTTTGTTTTAAATAGAACTTCGCTTTTTCCTCCATTTGCATGATAAGACCTCATGTTTACATTAAGACCACATGATGTTATTTAATCCCTCATTCCACCTCTAGTTGTGGGTACGCCGTGCCCTCGGGTTTATCAGTGATTTTGGATCAAATATGAGCAGTTTTTTGAAATTTCAGTTGGGGCTGGGTAAGCGCAGTGTGGAGGCCATCATCTATTGCGAAAGAAAGTCTGCTTTAGAATTACTTTTCGAAGTTTTAATCAGTACCCAAACTGAAAACCACACGGGGAGAGTTCATTTATAATGTCTCGCACAGGATACCACTAGGAGACATCCTGTGCACCCAAACACACAGAATACCACACTAGGAGACATCCTGTGCACCCAAACACACAAGTTGTCACACTAGGAGACCCGAGGAGAGTTGATGCTATAACTGCCTTTGAATATTCTCCTCAATTTTGTGATGAATTACAGATTTAATCAAACTATTTCACATGCCTTAGGGATTTCGTTCTATTTTCATCAATGAATCATTGAACTTATTGAACTGAAAATACAACAACGTTTCGTAAAAATGTTGCGAATTGTCATAAATTTCTCACTCTATTTTGAATTCAGATGAATAATTTAACTAGAATTATATTAAAAAAACAGATTGAATAAATAACACTTTTCTTATTTCAGAGTGGTCACCTCTCTCTCAAAAGTCCTGATGAGAGTGTTTTCATGTGAGACCACCCCCCTCTTAAGGGTGATCTGCTGATGAAATCCACGATAGACGGTGAGTTTTATCTTAATCACCAAGCCCATCAACCCGAATTCTTTCAACTAATTAGTATTATCAATTTCTCAAAGCAATATTTTATTGGAGGTCAAAAATAAAATCGAATTTACAATTTTTCTCTGCATTTTTCGGAGAACGTCAGCTGTTTTACTGGCGCCCGGTCACCAAAACCTGGTTTCACGAAATTTACAAGCACGTGCTTCGCGCGCAGCTATTTGAACCAATTATTTTGTCTATTGTCGAGCCCTTGGAATGACTATCGGCTCGAGTCTACTCCCTAAAATTCTGTGAAATCATTTGCAAAACACGAGTGTCTAACACCAACTGCTTGCCAACACCCAACTTGTAATTGTAAATTCATCTGTTTTCTGGCTGGTTGGGTTTGGTGGACCGTGACTATGTGAACGCTGTTCTTTGAGGTGTCTGGAAGCCTTCCTATTGGTGGGGACAGGAAGCTTTCCCATTGGTGGAATGGAGCGAGGAAGCCTTCTGATTGGTGGACGCTGAGTGGGGGAATATGTCCGTTAAGCTCTCTCGCTCTCCCATTACCTAATTGGTCGAGAGGAAAGGAGGGTTTTTGTAGAGTCGTGGTACCGAGTGATCACATGGCCCCCGGAGTCTAGCCGAGTTTTATTGCTCACAATTATTAAAACTATTCGCCAACAGGACCTGCACTGGTGACACAAGCTGATTTAACCCCAAGCTGAATAAGCTAAAATATCATTGTCATCTGGATAATTGGGATTCATTAAGGGGCAGACAAACCCCCAAAAAATGAGGAATTATCGGTTTTTCAACTCCCTCCTGCCAATAATGATGGAGCATGATAATGCGTTCTTGTCTCCTGAACTGTGTTGTATCTATTTAAACGGAAGGTAGGCATGAATCATGATTTATTTTCAGCTTCGTATGTAGGCTAATTTGATAAATTAGGTGGAATGGCCGAAGTGCTTGCCCGTACTTTTTAAGAGATCACTCTGTGTGTACTTGTCGAGAAGAGATCGCAGCTCCTGTACTAGATATATTTGTTTCAGTATAAAGTGCTCTCTGTCCCATGTGATATGAGAGAGAAGGAAGTTCCATAGTACATACTCCATCCACGCACCAAGAATATCGTTTGATCTCCTCACCAAGAATACCTACCGTTTGTTGCCCGCATCGTTTGTTGCCCGCGCGTATAATATGCACATCCTCCTCATAACCACTCTGCTCCTACTTGGCATGTCTCTGGGCGAAGTAGACGGACGAAGGCGCCTCGGAAGGTGAGACAACTCTGTGTGTGTGTGCATGTGTCCACTGTCCATTCTTTACTAACGGCGAGGGATGGGACTTCCCATCCTTCTCACGGGGGTGGGATGGGGTGTTCTTCCGATCCTAATGCCGGGGAGGGACTTCCGTTTCCCTCTTACTTCCGGGGATGGAATGGGAGGTCCATCCCCTCCTAGACTGATAAGGCCTCTTGCAGGTCTGTCCCCCTTTTTGTCGGAGCCCGTCAGACTCAATCATATTGCTATTACCACCAATATATATCTACTTGTTAGTTTTATTATAAGCGGCGCTCCGTGTGCAAAAACTCCATAGCTTTTTGACAGATTTTTTGATAATGGGTTTCAATTTGTATGAATGTATGAACATTGGTATGATTTTTTCAGTCACCTAACACGTTTCCATTATTGCGTCACGACTGACGAGGAATTGTTACACACCCGTCTTGGTTTTTATCTTAGTTCATGTCCTTCGAAGACTATTTCTGAAGTTTGTAGCAAATTTATCTTCCCCAATTCAGCCCATCTTTACCCACAGTGTTCGTTTTAAAGGTTACGAATCATGTAAAACCAACTTAGTTCCATACAACTTCATACCATACTATCTAAAGATCTATTTACCATTCTATTTACCATTCTCCAATGCTCGGTCAGTAGAAACATTCGATAGCCTGGAGACTGATCCTTTTAAAAACAAGCAACATTGAGTCAAGGTTTAGGAGAAGGAAGTCCCTTTTGTAGTTGGAATTGAGCGCCTGCAGGCTCTGATATGGCTTTGGTTAGATCGCACTTGTTTTTAAAAATTTGAGGTCAGTTCCATTAATTGCCGTTTATTTCATTTCAAGGTAACCCAGCTTGCAATTTTTGGCTAAGTTTGGTTTTCGGGTTTGTTTTGGATTTTGAATTCGTTCAGAATTGTCGCCTATAATCAAATTTCAGTGAGAGATAAAGAGTTTCCTTTTTCAAGGTGAATATGAATAGCGCTCATTATTTCAAATTCAAAAGCTAGATTGGGCCAAGTCCTAATTTATAAAATGCTTAATTTTCTCGCTCAATCAGACCATGAAACAAAATTTTGAAACTTTGAAAGGAGGACCAATTCGCTATTTAATGTTGCTGTGCCGTTGTTTTTTGAAGCACATTCTTTTCAGCTATCGGTAGATCACATGACTCAGTGAGTCATCTTATAAAATTTCTGCTTTAATGCGCTCATCAATCATAACATAACGTCATTGATATTATGTTCTAAATTTCCTGATCATTAATTGGTTCCAATTTCCTTTGACTTTGGAAATTAGTGAACTTCCTTTATTCAAATGCTTTCAATCAACAGCAACCCAATAACCAAGATAGTCTTGTCTCTTCAATGGAAAGATTAGAAGTCCTAAATTTTGTTATAGAGTTATAGCTTCAATGGATGAGGATTACATATTTTTAATTTTATAGCTTTATAGGACCATATTTGAATAAGACTCTAACCATCGTCCAACCTATCTAACCCTCAAACTGGTTTAACAGTGGCTCGCCTTATCTCAGATTTTATGAATTAAAATATTGACGATCTAACTAGTTACTAGGCATCGTTACACTTAAAAGAAAGTAGATAAAGGACTTTATCTTTTATTAAGTTAGAGTCATTAACGAGCTACACCATATGAAATGCGTCCTTGAATATCATTAATATTAGAATCGTAAAATGTGGACTTTTATCATCGAGAAATCAGATCACCGGCCTTTTAACAATTCTCACATTTTAAAAACATCTGCTTTGAACTAGACTCTCGTGAAGAATCGAATAAGGATGTACCTTTACAGCCAGAATACTATGCGTTTTTGATGGATGGCATCGGGCATGACAAGCTGGCTTGTTCTTACAATCATCTCAATTCCATTCGAAGGTGCACTCAGAACGGTGAAGAAATAACGTGCAATACTTGAAAAGTGCAATTAAAAGCCATTTAGAGCTTTTCTGTACAAGAAATATTCTGAAGACCGTTATATTGAAATTGTACTGGGTGGGGCTGTCTGATCGAAGTGTACACGAAGTATGGAACTCTAAACGAAAGAGTAGTGATTTTCGATACATATGAGTTAGGTTAACTTATTAAATTTTTTTAAGGTTTTACTTTTATTCCAACAACTGTAACAGCCAATGACTGGAATCAAAGGGATCAATCAGGCAGTGTTTTCTATGCTTCGTTCATTCGACCGAGATTCTGCTGCAATGGGCAGCTCCTCATTTAACCCTCCTTCACAGTTTCCTGAACACCCAGCTGAGAGAAACGTCTGGCTGCGTGAGAGTTCTGACCCTTAGCACGATAGACTATGCCGGGAATTGAACCACCAACCTCTCGATTGAAAGAACGATGCCTTAACGACTGCGCTACTTGGCCACTCACTCGAATATTTTCCCCAGAAACGCAAAAGTTTAAATGAGGGTGTTAAATGCCCAAGAAACGTGTCCCAGAAAACTCACTTTTTATTGATCGGAATCCTGAAATCCTGAAATGAACTCATTTTTCCTTTTTTTGATAACTGTATCTCTCTTACCTATTAATTAATTTAATGATATACTATAATCTTATAATAGTTCGAATTCTCAGAATGATTGAACCTTTATAAGCATATTTTATCAGTATATTCCTCAACTCATTTATTACCATTTAAAACAGCATCATTTAAACCTCATCTAAAAGCATTGAAACCTTGGTTCTTCTTGAATCGCGCACATTGCAGTTCCAGTGGCATGGTGCATCATCAAAGTGATGCTAACGAAGAACCACCAAGTCCGGAGAGTTCCCTCACCACGGCCTCTGCCGAGGAATTAGAGACCGAACGAGAAGGTCCCCCCAAGGGCCGGTAAGACGAGTTGCTGCACGGAAACACTCATTGTTGTTATGACAACATACTGGATGCCATGACAACCGTTGTGCTGAAGTGGAATACTATGTTTCGATGACCAGTTATCACTGACTTGCTAATAAGTTGCTAAATTAGATGCTTTTAATCTTGCACAACCTTCCAATAATAATGCCAACACCGATGAATGAAAACTTTAGGCATAGCAACATAAGAATCTATGGTAAGATTCTTTGGCGACATCCGCACAGCCATTGGCCAGGGCAACGCTAGTTGTCATGGCAACCTTTTATCTGGTTAGTGGTTGTCGTGGTAATCTTTGTTCATTGTTGTCCTAGCAACAAATTGTGTTGTCAGCAACATTTTAAGTCGTTGCAACCTTTCCGATGCAAAACTCTCTCTCGGTATCAGTTGGTGGTTGCAGATGGTCAATAAGTCCTTATATGGTATGATTAACGTGAATCTCTGCCTTATTTGGCATTGACTGATATGCTACCGCCGACGTTTCGAGAAGAGATGACCCATTGGGAGTGCAATCTGCGTCTTGCATTGAACTCTTTTCTTTCTCACAAAAAAACCTGCATGACAGTATCTATCTGATCTTTGTAGTTTGTGTTCTGTGTTTCATTTTAATCTTATTGAATGCTAAAACTATTCCCGAACTTTTGACAGAAATCAACGTGGACTTTTATATATTTGATCACAATAAATAGCCAGTTTATATCAACTCAAAGAGGATATCGTATAAATAGATTTTTTGATGTAATTGGACGACTTTGAACTTTAGTAGCAAATCCCGCCCTCTTTTAGCTTTGTCCTTTGACGGTTGCTGTGATTTCATGCACTTTGCTTTATAAAACGGCCTATTTCCCGTCAACAATTAATACTCGGTGTGTTTCATAGAAAACAATTTTTGGCATCTGTACGTCAATTCGGAAAACATATATTTTCCAAAGCTCAGTTTAATTTTTAATCGTGGGATTTTTGACGGAGGAAGAAAGCTGACAATATATCAGAGATTATAGGAGGAGGAGGAATGTGTCAGGTCTAATGAGCTCTTAATTGTCCGAGTCATCGGGCCGCAATCAACCTGCATTCTACCCAATTAGTGTGGGACAATCACAAACACCACACGCCCACACTACAACTATTCAGCAAGCACACCTGCCGTTTATACTCTAAATATATGATTGGTTCATCCGGTGCTTTAAAATGGATCATATGATTGGTTCATAAAAACCAGGAAATATGTAATGAGGGTGAAACGCTGCTTTATTAATTTGGTATGCTTACTTTGGGGGTAGCCCTACGTGCCATGCATGCTCAAGCAATAACTGCTGGCAAAAGAAAGGACAATAATATCATCCAGGTTTCAGGTGGGCTCTGAAAATGTAAATAATTTGGTGGAAGGGAAATTTTGGCTTACAATGGAGCATCAAAAGTTTCTCATTTTCATTAATTGGAGAAAATGAGCAGTAAACTCGGGTTTACCAAATTATTGATGCATTCGAAACTTACAAGTAGAATACACATGAGACGAGGCCGAGGCCATTGAAAATCACCGCTTTTTTACTGCTCCTCTATCAGATTCATGTCTAAGCCGTATATCAAAAATTTTGATTTTTATTTAGAAACATTACCAAAGGTATCAAATGTTGACAAAAATTCGCAAACTGACTTTTTACATCCGGTTACAGCTCGAAACTGTTAGATTTGCTCTTGCTGTTCAACGTATTGTTTTGATAAACTTTCGATAAATACGGAATTTATTTTGCTCATGAAAGACTTGCCCATGAAATTTATACATAATAAAAGAATAACCCCATTGTACTCTTCCTAATACTTTTTTATTTTGAATTCATAAATTAGGTGTAAAAACTCAGTACACCTCCAGAAATAAGGGAGGTGCCCTTTGTCGCAAGAAAACATGTACAAAACTATGAAATTTATATCTTATAATTTTTCACGCCCTTAAGTCATCCAGCGCAGCGAAAGTTCTTTGATAAACTTTCCTCCAAAGCTATAGGTACTTTCTCCGATATTACAGTTATAAGCATAGAAATGCAGGGATAAAGAACTGCAGGAACATATAATGAGCACTAATTAATGCTCTTTGATACAAAGCATTAATATAACTTTAATTTATGTAACAAAGTTAATTGTCAGAGCTGGTGGTAAGTGGTCTTTGATATATTATTTCTAACCTCCGTGGATCCCTTATAACAACCCTGAAATTGGTTTCCTCGCATTCCAACCGGGAAAAAGTGGGAGAATCGAAATGGGGAGATAACTTGACAGGGAGAGAACTATCTGACTATGAGAATCCTGCAAGAGTTTACTAGATAGTATATCGCACATACACTCTCAAATAATGGGGCAGACATCTCGAGAATAATCCGGGTGTCTGGGATTTCCTGTTAGAATTCCCTCCCCTCTGGCGGCATGCCTTTTGATCTGCTTAAAACACTGAAGTCAGTACTGTTATCGACCGTCAAGTTTTTGGTGTCGAAAGGTTTTAATACACGAAGGGTATTCGTGCGCATTGAAGCGAGTGAGTGTGTTTCCTTAAGTTGCTCCTTCCTTTGTCCGCGTAATAGTATGTTTTCTTAGCTCTCATTTCAAATGTTACACTCATTCGCCCAAATGTGTACCACGACTTTTGCCCTTGTTCGTCACCCGATTTTGTACCCTTTTCGGTTATCAAACCCCATATTTTATCAGGACTCCTTTATATCACCCCCTAGTAGGGCTCCCTATATCACTCCCCGATAGGGATCTGGGATTTAAAGCAAAACACAATGTCACGTTTAGGGTATTGCGCCGTCTGCACGAGCTGTCCGTTAAATGGGTTCATGAAATGATGCACTCCGGAGTTTTGCCTCGCAGTTGTGTGGCATCAGCGAGAGTTTTTACTGATTTCACCCCTCCCTTTACCGCTTTACGTAGTTGTATCTTGAAACTCTGGAAACGTAAGGGAAGTGGGAGGGGGTGTGACGTAAGGCAAGCCAAATTTAACAATACAAACCCAAACTTCACAGTCACTTCCCGCTGTCTCATTCTCCTCTATCACCCCCAAACATGGTGTTTTCTTGATAGGGCTCGGACTCAATGTCTGAAAGTTGATGTTGGCAGGATCATGGATTTACATTGTTTTCAGAGTATATTTCTTATTTTTAGGTGGATCCCCGGATCATCTATTTTTGGTTTGTAACGTTGGGCTCGTGGATGATGTCTTTCACAGAATTACAGCTACTCTACCCGCCCTCTATCTCACACTTACAAGACGTCATTCACTCTTTCACCAGCTCGTTTCACATTCCCCTCCCTTTTTCCCTGTGTGATCGATGGCAGCTATATTTATTACGTGATTTTCTCTCCCTGATATTTGAAACACTTTGATGACGCCATCTGGTGACGTGTAATAATCCGTGTAATCTTTTGAGTTTGTTACCGACCGCAGGAATGAACACTGCTTCCGCCTGTGTCTGGGTTAATGACAAGACGTCTCGCTCTGAGTATGATCGCGTTGTTGTTGTACACCCCCTCCCTCTAGCAACATTTTGCGCACCCCCTCCCTCTATTTAGTATCCTGCTTTGTTTCAATCGTCATTTCCACTGCTTGACGATGACACACGGTTTTATTAGTCACGTGATGTTGTTGATTAGTCATGTGATATAGTGTTGTGGGAATAGTGACGAAATACCCCCATGAGAATGATTGATTACCTCACTCAATGATTACCCCTTGATTGAGTTGCTGATTACCAAGCTTTTAGTGTGCACTACTCTTGAGCACTGCGTTAGCATGCGCATATATCACATGACAATCACGTGACCACTAGACCGCGCGTCATTATTTGGTGTCTTTGCCACGCACATAATCCCCCCTAAATCTGGGTATACTTTCTGCCCTGTTTACATGTGGTAATACCATGTGTAAAACTACTCAGAACCGTCTGCTCCCCCATCTAGTGAGTGGATGAGTGTCAATGAGGCCGTCTCCCCCAGCAATTCTACAGACTCCGCAACAATCTCTCTCAAAGCACGGAATGCAGGTCATGTGAGTCATCACGTGACAGGCTTTAATAATCGATCCGAGCTGATATATTGCCATACAGGATACGTCCCGTTGTGCTGCAGCCACTTAATGTTATAGTCAATATAAGGGTCTGATAATTGCAGTGCATGCCACCACTTCCCCGCATACAGAGTTTTTATCAAGCGTCACACTAACGTTTTCCACCTCTTGTTTGCCTGCACCCACCACCCGCTGCCCTCCGTACCATTTGTTATATGCTTTGGATAACACTCGCCATGCTCGTTGCTGTTTCCCGCGCGGAGAGAACGCACATGCCGGCATACCTATCCTCCTTACACCCCGAACAGGCTTACAACTCAGATGCCACCTTCATTTGGAGGTCTATGGAGACCCCCTCTACTCAGAGGTATGCAGTGGGTTTACAATGTAGCTCATGTTACCATGGTAGCAGAAGAATGTTGCCATGGTAGCAGAAGAATGTTACCCTGGTAACACTCAGTCCCCTTCTACTCAGAGGTAAAGTAGCTTTCTAGGCGTAACTCAGTCCCCTTAGGCCCTTAATCCACTCAGGGTACAGTGGGTTTCAAGGGCGTAACTCCTGGCGGCGCCCGTGTTAGAGCCCGTAATTCGCTAAATATTCGAGGAGAGTCTGGTGAGATTATAACAATCGGCTGCTCTGTTTGAAGTTACTCCTTTGATCATACTGTGCAGTGTTAATCTGCAAGCTAGAGCGTTTGATGGTGTCTCGATATTGTTTCTAAGTAAACTTTCAACTTTCCCTTCCCTTTGTTTGTTTTGTAGAGAGCTTGGTTGTGTACTGTTTCTTCTTTTTTCAAACTTATTCAAGTGCTACACATTTTGATATTGAAAATGCGTCCCTCATTTCCATTGAACCAATGGTGCACTTCACGGCTTTATGTGCACTTCTCTCGTCCGTTATTGCCGCCAGGGAGCACTCCTCCTCCTCCGCAATCAACCCGCAGCCATTAAACCCGCAGCCATTAAACCCGCCCCATTTCAGCCCAGCCAAAGATACAACCCGGAGCGGTGGCATAGCCACAGAAGCCTGTCAGATGGTCGGGGGAATGACTCAGCGGCAGAGGGCTGTGTGCGTCGAATCCCCGGCCCTAGTGCCCGTCATGTTAGAGGTAAGGTTGGTGGGGCGCTGCTATCCAAATCAAAATCAAAAAATGAAATAAAGGGACTGAGCAATTAATTTTCATCCCTCAAAATCACCAAAGAATGTGCGCTTGAAAGACAAATCCTCCCCTCAGGGTATTTACAAAGCAATCAGAGAGTGTAAGAACATCTTCTCTAACAGGAGATGGAATTGCAGCTCCTTCGAAGTGAACGTCGTGTTTGGGAAGAAGAAACGTCCCATGCTCCCAGGCACTTTACTATGCCAATTTAAGGTCATACCCGGGTACTTTATGCCTCTATATGGCCATTCCCATTTTAAAGGGTCATGCCCTGATCGAATACCATGTTGTGCATCATTACCCCCTGTAGGTGGCAGAGGCAATTTGTCATCGGAGGAGCAGTGAGTTATGATGAATTTAAGGTTTTAACAGGTTTTTAACACGAGGTATCTCATGCCTTAAGTTACCGTTACAGGCGATTCATCATTCCTTCTTCTCATTGGGTACGCAGGGTGGCAAATTTACGTCTTATGACGTCAATATGTAAGATTTGTTGGCGTCATAGAATATGTTGGATTCATTGCATAACTTTGCAAATTCCTTTTTCCCCAAAAAACGCGGTCTTATCGGGTTTCAAGAAGTTGCAAATATACAGATAGTTTCATTACTGCGAATCCTTTCATTATCAGTTTCTCGTGTGAAGTTGGCATCTGCGCCGTCCAATTATTGCTTACCAAGTACCTGTAAAACTAGGATTGGAGAAAACCTACTTCGAGAATTGATGAGAGAAATAATTGCACTCAAATCATTCACACCTTGATGTGAAAAATCATGCTAAAAACGCTATCACCCATCACTCCTCCAGGTCGACCCTCTAAGAAATCATGCTTGAGACTGATAAAACCCTGCTTCCGATGACACCCTTCCCTCATACTCAGGCACGAAAGAACGAGCAATAATCCACGCTCTGGCAAGTGCGTCAGTTGTGGACGTTGTGGCTCAGTCTTGCTACGCTGGCAACCTTACCTCGTGTGGGATGTGTCCAGTGAACGTGCTAGCCGGAGCTAGTCCGGCGTACCAGTGGGGACTCTGCAGTGACAACATCCTCGTGAGTAGGGGGCCCAGAATCCAACCTTGTGGCACACCGTTTAAAACGTTTCTTGGCATCAATCCAACCTTGTGGTCCACTTCTTCGATTAAGATATTTTTTGGCATCAATCAGACTGAATAACTACGTTTTCATGGCCCCTATTCTGGCCACATTCACATCGATGTGTATCCCAGGAAAGTGCCCAGTTTGCTAAACGAATGCTGGATGCCCGAGAGAACAGCTATACCCCGCTCTCTGCGATGAACCTGCATAACAACGAAGCGGGTAGAGAGGTGGGTTAATAAGGGTTCCTGGGAAGAGAGGTGGGTTAATAAGGGTTACAGGGAAGAGAGATGGGTTAATAAGGGTTACAGGGAAGAGAGGTGGGTTAATAAGGGTTACAGGGATGAGAGGTGGGTTAATAAGGGTCACAGGGAAGAGAGATGGGTTAATAAGGGTTACAGGGAAGAGAGGTGGGTTAATAAGGGTTACAGGGATGAGAGGTGGGTTAATGAGGGTCACAGGGAAGAGAAATGGGTTAATAAGGGTTACAGGGAAGAGAGGTGGGTTAATAAGGGTTACAGGGAAGAGAGGTGGGTTAATAAGGGTTACAGGGAAGAGAGGTGGGTTAATAAGGGTTACAGGGAAGAGAGGTGGGTTAATAAGGGGAACAGGGAAGAGAGGTGGGTTAATAAGGGTTACAGGGAAGAGAGGTGGGTCAATAAGGGTTACAGGGAAGAGAGGTGGGTTAATAAGGGTTCCTGGGAAGAGAGGTGGGTTAATAAGGGTTCCTGGGAAGAGAGGTGGGTTTATAAGGGTTCCTGGGAAGAGAGGTGGGTTAATAAGGGGAACAGGGAAGAGAGGTGGGTTGATAAAGGGAACAGGGAAGAGAGGTGGGTTAAAAAGTGATAGAATAGAGCCGGGTTGAGGGTAAGAGGGTTTAGAGGTGGGTTTAGGATTAGAGGATAGAGATGTGGATTTGTGGGTAGAGGATTGAGAGGTGGGTTATAAATAAGGGTTAGAGGGGGAGAGGCGGGGTTAAGGTTAGAAGGTAGATTGGTGTGTTGAAGGGTAAAGACTAGAGGGGTGGGGTTAGGGTGACCCATATGTGTGCACATGGTTCTATCGATAAAAACGCGTAGAAAGGCTGTAAGTAAAATGCACACTGTAAAATGCGCGCATTATTAATGCATTCATTAATCCTTGCATGTGTACACATATATTTGTTATAAATTTAGAATGAAGAATAGTGGCCAGTGGGCTTAGTGTAACGATTAGGAGATTAGGGTAGAGACTAGAGGGTTGCATAAAATAGTTTTGTGCATCTATCTTAAGTTTTAGTGCAGAAACCTTTCCAGATGTCTGAACAGAGTTTAGCAATAAATCATGTGCACTGTCCAGACCTTCTATCAAATTTGAAACTATTAATCGTACAAAAGTATGTTTCCATTGTACATGCATCCAGGTTGTCCAGGATTCAAAAACATCGAGCCAGGGTGGATTCGGGCTTGAGTCTGCCGATTGTTCAATAAATTGAAATTATGTATTTGTCATATGAATTATTTTTTGTAATCCGCTCGAATGATTTAATTCCTTACTAAGAGACTAAATATCATTAAAGTCTGTTTTTACTCACGTCCGTTTAATCCCCGCTTTTCGCGGACACAATTGTTATACCTAAAGTTACTTACTACACAAAATCCCATAGTAAAAACCAGAATTAATTACAATATTTAATTTCAATATTACACAATGAAAATCCCTATATTTTCGTGAATAAAGCGGAAGCTATAAGTTTTCCTAAAATATAGTCCTGGATAAATGCCCATTCAATTGCCAAATCAGCTGACAATATTATGTCTTCATCTACATAACCTGACATCATTGATGTTTGGTATGATCTAAGTCTGAGCCAAGTTTTTTAAAGTAGCTTCACGTGTGGGTTGGCAGTTGGCACGTTTGCAGATAGACACGCTTACACCCCCTGTAACACTTGTTTCCCTGTTCCTTGACTCCCTCTTGTAGACGTTTACACTCTCTGTAACACTTGTTTCCCTGTTCCTTGACTCCCTCTTGTAGACGTTTACACTCTCTGTAACACTTGTTGTTAACTTCCCCTAACACCCTCTGTTATGCAGGTGTTGCGACCTCCATGAATGAGAATCTTTCTGAAATTTCCAATTGCGCGGCGCCATGTGCGTACGTGGATATACTACATTAAATCAGTATCACATTTGTACGAATGGCAGTTTTGTGGAAACTTCTGACACTGATATCAGAGGTGGCGACACCTCAGTAACACTTGTTAACCTGTTAACTGACTCCCTGCAGACGATTTACGAGCTGGGCAGGAAAAACTGTAGGTGTCATGGGCAGTCTGGATCCTGCTCCGTCAAAACTTGCTGGAATGCCTTCCCTCGCTTCGACAAGGTACACGATGGACAACAATTACCTGCTCTTTTCTCAATCACTTTGACTCATGTTTTTCCAATCATAACTCATGTTTTTTCATTTCCCAGCTCTTTCTCCTTTGTTTGTATTCCTCATTCCCTAATCCTCATTCCCTAATCCTCATCCCTTCCTCACCATTACAGGTAGTACAGAGACTAGCGTTTAAGTACGACCACGCCCTTCTGGCAGTGGTATCCAGGAAGCGGAGTCACGGGGTGTTCCGTCTGACGGAGGCCAACCAACCCGCCAAGAGACTCGTCCCCCGGCTTGAGGACTCCAAACAACTCTTCTACATCGAGGTAAGCTGTGTTTGTTTTGTAGCCCAAACAGAGAAATGTCACACCATCTAGATGGGAATGATTCTGAAATTTCGGAGTCGCGCGGCACCAGTAGGTAAGAAGATTAAGGTACGTATGTTGTTTGTCATAAGCTATGCGATGGGATTGAAATCTCCCCTCCTGCCTTTTTGTCTTACAAAAAGGCATTGAGAGAGGGTAAGAAATGGACGATTTCTGGAAGTGCCCAGAAATTTTTGTGCTGACCCTAAAAAACTCAATTCCTGAGTTCCCAACGGCCAACACACTAACATCTTACCTTTATTGAGGGATCAGAACTCAAATCCTCAAAACGTAAACACTCATGAATGGATTAGAATTCCTCGACTCATGAAAACATACTAACATTCATGAAGGGATTATAGAATTCCTGGAATCTCAAGACACAAACATTCATAGAGGGATCAGAACTCCCCAAATCATGAAAACACGATAACATTCATGAACTTGAAAGGATTAGACTCAACTCCTGAAGACACAAACATCGTTATGAAGATTATACCACCCAAACAAACCTCTACCATACGTCACAACAGAAGGCAGTTTTCGAGTGTCCTCAAGGAGTTCACATCACCGATTTCATGACTCATCAACATGAAATGTACCCCGTCTCTTCCAGGAATCTCCGAGTTATTGTGATGTTGATGAAGCCCGGGGCTCCCTGGGAACCAAAGGCAGAGAATGCACCCTCGGTGGAGACAAGTCAGTGATTTTCAATATTTCAATGAATAACTTACATGGAGACTTTCTCCTCCCTCGATAAAATCTTGTCGACGACAATGTCGTGTTTAAAATCACGTGTTCGTTGCTACTGCTAGACTGTTTTACTCGAGCCCCAATACTTCTTGTCTATATTTTATACCACATCCCGTGGTCTAGATTTACATTTTAAGTAACTGTATATTACTGTTACTTTCTGCGTCCTGTTTGCTCCTGTCAGTTTCCTCCTGTTATCGCTTTAACCCCGTGTAGGTGGCAGAACTGTGACTTCCTGTGCTGTGGCCGTGGTTACAGGTCAGCCGTTGTCGAGTACATGCGGGACTGCAACTGCAGTTTCCAGTTCTGCTGCTACGTCAAGTGCGACCAGTGTCGGGAAGTCAAGGAAATCCACTACTGCCTCTGAAGAGCTCCCGCCCACGGAACACCCTCCTCCCACCTACCCTCAACACACACAGCGCCTGATCAGAGAAACTACCAGAACAACGCGCATTACTATGCGTTAGCACGGAGCTCGCAACGCGTTGCTATGACAGCATAACGCCCGCAGCGCGTTACTATGAAGCATGCGCAGCGCGTTGCCATGACGTCATGACGCATGCAACGCGTTGTCATGGAGCAGTGAGCACGCAACGCGTTGCCAGGTGAAGCCAAAGCGTGAGAGCCAACGCGTCAGGGGACTATAATCAGAACGATGAATAACTCTTCTAATTTAGAAGTTAGGACCATCTGATGCCAATTGACTGAAACACTTAGAATAGATTTTAGTCGAATAAGCTGACAGCATTATTTAGTATTTAAATATACCTAGAGACATATTTGATATATTGAAATATATACAGATTATAATTTGTGCTAAGCTGATTAAAATCTTATTCTACTTTTGATGATTAACAGATTTTCAGATAATTAAATGGACTTTTATAGCAACGTTTGTTCCTACACACGAATAGCGTGGATTCAGAGAATCAACTTTGATTTGATTCAGCATTTCGCAGTGCATATACCAGTGACAGACCATGCTGAAAATTCTGAACACGAGTCTTATTTCTCGAGATTCAGAAAAAATTTTCCGGGCAGTTGAACTCTAACAAGTTTAGCTCAAACAAAAAGTAAGCTTTGTCTAACCGTTAATCATATTCTCGTATTTTAAAACAATTTTTATAGTGATCAGTCAATTCCAGACATTTTATAACCTACATGTACAGTGTGAATATCTCAGCCTTTTTCAAATTTTTAAACTCTGATGAATACTCATATGTACTAAATAGATTGAATTTTAGGATCATATTAATAATTAATTTTGTACAGAGAATAAACCGCTTTAAATATCACTAAGTAATTATTTCAGAACAGATTAAAATTTCATCATTTTATAAGTCTCAGAGTGTTACATTTAAAAGTTATGCTTAAAATTAGGATAATTCATTTCATCATGTTATAAGTCTCAGAGTTCTGCAGTTAAAATGTATTTACGATTACTCTAGGTACCCGCACGGTTATTTGTAATCGGAAGTTTTGTATATTAAAAACTCTCAATACTCTTTCAACTGAGCTATATGGACATGCAACTTGTAATTTGAATTAATTTAAAAAGTTGATTTAAATTATAATCTAAAGTATGATAGTCTAGAGGATGTTTTGTTTTGAAAATGATATGAGAGATATTTGTACCCGTATTAATGATATGTATGTAAATAGCTTCTCAGACTGGTATTTAAATGTTGTTTTAAGTGACACCCTTTGAAATTTACATAGAATGCAGAATCTGCACTCACACATGACTAAAACGGGGAGTGATGTCAAAAATTCCTAGATTTTGACTCATATATATGGTATGCCCACCGAGCAAACATCTTATCAAACAGGCCGGTTATAAGACAAAACATATTGATTCCACTATCCGTCTTTTGGTTATGAGGTGTGCAAAGAGTGTGATTGAAATTGTAAACAGTGCCACAGACATTTATTATTATTATTATTCAAAATTTGTTCTTATTGCTACGGATCGACACAGGGGCGGGCGGTTGGATTCTGTGATCTTTTCCCTCGATTTCTTTTTCATCCTTCATGCTCTCTCTTATCTAACCTTCTTCATTTATAACATTCGCTGGACTCCTTTTTTGAAATTTTGAAGAAGAATGAACTGAGACAGAAAAAACATAGAAATCAGAAGCAAACAATTCGATCAGAAGCAAACAATTCGATTGATCCAAAGTCCCAGGGAATACAACTAAAATCATGTTTTATTGAAAGTTATTATCAACAGTGTGTGAACTGTTGTCATGACTCATGACCTTCACACCGCACCCTACTCCCAATACTTCGCCGCCATTTCTGGCGGCGCATATTTAGAACCATCAGTAGTTAGGATTCAGGGCACTGCAAGAATTTTCACTCGCCTTGTGAAAGTCTGCGATGCCACTTGCCTTATCAATGCCACATGAGTCTGTTACCACTTCGGCACTTCGCTTCACCAGCCTAACTCAGGGAAAAATCTGTGCTAGACTGCACGGTAATTTGATTTTAGTGGACTCTCTGCGATGCTGCTGATTGGGAAAGATCAGTTTTTGGTCATATTTTTTGGTCTTTTGGATCATAATATATCGTCCAGAAGGTCCATTTTAGCCCGAAAATGGTGTTTTTAAAAGGCCATATATCTTGAAATTGGGTACGATTCAAAATTCTGAAAGCAGCATTTTTTTCTTTGGATCAAACTGAAATAGTTTAGCTAGTATCACTGAAGTTAGGGACTCTGAAGTATCACTGGTGTCAGGGATTGTGAAGTAAAATCGGTGTCAGGGCCGCGAAGTCCCAAGTAGTGAAGAATCACTGAAGTTTCATTGATGTCAGGGACTTTAATCATCGACGAACTTTGCCGGGCAAAGTTTGCCCGTCTATTTTCTTCTGACTGGGTGACCGTCCATATGTGGAAATGTCCCAGGTGGAACTGCGTGACCGTCCAAATTTGGAACGTTGTGCGCGCGCGGGCCGGGTAGGGTCTTAGGGTAACACTAACATCCTTCGACTTTATCAAGCCAGGAGCCTCGAAGTTTCCCGGGTTTCATGGACTCTGAAATGTCATTGGTGTGAAACTTTTCGAAATCTGTCGTATTACAGGTGACAGGGGACAGAGACTTGAATATTGAAGAAAGGCTGGTAGGTATCAGCGTCTCCAACTCTGACTCAGCCAGTTGGTGTAATGTTTGATTTGAGTTTGACTCGCGATCGAGGAATCTGGATTCGAATCCCGTGCCATTCCCACTGTGAGATTGTGGTGATAATGAGATTAATCTCAAACCTAAACTAGAAACTGCACACCGTTCAATCAGCTGCAAGTGTACAGGAAACTGTGCAGGAGGGTTGAAACATAAATACTCCTGTTAAACAGTTGTCGAAAGTCAACTACACCGGGGGAATGGGGGTATCAGGTGTCGTGGATGTTAAGTTGAGGAGGGGGGTCAAATATCCCTCAATCGCTGGAGGCGCATCACTGGTCCAGTTTTGGAGAGACAGACTGTTGAAAAACAGTAAGATTCAAATTGCTTGTCCGTGATTTCAAAAGGTGCCCTGTATTTGGATTAGAGTGCAAAATTAGTTTTAGAATGTTGCAAACCCGTCAAAAACCTGTCATAGGGTTTGTGAAAAAGATGCAAATCTTGTTAAAATTCTTTTCTAAACCCGCCCAAAAACTGCCTTTGAATTGTAAAATGTCAAAAAAAACTTGCAACCTGTTCTTAGCCTGTCAACAAAAAGTGTACGGGGTACCGTGTGTCAAAAGGCATGAATATAATCAATTATCGACACCTCTGACGTTTTCATTGGTGTGTATAATCCAATAATCCATGTATCATAATATAGACCCCTTCCTAATCGGGTCCATAATCCAGGCCATATAAGCTTGAACTTCAGACCCTTGACTGGGCAGAGGGAATATTCCTCGGGTATCCCTCGGGAAGCATCCCTGATACGAGTGCGGGTCCGCGTATTGTTACAATCTATTAACCCATTCTATCACAGGAAGTAGGAACATAATGACATACCCTTTATGATTTAATGATTGTGTTATCATACAGCCGGAAAATTCAATCATTAAAGCATTAAGTGATCTTGCTGCCAAGTTATTGATTGCTGATCGTAATTTATTGCTGCATAACAGCCAGTAAGAGAACTTCACTAGGTTGCATCACGGCAAGTTTAAAATGCGTCATTGAATTTTGAAATTACTCATTTTTCAATTTAAATGCAAAAGTAAGGCTCAAATTTTGCATGAATTCTGCGTTATCAATGTACGGCAAAACCGTTCGGTGTTTTGCATAGTGATAATGTCTACTTTCACTTTTTCCATTCCGGCTTATACTTTTCTGAGCCATTCTGACCCGCATGACTTGAATTTCGAATTCTGAGTTGCTTGACTATAAATTGAAAGCAGATCTCAATATGCTTCATTCAGCTCTACTGCTTGTATCAGTATCTTACTACCCTTATCTAGATCACGACTTTTCACGCTTTGTCGCACTATCCATCACCATACTCAACAATGATAACTAATCAGTTGATAGCCCTCTTCTTTGCCTTGACCTGTTGCCTCCTGATGGGTTGCAGCACAGAAGGGTTGTGTCAGAACACCGAGGTATCGGGCATTGTCAAGGACATCTGGAAACAGAACAGGGAACTTGGGGATCTGTTCCTGAACCTAACAGAGAAGGCAGGGAAAACCCTCATCAATTCCGCTGACAAAGATACAGGTGATTATGATAACGAATTCAGCGATTCATTCATTCATTCGTTCATGAAGCTGAAGTTCGCCTTCAGAGTAGATTTCAGGTCTTCAACACCTGGTGATTAAGGCTGATGGTAGTGAAATTTGAATCATCTTTGTGATTACATCCGTATAGATTCCTAGATTTGTGCATTCTAAACGAAATTCTTCCCCAGGTTACCTGGATGGAGCAGGACACTGCAACACCTCTCAGCTCATCACCAAATCCTGGGAATCAGGTCGAGCTGAGACCCTACAAATCCTCCTGGAGATGACACGGACACTCTTGGAAACCTGCCAATCCAACCAGATCCTCAAAGCTTCCCCGAACTGGGTTCCCCTGAGGAGACTCTGCAAGCCCAAGATGAAGGGAGGGCTGAGCAGCCAGCTGTTCAGGACCTACCGTAACCTCAGAACGTGTACAGGAGTACAGGTTAGTCTCACGCCCGCCTGCCCGTGTCAGGGGAAGAACGAGGAGGAGGTAGTGAGGTGTCTGGTGAGGGTACTCGTGGAAGTGGATTACTGGGCGGCTTGTGCCTACATGCAGACTCTCGAGTGAGAGGGACTTAAACCATAGGAGACTTTAGGAAAATTAGGATTTAGATCGATTTGAATTTTCATATCTTCGGTTTTATATCTGTGTTTTTTACAATGTTTATATTTGTGAAATGTTTTCTGGGACTGAGTTTTATAGGCAAGATAAGATAATTTCAATTTATGTTTTGTTTATGGTTCAATTCAGTGCTATTTTAAAAGAAATGTTAATTTGTAAATTGGTTTGATTTTATTGCGAGTTCAAATCAGAGTTTCCTATTGACTATCTTAATTGGTTACTTGCCAATGTTCAACTTACAATGCACCTTCCCATTCTTATCAACTTTTTCGGCCCAATTTTCTTCCACTTTGCCCGTGTTTGAAATGAAAAGTCTTTTCAGCTTAGATAATTCATTTTAAGTTTAAAACCTTTTGTAAATACAAACAACATTGGAAGAAGTAACATGGCTAGACAAATCCCTCTGTGTCAATGGATTTGGGAACTTGGACATTGGACGGGTTTTTTCAAAGAAAATCTACTCAAATTAAAACCTGTATTATTCTGTGGCACACGGTTACGTAAATAAACAATGAACGATTGGTGTCTTTGTTTAAAAGTTCTCCAAACAATTCTTTATTCTATAAGTTTTATCGCTGATAATTCTGTGTGCATCCAGCAGAACTTTCATATCCTGATGCCTCTAATATTTATTTTATTTCCAAGTGATGGTATCCATAATTCACATGACATCACTATCATCTTGTAATTATCATCATAGGACTATTTCTCTTCTCACCATTGTTGGGGATATGGTAAGGACTTCACAACAGAGAGCACAGACAACACAAGGGGGTCACAGAGATTGAGAGATAATACCAAAAAGCTTAAATATTACAAAGGAGGCCTTCGTCTCGTATATCCTCGACATGACTTCCTCAAGTTATTTCCTCAAAACCCTGGCAATATCTTGGCCTTGCATCTGCATCATCTATGTGATCTGGTGCTCCATATTGACAGTTGGCATCTCACTATAAATCTCATCTCACTCAGATCTGCCTTCCAAATCCTCTTGCAATATAGAGTGCTATATAAATTTAATATATAATGATACATAAGGGGGAGTTGTTAGATCTTTTCGTCATCAATGAGGTTTTTAAGTCTACAGCAAATAACGGCCATGTGTTTCCCCAGCCCGTTCTCCTCGCTGCCATTAAAAAGAGCTTCCAGCAGTTTGCCGTCCGCCATAACGTCCTGAACCACCTCCAACCGCTCCATGCTCTGAAACAGTGGTTGGTGAGCATTAGTAAATCAACAAGATGGGGGAGAACACAGAAGTATCCTAGTCGTAGTGCTGATTGGGGGATGATGGGTGTCTCACATTATTTAAGCAGTAAATGGTAGCATGAGGGATTTATCAAGTGCTGAGAGATGGGGATTCCCAATTGAGGGATCTATGAAGAGAGTTCTAGTGCTGGTAATGAGAGTTATAGGATACTGGATAGGTCATATTGTGGGACTGGGGATGTTATTGAGGCTCCCCCCCCGATGGTATAATGCACTAGTCACCAAAAAACTTGCATGAGATTACCAAAAGACTGCTCATCATAGCCAGCGGAATTTAAATCAATTAGGGACCAGCAAGTTTATTTGGTGGTTTTGCAAGATTTGCCGTATGAGACAGAAGACAAATCTAGCATTTGGCAACAAAAAGCTTGCAAAGAAGTTTGCAATATTTCACACGTTGAGCAGTCTTTTGGCTGACCCAACAGTAGGAAAATGCCTGTCATAATGTAGACTCCCATGCAAGCCTTCATAGAAAGGCAAGATTTTAATTCAAATATTTGCAAGATTCGTATGATCTTATGCAAGCTTTAGTGGTCTCTGATATTTCACTGCAAGACAGAAAGGTAAGATTTTCATTGCAATATTTGCAAGATTCAAATGATCTAATGCAAGCTTTTAGTGGTCTCTGATATTTCACTGCAAGCTTTCATAGGAAAGGCAAGATTTTCATTGCAATATTTGCAAGATTCAGTTGGTCCTATGCAAACTTTGAGTGGTCTCTGATATTCCACTGCAAGCTTTCATAGGAAAGGCAAGATTTTCATTGCAATATTTGCAAATTCCAATGATCTTATGCAAGCTTTTAGTGGTCTCTGATATTCCACTGCAAGCCTTCATAGGAAAGGCAAGATTTTCATTGCAATATTTGCAAGATTCGAATGATCTGATGCAAGCTTTTAGTGGTCTCTGATATACCAATGAAAGCCTTCATAGGAAAGGCAAGATTTTCATTGCGATATTTGCAAGATTCGAATGATCTGATGCAAGCTTTTAGTGGTCTCTGATATACCAATGAAAGCCTTCATAGGTTGAAAAGTTACTTACTCCCCCATCAACAGGGGTCCACGCCAGGGGTAGGGCTATCGGATCAAATTATGATTTAAAAATTTTCTTTCGGCCCACAGAAATGATATCATTTTATCATGAATGCCTTTCACTAGGCTAGGTGGTGTCGTTTTGGGGCCAAAACTCAGATCTTCATAGGTTTGTGATATTATGTGCTTCTGTGGTTATGTGATACCAAGCTTTCTGGAATTGCCCGTTATTTAGCCCTGGAAAATTTGGCTCTTAGTTCATTCCTATATGGTATCTTCTCTTTTAACTTCTTAACTTTATAGGCAGCGCAAGGGTTGTACCGGAGGAGGACTCTCCCACTCTGATTATGTAATAAAGTAATAAGGTAATAAAGTAATAAGCCTGTCAGTGATAGCGTATGAGAGTTTCCGGTTTCAGTTCGAAACACGGTAGGTAGTTCTTGTCATCTTGACTAATGATCAGCGGGAAATGGAATATCAATAATATGATTACGCACACCTATAGCATAAAGCTTAATAACCATCCACATCAATGATGGAATGTTGACATTGCTTCGCTATTTCTCAGACCATTTTAATTGAAAGCTTCTCTGTGTATTGGTATATATGTAATCCAATTCACATCACATTCACACACAGAGCACAGGGGCATTATAATTGCTGATACAAGAAGAAACTAAAACGTGTTTTCATTTGGCAACACGAGCTTTCGAGTGGCATCACGTGACTGTCACGTGACCACGATTATCACGCACCCACCTCAACCCGTTCACGTGACTTCTACGTCACACCGAGCATATCAGGTAAAACATGTAGAGTGCGTGTCACGTGACCGACTTTGATATTCGATACGCCTCGGAGCACCGACCGCACACTGGGGCGCAATGTTATTGTAAGATACCTTAGTACCAGAAATATAGGCGACTAATAATCAAGGCGCAAGATATTAAGGCGACAAGATATTAAGGCGATTTTTCCTGGAGTTCCAATTGAAGTTTTTTTTTCGAAAATAAACGATTTTTTCCATTTAAAATGGCTATGATATAAATATAAAATTGAACGAAAATGCAAAAAAATATTGTTAAGTGGGCCTTCAAAATACAGTACATCATATCCTGAGCTTTTCAAACGGGTCAATCAACAATCAACATTCTAGAGTCAATAACGGCATCTTTACATTGTGCCACAGTGCAGTGACACCAGGAGTTGCACTGATAACTGGCTATTAAGTTATTCATTAATTACTATGTTGCTAAATTGAAAAAGTCGATCGGGAGGAAAAAAATAACTGAAAATAAAGTCTTTTAAAAAATTAAGCCGACCAGATATTTAGACGACCAGATATTAAGGCGACAAGAAATTAAGGCGATTTTTCCAAAATCGCCTTAATTTCTTGTCGCCTATATTTCTGGTACTAAGGTACACCTAGCAGCTAGGTACATAGTGATACGGCCCAAACGTTAATCTATGATACATTATATAGTGACTTTGATACGGTTTATATTGAAACACAAGAAAACGCACCAATCACCATGTAGAGGGGCTTGCCACCCTCTGGCAACATTAAATTATAACGGCTCTGTTACATGGTCACTGCAACAGATAATTAATGAATTAATGATTACAGATGAACCTAGATTATACATACACGTAATTCATGACAACCCTGTATAAAACAATACAACAAAACATATAATGTAATCTGGAAACCGAAAAGTGCAAATTCACAGCCGTAACATAAACATACAATGCAGACTAATGTATCAGATCAGACAATGACAAAACAATCCGAAGTTCCGGCGAACAACGAAATAGGAACTAGAATTACTAGCCACCACCCAGTTGATCACATAAACTCATTAACATTGTAGTTGTGCCAGTGTCTGAGCAAACACGCAGGTTTGCATTGTATGAAACTCTTGAGTGTACTGTATAGTTTGTTCTTCTCAAATTTCTGATTAATAAGTTTATTAATTAACAACTTGACATCATTAATAAATACATTACTATTAGACGATGATTTGCATATTCTAAACAATTCACCTTTAAATATACCATATGCTTGTTTAATAGGTATGTTAGACCTCAGATTTGGTAAACTTACGACTTGGAACTTAAATTCACGCCGTTTGTCATACAGTTTAGTGTCAAAGTGTCCATTGTTAATGCTAATATCTAAGTCCAAAAAGGTTGTGGACTTATTGTTCTCATTAGTCATTACAATTTCTAAATCATTTGGGTAAATATTATTACAAATTACATCAACTAAACTACTTGGGATATTGGGTGTATTTAGATCATCAATATATCTACTGGCAAACTTCAGAAAATGGATGTACGACTCTTTGTTGATGACACCCTTTGAGATGAAATCATGCTCATACCAGTGTAGGAATAGGTCCGCCACTAGTGGGGCACAATCACATCCCATAGGGATGCCAACAACTTGCTTGTACAATCTTCCTCTGAATTTGACATAGATATTATCTAAAAGAAAACTAAACAGTTCTTTCACTTCGTCTAGCTTAAATGTCCAGCAATTTTTCTTCTTAACTGACGTCCATGAAGCATGGTAAGACTTGTTTATGGAAACAAACTCTGCTTTCTTATCCATGAAACATCGATCTAACAAATCATTAATCTTCTCAATAACTTTACCATGGGGAAGATTGGTGTATAGCTTTTTGAAATCAAAGGAATACACCGACCTTGCTGTACTAGAATTATTGAGATAATTAAGGTGAGATAATGTTGTATCTTTATTCTTAGCTACCCAGTAACCTGATGTGTTTTTGAAATTAAATTTAAAACTATCCATATATTTAAGTGTCCTATCAGTTAACTTGAAAACACCAGTTAATATTTTGGCTAAGATTTTCAAAGAAGACTTAATACCTGCTGCTATATAGCGATAATCTATTCTGGGTTTATGAAATTTTGGTAACATATGTATAAATGGTAAACAAAAATCATTTACGGGTATATTAAATCTATTACAAAACTGTGCATGTTTCTTGACAATTTCTTCCTCGTGATCATTACAAGATTCATAAGCTACAGTATTATTAAGTTCATTAGAAATGTTTTCCAAATAGAATTTCTTACATGTAAAGAGACATTATTACTGGCCTTATCCACACTACTTATTATAAAGTGTTCTTTCAGAGTTAGTAAGTCATTTTTCTCTGAGTCGAGAATGGCTTGCTTACGTTTTGGGCAAATGTCAAGATCAAACACTTTGCTCTTAACTTTGTCCAGAACAACCGCTTTCCACCCATCAAAAAACTTCTCACTAACACTGAATTTGTGGCTCAGTTTTTTGACATAAATATTAATATCATTCATAATACTCTTGAAAATCGCATGCTTATTACGATATACAGGTTCAATGAAGGAATAACCTTTCTTGAAAAGTTTTCTTAGTTTCTTATTACTAACAACATTTACATCACCAGTTATGACATGACCAACCGCAGGATCAATATAATCACTATAAAGATTACAATAACATTTGACCTGACTTAAGTTTGTATCATCATGTAAAATGTTCTCCTTATAGTTAATTACATTCCCTTTGATTGATCTTTCGTAGCTATAACAGGGTTGCTGTACTTCTTACTTAAGTGTTTGGATGGGAAATACTGCATACAATCAATATCATTCAGTAAAGAATTCATGTCCAAAACTTCTATTTCTTTTGATATAAACCTAAGGGGAATAAAATCCGAGAACTTATTGTCAGGTTTGTCATTAATCCTGTAATTATCCAACCTGTAGTCATTAAAGGTCACTGAACGTGACTTATAATGATTACAGAGGTCTATGACTATCTGACAACAAGTCTTTGTATACATACACGACTGAGACAGTTTATCAAAAGCGAAATTACCTAGGGTGATAAGCTGTTTATTATTGAGACTACAAACAATTGTTCTAATATCTCTTAATTTACCTGCCATGAATTGATAAATTATTGATTCAAAAATACGAGAAATATCATCATTCTGAACTCTATTATCCCCGGTATTACGAACTTTTGACCCCCGTTTCGTTCTTGTTGATAGACGTTTAGGGAAGAGTTTGTAGATACACGAACCTTCCATAAACTCCCTTTCAATGCTCGTTAAATAATATGGTTTTTCAAGTCTATCATTGAGTCCGTATGGAAACAATGTGTTTAGATTGAGAATGAGTTTGTCCTCTCGATCCTTCAGAGCAGTAATAAGACTCTTCCGTTTGGTCTCAGGGTTAACATCCTCAGACTTGATCATACATAAGGGTGTTATCCTGAGTTCTGAAGGCTCATGAACTTTGGTGAAGTGATGTAAGACGAAAGTAGGTTCATTTCCATTCCTAATACCAGACCTATGCTGAATACATCTCGTATTTACTGAATTGATTGTTTGTCCAACATACTGGAATGGGCAATTCTCGTGGGCACACCGTATTAAATACAGTATACCTGTGGACTTGCAGTTAAGATTTTCTGAAACTCTGAACTGTTCTCCTGTTACCTGATTATAGTAAACTGGGTCAGTGTTCAAAAAGCCTTTCTTGCAGGTCACACAACTACCACATGCAGCTATTGGGCTCTCAGTATCTGTAGTTACTCTACTGTTCTCTGAATCAGCATCACCAATAATACCTACTGAGTCAGGAACAATGCTAATGGGGTTATCAGAATCACGTGACGAGTCACCAGACTTAACTGTACCACTACGTAGTCTCATCTGTTGTAGACGATTGGAGTGTCCTAAAAGTGTACCGAATACACCAGCGGCTAGAGGTAGCGCGAAGATCAGCAGCCACACCCTATTCAGCATATTGAAACACAAGAAAACGCACCAATCACCATGTAGAGGGGCTTGCCACCCTCTGGCAACATTAGGACTGTGTGTGCAATGTTATTCTATGTAAATGATACACTGTACACCCAGCCTTTACCGCAGAGCTAAATATCTCGATGAAGAGTTTCTCAGCAGGGTTCACGAATCACGGAAACAGTTTACAAGCAACGTAAATTCAACAATACGGTGTATAGTGTACTTGTACATGAAAATAAAATTCCAAATAATGTTTACTGTGTGTTTATCGAATAATGGAATTACTTCATTAAACCTCTGAAAATTCGATGTGTCAATTATAGTCGTTAACAACCCCACCAACGGTGTTTTGATGTGTGATTTAAAAATCTTACGGCACGAAGTTTATCCATAGGAACCTATCCAGGAAAAAAAATCTTTGGTAGGTACCTAATATGATCTCGATGAAGAGTTTCTCAGCAGGGTTCACGGAAACAGTTTGCTAGCAACGTAAAAATCAACATACAATGTACAGTGTACCTACAATGTATAGTTTACTTGTAGATGGAAATAAAATTTCGACACTGATGTAAAGACGTGGTGTGTAGAACAAAGTTTCTTCGTCAATAGGACGTGAATCAGAGTAGGACGAGTGAACCCTGCTCAGAAACTCTTCATCGAGATATTTAGCGCTGCGGTAATAAAGGCTGGGTGTACAGTGTATCATTTATATATTAAAATAACATAACACACACTGTCCTATATAAACCGTATCAAAGTCACTATCATCTTCAATTGTATCAAGAACACGACGTTAATTGATAGTTTAAATTGAGGATGTAAACAATAAACTGTGTCGAAAATATTGCTAGACCCCGATATGTCACCCGTACCGATTCGTCTATCGAACTGTGATTGATATGTCACGTCTTCTTACTTCATGAATCCGGAAGACGACTAATTTGATCAACCACAGACTCTACTTCGGGTGACATATCGGTACGGATTTCAAAAACTCAATCACCAGTTTGTAATCCTCGTACCGATTTGTCACTAGAAGTTGAAGTGTACCTTATATAATAAAGGATGCACCGAAATTTAATGGAAGGTTCCTTTGCATTCTTGGATGATTCTATATCATCGATCTTCAATCTTCATATCGCAGAATAATTTAGGGCAATTTATGTTAAAAGTACCATGCACAGTCCTGAACGACCCTCTCACAGTCCTGATCGACCCTCCTGTACAGTCCTGATCGACCCGCTCACACTTGTGATCGACTCTCTTGTGCAGTCCTGAACAACCCTTTCACACTCCTAATCGACCATCTAGCAGTCCTGAACGACCCTCTCACAGTCCTGAACGACCCTCTCACACTCCTGAACGACCCTCTCACTTATCATTTTCTGCGCATCCCTTCAGTGCATCTGCACCTAGTGATGCACATCGTTGAAAATAACCCGGTTCAATTTAAAAAGATGCACTGCCATCAAGATGAATAGCACATTTAAGAAGAGATTGCTTCAAACAACTCATAATCCAAAGCTAAGGTTTCAATCTTTTATCATCCTTCCAAAAGCGACCTACCTTTATGAACAAAAATCATATTAGGTACCTACCAAAGATTTTTTTCCTGGATAGGTTCCTATGGATAAACTTCGTGCCGTAAGATTTTTAAATCCCACATCAAAACACCGTTGGTGGGGTTGTTAACGACTATAATTGACACATCGAATTTTCAGAGGTTTAATGAAGTAATTCCATTATTCGATAAACACACAGTAAACATTATTTGGAATTTTATTTTCATGTACAAGTACACTATACACCGTATTGTTGAATTTACGTTGCTTGTAAACTGTTTCCGTGATTCGTGAACCCTGCTGAGAAACTCTTCATCGAGATATTTAGCGCTGCGGTAAAGGCTGGGTGTACAGTGTATCATTTACATAGAATAACATTGCACACACAGTCCTATATAAACCGTATCAAAGTCACTATATAATGTATCATAGATTAACGTGTGGGCCGTATCACTATGTACCTAGCTGCTAGGTGTATCATACAATGAAAATCATGCCTTTCCTATGAAGGCTTGCAGTAGAATATCAGAGACCTCTAAAAGCTTGCATAAGATCATTCGAATCTTGCAAATATTGCAATGAAAATCTTGCCTTTCCTATGAAGGCTTGCAGTGGAATATCGGAGACCACTCAAAGCTTGCATGGGACCAACTGAATCTTGCAAATATTGCAATGAAAATCTTGCCTTTCCTATGAATTCTTGCAGTGGAATATCAGAGACCACTAAAAGCTTGCATAAGATCATTCGAATCTTGCAAATATTGCAATGAAAATCTTGCCTTTCCTATGAATTCTTGCATTGGAATATCAGAGACCACTAAAAGCTTGCATAAGATCATTCGAATCTTGCAAATATTGCAATGAAAATCTTGCCTTTCCTATGAAGGCTTGCATTAGTCTAAATGTATCCTTGTGACAGTAACAGGCATTTTGATTGCAGTCTTGCATCCACTATCAAAAATACTGCCAAGCTAGAGATGCATTATACCATCGGGGGGGGAGCCTTTATTGGTGTTGGTCTTTCAGTGGATCGGGCTTCCGTTTCGGGAATGATTTTCTGGAAGTCAAAAATGGGAGGAGCATGGGGGGATTATTGGTTAATCTAAAAAAGAAATATCAAAGGCACAAACTGAAACTGCGAAAATTACTTTTCGCAAAATAGAATGCAAGAGAAGGCAAGTTTATGAATTAAAGAATCAAATTGCATTGAATAAGGCCTACTCAATCGCAAATTTGAACATTATGAGGCACTTGGTATGTTGCTTACCTTGGGGGATATGTGTCTTTTTATGAGCTGCCTCAGCAAATCAAACACTGACTTAAAATAACCCTCTAACAATTCCTTGTCAAACGTGTACTTCACCTCGTAAAAACTGAAATGTCAGTGATATGTTGGCAATGGTTCAAATTTTACCAAGAGTGAATTGCTTGGGGATAGTCAAAGTTAAATGAGCAATAATTCAAGTTGTTATTTAAAATGAGTTTGATAAGCTTGAGCTCCAATTATTATTTCAACTTTTCAATAGCCGTTTCTATTTTTGAATTTTCTCAGTCCAGGATGACTTAAAAAGAATGTATACCTAATGAAAGTGAGTGCAGTTGTTCGGTATTTAGTTTTGAACTCTGCGAAGAGCAGGAACTCTGCCTCATTGAAGGCACCGTTTCTTATGAACACTCCCACTTTTATGAGAAAGCTGATCAGGTACTTGATTATCTGAAAGATTAAGTTTCAATTGCCCAAAATACTAAAATGATTTTAAACTTCAAGTTTGTTTTCAAAGTCTGAAATGACAATTTGATCCTAAGTTTCTTCAGGAATTTCCTCTTCTCTACAGTGCAAGATCACCCGGTTACCTTTTTAGCTTTATCTGATTGTCCAGTGTACTCCTTTACCATCTGGTAGACTGAGTTGAGGATGACACCAGTATCCTCGTCTATCAGTCCGATCAGAGTCTTAGTGAACGTCTTACCCAGGATCTGTTGTGGGGATAGGACAGTAGGTTAGGACTAAGAAAGGATAGAGTGGTAGACTCAAGACTGGCAGATGTCGAAGAGGTGATATGATGAAATGTGGTAGAAGTGATTTGCTAAGATAAGAAGTGATGATTGTGATGTACGACAAAAGTAAAAAGGATGGGCTTTAGCGCAAATTTCAGGGAGTATTCAGGCATTGAGTTTTATCCGCATCGCAGCTTCTCTCTGTCAGCTTCTTTCTTTAAATTTATCCAACCCTAAGACATATCCCCTGCACTGTACATAACATGCTCATATGATAAACCTTTTGAAAAGTCATCCATCCATTTCATGAAACAAATTCTCCAGCCGCCACTATAATTACCAGTTGGCATGAATTTTCAGCTCAATGAACTGGTGTGGTGTCGTGTGTATAAATAATTCAATATATAATAGCACAGTCTCCTTTGGGTATAATCGAGCTTCAGCCAAGACACTTCTAGAATTAATATAGAGATCGACTTTGAGCAGATTATTGAAATTCGAGTTTAAAGCTGACCTGCCAAGCAAAATAATGATTTCTTTCACCGATCTTTGCTGTTGGAATTCTACATCAAAGCAAAATGAAATGCCAAGATTTTATGGAAATTAGTAGAGTGTATATTTGTGATCATGACATGAGAAACTGGACCCGATTTCCAATTTTTAGCCATGATATTATCACGGACATTACAGTCACGCAGAGCATCTCAGCGTGAATATTAATGTCCGTGAAAATTTTATCCGTGATACTAATGTCCGTGATTTTGAAGTCCGTGAAAATAAAAGTCTAGGGTGGAGATGCAAAATTTCTTACTCAATCTTTTTAAACACAATCTTTTTAAACTTAATCTCTGTTAAACGCAATGAAACTATACTTCTCGTTCATGCTTAGTTCCTGCAATATGAATTGTTTCACATTGATCGAAAAATATTGAAAAATCTTCTATTCAAGTATTTAAATCGTGTAAGTGAATGGGAAAAATCGAGCCGCCAATTTCGAATTTTTGTTGAAATTTGAAGTGGAAGGATCGGATCGGGCGTGAATATTAATGTCCGTGAAGTTTTAGTCCTTGGTAATTATGTCCGATGAAGTAACTCAGTTAGATTTTTTTAAATCTTTCATATTATGTGACAGTTGACTCTGGAACTTACAAAGATTGGTAAAGACACTAAGACAGTCTTTCCAGTTCTTGATATCACCGTCACTCAATTTATGCTTAGTCAAAAACAGACCACACATCACTTGCCACCTTCCACCTTTATCACCTTTCATTCGTACCAACCCCATTACGATTTATGCCTCGCTATTCACTAGGACCATGATGCTCATGCCAATCAAGAAGTCAAGGATATTTCTGATGAGCAGTTCACTGAGCTGATTCCCTCCCTCATGGCACCAGTCGATAGTCGATGGAGAACAGACTTCGGAGAGATATGTGAAGGTATGACCATGAGCTGCTTATATAATTTAGCCTCCGTTAAGCCATTAGATGATTGCTTTTATTTATAGGAAATCTAAGGGGTGATTTTTGAGTGTCCCCAAAAAAGTGGACTACACAAAAACGGAAAACTCCTGTAGCTCTGCCTATATTACCTTACCGAATTGCATACGTAAGGAACTCTCACCTTTTTTTCTTGACCCTGACAGTGTGAAATCTTAAAGTACAGATGTCTGGTAACCTTTCCCTGAACCTTGATGGTGAAAAAGTCCCTCACTTCTTTCTGAACCCTGATGGTGAGGGAGTGAGGATATCTCCTTTTTCTGGACCTTGATGGTGTAGTAGTTACTCAGTAAGGAACTCTCACCTTTTTTCTGGGCCCTGATGGTGTAAAAGTAATTTTCTCACCTTTTTCTGGACCCTGATGGTGAGGGAGTGTTTCTGCTTGGTGTCCAGTTCCAACTCTTCCTCCTCCTCATTGGCATCGTCGTCCTCACTGTCCCCTCCCTCCCGGCTAGACAGGCTCCCCAAGCTCACCGTGTCCCGCTCCACTTCGGCCGCCACTTTGGAAACGCGCTTTAGACCTCTGAAAATGGAGTGGTGTCAGTAAGACACAAAACTGATTGCGTCTCAGACCTCGTAAAACACGCACTTCAATATCTGAAATATAAGGGTGTTGTATTGTTGTAATATAGGCGTTTTAGACCTTTGAAAATAAAGCACGCGCTTCACACCTCAGAAAACATTTTCAGTTCTAAGTCAAAACAAACACGTGGCGTTTTTGACCTCTCAAAATGTAGTAAGCCACATACAACAAACGTTTTAGGCCTCTAAAAATGGAAACTTATCAATTCTAAGGCAATGAAACAAGTCTTTTAGACCTCTGAAAGGAAAGTATTGTCAATAAGTCACATAAGTTTCAGATCTGCTAACATTTGAAAGTGTGAGCGAGTCATACAGACACACGCTTTAAAATCTGATTGCCTACCGCTGACATAATTTATTAAAGCGGGGCAGAAAGTTCAAACTTTAAAAGTCATTAAATTTGCTGTTTCATCGCGTACATGAGCGCACGGTCCACTCTACAATGTTCATGCACATTGAAAGTGATGCCGACTTAGACCTTCAGTGCAGTTGGTGTATTGGTATCTAGTCTGGCTCATGATCAAAAGATCCTGGGTTCGATTCCCTGTCATTCCCTCTGAGCTTAGGGTGAAAGATACCTACGTATCTCAAGCTTATGCAGCCACAGGGTTCACTCAGCCGAGCGTATAGAAATCTATGCGGTAGGGTAAAAGGGCCGCTGCCCAATACAGTGAAGTCTCGGGTGAATAAAGTATGGATTACACTTCCTTAGGCTTTATAACCGTCACTGGCTTGATTACGCTTGAATCTTTCGATTCGTATCATTTGAATAGAAGTAAAACCTTCAAAATAAAAAAAATGAAATGGTTAAACAAAAAACCTACAGAAAAATGAGCCAATAGATTCTTTATTATATCATGTTTAATATTCATCAATTCATGAATTATTCACTTTGTAACCTTTCAGAGATCACAGACTAACAGAGGTCAAATTATGAACTATGCACCAGAAAGCATCAAAGCGTTCTATGAGCCGATCAGAATAACTATTCCAAGGATGAAGCCTCTAAAGTTAACAGGTAATTATTTACTTATTTAGTTGTTTGATAATTTGTCTTCTAAATACGAATAAAAACCATAAGGAATCTTATATAGGCTTACTTCATGTCTCTAAAGAGAAAAGAGTCCTCGGTATAAGATGTCCTCTATTGTTATGACGTGACAAAGGTTCGATCACCGATCTCAGAGATGCGAACAAAACATAACGAGGCGTAATAAATGGTGAGGGAAGCGTTTCAGAATGGTGGTTTTATGGTAAACTATGAACTAAATATGCAACGTCAAATATATGCCCCCACAACACAATGCTACTCTGAAGCGTTATATATCAACTCCAGTAGAACACAATGCCGGAGCAGGCACCTGGATATATATAATCGAGTAAATAATATCGTTTATGATAGCTTGATAGACGAGCGTTTGAGAGCTTGAGAGCTTGAGAGGGTCGTATATATATTGACGGAATGTCTGAGACGACTGATACTACTACAGCCGAGAGAATATTCTGTTGTGTGTGTGTGTCCTTACCACTGACACCAGCTCTCAGAGCCTATTATACCTTACCTGATTTTCTTTAAGTGGTTTATTTTGCGAGAGAGAGAGACACCTTAAGGTCTGTTGCAAGCTCAATAGTGTTCGCGGGGAAATACTTATTATACCCTATTTGGAGAATACCAATTCTCGTAAATGTTCTGGTAATTGGGAGGTTGTTTCAAGCTGTCGTTTATTATTAAGGTGTGCTTATAATATATTATCTCAGACCAGAATAAATAAACGCGGTCTATAACTGACATGCTGTTATTGTCAGCATGACTAAGTTTTATTGGATTGTTACATGGCGGGGCGTTGTTACTCTAGGGGTGGGGGCACTGGGTGGTGTATGTGACTGAGAGAAACAATGACTGATGGTAAGAAAGTACTACTTAGAGAGTTAGAGTTAGAGATCTAGCGGTGTTTAGATAACAAGACGAGGTGTTATGATCAGATAAAAGGTCAGATAAAAGATCTGTTATAAGGTCAGATATAGGGCACTTATATGATTGGGGTTAAGTTAGGATCGGCACGTTTATAGTCACGGATTTACGCCTCAAAAAGTGATTATCTCTTATCAGTGGTAATTCAAATCAGATTTGATGGGAATAATGTTATTTACTTGGCACTTAATTATTTCAAAACCTGATAACTTGGTGATTATTCCACAAACTAGAAACTTAAAAACTTGCTATGTTCAGCGGTTTGAGCTTCTCAGGTAACCAGAAAATTGCGTTTCAAACCGCTCTTACCGATAAGTCAAGAATATTTGACAAATTAAAATATTATATGGGATGGTTATTACTTATTAGGTTAATGTTAACTTAAATGTCTTCGATTGTACCACTCGTGCTATGATCTTTAATAAGCTTTTCTATAAAGTAGAAATTGTTTAGATGACTTAACTTCATCATACTGTCATTATTATCATCATTGGCTTTATAAGGAGTTGATTTAAATATTATTTGAATATCATTTAAATATTTTGAGAGCAGCAAAAAGTGAGCCTCTGTGACCACCAACCAAGATAAGATAACAGCAATAAGTTGCGCATGCCGCAGTTTACTAAGTCATCTGAATATAACCTCACCCGGGTATTACCCCCACTCAGACATAACCCCAATCTAACATAACCCCATCTGGACATAACCCCACCCTGACATATCCCAATTCGGACATAACCCCATCTGGACATAACCCCACCCGGAAATAACCCAAACACTAACCCACCCGGACCTTTACACTTGAACATAACCCCACCCGGACATAACCCGACCCGGACATAACCCCACCCGGACATAAAGTGTCGTGAGATGAACCCCACCGTTCCCCGAACATAACCCTGGTAAGATAGTAACCCGAACATAACCCCACCCGAACATAACCCCACCCGTTTGCTTAGTCATCTGGACATAGCCCCACCCGGACATAACTCCACCCGAACATAACTCCACCCGGACATGACCCCATCTGGACAATAAAAAATGAAATTTAATATCGCTAAGTCTTACCTGGGACGTGGTACTGATGTAAGGCAGTGAAGGGGCTATGCACCTCCAAACACTAAGCTACTCCCATTCTACCAGGTCTCAGATCATCGCTCCTCAAGTCAGGAAGAGAGAGGGTTACGCAATAAGTTGGGGAATAGAGAGGGTTACGAAATTAGTTGGGGAATAGAGAGTGATATGAAATGTGTTCGAGAAGAGAGAGGGTTACAAAATAAGTTAGGGAAAACAATGCGTAGAACGTTATTGCAAAAGGTAAACATGATTCTGATTCATCCATCTAACATTCTAACGACTGTAGATTCTTGATGATGGCTCAATTCTTTCCGGGAGAAACAAATGAAGAAATAAGTTTTCTCACACCAGTAAAAAGTTTTTAGATAACTAATCAGTGAATTACTGAAATGGCCTAAAACTAAAAGGCTAAATAGACTTGTGAAGCTGCGCCAATCAATCATGAGTACCTTTCATTCTACATAGCTTACTAACAGCAAACACATTCACTACTGGTTACTATGGAGCATGACGGACACTGCAATAGAGTGCTGTGTACTACAGCAGGTACTGTACAGTACAAAGGAGTCAACGCGATTGGATAAGTAGGTGAGGTACTCACATTATATCAGTAAACATAAGTCAAGCAGGCTGTACAAAGCAAGAGTCACAGTGTGATTAATTGCATTGCAAAGAGTGGCTCGAGCACGAATGAGAGAGTGACATCATATTCATCATGCGTTACAATGGGCAGGAGATGACGATTGACGGTTACAGCACCCTGTTAAGTTGGTCTTGTGGACGGTGCAAGGAAAAGTGATTTGATGGCATGGGGTCTCCGTTGTAGCAGATTTGATCATACTATCATAGATCTGTGAATCTTTGTACACAGTTGCAAACCTAGTCAGCCTCAAATTAATTCACTCTATGCGTATACGAGACCCGCATATTTTATGACTAGTTTAATATTTTAATACACATTATTGCTCATCCACTCTCGATATTGCACTGAAGTACGATCGCCAATCACCACTCAAACTGGGTGGATATTGACATCAAGGACTACCATATATGGTAGTCCTTGAATAACAATTTTTTCGGATATATCTATGTTGCCCTAATATTAGCTCATCCTATTATAATAGGAAGAGGTGAGATTAGGGCAAGATGAGATTGTTAAGAAGTTAAAAAGAAAAAAAAAAAAATATATAAAAAGAAGTAAAAAGGGTCACTCCACAATCTGAGTGAGTGAAAACGAAGATTTTTGTCGCGCAAGAACAAGTTTTGGTATTCTAAACTTTTAATGTTTGTATTGAGTTTGTTGCCGGACTGTTTTAAATACCTAAGCCAATCGAATAGCTGGCAAAATGTAATGGGCGAGAAATTGAGGAAGTCGAAGCTGTCATTTTGAACTATAAGTGCAGCAGTAAAAACGCATTTTCTGCATTACTGCATTGAGAAGAACAGTTGAGGTAGAATCTCACTTTAAGACTGTGACTTGTGAGCATTGAAGAAAAAATGCTCTAATAATGGAAAAATTAAAACTCAAATCCTTGCAACAGTTCTAAGAGTGTAGTAAATGGATTTCTTGCTTTTAACAAATTGTTAAATTGAAACAATATTCTTCCATTTATAATCGACCTGAATGAATGATTTTGAAACTCCTTTGAAAGCATGAAATCTTCTTTTAAAAGGAATTTAAATCCATTAGGAAACATTCTAAAATTCGTGACCACTTAGGTTAATAGATGTTTATTCAGCAGCTCCTCCAGACTCCCAGGTGTCTAGTGAGTGATATTTGAGATTATTGACATATTTGCTCGTCAATAATCAGACTTGACCGCTACCCCTCCGACTTGATTGCGAGGGGTCTTGTCGTATAGTCGTATGGCTCAGCGGATTAATCCAACTGGTAAATAACCAGGGTTATTCCAGGGCATTACGTTGCCAAATGAAATACTCAAATACGGTAAATGAATGGATGGTGAGTAGCTGAAATCAGGATGGGGTTTGAAATAACAAACTTGAGTAAAGGCCAAAGCAGGACTGAACTTGAGTGATAGATACAACGTATTATGATTTCTGTCACAAAAAATTCAAACATACAAAAACTGAAAAACATCAAAAAACCATCAATATTTACCATTAAAATCTGATTTCACGTTTAAATTGATTTTATTGTCTTTCAAACTCCTTAACTCCTGCGTTATGTAAATAAGTTAGTAGACAAAAGCAGCTTATATCTCAACAATAAACCTAGGTATAACATTAGATAAATTGCAACAAGACAGCAAAAGCATTGAATCCACAACTAAACAGGCTCCGTTTCGTGAGATCAGAGATTCACAATGATGTTATGACGACAATTCCCACTGATTATAATTTACCATATATGACATAAGGATTTAAATCATCTGGGATATTTTCAAATGAAGAAATTTAAAAATCCCACTGATTATAATGTTTTTTTCCCAATGATCGTTGAGCAATAGCCAATACTGCAATTCTAATAGACTATTGAGAGGACTTTGAAAATCATCTGGGACATACAGTTTTCTAAATGAAGTTTATCTAGAAAATATTTAAAAATCATCAAGCTATTCCTAGATAAGCTGCAAAAATTCATTAAGAATAATCTGCTATTATGCATGATAGAAATAAGATATTTTTCATGCTATGTAACCATCGACCATTAACTATCTAAATCTATCTGCTAAATGGTATAAGCCAGAACTTTCAAAACTCTAAGTCTCTAGATTGGCTAGAATATACGAGATATCAAATTCGCGTTAAACTAGAACAAATATCCGCGCTATTCTGCTCCTGGAAGCTGACTCCGTGAGAGCATGGCTCATCTGCGCTGGTTATCTCGTTCCTGCTGACCCTCCTGAATTCTATCTCTTTTTCTGACACCTTCAGATCTTGTGCTGTGCCAGGGTGGTGAAATACAAATTATGTGAGGAGCTGTCTGCTGATGAAGATGTATTACAAAAAAACCCAAAAAAACGAAAAGTATAAAACACAAAAAAGTGCAAAAATAAAGTTCAAAAGAACGTTAAACAAAATAAAAAAAAGAAAAGAAAATTTTAGTTTATTTTAATCTATTTTAATTTTATTTTAATTTATTTTTCATATTTACTTTTTTATTTCAGGTATTTCAGATTTTGTGGGATGAAGTGAGGCAATAGACGACAGAACGTCCTTTTTCGTTTAAGTACATTATCACTATGATGAATGTACTCCGACCAAAATGTGATACAGCGCCTAATCCTTTCTCTTTGAACTGTACAGAATGCTAAAACTCTGAGCCTTTTAGAAAAAAATAATAACTAATAATAATAATAATAATAATAATTTACCATATATGACATAAGGATAATCATCTGGGATAATTTCAAATGAAGAAATTTAAAAATCATCATTTTAGTGCAGGAAATTAATAAAAATCTGCCAGCGGCTTCGGTGATGTTTTCAATTTCCAACAACTCGCTTCGCTTGAGCAATATAAAATGCAATTCTAATAGACTATTGAGAGGACTGTCTGAAATATCGAATGAGACATTGAAGTGCGAATTGCGACACAGTTGCTCCTAACATAATACGAGTTTATCGTAATATTAGCTGCCACAAGGATACTTATATAATACTTGATGTTAAATGAACAATATTCGTATTTGATATATTATTATGTATCCATAGTGAGCGTAGAATGCAGTTATAAACTTCACCTCAATATAGAAATAGATAGCAGTGATTTACACAGTTCTCCTAGGGATGAACAGGTGGTCATTGCTGCTGTGTGAGATCAAAAAATCCTTGCCAAAGGCCAAAGATATATTGTAAAAAATCTTTTCCATCTATTTAGTGACCTTGTGTAGACCATCGAGAATATTGAAAGGGTCGTAAATTGCTACACCCCCATAAACTATAGTTACAGTGAAGCACAGCAGCTGGTGTAAAACGAGGTGGTATCTTGTGGTAGTTTCTATTTAGTGGGACTAGGATCATGTTCTACATCAGTGGTTGTGAAATGAAGAGAACTGTAGAGATTGAAGTTTAAACGAGGATGTAACTGATACAAGAGAGTTTGAATCAGAAGCTTTTGAAAAACATGTGTTACGAGAGGGTTGTTGTCAGAAGCTTTTGAAAGACATGTGTAGTTGGAAGCTTTCACAATTCATGTGATTATCTTCTTCGGAAGACCGTGTGGCCCACAAAATATCCCTGGCATCGAGTTGCCTCTGCTGCTCAAGAGACCGTGTAGTCTCAACACAATATGCTCGGCATCGTTTGGCGATGTTTCCATCCGCTGGGCTGTGGCCCATATTCCTCCAAGGAAGAAGGCATCTGCTAATTAAGAGTACAAACCCTTCTTCCATTAGTCTCAGGAAAGCCTCTATGCACGGCATGGCTGCCACTGGCTTTGTTGATGAAAGCGACTATTTGGTCTACTACCTACTGAGACAATGTAACAAATATCAAAGATTCGCCAGAGAAAGACGGCGTGCATGTAGAAGCTGAAGAGTGAAAGTATTGCTTCTTCATATTGCCCTACAAGTTAATTAACTTGTCACTCGTGTCAAGAGGACACACACAATAAAGATATTTGATTGACCGCTGCGTGGCAACAACTGACAGAATAATGGAGACCCTTTCTATAAAGTGACCAGAGGGCAGAATGCAGCAATATGCACTGCTCCTTCATAATATTCATTGCAACATTGTCTGGGTAAAACATACTGCTCCTTCATAATTCCATGAATTGTGATTTATTTGCGCTCCTAAATTTTAAATAAAATTGATTGTTAGTTGTCAAAACTACTGTGTACCTACTACTGACATAAATGACTAACGGTAAGTAAATGGAATGATTTTCCTGAAAACGCACAGCAATAGCAAACCTAGGTCAGGACAGACTGCACGGCATTGAACAAACGAACAGGTAAATGTTGAATTATGTAAAATATAGCTTAGTCAACACTCAAGTTATTGACTGTGTCAAGAAACGCGACTTGGAGAGAAGCAGCAGTAGATACGAAAGTGTCGATATATAACGTAATGTGTCCGTACTCAGAGGTACGTACGACAAACCCTAGCTCTAGTTGCGGAAATAGTACTAGTACTGCAAACCCCCGTAGCACATTGCGTGTGTGTGTGTGTGGATACATGTGGATGTAACAGCCACACACTCAGCAGCAGGGTGTACTCGATCTACCGCGCGGGGAGATCCTGACTTCCGGACACAGGGTACCTCTCAACACAACGTGTCACGTGCCCATGACAACCAATTACCTGGTCACGTGCGCGCCAACGTACCAACGGTGCGCGGCTCACACGCACGTGACTCGCACCGACCAACCAGTGCAGAGTGTGCGGCTCCCACCAGCCAATCAGTGCAGAGTGTGCGGCCGACCAAGGCACGTGACACGTGCTCCTACACATCAGAGATAAGCATCAGCATCTATCTATAGAGTGGCGGAGATCTCTGTCCATATATCTCTTTCATTCATTACTCAATGCTCAGATGCAGCGCATCATTCCAATACGATACGTTTTGCAATTCGATATACACCCCTGAATATACATTTCTTACTCTCGCAGCAGTGAAGCCCTATTATGTTTGACACACACACTTGGATTTTTGAGGATTCGCCTTGCAATTCATCACTGTCACGTGAGTTCCATGTCACGTGACAGGACTCTCTCGTTGCTAAGTGGTTGCTAACCTCTCCTTTTCTGGGCACGTGGTTCCGCTCAGCTTTGTTCCTTATTAAAATGATACACCGCAACCACATAGCCCTCGGAGTGTCGTTTCGTCACTTGCCGTGATTCCGACACTGCAGAGCTGTTATATATTACGTATATAGTTACGTCTAAATACTTACAATGAGCTACATTCGTGTGTTGGTGACACAGTTATGTGTGTGCGTGTCATCTGAAAATAATGTTACAGTGGTTCATTAATATCGGAAATTGCAATCGATAGCAATTTCAGTTAGATTGCAATTTCAGATTGTAATTTCAGATTGCAATTTTGGATTGCAATTTCATATTGCAATCTTAAATTGCAATTGGTTTGATATATGAGGTAGCAGAATATTGGAACCCACTGGCAATCAAAACATAGTTGTCAGGCTGTACTTACGCCCAGCATGACAACCTGATCCAACCAACTCAAATACCATTTTGATTAACACCAGGTTATGCCAACCATTGAACTTTCACATCTTATTCTGGCATCATGTTGCCTGGAGTCTACTAGCTGTTTTCAGTTCACATCGGTACCAGTATAAGTATACCAATATAGATTTAAGTTTCACACTGAAGCTGACGACAGTTACTTTGCTTTGGCTCAAGAGAAAATGAAACCAATTTCAATTCTTTCAACTTCGACATCAGTCAGCATTGACACCGGTTATGAAATTCAGTTTTGAGACCAGTCAGCCTCGAGGTTGTTTAATACGAATTTTGAAAAGGACGGCTGGAAAGAATACGCCGATACGTAATTTTTTCTGAAAATTTCCATATTTTTGGGAAAATGCGCGTACTTTTCTCCTGCAGCCAATACGCTGTGCCGTACTTTTTCTCGATTTTTGTACGTTTTTAACAACCCTGGTCAGCTTTGACACGTAAATTTTGACACCTGCAACTTTGACACCAGTAGACCTTGGCACTAGTAGACTTTGACATCAGTTAATTTTGACACCAGCCCGCCAGCCGAGTTTGACACCATGCAGCTTTGACTTCTATCAACATTGACACCAAGCAACTTTGACACCAATCGACGTTGACACCAATCAACTTTAATACCAATCAGCTAGACTTTGACACCAATCAATTTTGACACCATTAAAATGTGACACCAGGTTACTCAGACACCAAATTTTATCTTAACATGATCGTAATAGCAAGCCAATATTGCGCTTTCGCGCTTAACAGTGACAAAGTTGCATCTTCGACCCCCCTCCAGCTCCGACATATAACCCTGTGACAATGCGACATCTTACCAATATGCAGATGTCGTATACCCAGTACCCACTTCATTTGAAACATTTTTACTTTTTTGTCACAATTTGTCCCGATTAACCAGTGAATTAGAATCAGTTAAATAGCCGGATCTGTAAAAACTGTAACTTATACAAAACTGAATAACGTTGATCTCTGCTGTACATAATAATCTTATTGTATAAAAACTCTCTGTACATTATTATCGCATATAGTTTGATAAAAATAATCGTTAAAAAGGTCCATACAAACATCTTACACGTATCACAAATCTATACACTCTTCCTTAACAAAGTCCTTCTCAAACTCTATAATTTTACCAAAAATATTCAATATAATAAAGGCCGCGTCGTATTGTTGATATCCTTCATATGGCACGTGATATTCTCTGTTGGTTTCTCTAGAGTTGGTTTCTCTAGAGTTGACAGCATTTCATTTGGAGGAAATTATGTGCCGCCAATCTGTCCCTTGTTTCCTTGCGCACTGATTTTGTGCGAAGTTTCCACAAGTCTTAGGATATTCCGTGGCATGCTATGCATCGCAAATATGCCTGTGTGTGTGGCCATATAGGGATGGGGGCTGGTGACGAAATAATTTATTCAAGTCCGCTAATTGACAACATCCGTCATGTTTTGACATGATGGACGATGGTGGTTGTAAGGTGACTGGTAACTCCTTCACTTATCATGAGTTTGCCTGGATCTCCTGAATGAGGCGTTTGTGTATCTGATTCCTGACGTCCAGGGTGAGGATCAGCTTGATGGTTTCCATGCTCAACTCACACACGTTGCCATACATCTCCTGTATCAATGCAGTGTGTTGCTATGGTAACTGGAACAACTCAGTGTTGCTATGGTAACTGCAACAACTCAGTGTTAAATGTTAATGCTATGGTAACAGAATCAACTCAGTGTTGCTATGCACTATGGTAATGGTAACTGCAACAACTCAGTGTTACCAAGGTAACTGCAACAACTCAGTGTTGCTCTGGTCACTGATACATTGCTGTGTCTTGCTATGGTAACTTAAACAACTCAGTGTTGCTATGGTCACTGAAAAAGCAAGGTTTCAGTCGCTATGGTTGTGCCAGGTTACTTTGGTTGCTTTAGTAGCCGACAACAATTTGTTGGTTGTCATGACAACTCTACAGCTACCCACATCCACCATGGTTACCTATACGACGGAGCAAGCCTTCTCAGTCATCTCGTACTTGTACAGAAATTCGGGGGTTGCTATAGTAACCGACACCATTCTGTATTTGAGTATTTGGTTTGTTGTCATGGTAACTAGATGTCTCTACACCTTCATTACCTGTATGACGGAGCAGGCCTTTTCGATCATCTCGTAGTTGTAAGGGATGTCTGGTGTTGTTCTCACGATGTCTCCCACAAAAGCCCTCAGTTCCACCCCCTCCAACCGGTCATTCGAGTTGGCGTCATAATGCTTGATAATCGACTGCAGGACGGCACAAAGTCAAATAAAAGCCGTTGAATCAGTAGTGGACTGGGGTTGGGATGATGATTATAAATATTGGGGTCGGGTATTGACTTTGAGATATTATGTAGCTGTAGAGTTGAAATAAGTAGGGTTAAGGGTCTGGATCAGTGAATTATAAATGACCTGTCCACGGCTAAATGAACAAATTTCAATACATCTCTTTCTGTTGCAGGAATTATAAAACTCGACTTAAACCAGCATATAACTTGTCATGGTAAAAATTATAACAATCACAAAACGGAACACTTATGATCATAATATCTAAATTATCAGATCAAATTGCTCTAAAATGAGAACAAATGATAAGTTCAGTAAAAATAGATTGCAAATACTTGTGAAAAAGATATTGAGATTTGAGAAAATGAAAATATCAGTTTAAAATAATGTACCTTGTAAAATCAAATTTATCTTTTCACAGTTCACACTTGTGACATAAATTTAATCTTAGTACACAATTAACGGTTAACATGGGTCATATTAACACCTTGTGTTGACACATAACACAGAAGCCAAAAGGTCAGTATGGTTCTTTCTAATTCTTGTTACTCAAAAGTCTTAGGATTCATTTTGAGATCTGTTCTTTTCTACAGATGTCCTCTCTCTTTGAAGATATTCACAAATATTGAATTGAAAGCGTACTTTTGCCCCCTTCTTCTTGAGTTCTTGACAATTAACATGCTCTCTCTTGCTTCTTTCCCTCTTGGATCAATTCCTTGTCCTCTTAAAATAATTTTCCTTTTAAAGCAAGTCCTCCTCCTCCTTTTAAAACAAGTCCTCCTTCTCTTTAAACAAGTCCTCTTTCCTCCCTGCCCTGACGCCTAACGGACTCCTTCCGTGGTTGAGAAGCTGACGCGAAGCTGTTCTATGATAGGTTTGGTGAGGATGCTTTCTATGGCCGCCGCGTTGATTTCATCGGTACCCACCGTTTCCTGGGCAATAAGTGAGGGTTTGTTCGTTTGTGCGTGTGTTTGTCGGTGTTTGTGCGTGTGTTTGTCAGTTTTTTGTTCATTTGTGTGCGAATTCGTCGGTGTTTGTTTGTTTGTATGCGTGTTTGTCAGTGTTTGTTCGGTAAGCTTTTTTTTGTTATTTTGAGGTTTGTCTACGATTTTGTTTTTCTGAGTTTGTTTGTCTGCGTTTTTATTTTTGTTGTGTGATTTTCGGTTGCTTGTCTTTCTGATTTCTTTAATCTTCGTCAGTTGTCGAGTCAAATCCTCATCGTCAATATCAAACAGTTAAATAGTATATAAACACAAATAATTCTTTACAATTTCATGCTTTTAACGGTTAACCCACGAATAAATGCGACACGGATGGCAAAAGTTTCACAAACTTAATGGCTTTTATGATTGCTATCGGCGACGAGAGATTTAAAAGATTTGCCAAATGCGCGAAGCAATTAGTACTTAAGCTTTAGCGATATCAGCTGCTTGATTTGCAGAAGCTGTGACGTTATCGTAGATCTGGTATTGAACAATTGTTCAATACCAGATGAAATTATTCATTTCTTCCTACGACAGATTGGGAAACTTCAACCGCAAATCAAATAGATAATCTTGCTTTTTGATGATATAAGAATCCCAAAATATATGCAAATAGTTAACAAATATATGCGGACAAAAAGTTCATAGAAAAATTTTATATTACCCATTATCATCAAACAGATAAAACATCCACTAAAATGTTCAGAATTTTAATTCATCCTGGATTTATTAAAAAAGCATGCCTAGCACTCTAGCAGTTACGTCGTTAGACAAAAGAAGCATAACATAAACTGTCATCCACTAATTCTGGAGCCTATCGGCCTTAGTTAAAACAATAAACATAGAACAGAAAATACCAGACACAGAAAATGAAATAATCGAAATCTTTGTTGAGAGTAGTACACGAATCATAGCTTCCATCAGCATTAGCATGAATAATAAATATCCCAACAGTCAACACATATTAGAAGAGTAAATTAGCAGAAATCGTAACCTCCGCAAACAGGGTAAAGGTGGTGGAGTAACAACCTTGATAAGTAATGACTTGCTCCATCGTTGCAAGCTCATCAAGTTACCCAATGATAAGACCACATCAGCAAATTTAGTTGTGGTCAAGTTTTATAACCCAGCCACTAAGATTAGGACTTTCGTTGTGAATTGCTACATCCCCCCTTCCAACAGTGTCACTAAAGGGGTAAAGCATGACTCATCACAGAATTTTGATTATCTACACAACACTATCAGCAGTCTTCGTGAACAACCAGATGACGAAATATTACTCTGTGGTGACCTCAATGCCAGAATTGATGATGCTTCAGGCTACAACGATCCTTCTCTTAGCAGATCTGACTTCCACCCTGATGCTGACAATTCAAACAGCGTAGACTTCATCGATGAATCTGCTCCCGTCTCTATCTACAGATCTAGCTCCGATCAAGGCACTAACAGTCACAAGAAGCTTCTCCTTGACCTCATCGGATCCCCAGAACCTAGTAGTACTTAACGGTCGCACTCTTGGTGACTGTGCTGGAAAGTACACATGCTTCAAGTGGAATGGAAACAGCGTTGTTGACCTCTGTCAGCTCAGGTAGCTTCACACATCGCATCAGGAATCTGGTGGTGGCTAGTCACACTCTTTTCAGATCATAGCCCTGTTATCCTTCATCTCTGGAATCAAAGTCCGACGGTAACTCCAACAAAAGCTCCTGCCCACTTCGAGCCTGCTCCTTTCAAATACAAGATCACTCCTGAAGGTCTTGACAAGTTTCAGAACATTCTCAATACTCAATCAGTCCTAGCCCAGATAGAAACCCTCAACAAGCGGCTTACATCAGATAACATCAGCAGTAATGAAGCCGAATCCCTCAATAAGGATATCTTGTCCCTTATCAATTCAGTCGCTGGTGAAAGCTTTGATATTCCCAAACAAAGTGACAAGAGTAAGCCAAAGCATAAAGCATGGTTTGACCCTGCCTGTCATACAGCCAGGAGACTTTTGAAACGATCTATTCGTGTGATGGACAACAATCCTGATAACACAAGTATCAAAGATCGACATCGTCTCAATGTCAAAGATTATCGAGCCATTGTGGAGTCCAAAGGATAAGTTCATTCGTAAATTGAATGAAAAATCAAAACAGGAAAGGTATTGTCCTGGAGAGACTTCAAGAAGCTCAAAAATACAAGCAAAATGACATCAAACTTGATGAGTCCGAACACCTTGATAACTTTCAGAAGTTCTATGCTCAGCTCTATTCTGACAAGCATCCGACTGTTGATCAACTGACTAAGCAGGCTTTTGCTCAATGATGCAGTAGACACTGCCAACTCCAGTCTACCTAATGAAGAGCTCAACAAACCTTTCACGATGGATGAACTGGAAAGCGCCATTAGCAGCCTCAAATCAGGAAAAGCATCCTCATTTGACCACATCAGCAATGAGATCATCAAGGCACTCAACGCTGAAATGCTCCATCTTCTGCTCAATCTTTTCAACATCTGTCTCAAACTGGGTATCTACTTCTGGAGCCAAAGTGTCATTACCCCGCTTCACAAGAAGGGCTGTACCTCTGATCCTGACAACTACAGGGCTATTGCTGTGTGTGTAGCTGTGTTGGAAAACTCCTTTCTCTGATGCTTCTCAGTCGCTTGATAAACCATCGTGACTCAAACTTTCCCTTTGACCCTCCTAACCAAGCAGGCTTCAAGAAGGGTAGCCAGTGTAATGATCATATTTTTTACACTGTTAACACTGATGGAAAAGTACAAAAGAGTCAAGCAAAAGGTCTATGCTGTCTTCATTGACCTGAGAAAAGCCTTCGATCTTGTCTGCCGTCAAGCATTGCTCTTCAAGCTTGCCTGCTATGGAATAAATGGCGGTTTCTTCAACATCATCAAAAACATGTACAGCTACTCTTCTGGAAACATCAAAATCAACAACAGGATCAGCAAAAAGTTTTGATATATCCAAAGGGACTGAACAAGGTCACCCTCTTAGCCCTGAACTTTCAAAGTCTATTTTCTCAAGCTGTCCAAGCTGCTCAACGAATTGGACGTCAACTGCCCCACTTTATCTGGTCTGAAAATATCCCATCTCGCATGGGCTGATGACCTTGTCATCCTGGCTCTAGATACCCACTCACTTCAAAAAACAACTGGATGTTGTGAGAACTACTGCAATGCCTGGGGTCTCGAAATAAATATCTCTAAAAACCAAGTTCATGGTTATGAATGGACTCTATCCTCCAAGTGCCACCTGGAGACCAATCATTAATGGAGATGAGATCGAGCTGGTTACCTCCTACTGCTACCTGGGTATCATCATCAGCAACAAGGGGAATTTCAGCCAGGCCGAAGACTCGCTTTACAAGAAAGGCCTCGGGGCACACTTCAGTCTGAGGAATACTGTTGACAGGAGATACGTGGATCCCAAGAACCTACAGCAACTCTTTGGTTCCCTTGTGACACCTATCCTAACCTATGGGTGCCAAGTCTGGCTTCCTAGTCGACCTGTCGTGAAACACCTTATCTCCTGCTTTTGACCGTGACAGTAATATCAACAATTGTGTCTCGAAATTGCCAAGATGCGCCTTGAGCAGGTTCATCTACGTCACCTCAAGTATCTGCTAGGCATAAGGCGCAATGCATCCAACTCTGCTGCCTGGGGTGAAACTGGCAGATTTCCACTTCTTATCGATAGCCTGAAGCTCTGCGTCAAATACTTCAAAGACTGGCTGAGATGGAAGATTCAAACCTTGCCAAGGCAGCATTCAACGATCAGGCAAATCTTGGTTTATCATGGTACTCAACATGAAATCTATCATCAGAAAGTTTTGCAACAGACAGCAATAATCAGTATCAACTGGCAGCCTCTGTTTCAGCCACTCATCTAGCTGAAGCTGCATCTCCTGTGTTACTGGTCAAGAACCTTCAGAATCACTTCACTGAAGCATGGAGATTCACCTTGGAGCAATCAAGCAGGCTCTCATTCTACAGAGAGGTAAAAGACAAGATCACATGGGAACATTACCTTGACCATGCCCGCAATTTTGAGGACAGGAAATTCACTGCAAGGATTCGCTGTAGTGCTCACAAACTCAATATTGAAACTGGAAGGCACAAAAACATTCCTAAAGCAGAAAGGATCTGTGACTTCTGCTCATCAAAAGGAATCGACACCTCAGCTATCGAAGATGAAGAACACATCCTTGCCTCCTGTCCACTAACAACATCACATAGGCATAAGATGGCATCATTGATCAACAGTCTCGACATCAACCATGGTGATACTCCTCTTAATGGCATTCAGATAGCCAGGACATATCCACCAGGTCCTGCTGAATCAAATAATGACTCACTTGTGACACATTTTTTTTTTTATTTCGAAGGTTTTACTTCTATTCCAACAGCTGTAACAGCCAATGACAGGAATCGAAGGATTCAAGTAAACAGGCCAGTGACGGTTAAGGAAGTGTAATCCATACTTTCTTCGCCCGAGACTTCGCTGCAATGGGCAGCTCCTCATTTAACCCTCCCGCACAGTTTCCTGTACGCTCGGCTGAGTGAACCGTGTGGCTGCTTAGGTGAGAATTCTCACCCTTAGCACGGTAGGCAAGGCCGGGAATCGAACCACCAACCTCGCGATTGAAAGTACGACGCCCTAACCACTGCGCTACCTGGCCACAAATCATGACCAGGGCAATCAAAATTATGTACAAGAGCACTCTAAAGTACAAAAAAGAACTGTCTCAGCAAGGTGAAAGCTCATCTTAGATTTCCTGTGATTCCACCTTCAATCTCTCTCATCTCAGCTTTTCACTCTTTCCGCTTTCTGCTCTTTGTTTTTCCAGCCTTGTCTGCTCTTTTTCATCGTCTGAATCCTCATCACTTAGGGCCTGGATGTTGTCTAAGTGTCCCACTCAGTTTGGATCCCAGATGGCTGAGTTGAAAAGAGGGGGTGTTTCCGACTTGCGCTGGTAGTGATCCAGCCACCTGCTACATATGTGTGGGAAGCAGGTGCCTCTCCGATGCTCACCTGGCTGCGTACCGATTTGGGCTTAACTGTGTCCCATGCGTGGGGCATGCGTAGGCCGGGGGACAACATCAACCCTATCCATTTCTTCTTTTCTCATTCTCCTTCTCCAGGTCTTCGTGAGTTCTTGTTGCTTTGCAGTTTGCTCTTCCTGCACGATTACTCCTGTTACTTCAGCTCTTCTCATCAGTTCTTTTCTCTCTTCGGCATCAGTTCTTTTCTCTTCGGCATCTCTCTCTGCTGGCTCTTTGGTCTGTACGTGCCCACATTACGATCCCCAATCTCATCTAGTCACCATTATCCTTCTATAGTATTCAAAATTTGGCCCCTTTTTTGTATGCTTTCGTCTGCTCCCTCGAATCAGTATGCTGATGACTTTTCACCAAATCAATTCCAATCACCAAAATACATCACCAAATCACACTATCATCCCCGATTAACATAATATTACAGACTTGTGTGCGATTTGAATGACATTGCTTTTGTCACAAATTATATTTTAAAATTCTTGTAAAAAAAAATTCTTGTAAAATTCAAGTACTTCAATAGTTAAGACAATTAGCAGACATTTTTAGCTAATCAAAACAGTAGAGTATACAGAATACCTAAACCCAATCTAAACTAAGCTGTTAAGACAGTTAGCAGACATTCTTAGCCAATCAACACACAGAATACCTAAACCCACACTTAAAGTAAGCAATTAAGACAAGTAGCGGGATGCATGCGGAGTAATTCTCACTTTGACGGTACTGATGCCCGCCTGAATGACCGGGAGGCAGAGTTTGAGACCGAAGTGCCGGGCTATGTCTCCGATAAAGGCGTTAAGCTCCGGACCCTCGATTGTATCGTTAATGTTCGAGTTGTAGTGCGCGAATACTGACTGGGGGAAGGGCAGGTCTAGGGTGAGGGCAGGGTCTGGGCTGAGGGTCAGGTCTAGGGTGAGGGCAGGGTCTGGGCTGAGGGTCAGGTCTAGGGTGAGGGCAGGGTCTGGGCTGAGGGTCAGGTCTGGGGTGAGGGTCAGGTCTAGGGGGGAGGGCAGGTCTGGGGTGAGGGTCAGGTCTGGGGTGAGGGCAGGGTCTGGGGTGAAGGGCAGGTCTGGGGTGAAGGGCAGGTCTGGGGTGGAGGGCAGGTCTGGGGTGATGGGCAGGGTCTGGGGTGATGGACTCATATGGGAGGAAATTTCCACCGGGACAGTGATATTGGAAAAAGAAGGGAAATTTGAGTAAGGGAGGATAAATTAATATTTACTCTGTAACAAACAAGATCACATAAAGTTCTTACTTCGCCTAGATGCAGAAAATTCCCTATATCAGCACCCACTTCCCCAACCAATAAAGCAATACTGACTGAATATGCTTGTCTTTGATGCTCTTCTTCTGTATGATTTTGTTCAGGTAGTTCTCCTCTATCTTGAGAGCCTTTGCCAGCTCGTTCATCTCGAATCTTCCGTCCCTGTTCTCGTCATATGTGTCCATTATGTTGATAACTTCCTTGGTGTATTTCTCAACCTGGGAACAGAGATTTGCTGAGCAACATGTATCTCCTTAGAAACCCACTTCCTTTACTACTGGCCAGTGTCTCCCTAGCTACCGGACAGTGTCGCCTTTGTTACTAATGCATCGTTCGAAAATAGATCTTTTATTCTTTTCTAATGTATCTTGAAAATGTTCCAAATGCTAAATTTAGCTTTTTACAAAGTATCATTTTTACGTGAACAGTTTTCCAATCAAAATCATCAAAATTGAGCTTTGCAAATTTTCATTGCTAAAAGTAAACTCTTACTTGATCAGCAGTGAACCTTGAGCTCCCATTGGATTCCTGCTTCAGAAACAGATCCTTCATGAACTGTGAGAACTCTGTGTACTCGAGATAACCGCTCTTATCTTTGTCATAGTGGAACCAAACCTTGGAGAGATGGGGTTATTCATACATTCATTTTATTCCATCCTTTTTGTCATAGTGAAACCAAACCTTGAAGAGATGGGTTATTCATTACTCATTCACTCATATCATTCCATCCGGGATTATCACTATAATCAGCTAATTAATGAGTTACAGAAATATACAGTCTTCAACAATCCCATCGCCACTGTAAAGCCGATTAGCCGATTGTCGATAAACAAATGTTTAACTTGTCAATAAGTTGCCAACACACCTCCTCACTTTTAAATAAGATTTTATAATCAAAGTTTCTGAAGAAATTAAAACCGAAGTTTGTATGAAGAAATCACCTGCATGAACTCAGTGCTTGTGAGTTTCTTATTCCTCAGTTTCTTGATGTCCACTCCCCCAACATCCTTCTTAGGGTGCGACATGGTCCTTACTCGTGCTACACCAGCCCCATCATAACCTATAGTTACAACAGGGTTATAGACCAAGGTATTGAGTAGCCATGGTGACCATGGTTACCATAGCTACCATGCTAAAGATGATTTTTAGAACTGGTATCAACGCAACTTAACATGGTTAAACATGGGTATATACTTATCACTGCGTTGAAGTAAAAGCAAACCAAAGAAAAGGCAATGCTAGCAACACTAGCGCGGGGTCAAACCTAGTCTGTAAGTCTCCAACCTAAGACTAAGACTCCAAAAGACCGCGGAGACTCGAATCCTAACCAGCTCTATCTGAGCTCTGTCCAAAACAAACTCTTAACAAGCTTAGCGCTCGACCCCTGCCACACCTCTCAAAACAATCCAAATACAAACAGCGCGATCTTACAAAAAGTTACAAAAATGGCATATATTTATGTTGACACAATACAATGGCTATGTCATACTATGATTGTGGGTTATTTAAAGCTCATTGCAAGAGACAGACAATGGCAGCACTGAGGCAGGGAGTGCGTCATGGTTTATATTGACAATCCAGTGTGCCATCGACGAGGGGTGCCCATTTTCGAGTGCTCCGATGGGCGGATCCCTGCTCAATTTATCGGAAAAGCAAACTCCCATGCCGTCATCTCAGCAAAACTACTGATTTCAGACAATCCTGAGCCCTCTCTTGCAGAGGAGGAGGGTGCCCTATTAACCTGGGCGGAGCCTTCTGCTGCTCAATTTGTGTCGGAAATGCTAGATGAGTCTGCAGTCATCTCAGAAAAGCGACTGATTTCAGAGAAAACAATACGTATTTGAGAGATGATGAATGTGTGACATCATTCACATGATTCTTATTACGATAAATTAATGGTCAGCGGTGACGTACAGTGTCAAGAAATATAGCTGCATGAGGCATCTTGATTTTGACGAATCCTGACTGACTATAGTGATTAATTCAATGGGAGAGCTGATAATACTGAACAAGCTGTAAACTGCTCAGTGAGAAAACAAAGTTTATTAAAAACGCGGCCGGGAGGTGATGCAGCTCTCGATGAAATGACTGCTGCATGAAATAGAGTTAGCATGTACAGAAACGCAGTTGGGAATCCTTAGAACTTAATAATATATTCTTGAAAACTGTTAATAAGGGGAAGGAATATGGCTGCAAGATATACTTCTGTAGTATATACATGTTAAACAGGGCGTTTTAAACCATTCCACTAGTGGGATATATATCTAGTTAGCATCGTCATATCCTCGACAGTGCATGCTGCAGGTTTATCCCATGGTGATTGGAAGGATCATTCTAATTTAAGCTCTGTATGTGCAGACTGCGTCACTGGACCCCTTGTTAAAAACTACTGTGTGACGTCACCTAGTGCAGTCAGGAAAATAACTCGGCAGATTATGGGAAATAACAACACTTCCCAGAATTCATTATTATTAGTAGCCGGGTATTTTCTCATGGGGCATCAGTTTCTCAGGAGAATGCTGTTGTTAACCGAGTGTCGTTAGGGTTGCCAGGGTTCAAATAACTACCTTGTTGTCAAATGACCTTACTATTGACATAGGCGTGAAGATGGAAGACTTCACTGAGATTTAACTAACATAACATCAACTTGTTTTTCTTCCATTTGCAAAGAATAAAGATACACTCTATATCACTGCGCAAGCAGACAACAAATACACGTCCTGAAATATGGAAAGAATACCTACGGAGCTTTAAAAAACAAGGAACAAGGGGGCCTACCATAAAAAGAAAACCTACGGAGCTTTTAAAAAAACAAGGAACAAGGGGGCCTATCATAGAAAGAAAACCTACGGAGCTGTAAAAAAACAAGAACAAGGGGGCCTACCATAGAAAGAATACCTACGGAGCTGTAAAAAACAAGAACAAGGGGGCCTACCATAGAAAGAAAACCTACGGAGCTGTATAAAAACAAGAACAAGGGGGCCTACCATGGAAAATATACCTGTAAAAAACAAGGAACAAGGGGGCCTACCATGGAAAATATACCTGTAAAAAAACAAGGAACAAGTGGGCCTACCATGGAAAATATACTGTAAAGCCATTAATTTTCGCGCGGCATTAATTTTCGCGCATTTATTTGGAAAAGAAAATCCGCGAAAATATCAGCCGTGAAGTTAATTTTCAATTCTTGGAGATAAATTTATATCTGCGTATTTTTTGAGTGGAAGAAACTTGTACATTGTTGGTAGTTATTCGATAAGTCGATATATTGGATCGTCATCAAGGCATTATTTTCAACTCAAAGTGTCTCATTAGAAACATTAAGCCCTCAACTAAGTTCGCAGTATCGTTTACGGATGACATGCTGTAATGTCTGACAAACAGAGGCACACTTAAGTAAACATAGACGAACAAGACACCTCATTACTGGGCTTTTGCCTTTGTGTACAATCACCGGCTATCAAGGCGTACAGCAATGAGCGAAAATGATAAATGGCCGTACAAGCACTGGTTTGTGTTTAAGGAATTTTTTGAAATGCGTGAAAATTAAAACCGTGAAATTAGTCTGTTTTTAAAGAAACGCGAAAAATAGCACCCGCGAAAATATATGGCTTTACAGTACCTGTAAAAAAACAAGGAACAAGGGGGGCCTACCATGGCAAAGCACACAAGGCTGCTGAGTGACATGATACTACTACTGGAGTACTGGAATACCACAGATCTGGAGATTATATGTGTCCCTGCGTGGAGAGCAATGAGTTGTGATGATATTATGTCGGGGTGACTGGTGGAGGTTCCCTATAACCCCCTCACCTTGAGTCGTACTCCTCCACCACACTACTTATATTCATATTTAGATGGAAATTACTTCAGCCATACTTCCAGTTATCAAGTTTATCAGATCTAACACACCACTTTAAATACTTCTAGGCCCCAGATCTGTCACACCAATTTTCCTCCTCGGCCCTCAAACTCTACTTAATAACTTCTCTCCTGGGCCTTGTTCTTACACTTTACGTTCTCTTATTAAATCGCCATAGCATCATCACTTTTCAGTCCGCAATCCTTACCCAAGTCAAGGTGAAGGGTACTGGGGGCCAAAACGAGGGTAAAGCACGTGAGTTTGCTCGAAACAAACGTATGAAGTTTTTAAAAGGAGAAAGCGTTTCCTAACGACTAACGATAAGGAGGGAGTAACTAATGTTGTCAGGTGTCTCAAGCTCCCTTGTCTCAAGTGTTCTTCCCCGCTTATTACAACTTCTTGGCTACAACATGCCGTGGATACATATATGAAGGAAAGGCGATTGGAGATCATCAATTCACCACTCTAAAGCATGATAATGACCTCACTCTCAACAGTCGTTTTGTTGCTTTAGTACTTTGTTAGTACTGGTTGAGGAAGATATGCCACATTTAATTTCATACCGGTTTCTCCAGCTTATATTCACTAAGTGTGGCCTTCTTGTCAAACTGCTATCGACGGTATAGTGGCTTAGTGGCTTACCCAGAGGTCCATTAGACATCAACCAATCAGTGTGCACGGTTAAACCGTAAACTAGCGCGCTGATTGGCCAATGTAATGAAGATTTCGGTATCCCAAGGGTAAGTCATTAAGTTAATGTCAAATTTTCCACAGCCACGAAGCTGCATTACACTTCCAATGTACATGAACTCTTTAACTGTTGAGTTTTATGTCAAAAGCAGGGTTTTATGGGGTCGTTAAAAGTTTAATTGTGTTATTTAGGCATGGTAAATTTCTTTGATTAGTGAAAGCCTTATAATATCAGTAAAACTGAGGGCAGAAAGCAAAACTTAGAAAGCTTTGTTTCACCATTGACACCAAACCTTGGAGGCTGGAGCATGCGTGCTGGGTTCAGATAATAATATAATATCGATCATAGCTTCATAGTGCTAGGCTCACTGTGCTGAATCAATGAATCTGTCATCTGGGTCTGGCACTGATAACAGGTCATTCACGATGTGTCAATATATGGTGTTCTGTCTAACCAATGGATGAGCAATATGTTCATCAAGACATAAAGAATATTGAAATATTGACGCATTTCAATTCGAGTGACAGGAGCCAGGAGGTAGTAGGCCACTATCTGAGATTAGTCAAGGTTTCTCATAATTATCAAATATCACCGGTCTGTCATAGCAACGAATAACGATATAGATCTGCTAGTTGCTACCGAGTGAGCGAGTACTGAGACTTCAGCCCGACCCCCAGGCAAGTGTTGCTTTCGCATATCTGATGCATTATCATTATGTAAAGACCTCAAGATGTCACTATAGCACCATGGAAGTATGGACAGGGAAGAGGGTAAGATGCTGCATTTGGCACTGATCCAAAGTTTGAACCCAGGATGCAAGTTCGTGTCAAGTGTGCGCTGATCTAGATACATTATCAGATATCTAGAATTGTATTGTATAGATTTATTAATAATGAAGTAATGAGATCACAGCAAGATAACAAAGAACCCTATAGCTAATTAGCCTAAAAGGTGCAGGAGACAATTTATTCAAATCATTTTGAGGAAAGTAGGGCCATACCTATATCACGAAAAATTCAAACCCTGCCCCATTACAGCATCAATCAAGCAGCCTCAATTGGTCCAAAGTGCATCCCAAAATTTCTTTAATACATGACCTCAATTCCGAGACAAGGCATCACATCAACAACAACAGATGCGTCTGATATGTTGGGACATTCAATTAACAAGATGATGATTTTATTCATGCTGTACACACCCTACTGCAGTGATCTTATATGTATCGTGCAGTGATCCTGTGTACACACTGTAATTGTGTGATACAGTGATTGTGGGAGGCACTCAGTGTGTGATACAGTTTGTATACAGGTCAGTGACACTCTCACAGGCTTTTCAGGAGAGCAACCTAACAATGCAGCTATCAAGACGAAATGGATTTGTTGGATGATAATTGATAGTTCTGATGTTGCTTGGTATTCATGATTAACGAAATACACAGCAATTATTACCATCCTATTCAGCTTAGTAATTTGGACAATGTACATGGAAATTATGGTGGTGATTAACTCGGTAATTTTCCTGATAATTGCTGTTGACTATGAGATGTAAATTCGGATTTAGCTTCTCAACAGCCAATGGTACCTACGTCATCTACAGAGTGGTTTAAGTTGATTTTATCGGGAATCATGGCATGGATTAGCTAAGTAACAAAAATTCATCTGAAAAGAAAAGCTTACTAAAAACTGAAAAACTTAAATTAAGAAATGGAAGAAATGAAATTTCACAATACAAGTTACGAAGTTTACGAGATGCGAACTTGTAGGTACGAGTTACGAAATGGGACTACAACTACAAACCCAAAGACCTTTGAATGGACACTAAATGAGCTGCACTAACTACTGAGCCCAGAGAGGTATCCATTTCACTAATTTAATTGAAATGTGACTGCAATAACCTCTCCTTTAAGGCCGTTTGAGGTCATCAATTCACCATTCTAACCTATGATAATGACATCACTCCGAATATGAGCAGCAGGGTGGCATTGGTTGGTGCCACCTGAGTTATCAAATGGCATTGCTGTTGAATATTTGCATCCTTATAAAACTAGATATCTGGTCACAAATTCTCAGAATGGAGAATATATCGAATATAGACAGGGCGAAGATAAATACGGAAATTCGAGATATATTTAATTTCGTGAAGTTAAATGATATAAATTAAAATTAAATGGCCTCCGCCTACGTAAATACAACATACAACTAGACTACTAAAGTAGGATGATTTCTTAATAGCCCGGCAAAGGTCGGAGCTCAAACTTCAAAAGAAAAACGAATCCTCGGCGTTGCTGTGACGAAATAATATTTCGTCACAACGTATAGTCGTACAGCCAGAGCACGCTATATATCATAGCGAATTCAATCAGGAAGTCTGAAGAGCTGTGGGTATTATAGCGTTGAATAAAGTCATTTTCTCATCGGCTCTAAATAAGAGGGCATAGACATTAGACATGTCGATGTGTAAGATGAATATTAAGATGTGTAAGATGAATATGCAAATACTGTTATAAATTGCATTATTTTCCATGAGCCCCTCCTTATATTGATAAACCTGGACATTGGAATAAGAATTTGGACTTGAAATTAGAACGTCAGTGCAGTCTATCCGGAGGATAAGAAAAACAAAAGTGAAAAGTGAACTTGTGCGATCAAAAACAGAAAAAATAAGACTCTAGCGAAGCAACACAATATCTGGCCGGACACGCACACAAAACGATATGATATTATAACAAGCAAGTCGCATGAGAGTACTACACGCGGATATTTTAATACTGCGCCGTTGAAGAATTTATGTTTGTTAAGAAGTATGTAACGTCCAGAATTAATGTACGTACGTCATACGTCGTAATTAGTAATATGCTCTTTGTCGCGTGTTGCACGGCAGGGGAGTGGGGTCCACTGTACACCCCGCGCACCGAAAAATAGGCGGTTATTTTCCATAATTTGGCAGCGCGCACAATGTTAATGGGTGTCATTCTGACCGCCTATTATTCTGAGCGCACATTTCGCAGGAATGGAGACGTATTGTAGCTGTACAGGGTGCGGGGTTGGTACCACACTTCTGCAGTCACATAGTACTGTAGTACAAAGTGTTTGCACTTTAGAGGCTATGCGTTGGGTACCCTAGAATTATTTTGTAATTTAGGTACATGCCCTGAACTCAAACCCCAGCATTGTTACAGTCAGGGTTGGGGACCTCACCCTACAAGGAGACTTGTAGGGCGGGGTCTGGAAGCCCACTTCAGACTGCAGCCCTGCATGGTTCTGAATATTGCGTCCTCTACTTCTGCACAAGTGCACTGAATACTTGAATATATGATTTATTTATTATGCTTTAAATATGATCTTGCAGCTCTTTTGGTATGCTTCAGGCGTGTCTGCTCTGAACCTCTATTATATTTGATTAATCATGCGCCTAAGACCATTGGTTGGTCTTCTTGAAAGATGAGGACTTATGGATTTACACTACGTGTTAACAAATGTACCTTTTTCAAACCTCGACAAGGACTTTGAAAATTTTTCAACTTAATGAGAAGTTAGTGAAGGGTTTAGTACGACTAAAAAGTGCAAAAAAGTGCATAAAAAGTGCATAAAAGTGCTTAAAAATTGTAATAAGTTTCTAACTGGCAGTGGCACTACCAAGCGGCGTGCGTAATAAATAGTTGCGCACCGTTCTCAGCTTTCCTACTCCTAGTAGTACTTTCATAAGTTCAATTTTTGCAACGAAAGATCTACGACGAGACGCAAGTTGCAAGGTAGTGTTATGGGGTAGGTAGGTCTGGCGTCTGACTGCCAGAGCTGCTCCTTCATCAAATATATTGGCGATGATCTCAGAGATAATTCAGACAAATTGATCGCTCAACTACCCCCTCCCCCGTCATCTCATCATATCACGATGGTTTCTAAATCATAACTTCATATAAGACCAACCGCTGTCACGAGCTCAGAGAATTAATTAGTTAATTAATGATAAGGTGCATCAGCTGACATGAGAAAATCATGAGAATTATTACTTATCTGACTCAGTAGAAGTAGCTACACTCTGTCATATGGTGCGATGTGGTCTGAGGAGTAGAAATACTGCGCGTTGGATTGAAAGAGGCAGCATTTCAGGGTTTAGAATGGCGAATTGATGACGTCATTATCAAGGCTCACAATGGTTAATTGATGACGTCATTGTAAAGGTTTAGTATTGGACTATAGGAGAAAAGTTGCCCCTTTTCTATGAGAAAAAGGACATGTTTCCAACAGCTGGGCTCTTGCCCAACCGAATGCTACAAAACTATAACAATTAGAAGAAACGTAAAAATCCTGCAGAAGCTTGCACCTTTCTATTTGGTACCTGACTGACTTGGTGACTTGGTGAAGTTTATCCGTCAGTCAGAAGGGCCATCAGATGTCCGACCACCTCGAGGTCGATGGTGTGTAGTCTACCAATGAGTTCGACCAGCTGCAGCGTAACCAGAGACCGGAGGTGGTCTGGTATCAAAGCAACGAATTTCGACAGTGCGATTTTGAACGATTCAAACGATTTTGGCTTTAACATCAGCCGGCACCTTGTTCCACAGTTTCGGTCCTTGAACTGAGAAGAACCTGTCATACAGCGTCTGATTTCCTGACGAGCTTGACTTTGACAGTGGAGGAATGATAGCTACAGAACCATGTCTTGGAGTCATTTTTTGAATGTGATGCCGCAACAGTTTGGGACAACGTTGTGGAGGATCTTCCACATCATCAAGATGACATAGCGTTCCGTCTGCGCTGCAGTGACATGAGTTTCAGTTCAGCAAGCCTTTCCCAATAGTTGAGATGCTGTAGACCACCAATTCGACTAGTGAATGTTCTTTGTACCCCTCTAAGAGCTGGATTTCAGTAACTTTGCGTGGGTCCCACAGTGGGCAACAGTACTCAGAGTGCTCCTAACTAGCGACTTGTAGAGTCAACATGACAGTTCTGTCACGAGTTTAAAAACACTGAAAACCCAAGACAAAGAGCTTCTGGCTTTTGACACTATATTCCCAATGTGCCTAGACCAGCTGAGATCACTTGATACACGAACTCCGAGATCTCTGACGTGCTCAACTGGACTGAGTAGTACCTCATCGGAAACTTTGTAGCACAAAGTTTCAGCAACAAAAGGAGTTCGAAGTTTGAGCTTTTACTGGAGTGTAGGTGATTCAATAGCTCAAACTTTTGTTCATGGAGCTCCATGTTGTTTCCCTGTGACCATTGAAGAATTCTGTACAGATCATCTTGAAGCAGCAAGCAGTCTTCAAGGCAGCCAATCTGTTTAGAAACTCTAGTATCGTCGGCAAAGAAGCTGACCTTAGATGAAGCCACCACTTGTTCTAAGTCATTAATGAACAATATGAACAGGAGTGGCCTAGCACGCTTCCTTGAGGAACACCGCTCAAAAAACCTTAGCGAGGTCTGAGTGAACACCATTCAGAACTACCACTTGATCTCGATCAGTGAGGAACGACTGGATCCATTCTATAAGCTTGTTGTGAAACCCATATCTCTTAAGCTTAGAGATAAGAAGTTCCAAAGTCAACCTTATCAAACGCTTTTGCATAGTCCAGGTAGATGGAATCTGTGTCTTTACCATTTGTTAGCCCTTCGAATATACCATCGAAATGGTCAAGCATTTGAGTGAGACAGCTTCTGTTTGATCTAAAACCGTGTTGCTTCTCAGTTAACAGATTGTTAGATTCAAGATGGTGTACCATGTGTTTTCTGACCACTCTCTCATACACTTTCACCACATGTGACGTCAGAGTTACAGGCCTGTAGTTGGCAGCTTCACATCTACTACCTTTCTTAAAGAGTGGTGTAACCAGCCCTTTCTTGTAGAAGCTCGGTACTTTACCAGTGGACATGGATTCTGACCATAGAAGGTGGATAGGGACACTCAAACTAGAAACACACTTCTTTAAGTAGAACGGTATCCCATCAGGCCCTGGAGCAGAGTCGAGCTTTATCTCGGATATAGCTTCCACTATATTGTCTAGTGTAACCACAAGCTCTGTATCGTTACTGATCAGCGGTGGTACGGTGAAAGCAGGCTCTGATTTGTTGGGACAGTTTGGGTCACTGAATACAGAACAGAACTGCTGCTGCAAGATGTTAGCAAGCTCTTTGCGTTCAGTAACTAGCTCCTCGTCTTTGTTCAGGAGGGCTGAAATGCTATGCTGAACCTTGGAGAATGATTTAGCATATGAGTAAAAGAACTTAGGATTAGTCTTGATTCTTTCCACTGCCCTGCTTTCACCTTTGTCAAGATGTGCATGATAGCCTCCTTGATTTCATAGCACACTAACCCAATTTCATCTTCAAGTAGCTTAACTCGTGCGTGGTCCCCAGCACACTTTGCCGCAGTAAGACGAGTCTTGAGTCTGGACTTCCTCCTCCTCCTGAGAGAGTTGTACACCTTAGGCTTGCCAGTAGGAGGTCGTTTCTTGGGAATGTTTGCCAGACACACGTCTAGTACTGTTTGAGTGAATATTGCTGGAAACTCTTCAAAAGTGCTAGCATCTCTCAGTTCTTTCCACTGTACAGTGTCGAAAATCTTGTCGAGCGTTAAAAAATCGGCCTGAGAAAAGTCTAAGGCCCTGAAGTTCATCTCATCAAGATATGTAGCCTGAGCATCCCCGATGGCACCTGGAACAAAAGATAACAAGGTACTCACCAACTTCTTTACTTTTTAGTACTAAACAAAAAAGGAGCTAAAGCTCTCAAATTCACAGTGAAGTTCCTTATGCTGCTTTATGAATTCAAGGGACGAATGAAAATTGCTGCCTTACTTCTAAAATTTGAAATACTGCATTGTTTTTTGCACAATGAAAAAGAATAAAAGCCTGAAAACCAGTGAAAATGAATAGTCATTTGCTAAGCCAGAACTGATTTTAAGAACTCTATAAAGTTCTCAAGAATGAGACTGAGCTCAGCAAACAAAATACACCTTGTACCCGCGGAGAAAGTTAGCAGTTGTCCAAAAACACATGCTTTATAGCAGTTGTCATGGGAAATTACAATTTAACAACCTGTAATTTATTAATTTCATGAAGCCCATAATAACGAGAAATATATTGCTAACTTTTTAATATAAACCAATGCAGCGCCTGCTCCTGCAGCATACGTCACCCTGAAAGCCTGACAAGACATTGAACATTCAGCGACCGAGTTTGCAGTCAACTCGCGCGCTGATTGGTTAATGTCAAATAGACCTGTGGGTAAACTAATACGCCGTCGACACTGCTACCCCGGGGTGTATGTTATGAAATGCTGTCAAGAATTATTTTATGGAGGTTTATATGAGTTAATTTCTTGAATTATGTTGATTGGACCGTGTATTCTATACAGTGTATGAGAGTGACAACTTACTGACAGACCGAGTTATTTCTTACTACCCCAATACCAGCTAGCTCGGGTGGGTGTCTGAAAACTTGCGGGGTGACGTGTCCAGGGCATTGGCATATTTGGTCATTGCACGTGTCCAGGGCATTGCCATATTTGGCCATTGCGTGTGTTAGGCAATGCCATATTTGGCCATTGCCATATTTGGTCATTTTAGACTTTCAGATTCCTACCAGATGCCTAAAAGTGAAGTTTAGACCAAGACCTGTTTACTGAACCAATCCTAACTCATGTCTTGCACCTACATGGTTATTAGCTGCTGATTATATGGAAAAAGAAAACAGGGGTATAAGTATTAACGAAGACCGACATGGTTATGTGGAACTTTGTCAGAACTTGCAGTCGGTACCAAATACCCAGTTGGTCTTTGTTAATAATACTGCCAAAACATGGAGCATCAATCCGACTTCCAAGCTGGCAGGCACAGCCTGTAGGAAAAAAGAAAGAAAGAAAGAAGCACGAGTAAAAAACTTCCAAAATTTTAATCCAACGTTTGAAAATTGATGATATAAGGTCTGCACAAGGTTAGCGACTTCCAAAAGAATGTTAAGTAGAAAAAGAATTATTCGAATATTCAAAACTTCAAACTATATTAGAATATAAGAAGCCAAGAACAATATTTGAAAACGTGAAATGATGTGAGAAAGTTGAAAAACAGGAGATTTCGAATAACTTGTACTGGACCATGTCCAACGCTGAGATATTAGAAAGCAAGAAGTAAGAACACAAGTGATGTGTGTTAAGAATGAAGTTAAGAATGTCAAGAAAGAAGCTAAATCGTAGAGCAATACGTGCTAATTTTAGAAAGTAAGATGTTCAGATTGTTGAGAAATGATCGCGGATATCATCAGTAACTAAGAAAGCAAGAAAACGTGTGTCAAGAATAAAGATGGTAAAGTAATATAAGCAAGAACAATGCGAGAAAGTAAGGTGAGCAGTAAGGTGATGTTTTGTAGCTCTCCTTACAAACACAGCATCACAACATCGTATCTCATGTTATTACACACTGGCTGACTTCACCTGTGTCAACTAGTATCAATTTACCTTCTCACCTACCTACAATAACAGAGACGCATATTGGACGAAGTTGCGAAAATTGAACTGCCAATGCAATTGTAATAAATTGGGCTTTCATATAAGTTTTGGCAATTCACTTGAGGTCTTCAACGTCTACGATATTATCAAGTTTCATGAAAATCGGACTATGGGCAGTAACATATTTTGTACTTGTAATACCCATTACTTTTGATACTCAAGTTTACCATCTTTGGGTGTACCCTATACCTTTCACCAGCCACTTTACCCATCATTATACCCATCAATATCTGTTCGTCCTACATTTCACCTTGAATTTCTATCCATTATTTACACATCACGTAACTAGCTGCTGTTGGCAAATTGCCAACGCAGCTAGTTTTATGGCAAATGGGGCACAGATGTGGCCATCTGACGCCAGTAGAATGAGCACCCCGCAATACACCCAACCAGTGAACACACGTGAAATGGCACTTCTAGGTAAATGTATTACAGAGCTCTCAAAGTGCTACTTCTAAAATACACTGTAACGAGGGCCGTGGCAACACGGGTCGTTTACACTCCTTCCCAAGCAGCTGGTTAACATGACGTCATCATGGCACGTTAGAGTGGTGAGTTGATGACGTCACAGCTGCCTGGTCAGCCCATCCGGCAGTTAATACAAAGATAAGTACAGCTACCCACGTGCAACACCGGATAGCCAATCACAGGTCTCCGAGGAGCGGGGACAGCCAATGAAATGGCCGCGTTTAAGGAGACTTATTACCGGTACAGGTAGGCAGGCGGAATAAGGATTGCCTTTCCTGGTAAGCATAGTAAAAAGTAACTATAGAAACATGCGACTAGTTAGTTAATATTTACCACTATTTAATGTGTTAATGGCAGAGTATTGTCACTACGGTGCTATAACCAGTGGGATGCTGCGGCCTCTTTTATAGTCATAAGTGGCAGTTCTAACGGCAGTTTTGTGGGAGCAGCGTAAGTTTGCGTGGCGTACAGACATGTTGATTATATGTCTGCGCTCACAAAACTGCAGAGAAAACTTTCAGGAATATCATAGCAAATCACAGCACTTCTGTACCCTGGTTTTTAGATTGAAATAACATGGATTATCAGAATTTAAGTCTACAGCTATTCATGAAATTTGAAAAGAAATAAACATTCTTATGGTAAAGAATTGAAGTGAATGATTAAATAAGGTTGATCCGTATATATTTCCTTGTTCCCAACACTTTATAGGTCTATTAACTTATTAAGTTTTACGTTTCAGGTTTATGGAGCTCACTGCAATAACCCGTCATTAATCCTGCCGATTGACTCAAAGACTTGAGAAAAATTAACTCTGAAGCAATGAATGTGGTCCTGATATCTTAAGTTACCTGCATGGTGACTGCCTTCTACCGACATGGTAAGTTGGAATGACGTTGCACTTAGCCGTTCTGGTCTAATGGTATCTGGTTACCCTGGTTACCTTCTGGCGCATTTGGATACTTTTTACGTTGCGTGACAGCGAGCAAAAAGTGCTTTCTATGATTCAATAGGGGAGGGAGTTACTCTTCAATGATGACCCAGTTCAGGATATATAGCTTCTCAAATTCAACCAAACAGTGCTCAATGTGTGCCTTGACAATGTCTCTCGCAAGCGACCGCCAACTGGTCAACCAAAGCTCTACAAAGCTACAATTACCTGAGACGGAGAAATTTTCCGGGGGGCTCCGCCCCCTAAACTCTGCTGGGGGCTGCGCCCCAGACCCCTGCCGCAGCTTGCTCGCGGCGCTTTCGGCCCCTCCCGGCAAAAATCCTGGATACGGGCCTGAATAGCGGTTTTCCCATTTAAGCATTTAACAGCATTGCAGAGAGTCCACTAACTCACTAAAATCAAACTATCATGCTGACTTGTAGATTTTTCCTCAAGTCCAAGTATGTGATAGAATTTTTCAATCTTTGCAGGGTGACCCTGTGGTCCTCATTACTACAGGCTCCCTCTGCTGCTTGAATTCCTAGGTGAGTAGGAGGATTGGTGCAGCACACTTCACTGGAAGGTCTGGTGACTGGCTATTCACCAAATCCGATTAGATTTACTAATCAAGAAATTACTCTACACTTCCCTCCAATATTACTCTTCATTTGATATGTATTTACCCTGACTCTTTCAACCTATGTACACAGCTGCCTATTATATTATTCTATGATCGGAGAAGATCTAATTTTAGTATTAGTAACTCTCGTCATTACAGCTTTACAGTTACACTCTTCTTTTTCTCCAAATATCACAATATCTTTCGTTTGTACTGTTGCATAACTCCTCTCTTTTGTGAGTTTGTGTAATGTGCTTTGGGTTATTCTTACTCCTCTGTAATCTGTTCATTTTTAATAAGTTCGTGAATTCAATCCTTCCATCCTAGCATCTTTGGCAGCAATAACTCTTCATTGATGGGTTTTATGAACCCCCACAGTACCATGACCTGCATGTGCTGCAGCTGGTAGCCTCAGCTCATATCAAGGCCTTAATTCTTATCTCAGATGGGGGGGGTTGGATAGTGCCGAGAGCACAATAGGTGGAAAGAAACCTCCTTCCCTCCTATGAGCAATAGCTATGTACCTACTTGGAGAATTGTTGCTGCAAGCTCTCGACCTATGTCATTCGTTGACAATATACATTTTGATAACATCTATCTATAGGACATATTACATGGCTCATAAGCCTTTATTTGCAACGATATACATCGGGGTATTTGTATAGTGTATAGGGTCGGTCAGATCCTATAAGCCCGTGTTATATGGTCGTTTCCGACCCTATAACCCGGAGTTATCCGGGGTTATAGGGTCGTTCCCTATTGTGTATATTGAACTCGACTTCGCCTCGTACAATATGCACTAATATGCTTCTCAATAATGTCCTATAGTCATTATGTTACTCCTTTGAGCTATAGTTCTATGATATTATGTCATATGATGTCACATGACATGCTGTAGTGACATCTTGCAGCTACTCTTTGTCAACCTTCTCACTCTCCTGAAGCTGTATAGGGTTGCAGGAAACTGCAAATCACTTTTGCCAGTTTCTTATTCTAATGTCGTATTTGATCAAATTAAAAACACTTTTTATCCGCTGTAAAATTGGTTCAGAAATCAGAAGCAAGCCGTTTCATTATCCAGCTGATTCTTGTTTGAAGTATATTAGTAGGTATATTATATGAATTCTGGTTTCATAAGAGGCTACAGCAACGCATCATAACGTATTTTAATCTACAACTCACAGTACTGAAGTGCTGTGATTTGATCCGTCCATATCTCTGTGTTGTGTATGGTAACATAATATCAAATTGTAAACATATCTCGCAAATTATGTTACAAAGGTGAAACTGTAGCACTGTGCTTTGAACCCCGGAAACCCTTTGAGCATGTATTTTAGCATGTATTATGTGCAGATGGTGTTTTATCAATGTCTATAATTAAACCGTATGAAAGCTCAGTGTGACGTAGGCAGAGTATCAGATTACGGAACCCATGACTTGCGCTGCTTCTTTCCACCACATACAATCAGAGGTTGTTTAAACTTCCCTGAGCTTCTTTTACTTATTTGGATCCTTGATTCACGTTATGCTGTTTATATTTTGATTTCTTCATTATTTGTTAAGATTTTACCTGGTGCCAAGCTGAAAGCTTTCTAGAAATACCCGTAGTTAATAGTTATCTAGCTGCAATGATGTTTTGTGTTGTTTGAAAATGGACCTTCCTCATGAAGTTTTGAAGTTTTCCTCCTCGAAAACAGATGCTTGCTACGCAGACTTATTACTTGTGAATGTAGTTAAATTTAATGCTGTGTATTGCTATTAATATCAAGTTGTTGTCGTCTTTACTAGATATTGTTATTTCTGAATGTTAGAATGTTGAAATTGTTGGCAAATATCGTCAAATTAACTTCGATGCGTTTTGAGAAGGTAATTGTGGACCTGAATATCTTCTTCTAATCTTTGTGCAGCATTTGTGACAGTATTTTCACCTATCCTCAAATTAAAATCAATTTAAGTAACGTTATAATAGCCCGTTAGGCAATTAGCTTAGTTAAATTTTAACTAAGCTAATTGCCTAACGGGCTATTATTACGGTATTTTTTTTTCCTTTAATCGTGCTGTGTTTGAAGCATAGTTCATATATGTTAAGACATGGTCAGTTGAGAACATGATCAGGAATGTCCTGGATTGGTTCCTTCAGCATCAGGGTAAGAACTTTCTCTTCGTCTCATCAGTTGTATTTCTGTCAACTAATATTACAATATTAGAATACTGTATGTTGGAACTTCTCTTTTCATGCAGTTCAACCTCTATTTTATACCTCTTACTCTAAATAGAATTTCACAAAATATTCACTCGATGGCAAAACTGAGAGGTAGAAGGTTAAATGTTCAATTGATACGAGGGAAGACATTTCAAGATCCTGCAGCAGCTGTATAATGTATATAGCCCGCCCTTTCATACCCCTTATCAGGAGAGAGTGAGATACTACCCCCTTCGACTCCCCCATCCACTCCCCCACTTTCCCTGTCCAGTTTCCACTCCCCAATCCACTTCCCAATCCACTCCCCGGTCCACCCCCATCCACTCCCCAATCGGGTTGCAACTCCTCCTTTTTTCAGATAGAAGACCTAGCCACGCAACCAGTTAACCCGGCCCTATGGATCTCGTTAGGAGCCTCAGTGAGTGGTTGCCTGATGGGAATCACTGTGGCTTTCTCAGCCAGTGCTATCGCTGATATGGATAACGATTACTTCGTAAAACCTCCTACTGTGGACCAGAAGATGTGGTTTTCTGCAAGTAGCAAATGTGTGTGCACGTGCGCATGCATCGATCAATTAAGGGTTGATGCCGTTGACTTTTCAAAGAATTTCTTTCGAAAGAACATTATTTTTACGCGTTTTTTATATATCGATGAATGTCCACCATTCAATTTTCTCACTCTCAACAACCCCTAAAACCCCTCTCTTGACCCCTATATCCTTAAATCATTCATTTAACTGCTTATCACACATTTGGAAGGCTTGTACCTTAGTGCTTTAGTGGGTCTACTCAACTTTACTGAATCTTTCCACTCAATAAATATGAAAAACTACTAACTTATAAACTCCAGGCAATGCCAGCACTGGTTTCACTGGTGTCAGGCCTACTCTTCGGCAGATTGGTGAATCTTATCGGCAAGAAACACTCCCTCATGTTATCTGCAATACTTTACTTCACCGGGTAAGCTTGATGAGAAACTTGTTGTCAATAGGTACTCGTTTTCTGTTTAGTTTGATTTTTCACAGTCATGGAGTTTACCTACGTTCAAGAAAATTGGTGCCAAGAATTGCTTATCCCCTAGTTTGAAATGTTTCTAAACTTCGTTAGTTTATGTACACGTATGTGTGAACATGTATCGATCGATGGAGGGATTGAAAAATACGTGCATTTTCATTGCGCGCATTTTACTTTTCATAGAATTTCTGTGGAGTCTTACAAGTTTTTATCGATCTATCCATGTGCACACATATGCTTTACTTTTGTTTCATCGCATCAGACTATCTGCAAGTATTTCCAGGTATTCCCAGGCATTCTCTCTTGATTTATTCCCAAGTATCCCCAGGTATTCACAAGAGATATATTCCCAGGTATTCTGTGATCGCGTACAGTAAGGACTTCATCTTGCTGTTTGTGGGACGGGCCATCACCGGACTTGGTCTAGGTCTTACCTGTCTCTCGTTATCGGTAAATATTAATTGATCTGAGTAAATTCTGATCCTGAATCCCCCCTCTGAAGAGTAACCAATGACCGGAAAAAGTAATTATTTCCGGTTCCACAAAGCCTTGTTGAAAGCGGCTAGCATAACAATCGTGTTAATTATTCAGACAATGATAGGGGACCAGCAAACGTTTTGAGCGTCCCTTGCTCATATGAAACCTACATTTCTGCTATCACCCTGCTGGAGATCAATTATTGAATTAAACCATTAGCAGCAACGTACAATTCCCGCCCTGGCTTTTGTATGTTACGTAACCCTGCGCAGTGCGCTACGACCGAATGATGCCAGTTTATCATGTAACCGGTATTTTCTTGACACCACTTCGCCATGACACCAGATTAACTTGAGGGGGGGGGGCAACCCCCTCAATTTTGGTGGATATAGAAAATCGCCAATAGGGGGTTTAATTTTGGGGGGGTTTGGGGGGGGTTTTGGGGGGTTTGGTAATTCTTAGTGCAAAAATGGGCATTTTTTCTCAAATGGTACCTTTTTTGTTCCTAATTTTTGCACCATACATCTCAAAATAGTACCATTTTGGTCGTGATTTTGGCGATTTTTATAAAATGGTACCATTTTGTTTCCGGTTTTTGGTACCATTTTGTTTATAATTTTTGGAACTTTTATGAAATGGTACCATTTTTGGTTCTGATTTTCAGCATCTCTTTCAAATGGTACCGTTTTTGTTTCTGATTTTTTACATCCTTTCAAAATGGTACCATTTTTGTTTCTCATTTTGCACCATTTCAAAATGGTACCATTTTTGTTCGTGATTTTTGGCGATTTTTTAGAAATGGTACCATTTTTGTTTTCGGTTTTAATTTTCATTTTTGTTTATAATTTTGGAACTTTATGAAATGGTACCATTTTTGTTTCTGATTTTTAACACCTTTCAAAATGAAACCATTTTTGTTCCTGATTTTTTGCACCATTTCAAAATAGTACCATTTTTGGTGGTGATTTTTGGCGATTTTAGAAATGGTACCCATTTTTGTTTCCGATTTTGGCAACACATTTTGTTTATAATTTTGGAACTTTTTATGAAATGGTACCATTTTTGTTTCTGATTTTCAGCATATTTTTTCAAATGGTACCATTTTTGTTTCTGATTTTAACATCCTTTCAAAAAATGGTACCGTTTTTGTTTCTGATTTTTGCACCATTTCAAATGGTACCATTTTTGTGGTGATTTTTGGCAATTTTAGAAATGGTACCATTTTTGTTTCCGGTTTTGAACTTTATGAAATGGTACCATTTTGTTTCTGATTTTCAGCCTATTTTTCAAATGGTACCATTTTGTTTCTGATTTTTGACATCATTTTCAATTGGTACCTTTTTCGTTTCTGATTTTTCAGAAGTACCCTCTAAATTGAAACACCAATTTTTTGTCCGATTTTTTGCGCCTTTTCGAAATGGTACCTTTATTCGTGTTTTTGGCAGCTTTTTCAAATGGTACTTTTTGTTTCTTCATTTTGGTGCTTTTTTGAATCATACTAGAATAATTTCTGCTGTCGATAGGGGGTTTAATTTTGGGGGTTTAATTTTTTGCTGTCGATAGGGGGTTTAATTTTGGGGGGTTAAATTTAACCCCCTGCGGATATAACAAATTTCCAATAGGCAAGTTTAATTTGGGGTTTTGGGGTTGGCCCCCCTTCACTTGACAAAGCACTTCGCCCTGACACCAGATTAACTTGACACCACTTCGCCCTGACACCAGATTAACTTGACACCACTTCGCCCTGACACCAGATTAACTTGACACCACTTCGCCCTGACACCAGATAACTTGACACCACTTCGTCCTGGCTCACCTCTCATATTTCAGCCGTACATCTCGGAGGTATCTCCCACGCGGCACAGGGGAAAGTTCGCTTCCATCATGCAGCTACAGGTGCGTATGTCTATGCATCCCGATTACTTGTTCGGGATTTGTTCATTTGATTTATTCTCTCTTTCGCAATTTCGAGTCTTTCCTGTGCTTGCACTTCTAATATACTATATAGTGATATTCCCTTAATTTAAATTGTGGCCCCGAATATGCAGCTACAGGCGCGTTTGTATGTTCATTTGGTGCATTCTAGCTTGCCTTTTGAACTTTCACGTTTTTGACTCAGTCTCAAGATAGCATCAACGCACTGTTCCTAGACACACATAACCATTTCCAACATGAATTTAATACTACACTTTTGTCAGGTTGTTTCTGTTGCTTTAAAGGGGTAGTACACTCCAGAAAAAGTACCACTTTTTATGATTTAATTTACTAACCAGTACGGCGAAAATAATTTTAGTGAAATCCCCATGTTTCTATTTACTCCCAATCGCGAGATATCGCACCTATATGTTTTGGCGCGATTACATCACTCGGGCAGCTCACCTCAGCTGACGCTATGCGCGCTGTGTGAAATATAGTGTATTCTCCTATACCTACCTCTTGTGTAGTCATGCATTTTCAATCGCATAAATTATGTGCTTCTCTCCCTTCCATGATCTATGCAATTGCTTGAGTCCATGCTATCAATTACACGATCTGTCACGATGAAATTAAAATAGGGAATTACAAATTAGAAAGGGATATACTGGAATCCAGAGTCTTATCTATAAAGGTGTTTGGGTATAGGTATTTTTAATTACATACTACAGTACAGATGACAAACATGACAAACATGAAATAAATTCTGAATATCAATTTTCTAATCCAAAGATCAGAGTGGAGAGGGAAGAGACTAAGTAATGATAATATGAATATTTGCGAATTATAATAGAAAATTGGTAAAGATATGTATTCTTGCGATACTTGCAAATGAGTTTTAAAAACGATTCTCTTTGGAGTTTGGACACCAATGTATGATTCCCGCCCTGGCCAGGGCGGTAACCCCCCGCGGTAAAAAGAAAACTGGCCAGGGGTATAAGTTAGAGATTTGAGTGTCACAGGGTGATATAATAAGATTAATATATAATATACATGATAATTGGGAGCAAATTTAAAACGATGAGATGTCAAGAACGGGAAATGGTAGGGCCATGATCGAGGTCAGGTTTTGTTTATCTAAGATGGGAAAATGTTATAGGCTATAAGAGAAGTTCTGGTGACGTCATTTTCACGTCACTGTGACGTCATCAACTTGGCGAAATTTTATTGCTTTTTTAGCGAGAATAGGCCATCTTTATGCGCATTTTTCACCAAGAAGGAATGGAGATAGCTCAAAAATGTTGAAAAATCGTTAGTTGGAAATTTAAAGAGCTTTCAGAAAATCATACGGATCATTGGGCTATCTTGATTTTTTCATCGAGATATACGCGATTTTCTAAGGTACGGTGAAAAAAATCAATTTCAAAATTTTAGGAGAAAAACTTAAACGAGTGATATGTCAAGAACTGCAGCTTATCTTGAGATGAGACCGGTCAAAGTATGTTGCACTAAGGCGGAATTGTCTTATAGGCTATATAGGAAGTTGGTTTGAGCTTATTTGGGTGCTGTGATGACGTCATCAAAATCGCATAAATCCACTAAAATAGCGTATTTTGCGATAGAACGCTATTTTGCGCTACTTTGGACATCTCTAACTCAAATAGTTTTCATCGGATTATGTTTTACGTTGATTTGATGCTTTAAGACCTTAAGATTTAGCTATAAAACGAGTTTCAGGGCGATGGGTCGAAGATTGTTGTCGAGAGAGGCTTCTAAAAATTGAACTGCAAATTGATTGAAATTACGTTTATGACGAAAAATTGTACTGTAGTCCTATTCTGTGATACGATGGTGAACTGATAATGGTTTCTCTATGTCTCGTAGTGCATAGGGATGGGAAATATACGATGGACTAGTGAAGCACGTGAGTTCACGCGGACGTTTTGTAGAAATTAGGGGATTTAAAGAAATTGATATTTACACGGATTGACTTGATTACGTTGAAATGAGTTTAAATACGACTAATGCACGTGAAATTAGATCTAGCTATATTTCAGCACGTGAGTACACACGGACGTTTTGTAGAAATTAGGGATTTGAAGAAATGGCGTTTACACGGGATTTTCGACTTGATTATGTTGAAATGAGTTTAAATACGACTAACGGGGGTCTGAATAACGGGGTCTGAATAACGGGGGGTCCGAATGACGGGGGGTCCGAATGACGGGGGTCCGAATAACGGGGGTCCGAATAACAGGGGTCCGCATAACGGGGGCCCGAATGACGGGGAGTCCGAATAACGGGGGTCCGAATAACGGGGGGTCCGAATAACGGGGTCCGAATAACGGGGATCCGAATAACGGGGTCCGAATAAAGGGGGGTCCGAATAACGGGGGTCCGAATAACGGGGGGTCCGAGTAACATGGGTTTAAACTACATACATCTGTCAAGATATCACCACCAAAAACCGTTGGACGGTTGGTCTAGTAACCCCCCGCGGGTTTGGATGTGACAACGGAACCTGAAAAGAGACAAAATGGGCTGATCACATCCAAACCAGCGGGGGGTTACTAGACCAACCGTCCAACGGTTTTGGTGGTGATTAATAATTTTAATTTTGAAGTTACACCCTAATACTCAAATAGAATTTGTCTGCTGCTGCACTTCTATCCTCTACATCCGTTTTCTAAGTTAGCTCTAGCATTGTGCACATTGACTGACTGTCCATTATAAGGAATGGCACGAAACAAATAATCACTTGTTTGATATTGTTTTCTACAGTGAGGTTGAACTTGAAGACGAAACATATTCAGTCAGCCACGAGAAAAACAGTATAGATTTTGTAGACGAGTTGTCTGTACTATTTGATCCTAGCCTGGAACTAAGAAATAGAGAAATTAGTGACCATGATTGTGATGAGAAGCCTTCTATTCTGTCGTTGGATACGAAAATGGAAACTCAAATGGCGGTTCAGAGAATGAGATATCTTACATGGGTGAGAGAAACAACGATGGTAGTCTAGCGACAGATTAGTGTTCCTGTTCACGACGTGAAGCTGTCCACGGGCCTGATAATAACTACTGTTGTCGAATCAGTGACTCTATCTATAGTGTAATGGAGAAAGAGGGTAAAAATTGTAAACTAAACTGAGACTAAAGTTCACCTTGATGTGATAGAGAACCCGGACATAATGACATGTTGAAATTATTACGATTGACATACAGTAAAGGTAGTAAACATATTTGAGCAAAAAAGTGTCCCATAAAAGCTATCGCCATTTGTGCTACAAATTCGTTGTTTTCCTGATAAATTGTCACACTACAGTGCATATGACTCGATACATAGTATCCTTCTGTGTTGTACGGCATATCAGGCAGTAATATCCTGATGAGAAACACAAGTACACTGGCTTCAAAGCTGGAAATGCGTCTGTATTATCGTGCAAGGATTTTTAATATGCTTTAAAGATGGATCTATTGGTTATCTAACTGCTCTTAGCTAATAAAGTAGTATTATAAAGTAAACACTAAACAACTCAAAAAATTCTGAATCCATAATTCACCGTTTCCAAATTAGAGTAGTCGAATTTAGTAGTTGGTATCAGTAATATTGCATATGGACGAAATAGTTTATTTGGAAATCTATAAACTGCTGCTAATGATGATAAAGGTATTTTTATTACTCAAAAGTTTATTATGATCGTCCTAAGATATGACAATATCAATTCATTTCATGGCTAGAGAATATAGCTAGAGATACAGATTATAGCGAACGGTGAAAATACAATCTAAAACCAAATTGGCAAATTGTCTGAAAAATAAAAATCCCGACAATTGTACCCGATTTAGCACCTTGAATTCACACCAACACATAGATTTCACACGTCTTGTTACGCTGCGCGGCAACCTCTCCTGCCCAAGTGACGTCATCGCGCTGAAATCTATAAACCGCAATAACTCGCGAACTAATTGAGGTAGAGGCATGGGGATTTCACCATTTTAAAACGTGAAGTGTGAGAAATCATAAAATCATAATTTTTTGCATGCTGTTGGAAGTCGATTCTATAGTATACTACCCCTTTAAGTAAATCGCTTTCGTATAATATACTAATGAAAGCGGCTAGAACACCAAAATGTACGTTCTTATCACGCAATATCCCTCACAGATTCAGGTTGGAATCCTGATAATAAACATGATGGGAGTGTTCTACTTGCAGTTCCGATGGAGTGCCATGGCAACCAGCTGCATTGCTATAATAAACCTCGTGTTTATGGCCATCATACCAGAAACACCAAGGTGAGTGTGTCACCATGGCAACACTTAGGTAGGTTTGTCTATTTTGAAGGGTTAAGTGACCTATTTGAACTACTTCCCCAATGTTTGTAGTAGTTTCTTTGTAATTAGGACAGTTAAACCATCCAACCGGCTGAACTCCCAGGTGGCTGGTTTCTAAAGGACGCATCAGTGAAGCAGAGAAGGTGCTGTTCAAGCTGATGCAGCAAGACAACGATCTGGTGCAGGAGGAACTCGAAGTGTGAGTGTTCAATTAACCCTATTCTCATATTCTTTCAAGTAGTCTCATATTCTCGGTAGAATACTCAAAGTCACTCGAAGTTTTACCTGTCTCCTCATTTTTAGTGCTCCAGTTTGCTGAAGAAGGACTACTGGAAGTTGAAACAGGGAAAAGGGATAAGAAGTTCTTGGAAGTTTGCTCCGAAAGAATCAACCAACTGCCGCAACTTCTTGAGACTTAAATCTACACAAATCAACTACCATGGCCTTATCAGCACACTACCATGACCTTATCAGCATTTGGTTTCAGCACAAATCATGACCTTATCAGCACATCACCAGGTTACAGCGGGAACGCAGTAGAACGGAAGGCTCAGGGGAGGACATCGGAACAGTTCCTTTCTCGAGCGCTCAGAACCTCAAACCCCTTCTCATCATGGCTATGATCATGATATTCCAGCAGCTGACTGCAATTAATGCGGTATGTGGGACCATGTTAGTGTTATAGGGCGCAATCCCCTCCTAAAACCCCTCCTTAAACTCCTTCTATAACCCTTCATAAAGTTAAACCCCTCCTCAAACCCTTCCTCATCTTGGCATTGATCATTACCAAGTTACTGTTATTAGGCATAATCCCTTCCTCACATCCCTCCTCACGCCCCTCCTGATTGTGGTAATGTGATAGGACACGATAAGTTCCAAGGATCGTGTATGTGTTTATCAAGGTATGTTTAATCAGTTAAACGAATTTTGTTGCAGTTTGAGTTCTTGGATTCCCAATCTCAACTCAGCGTTTTTTTCTGGTTCTATCGTTTTCTATTTGAATCTTTTTCTCAGGTGCTATCGTTTTCTAACAATATATTCCACGACCTTGGGATGGAAACTCCGCGGATCTGTACGGCGGCCATGTCAGCAGCCTTCCTTCTCTTCACATTCGGCAGTGCTTCCCTCACTGATAAAGCAGGTATGATATGGGGTCACCGGTCAATAGAGCAATGGGGGTATGTAGGCAATAGGGGGCCAGAAGGGGCCATTGGTATACTTTCATATGCGACCATTTAGGCCCAAGACTCAAACTCTGACAGGGGTGAACTAAATCTTCCCACAGTTTTTAGGTTTTTTGGTAGTTCTTGGTCCAAGTAACCACCCAAAAATTTATCTAAAATACAGAGCTAGGAGAATTTTTGCATTTTTCAACAACTACTTTTTAGAAACTGCTCTTGGAAATGTGTATTTTATTTGACCGATATAGCTGAACCCTTATGTGATTTATTCCTCGTCACATTCCACCTCGTCACATTCCATCTCCTCAGGCAGGAAGCTCCTCCTGGTCGTGTTCGCCATTCTGATCGCTATCTCCCTCGGTCTCTTCTCCTTAGCAGACTTCCTGACCAGCCAAGTCCACGCTATAGCAGTGCTGACCCTGGCCCTCGGCAGCTACGTCTTCTCCTTCTCCATGGCGTGGGGCTGCATCCCCTGGGTGTTGTTAGGGGAGCTGTTTACGGTAGAGAACCAGGGCAGGGCCATTGCTATTGTCAACGCTGTCAACTGGACATTCAACTTCCTGACCGTGTACACGTGGCCTTTACTCATACACGTGATGGATGCGAAGTGGGTGTTCCTTGCCTACAGTTTGTGTATGTTGTGTGGAGCTGTCTTTGTGGGGACTTGCCTACCTGAGACTCGGGGCTTGACACTCTACCAGATACCTGACTTGTTTGCTTCCAACTACCAGTACGTTACTGTGGTACATAGGGTTAATGTGGAGGACAGCAGCAGGCAGAGTTCTAGAAGCAGGGGCGGCACCCCCGGCCCCTCACCTTCCCCTGCCAGAAGAGGAGGCGACAACCCCTCCCCTTCCCCGGCCAGAATCATCAACCCCTCCCCTTCCCCGGCTAGAAGCATTAACTTCGTATGAACCCTGCCAGAAGCATAGAATTTCGAACTTTCAAGTTTTGATATCAAATGTCTTCAGATTCAATAACGAATTTGTTGGAATAAGATTTTATCCACTTCTTTAGAAGTTCAGATTTTGTTTTTCTCGTTCAGTAAATTGATTTAATTAACCGCGTTTATATCTCGGAAATATAAATTTTGTGTTCGTGTATAATAATGCAAATGTTCTGTGAATTTGAGTGAGTTATTTGTGAATTATGATAATTTTTTACTTCCAGCACCGTCTGGATTCCAAATCCAACTTAAAAGTCTTTTCTCTTGTCTCTTTTCGTCCCGATTTTGATGCCAAAAAGGGATCGAATGATCGATACACATTCAAAATTTGATAATGAATATTGATTGGGAAAGTAGACACTGATGCCTGGTTACCATACCAGCTATCAAAACTCAGCTATGAGACTTCAATCGCAAGTGGGGTAAAATTTTCTTCTTTTAAAGTTTTAAGGTGGAATTATGAATTCCTTTGATTCATTCATTGATCAATCAGTGCGTACATAATTTAAGTATGGGCCAGCTACTTACCGCGCGCGCGCGGTAAGTAGCTGGCCCGTACGGTACGCGCGCACGTACGTACGTAATTTAAATTAATTCGTTACACTGATGGCTGACAACGTTTAGCTACCAACAAATTTTACGTTCGGCAATCGCGCGTTCCGTAAAGGCTGAGCTTTTTTAGTGCGGCATGGTAACGCAATACAAATCCTATGTAAGAAGTAAGTAAGTAATGACGGCAGACAGAATGTGTAGCACTGTATCAAAAGAATTCCCACACTGTTTCTTTTTCAAAAGGACATATTCTCATGTCAAGGCCCTACCGAATTTCCATCTCCAGTCAGTGAGAATTTCTCACTGAGAAACCCAGAGTGCTTATGTGCTTTATCGTACAAATAAGCTGGAATAATAAAGAGCAGAACAAGAAAACCACTGTATATTTTAGAATAAATGTAAATAATAATCAATAAATCTCTGTGTCAATATTCAATATTCAAGACATCGATAAAATGATATAAAATAGCTTATAGTTGTATCATACAGTTGATGCTAAATAATATAGATAAGATAGATATTATAAAATAGATAATAATATAAGCTTTCTTCAGCTATTTAACATTCAATCAGGAATTTCATTGCTGCTACATTGTCACCGTTTCGATCAGTAAAACTTTGAAATTATATTCGAGCATTTTGTCAATGGAATTTGACCCGGCTAAAATAAAATAATTGTGATCTCAACTTCAAATCAAAAATTTATTTGTTACAACATTAATAAACGCAATATTTACACTAAAGTTATATACACAAAATAATCATTAATTAACTGAGTAACTTCATTAACTCTTAGCTCAGCCATAAACTTTGATTCAAAGCCAAAATTAGGGACTTTAAGTATGATATGTATGCACTATGCATCCAAGTGTAACCAAATAACGAAATGAATCAAAACTAACCGTTATATACTTAATAAATATTAGATGGAATAAATCATGAGAAACAGTCACAAATTACGTCAGATTCACTGGAAATAATATTGATTTGCTTCCTGATATCAAACCGCTACTCATCATTCCGTCTATTGGTGCCAAATAACAGCCATCTTCATAATTCTTTAACACAGCATTTGATCATTCCTTCAAGCAATTCTAAAGATCTGTCCCTATATAAGACAACATCTCAAAGCTCCAAGCTGCTAGAACCTCCAGGCCTGAGTCTCAAAGTGTCCCTCTAAGCTTGTGTCTCACAGTGTCCACTGTCCCTCCAGGCCTGAGTCTCATAGTCTCCCTCTAAGCTTGTCTCTCACAGTGTCCCTCTAAGCCTGGGTCTCACAATGTTCCTCTAAGATTGTGTATCACAATGTCCCTCTCAGTCTGGGTCTCACAGTGTCCCTCTAAGCTCTCACAGTGTCCCTCTCAGTCTGGGTCTCACAGTGTCCCTCTCAGTCTGGGTCTCACAGTGTCCATCTCAGTCTGGGTCTCACAGTGTCCCTCTCAGTCTGGGTCTCACAGTGTCCATCTAAGCCTGCGTCTCACAGTGTCCATCTAACCCTGTGTCTTACAGTGTCCTTCTAAGCTTGTGTCTCCCACACAAAGACGCAGTTATCATCCCCGCCCACCGACACCAGATACTTATCATTGAACGTGAACCTTACCCCGCACACATGGGCTGAATGTCCGAAGTAACACCGGTGTTTCGCATACCTCTCTCTACTCGGGTACTCAAACAGTTTCACAGTCCCGAAATCATCCCAGTAGCCACCACATTACTCCCATGAGCCACCGAGGCAGAGTTAACATCGAACTTAGCTGAGTTTTCCGGCCATATACCGAGCAGGTTATCCCCTAGCACAGTAGTGGAGGAGTGCAGACAGAGGTTGGGAGGCGGGGTGGGAGAGACGTAACCCTCTGGGGTCTGAATGTAGACCATGTCGTAGGAACTGAGGGAGACAGCGAGGTGTTTACTGTCTGCACTCCAATCCAGCTGGATCACTGATCCAGCCAGCTGTCTCACTACAGTGAGTCTGGAGTACGCTACTGTCGTCACGCTGTAGAGCGACACTGCCGCGTCCTCACTCCCCACTGCCAGCGTCCGGCCGTCCGGACTGAAACTCACGGCCTGGACCTGGTGAGAGTTGTCCCGCACCGCGTGTATCTGCTGCAGGTTGGGGGACAGAACGAGGACGGAACCGTCCATACAACCCACTGCCAGGTGGGAGCCGTTAGGGTGGAAATCCGCACAGAGCGCTGCACTCTTCAGCACTGCAGCTCCCTCCATCACTCCGCCCTCCACATCCCATACCCTCACTGCCTTGTCACTGCTGACAGTGGCAGTGACCTGCTTGCTCGGGTGCACTGCCACGCCCCACACTTCACCACTGCCGTGACTCTGCTCAATCACTGTCACGTGACCCGACCGTTCGTTCACCGTCATTATGTCGCCCTTACTGGTACCTACCACTATGTTACCCCGGGTTCTGGACAGAGCTTTCACCACGCCGTGCTGGGTCGCACAGTCTATGGGGAATGTCTTAGAGCGCTTCATGGCCTGATCCCACAGCTTCACCACGCACTTTCCTGTCTTCTCCTTACCCCCGGACACAATCAAACCGTCTTTAATGGTGGTGTAGAGCGCGAACACAGGACCAGAGTGGCAGTTCGTAATGACTCGAGTCAGGGTGGAATCCTGCCAAACATACACATCCCCCGATATAGCACCCGTGTACGTGACTCCTGATGTGCTGAATGCCACAGACAGCATCGTCTGCATCTTCACTCCCAAACTATCAGGGATCTTAACCTTCCTCGACACGATGTCTGTCCCTGCAAGTGTCCAGAAGTTGACGTGTTTCTGTCCCACGGATACGAGCTGAGAGTCGCTGTCCGGACGGAACTCGCAGTGGAGAACTCGGAGGGAGTTGTTCTGGACGGTTGCCAAACGAGTGCCGTCCACCCACGCCCATATGGCCACGGAGTGCATTTCATCGAGTCCAGCAGATACCAGGAGTTTGCCACTGGAGCTGAAGTTTACAGTGCACACGCCTTTAGAGTGGAATCCCTGGAGAATGGACATCGTTTCCATGGTAACAGCATTCCATACCAGTACCTGCGCATCTTTACCCAGCTGTCCTGTAGCTACCACATTCTTAAACTTGGGGTGTTTGTTGACACTCAAACACAGGATATCGTCTGTGTGTTCGGTGTAAAACCTCTGCTGTTTCGACTCTAGGTTTATGACGATCCCCAGCCCAGCTGCGTGGTAGACAATGTCAGCATCTCCCTCCAGAAAGTGGATGTTGTGCCGCGCATCGTAACCCCGGTAACCGAACACATGCTGGAGTTTCAGGGTGTTCACCTCACCGCACCCTTTCCTCCGCAGAACATTGCTCTCATTGCTCTGCTGCCGGCTGATCTTAGCCTCAGCAGGCGCTGTCAGACCCTTCAGATCAGGCCTCACTCCCTCCCTATCACCCTGATAGGATTGGAGTAGATCTTTGAGTTGTAGTCAATAGAACATTCAAACTCGACATCCGAATCATACCCATCCTCCTCTATGTCACTCTCTGAATCATCACTGTCTCCCTGTACTGGCTGCCATGCCTCTGTGACTCCAGATCATGACAGCAGTGTCACCCCCACCTGTTGTCACTAGGAAGTTGTCACCCTTAGTCCACCTCACATTAGTAACATGCGCACTGTGACCCACGTAACGCTTACACTTAGCGTGTTTCTGGAGGGCAGGGAAATCAAAGAGCTTTACAAACCCGAAGTCATCCCCCGTGGCAATGATGTTACCGTTGTGGGACACATGAGCGGAGTTGACATCAGTAACATCGCTCTGAGGCGGCCAGATGCCCTCACATTGCTCTGACAAAACACTCGTCCAGGAGTCCCAGTCCTGGGTTCCGATATCAGACTTCCTGAGCGGAATACGAGACCCTTTAGGGATCTCGTAGAACAACACTTCTTTAGCTCCTGAGTTTATCATGAGAAGAGACCCTGACTTATCCCAGTCCACATGGGTTATGTAGCTGGACGCGCCCTTACAAACACAGACCCGCTTAAAATCAGGGACTGAGTAGACATCCACAAAGTTATCATGCGAGGCAACAGCCAGGAATTTGTCATTCTGAGGAGAGAACTTGAGGTCTGAGATGTTTTCCTTCCTGTGATGAAGCGACTTCACCAACGTGTAATCATCAGTTTTAAGGATACTTACACCTCCATCCTTGTGTCCAATAGCCAGCATTCCCCCTGAGTTAGAGAAAACCACTGACCTACTCTCCACACTCAGTGACTTGTTCAGCACCAGGGCTTTCTCCCCTGCATCCCAGATCTTGAGGGTCTTATCATCGCTGACAGTAGCAAATACCTGCTCTGTGGGGTGGGGGTGCAGCCCCCATAACTCTCCTTCAGAGTGCCCCCCGATCAGCAATTCAACCTTACCCGCCTTCTCTATTTCGAATATGTTGCCACCTCTAGTTCCCACCACTATCTTTCCTTTCCCTAGAGCTATCCCTCGGATAGCTTGCACTGGATTTAGGTTTAGGACGGGGTTTTCTGTCTTGAAGGTGGACAGGGAGTAGGTTTTCAGCTGGGTCTCCAACGTATCATCCCATAGAATTACCTTAGCATCCTTGCCACCCGTTACAAACCCTTTGTCTAGAGCTATGAGAGCGTGTACAGCCCCAGTGTGCGCCTGAACACAGCTCTTGAGTCTGTTAGCCTCCCAAACATAGACCATTCCATTCTCACCCCCACTCATGCAGTGCTCACTGGTCTTAGAGAAGGCACAACACAGCATCGTCACAGCTTTACCAACCTTCCCGAATACACCACGTTTAGAAGTGAGACTAGCTCCTTTCATCGTCCAGAAGTTGATGTGTTTCACCCCCACAGACACCAAACATTCATTGGATCCCTGCTTCCACCGCACAGAGAATATCCTGGACTTGTGCCCTCTTACGGACGCCACCTTTTCTCCCTTCCTCCACCCCCAAATCACTATGGTATGGTTATCATCCAGTCCCACGGACGCTAAGAGCTTCCCATCCGAACTGAAGTCCACCGCACATACCCCTCTCTGATGCTGACCCTTGAGAATGGAGATGGTAGCAGTTGTCTTGATATCCCAAATATGAATAGCTGGGTCCCTCCCTACTTGTCCAGTAGCTGTGTAATCCTTCATGGGATGTAACGCTAGACAGAGGATATCATCAGTGTGTTTTGTATAGAATCTCTGAGTATGAGTCTCCCCATTATACAACACTCCCAGGGCAGCTACGTGGTACACCACTTCGTTATCAGCCGTAAAGTGGATGTTATTCCTACAGTCGTACCCTCTGTACCCAAACACGTAATCCAGCAGCAGACCCCCGTCAGGAGCAGGAGCTCGGGCTACCGCCCCCTTCCTCTTCTTCCTCCTTCCCATCACATCCTCCTTATACCGCCCTCGCTCGTACGTTATCTGAGTCTCCTCTTCCAACTCCGAGTCTAACTCAGCATCTGATGTATCTGACTCTTCGTCACACGAGTCTACTGTGTTGGAGTGGGGTCCAGGCACCCCCATACTCTCCACGTACACTTTCCACTGGAAGACGGCGTGATCTGCACCTCCCACACTCACCACAACCTTCTTACTGTGGGAGAACCGGACATTTGTCACGTGTGCGGAGTGACCGATGTAACGCCGTGCTTTACTCCCCGGCTCTGTTACCGGGAAATCAAAGAGCTTCACGTTCCCGTAATCATCCCCCGTCACAGCCAGCCCGTCAGCCACGTCTACAGCGTTAACATCGTTAACGTCCTTCATAAACCGGGGGTAGATGCCCGCCACCTTCTCGCCCATTACCCGCGTGAAGGATGCGGGTTTAGTGCCCTCAGCACTCCTCACTTCCTCACCAGAGGTGATGTTGAGAACCTTACACTCGTTTACTCCTGCATTGGAGAACAGGTAGTTGCTGTCTTCAGACCAGTCCAGGTGTGAGATAAAGTCAGTGTGACCTTTGAATATGATAGGTTTTACGAAGCCTTTGGAGGTGTTGAAGACGAGGATCATTCCATCGTTATAGCCAGCTGCAAGGTGGACACCTGGAAATTAGAAGCAGTTATTTGCAGTTTTTACCCAAAAGTTACCGATAATTTACCCTTAAGGTATTTGATATTTACCCGACAAGTTACCGAGTATTTACCCGCCAAGCCACCAAGTCACTGCACATTTCTCAAGTACAGCAAGCTGCACATTATGAGGTGTCTTATTGAGATACCATTGAGATTAACTCTACAGTATCGTAAGTACAACTGCCGTACAATAACGTGTACTTGTGAAATGTACAATTTTTTATAAATGCGAGCAAAAAAAGTAACAATCCATTCATCTTCTTGTTTTTATTAAAAAAATTAAAATTTTTTTAAAAGATCATCACTTAAATTTTAACAGAAATTTTTTCCGGGGGAATTTTTTTAATTTTAAAAATTTTTAAACATTTAAAAGTTAGGGGGAATTTGACTCTGGGCCTTTCCCCCCAAACCTCCCGGGGCTTTTTACCGGGGCTTACCACAAAATCTCCGTTTTTTGGGCCAACCCCCCGTTTGGGGGAGAAACGGGGCCGCGTCGTGGGGGGGGAAAGGGGAAGTTTTGACCCAAAGTGGGGTTTTTTAAAGGGGAAAGAGGGGGAGTGGGGGAAGGTTGAAAACCCCCCCTTATTATTCCCCCCCCGGGGGGGGAAAAAGTTGAAAAGGAAAGGAGGAGGGTGGGGGTGGAAGGTGAAGGGGGGGTGGGAAGGAAAAAAACCCGAAGAAGGTAAAAAAGATGATTAAAATTTAAAGTTAGGGGAAAAATATAATCCCAAAAACTGATTAAATCTCTGAATAAAAATTCCACCCCCGAACAAATACCCCTTTCTTGGGGGGTTTCCCGGGGCCCCTCCCCTCCTATGTCCCCCCAAATACAAATATGCGTTGATTTGGATTTAACTAAGACACGGATGCCTAAAACCTAGTAGTATCTTATCTCTAATTATCACATGTACAGATACATTCATATTCTCATCAGTCGGTAGGTAGGGAAAAGAAAGCAAGGTTTTGACCGAGAGGTGCGCTGCACAGGGTTCGAGTAAATTGATATCTTATGATAAAGCAAGATACAACATACCAGACAATAGATCTAATGCAGAGGTTCTCCACTCCGAGGTTAGTGATACCCAGGTCAATACTGGTTATCAGGGTCAGATTGGAGCTCCAGAGTTTGATAGTTCCGTCCTTCCCTCCACTAGCTATACCTTCCTCAGACCGGTTCATGGAGAACACTGCTCCAATGTGGGCGTTAGAGACGATGGAGGACAGCTCCCCGTTCTGCCACTGGTAAATGTCACCTGGAATATTGGAGAACGGTTCTCCTGAATAAGTAGTGGGAATATTTATTGGAAAACTATAATCCACTCTGTTCACTTACTGTTCCCCTATTACAGTATAATAAACCTATTTTCTACCCATTCACTAACCGTTCCCCTATTTCCACTTTTGAACTTCCAAAACCCTCGGACAAATTCTGTTTAAATAGTTCAAACAAAATGGTTTTTGGTCAGTATGAAGGTTTCATACTAAAGTATTAAGGGATGGCTGGGAAAGACTCCCCTGTACGCCATTATATGACAGTACAGTTAATGTATCCACCCTGCATTATTATTTATTACTACAAATTATGCATAATGACAGGGAATGCATATAATGAGTTACTTCCCATTTATTTGACCCTCAAACCCAGCAATTTCGTACAGAATTCAAGACAGAAGCGATCTCCAGAACAGTCATATAATTTTGTACTGCACTAGGTTCTTTCTTCTCCAATGAAATTTGTTAGATTAAGTAAGATAATTGAACACACTGTATACGTATGCTTAATAGCAATAATCCAATGGTTGCCAGGCAACTAAATTAATGAGCTGGAACCCGGGGAAATGTAGCCTTACATTACACGCGTTTAGGGGAAGTTTAAATGTAGATAAACTGCAGCCCCAGTTTGCTGTTTGAAGGGTGGAACAATGTGAAGCGATTCCCTTCTTACAAATTCCCATGGGACTGCAGCAAGGCCCTAAAATGTTGGGGACCATCTGTTAAGGCTGCAAGTTCTAAGTACCAACGACTTGCCAAAAGGAATGAAAGACATTGGTTTAAAGCTGCCTGGAAGCGTGAGTACAATATATCCCAACTGAGAATGTCCCTGATAACTCTCGCCTGAGTGTCCCTGATATCTCTCACCTGAGAGTGTCCCTGATAACTCTCACCTGAGAGTGTCCCTGATAACTCTCACCTGAGAGTGTCCCTGAGTGTCCCTGATAACTCTCACCTGAGAGGGTCCCTGAGAGTGTCCCTGATAACTCTCACCTGAGAGTGTCCCTGATAACTCCCACCTGAGAGGGTCCCTGAGAGTTTCCCTGATAATTCTCACCTGAGAGTGTCCCTGATAACTCTCACCTGAGAGTGTCCCTGAGAGTGTCCCTGAGAGTGTCCCTGATAACTCTCACCTGAGTGCCCCTGATAACTCTCACCTGAGAGTGTCCCTGAGAGTGTCCCTGATTACTCTAACCTGAGAGTGTCCCTGATAACTCCCACCTGAGAGTGTCCCTGATTTCTCTAACCTGAGAGTGTCCCTGAGAAGCAGTTCCCATCGTCCCCAAAGACCAGGCACATCTGACTCTGAATCTCTCCTGACTTGTTTAACAGCTTCCCTTGCTTAGTTTGGAGGGCGTTACCACAGTGCTTCCAGAAGTTTATATGCTTCACACCACACGTCACGATACTAGAGTCATCTCCTGAATAAAGGGAGGCATCTCAGAGGTATCATACGAACTAGAGAAAAACGTATTGAATCTAAACAAGTCGAGTCCTCACCTGAGATTGCGCATAGCTGTGAATCGAAATCATCACATAAGCAATTTCAGGAGAGGGTTATAAGATGAGCGACAAATAAAAAGGCATCTTTTAACATTACCTGGTTTGAATTTGATATCGAAGACCCTATCAGTCTTCATGGTGTGAGAAGCCAGGAGCTTCCCCTTCCTCCAATCATAGAGACAAAACGTACTCTCCGGCGCCAGATCAATAGTTCCCAGCAGGTTCCCTGACGAGCTGAAATCCAGCGCTGTAATGCCTGCGGAATGAGTTATTTATTGACGCAATATTTTCAAATTTCAATTTTAATTTTAAGATTGTGCCACTTGAATTACTGAAGATGATTTCGATCATTGGAAATATATTTGATTTATAATGGCTCGTTCCACTTAACGAGTTCGTAACATCTCATTTACTCATACCAACCCGCGGAGTGATGTCCAGACAACACGGACACAATGCCCAGAGTCTCTGAGTCCCAGATATAAGTTAGAGGCGCTGACCCTATCTCTCCTGTAGCAACTATCTTCAGATCAGGGTGCACTGCCAGAGAGATGATGTCGTCTGTGTGCTCGATGAAGTGTCGCTGGGTCTTGTTGATCTGGTAGAGACGCATAGGATTTTAAACGATTTTGGAACGCTAGTTTAGTGCACTTCCTATGGTCCGATCGTCATTAAACTTGATAATATCGTGCACATAGATGACCTCAAGTGAATAACCAAAAGTTTTATAAAATTTTATCCCAATTTAATGCTTTTATGGGCTGTTCAGTTTCGCAACATCGTCTCTACTAACCGGGTCGTATACCACCCCTGCTCCCGCTACAAAGTACACGATCTCCCCTGAGGCAAGGTACTGCACGTTGTTCCGGACCTGGTGACCCCGGTATCCGTAGATCCAGTCCAGCCGGAGTCGTGCCTTAGGCACTGACATGCTACCTGGGATAGGTGAGGTGGAATTCAGGGAGATATTATCAGGATTTTACCAGGGGGTGTTAACGGCAACAATCACCAATTCCTTCAAGTGAAACAATTTCTTTTTGACTTTGATCTTATGATATGAAGATATGACAGAAGATTTCATAGACTTACAGATTACCCATATTTTCATATTTGAGGTCATTTAGAATTGATTGAGATGTATAGATTCACTTGAGACTGTGGCCTTACAACTGAAGAACTTACTTTGCTGTTGAGATTCATTCTTTTGAAATAACGAGAACGTAAATTACTAGAAAAACAATTATAGTTTACAATTTCAATACGGAAACACGCCAATCTACCATTCCTTATCACCTTCTCGTTATCAGTATCTCAATTCTCAAGTATAATACCAATTTACTTGATAGAGGAATCGTAAGCTCGTCGACAAAACATATCAAGACATCGTAATCACTTAAACAATGGTTAAATCGTTACAAAAAATTTAAATCATTTAGTGAGTAAATTGGCAACTTTTGGTATGATTTCTACTCCGCAATAGGTATGATCGATCTCCTTAACATCATCCTAACAACAATACAGTTATACACCAATGATCAGATAACTTGCTCCCTTATTTACACTCAAATAACCCCAGATTATACATTAGAAAAAAATCCTTATATCAATTTACTCGGGCAGCATATCATCACCGAGTTCCTCATCAGCGAAGTCGTCGTCTTCAACAACCCTCGTTTTAGCCGAGGTCCGAGGTCGCGGAGGCAGCTCCCCAATCGGATCGGAGTACGTAGCGTCGACAGGTTTCTTCTTCCCACTCCCTGGGTCCCTCAGCGCGACTTCCTGATCAGGACGACGCCCGGAGTTCTGGCGCCCAGAGTTCTGTCGACCCGAATTTTGGCGCCCTGACGGTGCCCGGTTGTTTCCAGAGTTGGATCGTTCGCTGCCGCCACTGCCCCGTGGGCGCCCACTCCGGCGCCCGGAGTTGTCTCTGCGCTGATCGCGCAACTCCTTGGCTTTCTCTGCTTTCTTCAACTTGTTGGCGTACTCCTGCAACTCCTTCAACCCGAGATCTGTGCAGATTCGAACCAAGAACTTCAGGCACTCCACATTATCAGGGAACCTCATGTGGATCTTCTTGTAAGTCGCAAGGGATTGCTGGTAGTTGCCACTCCTACGGTAGCAACTCGCTATCATAAGCTGCCATTTTACTTCCTGGGGTTCGATAAGGGAGGCACGCTCGAAGTACTGAATAGCTTTTTCGTGGAATTGTCCATCGATGTAAAACGCGCCAAGCCAAGAAATGGTAGAGATGTCTGACGGGAAGTATTTGTGAGATTCGAGGAAATACTGGAATGCTTGGGATCGATCACTGTCCTGGTCATAAATAGCACCGATCTGGGCAAGTATTCCTGGGTCTGTAGGAACGATGGTTATGAGATGCATGAACCAATCCACCGACTGCTGAATGTCTTGTTTCATGTCGTATAATGAGGCGATCTGGTAGATCACCTCAGGACAATTGTTCAGGATTGCATGCAGCTTTTCAAAACACTCCAAAGAGTTGTCCAAGTTTCCCATGGTCTTGAAAGTTAATCCCAGATTATAGAGGGCTTCTGCACAACCTGACTCAATGGCAAGGGACTCTTGATAGTAGTCCCTGGCTTTTTCCAACTCTCCAGATTTGTAGTGAATGTTACCACGATTTACTAAGGCATAAGGGTTATAACGATCACTTTCGATTGCCTGATCAGCATACTTCTCTGCCTCCTTAGATTCTCCCTTCAGGAAGTACAAGAAGGAAAGATTGTTAGCTGCAGTCGAAGCAATCTTTGAGTTCTTCTTTTCAAATACCTTGAGAGCTTCAACAGCTTTTTGGAAATCTTTCAGCTTGAGATACATAATCGCTTTGTTGATTTCAAGCTCACTAGCCAATTCAGTGTGCTGTGATTCTCTTACACAATCCACACACCAATCAAATCCAAGAGCTTCAGTTCCCTCAACTACAGGAGCAATGAGCTTAGCTGCTTGAATAATTGCTCTTTCAGCAAGGCGCTTTTTATTGCGTTCAATTTTACGGAGTTCATCATCTTTGATAGCTTCAAGAACAAGTGAAGAATGAGGGTCATCTCCATACTGCAAATACCTGTCATCGTCCTCTACACCTTCCATAGGAACGGTCAACAAACGATGGAATGACTTCTTCATTTTGTCTTGATCTCCAATAGCGTAGTAACACAATACAAGATTGAATGCAGTTCTAAAGTCAGGTTTTGTTTTCATGATATGCTCAAAAGAAACGATTGCATCAGAATACTGAGGAGGGTTCATCTTGATGAATGTAACGCCAATATTCTTCAGTATCTTAATCCTCATATGAGTATGAGTTTCTGGAATCTGGTCCAGAGCTCGTCTATACATTCTGATTGCTTCAACATGCTTCCCCTGTTTGAGGAGAATGTTTCCTAGGTTGACCCTGAAACGTCCAGCACTACTGAACGCTTTGTTCTTTATGATTGCCATGTAAGCAGTTTGTGCTTCCTGATACATTTCACAGGCTTCAAAAACATTTCCTGAGTTGAAGTATACTGAGTAGGTCAAATCTAAGTATGTTTGCTCAGAAAATCCTTGCAAATCTCTGTGCCTCTGGAGAATTTTCTCTTTGGTAACAGCCTTATTTGCCTTTTCAAGGGCAACTTTATACTGTCGACTTTCGAGAGCAAAGGAGCTTTCATCAATCAAGTCCATTATTTCTTTCTCCATTTTCTTGATGGCAGCCTCTGGGGTCTCCTCTAATTTTGCCTCTGATGCCCCAGATCTATACGAGGCTGCACCAGTTGCAGATCTGTTGACTGCATTTGGAGTGAAACCAGCAGCATTAATGGCGGATATGGGACGAGCTCCACCTTCCTCAGGCCCTCTGGCTGCAGTTCCTCTCCTAGAACCAAGCACCCCTCTCACAGCTGTGGGAGGAGGCTTATTGGCGGTTTTTGCTCCAAAACCAGCACCACCTCTTGTCTGAGGCACAACTAAGGGGCCTCTTCTCTGACCATAGCTGGTCTTCACAGCTTCTTGAAAGACGTCTTCATTTTGGAGCATAGATAGGTCATTGACCTCATCAAAACCTGAATAAATGTCTTGATCCATTGCTCAAAAAGTGTATCATTAGACTCTTTTTAGAACAGGGATGATTTTTAGGAAAATGATGATCCTTTAAAGAGAAAAAAAAATGATTCATAAACCTATATTATTATGTTGATTTGAGTCAATAATCAATTCTGATATTCCTCTTATATAGCCAACTCTTTTAGTAAAACAAGGAGTTATTAATCAACTCCTTCTTTCACTTAACAAGTTGCAATATAAGTGGAATTGTTGAGTATCATGAAGGTAACTATTGAGCTATTTGTGTATATTTTCATAATAACATTTATTCCAAAACAATAATTGCTTTAGTTATGTTCTGTCTAATGTTCTTTCTAATGCTAATTTTGGCCACATAATTGAAAAAAGGGTTAATGTGTGGAATGAAATAACTTTGACACTAAATCAACTCAACTATTCAAAGAATCTTCTCATCAATATGTTTGACGAGTTTTGTTGCTACAATGGATGATGCAATGGATTATACAGAGTATGCAATGGGCTTACAGACAAATAGGATAAGTGGTTGGAGAAAAGACTGAAATCATTGGGTTGTTCTAGTGCAAAGGAAATGACTGTCAGTAACTGTGAAGGTATTGAAAAGGACGATGTTGCATCAATGCTGTGTAAAACATTTGTACACATATCAGACATGCATGATATTGTCAGAGGGATGAAAGATAAGACTGGTTGTATTGCAGCAAAAGCTTCTTGAGTCTCAGGAGAATGTGGTACAGCTCCAGAAGCAGCTATTGGAATGTAAAGATGAACAGTTACATGTGGTGACATCAAATGTTAAGTCTTCAGCCCAGGAAAAGCTGTCAAGGAAGAGTTTAAGAGTTATAGCTCAGTTGTGATGGCAGGACAAAAGAACAAGGAAGATGTTACACCAGCCAACATAAAAACACCAAATAGCCAGTAAAAATAGTTCGTCAAAAAACATGGTCATATGATACAAAAATGTAGAAAATATAGAAAATATGAAATTTGATTTATCAAGTATAAATACTGATCCCTTCTTGGCCTCAAAAGGTTTAGTTCTTGAGACTTCATTGAATTGAGATAATTTCAATTTTTAAACAACTTAAAGTAAAAGTAACATTTAATTGTGATTTTTATTTCTAAAAACCTTTGAAATGAATAGTCAGACGTTGCATTGTCTGAGCTGACATAGTTTACGCCTTCGGCGGCCGCGCGCCGCGCGCAGTCTGCAACTTAAGTAAAAGTTAAATTTCAACTCTCCGGCTCTTCATCTTTTTCCTCCTCAGATTTTAAACAGTTCCCCAGAGCTTTCCTCTCTTCTTCAGATCTGTCTGGTCCGATGCACTAGGTCATGTCCCTTGTTTCCTCGTAACAGATGAATCTCCTCAACATGGTCTCCACAAAACTGGCGCTGCTCAATGTTACCTTAACAGGCTTGGGCGTTGAATTCGGCTCAGTTCGCCCAATCCGTTCACAGTTCTCGATATGTGGCTGTTCACCAAGCTGCTTCAACAGACCAGTCACACTAGTCTTGAGGCTACCCTTCTCTTCAAGTCCAAAGATCATGATGTTCTTTCTCCTAGTGCTATCTTCTGTCACGACTTTTACTGCTTCCTTCACATCTTGCACTGTGATTTGATCCATATCACACTTAGAACCCTCCTTCTGCAAACAAACAGCATCTCTATAACTCTTTATCTCCGTCTGCAGCGATGACTGGACCTGTTTGATCTGCTCCTTGCTTCCTTCCATCACCTCCTTCTTGCCTTCTATCACTTCCCGCTGCAGCTCAATAATCATTGACTTGTCTCCTAGCGCCTGTTTCTGCAGCTCGTCAACTTCCACTTTCAGCTCGTCAATCTCCACAGTCGCATCTCGTATCAAGTTCCTTCTTATTCGCAGATTATCCAATGCTCCAACCAGCCATGATGCGATGGTATCTTTGTCAAGTCTGGAGAACATTCTTGGTTCCAGCTTCAAGATCTTTTCACATTTGACAGCTTCTAAGATAGTATCAAAAGAATCCTGTATCTCCTTTTGCATCTCGAACGCTTGCTCGGTTGAGTATCCCAACGAATCCGTATCATTGCCGCGGTCGGCAAGAGCGGATAACATCGCCATCTTCTAATACTATACAAATGTACTTGTATAAAATGTATAGTGCTGTCAAGCTGAAAGGTGCAGGCTGTACACGCAGTAATTAACGAGAGCAGATAAAATCGTTACCAAATCCATACACACACTACACACAGCATGGGGGACATATTTTGGTGCGCCAAAGGTGTTCCTTTTCCGATATTTGGCATAGAGCGAGCTCAATCATCAGCAAAAATAAAGGGCCCGAATTTTAAATAAATCACAAAGATCAAATTCCAGTCAACAGGTTAGCTTTGGTATGTCGTGAGTAAGCTAACCAGTCGCTAGCATGGAACACTTGTGGGAAATTATCCACGCTTGAGATGACAATACATAATGTATACATGAAGTTTAATTGTAACTGGTCCTATTGTTCAGCTTGACCTAGTAGCATCTAATGAGATGATTACACAATTGTACAGCCAGAATTCTCAATATATCTCTCAATTCTCCCTCATTATAATGCCAATGTTGGATCTAATTGAGCTGATCTCAAGGTAACTTAACCACAAGGAAATATTTTCTGAGCTGCCGTAGTATATAACCAACTTTTGTCCTTCTACCATCGGGCAGTTCGTTCTGCCTACTCGAGACGTCGAGTTGAGCGTTGCAATGTTAGCAATGTTGATCATTGCACAAAGCAATGTGGATCATTGCATACTGAAGAAAAGGTACAGCGGATCCAGTAGAGAATTCTCTACACTTTTATCTGGGATTGTTCAAGTTTAAATTTACGTTAACTTGTTTTGCGCCAGGTGGAATATCAATCATCAATTGGCGACCGTAATTGGGGACGATGAGGTGTTATCGGTAACTCAATTCTCAATGCAGGATGTTGATCTGTGCTTGTGTTGTGTGTTTTTTAAACCATCTAATGGATTATAATGATGAGCTCATGCTACACTCCAATTATCCGATACATCCCAATTATGAGAAACATTAGATCAATAATCAACTCCCCCTGTCAATCCTACAGAACTACAAGGAAATGTTTTCTCCTCTCCCGCAGTATATAGCCGACTTTTGTCCTTCCTTCCTCGTGCAGTGCGGCACTGTACAAAAAGGGGCCAGTGGTAGAGGGTCGCCGAGCGATGCTACCACACCACTACAGTAGAGAGTTCTCTACACCATTTTTGTGCGAGTTTTTTCACTTTTTCATTTTACAAGAGCAACAATTAAACAATAATCATCGGTCAAGAAAATAGGGGCCCAATTTTGATGAGATTAAATGTTTTCCTTATTAAACCGTATCCGGTATCGGATAACCAAACGAGTTCCATCATCAACAAAAAGTACATGGCCCGGATTCACACAGATCAAATTCCAGTCCCTTGGTTGGACTTTGGAACGGCGTAAGTTGGCTTTACATCCACCAGTGCAGAACCTTTGTGTGAACATATCCAAACTTGAGACGCCAATAGACACATCAAGTTCAGTTATTGTAACTGAACAGCTTGATCTTGTAGGATTTAATGAGCTAATTATACAATTGTTGAGGAATCTCAGCCAACATCAGTCACATGCCAAGTTTCCACCTTTCGGTCCCATTTCGTATCGTGAATCATCACAGTTTCATCGTCAGCTAAAAAATAAAAAGTTCATATAGTCCGAATTTTTCAATTTCGACTTTTAAGTTTTAGACCCAACTTTTATGTCAAGTCTGGTGGGTAATGAGGCACGCACACGACTTTGGAGCATCGTGGATAAGCTGTCAGGGCCAGTAAGGTTGGAATGTAATCCTAGAGGCTAGATCGAATGTCAAAATTGGAACAAGAACCAAAATAAGGAGTGTCATAACGTTGCTGTTTGTGTACGGCTTGATGTAGAAGGGGTAACACTCAAGAAGCATCTAATGAGATAATTAGACAGCTGTGCAGCCAGAATCCTCAACATTTCCGTTATCAGTTTCAATGTCAGCACTAATAATTGGACTGGCTCTCAAGGTAACTCAACCGCAAGGAAATATTTTCTGAGCTGCCGCAGTATATAAACAACTTTTGTCCTTCCACCACTGGGCAGTACGACAGTTCGTGCTGCCTGCTCGAGACGTCGAGCAAAGCGCATTGCAAGAAGCAATGTAGGTTTAGAAAAGGTACAGAGGACAGTATGATCGCGACATGCGATCTTCCCAAGTAGAGAATTCTCTACACTTTTTGCCTCATGCCTACTTCAAATTGAGGAATATCAGCCAATGCTGATAATATTTCTATTGTCAATTAAAAGCGAACTTTATCATAATATTTCGTATCGGGTATCAGCTCCATCATCAGTTAAAAAGTGCAGGACCCGAATTTTGCAATCTAGACTTAAAAGTTTTAGACCAAGGCAAAATTTCAAGTCTGATGGGAAATGAAGCACGCACACGACTGTGAAGATCGTTGGTAGGCTCTCTGACCGCTAAAAGTAGTCTTGGAATTTTGGATCAGTGTCGTTTGAAACTGGAATGGGACCCTTGTGCGAATGTCCAAAGTTGGAACGAAAACCAAAATAAGTAGTGTTAACTATTTAAACAGCTGTTTTTTCCGGCTTGAAGCATCTAATGAGATAATTAGACAGGCTGCAAAACCAGAATCCTCAACGTTCCTACTCATTAATTTCCGTTATCAGTCCCAATCTTAGCACTAATTGGGCTGGAGGTCAATGTTACTAATCCACAAGGAAATTTTTTTTTCTGAGCTACCGCAGTATAAAACCAACTTTTGTCCTTTTACCACCGGGCAGTTCGTACTGTCTGCTCGAGACGTCGGGCGAAAAGTTTTAACGTGTATGGCAAAAAGCAAACACTTCCATGAGTAGAGAACTCTCTACGCTTTTACTTTTGACTCCGGTCAATTTGACTGCCAATTGTGGGCCATTTTAAAGTATCATACAAGGCATTTACATGGGCACTAAAAACCCTTGTGCCCAATGCCCATCATTATACTCCTAATTTAGGACCTTCTGTGTCTCCAGATCGAATGATTAACTAACTAATCGAACAAGATCACAAACAAATTCCCCTCAAAGCAACCTACCTCTGGAACTGGGTTGTCTTTCTCCGTGTTATCAAAGCAACCTACCTCTGGAACAGGGTTGTCTTTCTCCGTGTTATCAAAGCAACCTACCTCTGGAACAGGGTTGTCTTTCTCCGTGTTATCACTGGGTTCCTTTAGCCTTCTCCTGATGAGGATCAGCTCATCTCTCTCCTTGATAGCCTCCTCCTGCAACGTCTTCTCACCGTCCAGCGCTCTGCCTGAGGCAAATCCGGGGAATTACACAGAAAGTATTGAAGTAACCATTGCTTCCCACACAGAATGGTTTATTTTCTGGAAGAATGCTTAAGCTTTGTCTAGGGAGGGTGAAAAAATCAGAGCTACGGCCGGGGCTATCAGTCCATCAAGGGAAAGGAGTGCAAAAAGGTGGCCTGACAGAGCAGTTAATGACCCTAAATTGAACCTAAAGGCAGGATTGTAGCTTTCCAACCCACTGAACCCCGCTGCTGAACGCTAACCTGTGATGTGAATAAGTCGGGTGTTGTCCACAGTTTGAGGCGTGTCTAGTTTGTGCAGGACTAGCTGATGCAGGACTGAGATCAGGGAGGTGTGGTCCAACTCCTCCTTCACTTGGCACCCGTCCAGACTGTTCACTGTCACCTGAACCATGCTGACACGGGCTCGCTTAGCTTCTCTTACCAGCTTTCAGGCGGTGTAGTCTGAAGGGAGGGGGTTGAGGCGTGAGGGGGGTGAGGCCGGAGGGAGGTGAGGCGTGCAGAGGGAACAGTGTAACTGCAAAGGGAACTTTTTGTGTGTAATCACTAATCAGAGGCTGTGGTGGAATAATTATAGAGTCAAAGCTAGGAAATGAGAGAAATCTTTAAGTGGATCAGTTTGGCAAAGTAAGGGATAATGTCACCAATTCACTCTGGAGTTATCATTGAAACTCACCTGGATTATTGATCTACTGTTTATGCATGGAATGTGTGTCCACCCGCAGAACACAATGTTCACATGCTACAATCTCAATTAGTTAAATCATAAAATCAGGTATAATTTCATGAGAGAATTTATTTATCGTTCAAATGAATATCAAATATAAGAAGGGAATGGTGAAAATGTAGAGATAAGTATGTAAGAAGGTATTTCTTAAAAACTTGACCAAAGAGATGAAAAATGAAGAGGACACTAATTCATTGGATAAAGTTTAAAGGTAGATATAAATAAACCATAATTTTACATAGTAAATTCATGTCTGAAATCTGGTGATCTAAATTTTCATCAACTCAATAAATAAATAAACGAATAGCAAAATTAAAAAGTAGCTTAATAAGTCAAATTTATTCGACACGTGTAACATAAAAGCCCTTTCCTTGCAACATTGTAACTCTCAATTTAAACCTAGCAGATACCTCTGATCACCCTATTTTCTCCCCATCTGCTACTGTTTTCTCCTCTTTTTCCAAACTCTCCTCCTTCTCACCACTCCCCTCCACCGACTGTTCTCCTCCAGTCTTCCCTACACTCTTATCCACCGAACCCTTCCTCAACGCTCCTCTAATCCCAGATATCAGCTGCAATAACAACCCCTGCTTCACATCAGTCTCTTTAATCCTCACCAGTTCCTGAGTAGTGAGGCTGAAGAGGGAACCGTACACGATGGCAATGACCGTGCTCACCAGACACAACACGTTGAAGGGCATGCTGAAGTCAGGCGTGGGGAGGTAAACGAGGGGGGATTCTGTGTACACTCTGATTACATGATCCCCTCCCTTTCCCCCTCGTGATCGGAAGGAAACGATCCCACTCGGCACGTTCCTCCCGTGGTGAGCATCAGGCGGGTACTCGTTCCATCTGAGCAGCAGAGGGTCGAACTGAACACTGAACTTTGTCACTGAGTTGGGAGGGAGAGAGAGCACCATCTCAATGGTGTAGGGACTCGATCTGTCGTTAGCTAGCTGGATGGAAAGGTCTTCTGGCGTTAGTTCAAGGAGGGTTGGGGTGATTTGCTCCACTTTGAGGGTGTGAATGTACGTTCTGAGGTACCACGGGATAGTCTGCAGATACAGGACCTTGGTGGTCACGTGATCAGAGTTTGTGAAGACAGTAACAAGATGTCCTGAGCTACTGGAACTAACTCGTGAGATGTAAGTGTGAGCTTGTACCGGGGGGACTGTGTCAGGAACATGGGATACCACCCCGGACTTATACCGCAGGAAGATATTCAGGATTTTGTGTTGAGTGATGTTCCCAGCATCAAACACCACCTCGTGCTCTGATAAGGTGTGTTCAGGTGGGGAGATGTCGATACTCTCAGCAACGGGCTCCAAAGTCCTGACCCTGACCATGGTAGACGCAGCCACAGGACAGGAGTTGACTAGAGTCCGCCCCAGCATGGTCTTAAAACTCCAGTCTTTGGAAGGGAGAGAGAAGACGAGGGAGAGCGTGAGCTGGATCTCCCACACCACTCCCCCCTCGTGCTCCACCCTCCTGACATGTACTCCTAGGGAGTGGTAGGCGGTGTCGTAGAGTCTGCTCGCATCCAGGAGAGAGGCCAGCCCTGACCTGCTCCCACAGGGAAGGAGTTTGAGCCAGGGTGTGAGGTTCTCCGTGCACACCACCTCACAGGGCGACACCCCGTACCTCATGAACCGGCTGTCACCCCCCGTGGAGGTTAGACCCGTGGGTTTTAGGGAGTGGGCGGGGGAGATGGTGTCCTGGGAACTCAGAGCTCCTAGAGAAGCACAGGTTATCCCGGACACCGAGTTCCGGACGTGTTTCCACCTCTCCTCCACTTCCTCCACCGCACCCCCGAACCACACGTGGAACTGTCCCCCGGGTGGGGCGGCGTGGGGGGAGTAGCCCCAGAGCCCGTCCCTCCACAACCCCTGAGTCAGGGTCAGGTGGAGCTCCTCCACTTGGTAGGTCAGCAGGATGGTGATCAGGGGCCGGGGGAGCAGGTCGAAGTGCTGTCCGTTCACTGCGTCTGACAGACTCGTGAATTTGAAGAGAGTGTGGAGTTTGGTGGAGGGTAAAGTGGTGATTTCTAAGTCCTCGTTGTAGGTTTCCAAACACAGCACCACTGATGGGAATAGGAGGAGAAGGGAGGAGAGGGTGAACATCAAGCGTCCTGACATGACCTCAAAGAAGTGGGTTTAAATGGTAACTTCATTAATTGGAAGTGGTATGGAACTAAAAGATGTAAAACAAAAATGTATTCTAATCATGCCTACCCGATTTTATTACGAAATCAACATCGGATCAGAATAATTATCAGTCGTGAAATAGTTTCACAAATCAAATGTTCATTTAAAACAGGCAAATGAAAAATAGATTGAACAGCATTTCACATAAATTGCACGAATGGAAAACGTAAAATCATTCACAATTTTTTACAACAATTACAAAGTAAATTTAACCTAAAGAAAATATTATTATCAACATAATCAAACGAACAGAATCAAAAATATAATCACAAAAGGCTCATATCTTCTTCAAAATCTAAAAATCGTTTTCGACATAGAGAAATCCTAATTAATAAAATATTTGTGACAGATTCATATCGTCTTGTCAGTCGTCACAGTTCAAACTAAACGTATTTAACTACGGATTACTGAAGTTTAGGTCCACACGCGACCAAATAAAAGATTTCCACGGTTAATATAACTATAACAAAACATGCTCAATGCGCAATTTCGTTTTGATAGTACTGTATTTTATCGTAAATCACAGTTCTCTTGTTGAGTAGATTGTTCTGAATCATCTTCTTGGCATGGTTTGCTGCCTCTCTGTCGGAGAGTGACGGCTGGAACCTGGGGGAGGACCACACCGGTCAGATAACTTGGGATTAGACATCTTGGGTTGGACCACTTGTCCAATTGGGTCAGATATCGTTAATTCTTAAACATTTGGGTCAATCAGTGAATGAAGTAGCGAAATATGTAATAGGAATTAGGAAACATTAGATGATAAAGCTAAGAGTATTGGCACTCGACGCACTTGACAGTTGACACCTACCTGTTCCTGAGTTTCCTGAGGGCGTTGTCCCTGAAGCAAGGCAGGTTGGTGTCCATCATGAGGGATACCAGGGTACAGATCGCCTCGCAGTAGGGTCTCACCGCCAGGAACCCACGGACCACCAACTCAACAAACCTCTTGAAGGGGGCCGACTCAGCACTCCCACCTGGAAAAGCACGAGGTCAGTTCAGATGCAGTGACGGTTGAAGGTCAGAAGGTCACTATCGATTAAAGGAAATAGTTCTTTGGCAAGTTGGAGACTCAAAAACTTGCCAAATAACCAATTCAGTGAGTTCTTCGAAACTCGTCTTTCTCAGATGACATTCCTCTCATTTTGCAACCTGTCCTAATTATGAGATCAACAGGGGTCGCATAACAACATCCCATGATTACCTGAATGTGATTGATGGGGTGATCATTGGGTCACGTGATATTTGATACCATCAGACGGTATGTGATTATGTGACGTTGTTCTGGGATGAAATCACAGTGTGCACTACTGTGTGCTTGTCAAGGAATGCTGCACCCCATAGACTACACCACATATATAAACAACCCTTCTGCTTTAACCTCCATATTCTAGTTTACAATAAGATTTTTCGTCCTGCCAACCGCTCTAAAACATTCCTACAATATCCCTATCTTCCTTCCAAACTTCCTTTCTTCAAACCCTCAAGTTCCTCCACAAGTTCCTCCCTCCAACACTTCAAGATGACTACCAGCACCACTACCATCGGAACGGTTTCAGAGTTCTCAGAGAAGTACCGGCTCCTGGAGAAGCTTGGGGAGGGTGGTTACGGGGCAGTCTTCCTCTGCTCCAACAGACACACCGGCACCATGAGGGCCGTGAAGAGCATCCCAGACAAGCAGTGCCGGAACAGGACCCAGGTGAAGCACCTGAACATGAGCATCCCTAACGAAGTAGTGCTGTGGTCGCCCCTGGCTCACCCCTCCATCACCCCTCTGCTGGAGGTCTTCCTGGACTCTGTCTCCTCGACCTGGTGGATGGTGATGGAGTACTACCCGGGCTTCCTGGACCTCTTCAGGCATGTGGACGATGTGGGGCCTCTCTCTGAGGTGGACAGTGCTGCTATCATCAGGCAGCTCGTGGATGCAGTCCTCTACTTGACGGAGTGTGGGGTGGACCACAGAGATCTCAAAGACGAGAACATCCTCTTCAACCCATCCACCAAACAGATCAAACTCATAGACTTCGGCTCCGCCTCACCGCTCTCTCCAGAGCCCTACACCTTCTTCAGAGGAACGGACGTGTACATCCCTCCTGAGTACTACCACACCGGGAGATACCTGCCGGAGGGGGCCACAGTCTGGTCCATTGGGTGTCTGGCGTACGTGCTCCTAGACGGCGACTCCCCCTTCCAGACCAGAGAAGAGATCAAGACCTTTCAAGACATTGGGGATCTCAACCCCAAGTACGGAGTTCTTGGGAAGCACTTCCCCTCCTCGGAGTGGCGCTTGGACTTCATCCGGGGCTGTCTGCAACCTGAACCTGCTCTTAGAATGCCTCTTAGTGAGCTGTCAAAGCACGAATGGCTCTTGAATGACCTTTCCAGCTGATGTTATTACTTAAAACTGCCATAATCTAAGGTTTTTTTTTATTCATGATTGGGAAAATATTGCTTTATTCTGCTTTTCATAAACTTGAAAAGTATTTGTCTCATTTAAAACTTACCCATGATTTGAATCATTTCTTCAGTCAGCTTGATGTCAGGTTCAAATCCCATGTTCCCCGCCAGGAGAGCTCTCGAACAAGAAGCCAAAGTCTATGTGGATAATATGTCCTGGGAATAAATATTGTTTGAAGTCATCTGTCTAGGAGTCAAGATTTCCATTTTTGTATCCATTTTTTTCTAAACTAATCAAGAAGTTAAATCCATGCCCAGTATCATACAAATCCTATTACTGATAACTTAATAAAAACAGTATAAAATGCTGCAGGTTATATTCTTCCATGCATTACCATCAATTCACCCTATTTCTCCCATGTGGAATACCTGAGTTGGCAATCATGATGTTGCCATTGTGCCTATCCTTGATCTGCAACAGCCACGTGACAATGCTGTACCCGGCCATGCTCTTTATGAAGTTCTCTCTGGCGTTCTGGAATCCCACGGAGTGCTCGTCTCCGTAGGTCTTGATAAAGTATTGGTTTGAGTGGGGATATTAGGACTGTAAGCGAGAAATATCGCATCAAATCTTGAACAAATCAAACTTTGAGTGGAGATAGGTAGGTGAGATGCGCTTGCAAAGATGTACAATGTCATACACCAAGACCTCTCACTCTTAATGAGAGTCCAGTCTGAGGTAACGGTGGCGGTTTGGCTGATAATGTTTTCGTTCTGAATAAATGGGCATACAATAAGGACCGTAATCAAGAAAATAATGGCAGATACTTGGTTGAATGACGTACCAAGATTGAATTATTTATCTTGCTTGAAAAAGAAAACCTTTGATGAAGAAATGATGACCAGACGTACACTGAACTGCGTACCTTGATAAAGTGATGATAAAGTGTCTCGTCTGTCTTTTTGCCGAGTTCATCCCTCGTTTTGGAGTTAGGCACGACCTCAATGACCCCTGATCCGGGGGCAGTAGCTACCACTTTGTAAGGTTTCAGGTACACGTCGATACCTACTGACTGGAACGTCTGCGGAGGTCAAAAGGTTGAAGTTTAAGCGAAATAACTGATACGAGAGAATTGTATTCAGGAGCTTTCTAAAATCATGTGATTATCGTCGTCTGCGGAAGAAACATTGATTGGAAACCCACAAGGGGCACTGCTAAGAGCTTCTGAATATGAAAACAGAAATAGGAAATCTGGAAAACAAGATGCTACCAAATAAACATGAAATGTAACTATGACAACATACTATCATGAATATAATATATTACCATGTCATCAGGTCATGACTTTAACTGTAACATATAACCAAGACTTTGCACTGACATCACTTCACTTTGGTACCACAAAACCATAACCACTCCAAACAAACCTTGAGACAGAAGTCAATGATCTGGAGGGCTAGGATGTCCTGTCTCAGGTCGTCGCCTTCCTTGAAGATGCACGATTTGTTGGAGACACCGACACTCAGGTCGGCTTTAGAGATGTCAAACTCCTGCATCTCAGTAACCTGAGGAATCAGGAAGTCAGAAATCCATACCAGTCTCAATCTGCACCATCGAAATGTCAAAGGCAAAAAGTAATTGATTTTTCCTTACTTTCCAAATGAAATGTTGAAATAGGGGCCGAAAATATTACCGCCATCCAATAAACCAGGATTGTCCGAAAAAATGCACGAAATTTGAATTTTTTTCGATCGTTTTTCAATTGCTTGCAGCCACACACTGTCGACACACACAAATACGGATGAAATGTGTGAGGGCCTAGAAGCCACGCGTGTGTGGGGGCCTTGAAGCCACGACCGTTTAATTGTGGAGTTAGATACACTAACTGGAGAGAGGAATAAAAGAATGATGCAAAACAACATGTAGCAACGGCATATTATAGCAGCCATGACAAATAGTAGCCATCGTAACATGTAGCCATGCCATATATAGTAGCCATCGTAACATGTAGCCATGACATATAGTAGCCATCGTAACCACAACAACCGATGCATATTATAGTAGCCACGACATGTTACCATTGATATCTCACCAATACACCATGCTACTACCAACTGGTCAAAGGAATCAAAGAACGTTACAAGTCCGAATGAAGGTTCGCTTTCCTTGCAGCACCATCGTGTTTCTGAATCCAGTTCCCCGGAGTTGGTTGCAGGGACTGTCTCTGTTCAGTGTCCCTGTCCAGTGTCCCTGCCCAGTGTCCCTGTCCAGTGTCTCTGTCCAGTGTCCGCACATGATTCATGACAGCAGAAACAACCAACTCTAAACCTCATTTAGAGTTGGTAGTTTCTGCTGTTTATTAATATTCGGGCCTTTGGGAACAACTGTTAAAATGATTTAATATTCGGGGACAATTGTGAAAATGATTTAATATTCGGGGACAATTGTGAAAATGATTTAATATTCGGGGACAATTGTGAAAATGATTTAATATTGGGGGACAATTGTGACAATGATTTAATATTCGGGGACAATTGTGAAAATGCCTGAGATTGATGTCTGATTTACAAGATGTGGCAAGGGGGCCACTATGTGCTGAGGACATTATATTATGCTCCAGTGGGCACATATGTCCTCAAAAGTGTATGAGGCATCAATTTAAATTATCATATTACAGAGTTACATATTATGTGTACCTCACCGTCAGTTAATACAGAGAGTGGTTTACCGTAAAGCCCAATGTTTGGTTCATCGTTGTGTCTTTGCATCATGAGTGTCATCACCATTTGAAATGGGATATCGCATAGATGGGGCTCATTATAGAACTGTATTTCCTAATTTAACCATGTTTTTAGCACTGAATTGAAAAAAGTACCATTCCCCCAGGAGGCTTATAAAACCTGTTAGAGATAATTATCATAATCTAGATCTTGGGAAACTCGGTAAGGAAAATCATGTTAGCACACAGAGTTTTCAAAATTCCCAGGCAATTGTTTTGGTCCATCAAACCGTCACTCAATAGCTCATAAGATAAAAACCTCAATTCCTGCCAAATCTCGAAGCTCAAATAATATTACTCTCGCCTTCCTCAGCAAAGTTTGAGTAAGGAATTTGAATGCTACACTTTCTCTTAAGGAAATTTATTAAAAGGAATTTGAATACTACTACTTCCTGAGGATGTATAAAGGGGTTAATAAGGGGTTAATAAGGGGTTAGCGTGAAATTCATGCCAAGCAGCAGGGATTCTGCCAAATTAATGAGTTAATGGTCACAATTTACTGTATAATCTTTACATGTCGTGTGAATCAAAAACTCAAGCGTTTAGAATAGGGTTTCCAACCGATAATATCGCCGATAAAATTATCGGCGATAATTGGACCAAAATCAGTTATCGGTTATCGGCGATAATTTTGTGCCGATAAACCGATAAAATTTAATATTTTTGAAACCATTTTATTTAACTCAAATAAAGTAAAAACCAGTTAATTTCACGGTTTTAACTAATCTACAAGCAACGGGCCAGTTTGAATAACAATTTGTAGCATTTTTCACGGCCTTGTGTCTCATGATTATCAAAACAAAATACACCCAAGCTTAGTTTAATTTTTAGATTTTTCTGAACTCTTTTAAACGTTTGACCTTCGACTCACGTTCTACTCCGAGTCTCCGTTGATTGATACTTCAATTTGTATTTAACATATAAAGCCACAGCATATCATGACAGTTCTTTACAAAAGAGGGGAGGAAGTGGTCTGCAAGCAGTGTACGAAGTCTTAATCTGGTGCACCTTCGAAGAGCAGTTATTCTAGTTTGTGGTATCATCACAAAGCAAAGCACAGTATTGATCGTCCACAGGCCGAGATGGCAGAGTCTAAAGCAAAGCGGCCAAAAACTCAGCAAAAGTTTTAAATCGTATCATATGCTGAGAAAAATGCGAAGAAGAAATGTATGCTGCCCTTGCAGCTGTTGACGAATTATCTTTCATAATTCATTAAGGGTGCTATGAGGGAAAAGAAGTTCCTAGCGCACAGCTCGCCGACCACCATACGTAGCAAAGTGGCTGACTTAATGTTTGCGAATTCATAAATTGAGAAAAATTGAAATAAGTTGACGTTTAAATCTGAAGTAAATTTATCGCCGTTAATTATCGGTATCGCCGATAATTCACAAAAAGTTATCGATTATCGCCGTTAAAAAATTGCTACCGATAATGGAAACCCTAGTTTAGAAAGTTAGAAAGAAAGATGTACCGTTCCCAAATACTTCTATCTCAGCGATGGATTGCATTATAACATCTCCTTCCTTACTGAGCTCCACGATATTCCCTCTCCCAAAACATTCTATTTCGTACTTTTTCTTCACTTCTGTGATTTCTCCACAATTATGCACGGTAGTTTCGTCTTCTTTGATAAACACTGAAAGTCCTACTATCCTATCTTGGCAACAAGCCAGCCGGTTATATATCACAATCAATCTGATATTTGCAGATCTCTCCAACTCGACTCTTAACCATAGACCCGTCTCTGAATCTCTTGTATGAGCGAAATTGTTATAGTTCCCATCCACGAGATTACTTGCAGGAAATGGATCGTCGAATAAAAAGGTGTTTTTCATTGTAGCTGTAAGTCCCCCAAACTTTGCCCAGGTATCTGAAACAAATCGATGAATCATTGACATCAAATTATCAAAATAACAGTTGTCGTTCTGACTGCAATTTTATAATTAGTGTAAAAATGCAGTCAGAAAGACAACTGTTATTTTGATAATTTGATGTCAATGATTCATCGATTTGTTTCAGATACCTGGGTAGCAAGTCTTGCTAACTGCACCATATTTCATTTGAAAAGTTTAATTTGATATCAATTACAATAGCATCACTTTCACTCAAGAGCATTTTTTTCAACAAAAATTTGGGGCGGGAACCCAGCTGCCTAAAGCTATCAGGTGGGGGCAGTCTTGATGCTGATTGGATGGGGACTAGCCACTCACAGCTGCCCAGAGCTATCCAGGTGGGGACCGTCTTGATGCTGATTGGATGGGAGCCAAGAGTAAGGTAAATAATTAGGTTGTGTAGACAGAGACCAGCTAACAGTAACACGTCAAAGAGAAATTCCAGGCCTGATGGGTGATATGATTACTAAAGTTTCACTTTTTATTGTCTGATGAGTCATTAGGATGAGCTAAAAGCTGATCATATTCACGTCATGAATGATAGGCTATCAGGAATTATGTCACCACATTGTACTGCAGTAAATTGGAAGAATTAATGATGTGTCACCCCATATTCTTAGGTGCAGCACATCCATTGCATTCGTGATGAAGAGGAAATGGCAAACATTTTCCCTTCCTCACGTAATGGCGGCCGTTGGATCAATGATTTTCTGCTATTCTCGGAACAAGTCTTAACATGCTTCTCCTGGCATCCAGCCCCATTTCATGGAAATTTCTATCCCCTCGTAATTTCTATTTACCGCAAAATTAGACATATCACAGGTAGGTGTTGTCTTTGTGAGAAATCAATTGGGGAACCAAGGAGGAAGTAAAATGATTTGCAATGGGAACCCACGTGCTGCAATGGGAACCCACGTGCTGCAATGGGAACCCACGTGACCGCAATTATCCTGCCCAGCCTAAGCAACGTCGCACTACCACGTTACCGCGCGCATATCATGTAAAACATGTATAACGCAGGTCATGTGACGCGCTTGATATTCGATACACTGGGGAAGAGCGGTGCAATGTTATTGTATGATACACCTAGCATGTAGGATATAGAGTGAAGGTGCGATGTAAACCTATGATATATATTATATACCTATGTAAATACAGTGGGTATCGGAATGTGAGTGCAATGTAAACGTATGTTACACTTACACTGAACATGTCGGTTGATAAACAGGAGCGCTCAGCCTTTGCAGCTTTACAGAAAAGTGTGCAACAAGCGTACGATGGAGACTGTAGTAAAACAGTAAAGTAATGAATAAATTTAAATGTCAAGAAGTATTACAAGGAAATTTCATTCATTGAAAGACATTCCGACCAGCCGACCTCCTCAACTGTCAAATTGTTGGCTATATACTGGGTGAACTGCAGTTCATATGAAGTCGCCGCGCACTTCATATGAATTCATATGAATTCATATGAGTTCATATGAATGCGTTTACCAGTTCAATAAATTTTTATATGAATGAACTTCATATGAACTTCACATGAATTCATATGAACTTCATATGAACTCCACCAAGTTCATAAACTTCATATGAATTCATATGAATTCATTAAACACGGATGAACTAGTTCACCAAAATTTAGTGAACTGAGATGCATATGAATTCATATGAATAATTAGTTCATTCATATGAACTGCGTTGAACTGGAGTTCACCTGGGAATTCATTGAACTGCGTTGAACTACGTTGAACTGCGTTGAACTGCGTTGAACTGCGTTGAACTGCGTTGAACTGGAGTTCACCTGAGTTCATTTGAGTTCATGTCACTCAATGGAAACAACATATGTTATTTTGGAAAAACTTAGCTTTGCAACAGAATAGACCTAAACGACTGTATGTAACTGTTAGTGTTACCTACACTCCACTGCGAGCACTTATTTTACGCAACGTCCTTCCAAATTTCCAATTCCATTAGCTCATTAGGAATGAGAAAATAATAATGTAGATAGAAATGTTATCTGACAGCGGAGGTAGTCAATGACTTGACTCAATGGCTGGACTTCATGACTTGACTCGACTCGACGACTCGACTCGACGACTCGACTTGACGACTCGACTCGACGACTCGACTCGACGACTCGACTCGACGACTCGACTCGACGACTCGACTCGACTCGACGACTCGACTCGACTCGACTCGACGACTCGACGACTCGACTCGACGACTCAACTCGACGACTCGACTCGACTCGACACCTCGACGACTCGACTCAACGACTCGACTCAACAACTCGACGACTCAACTAGACGACTAGCGACTCGACTCGACTCGACTCGACGACTCGACTCGACAACTCGACGACTGGAGTCGAGTCGAGTCGTCGAGTCGTCGAGTCGTCGAGTCGAGTTGTCGAGTCGAGTCGAGTCGTCCGTCGAGTCGTCGAGTCGTCGAGTCATCGATCGAGTCGTCGAGTCAAGTCGTCGAGTCGAGTCGTCGAGTCGCCGTCGAGTCGAGTCGTCGAGTCGTCGAGTCGTCGAGTCGTCGAGTCGTCGAGTCAAGTCGTCGAGTCGAGTCGTTGAGTCGAGTTGTCGAGTCGAGTCGTCGAGTCGAGTCGTCGAGTCGAGTCGTCGAGTCGAGTTGTCGAGTCGAGTCGTCGAGTCGAGTCGAGTCGTCGAGTCGAGTCGTTGAGACGAGTCGTCGAGACAAGTCAGAGAGTCGTCAAATCAAGTCGTCGAGTTGAGGCATCGAGTCGATTTGAGTCGTCGAGTCACTGAGAGGTCGTAGAGTGACTAGAGTTAATTCATGACGTAAGTGAAATTTTTTAGTTGTCACGTGACTGTACACTTAACAAGAGTACGAAAAATCGTTTAAATGGAAGAGCTCAAGACTTGAGTCTGATTTAACTATTTGATTTTGGAAGCCCTTTTAGTGAAATGGATCAAGATGCAGCTAATTTGGTGAAGTTTAACAGCCTCTTTAAAATTGAAAAAGCCTTTCAATAGGTGACGTCACTCAGCAGTCAACCGGAATGAGAGACTTATCGGGCATAGATCAGAGCAGCAACGCCAAGAGGGCCCCATGGTAGCGCCAGTGCGCCACATCGACGCCAGGGCAGTGCCATGGTGTAAGCCACGAGGACGACACGACGAAGCCATGAAGACGCCATGGCTTCACAGTGGCACTGCCATGACTGCCATGACGTCACCATGGCGCCCTTGTGGCTTCATCATTGCCCAGTACTGGCGTCCTCGTGGCTTCACCATGGCACTGCCCTGGCGTCACCGCGGCACTGCGGTGCCGCTCTCGTGGCGTTGCTGATCCATGTTTTGATCCATCCCCGAAATATCTGTTAAGTTAACATTTTGACCTTCTAGATGAACTTCGAGATGAATTCGTTGAACTCCGTTGAACTGCGTTGAACTCCGTTGAACTGCGTTGAACTCCGTTGAACTGGAGTCCGCGAGATGAACTCCTAGTTCATATGAATTCAAGGCGAACTGGAATGCATATGAGTTCATATGAATTCATATGCATCTCAGTTCACTAAATTTTGGTGAACTAGTTCATCCGTGTTTAATGAATTCATATGAATTCACATGAAGTTCATATGAAGTTCATGAAGTTCATATGAAGTTCATGTGAATTCACATGAAGTTCATATGAAGTTCATTCATATAAAAATTTATTGAACTGGTAAACGCATTCAAATGAACTCATATGAATTCATATGAATTCATATGAAGTGCGCGGCGACTTCATATGAACTGCAGTTCACCCAGTATATAGCCAAATTGTTTAGTGTACGTGCATGTTTTATAGTAGGTAGGTACTAGGTACCTATAATTTACGTTCACTCTAGTCGAACCAGCGGGGAACGGACATTTCATCTCCCGACACTTCATCACGACATTTCATCTCTGACACTTCATCTCAAAGTGACATTTCATCCCCAGGGTTTTTTGAAGTACGACGTTTCATCTCCAGGGTGCGACGTTTCATCTCAGGGTACGACACTTCATCTCCGGGTACGACATTTCATCTCTACGTACGACATTTCATCTCAAACTGCAACACTACATCTCAGACTGCGACAATTCATCTCTGGGTACGTCATTTCATCTCTGGGTACGTCATTTCATGTCTGGGTATAACATTTTATCTCAGACTGCGACACTTCATCTTTGGGTGCAACATTTCATCTCAGGCTACGACACTTCATCTCAGGGTACGACACTTCATCTCAGACTGCAACACTTCATCTCATGGTACGACATTTCATCTCAGGGTACGACATTTCATCTCAGGCTACGACACTTCATCTCTGGGTGCGACATTTCATCTCAGACTGCGACATTTCATCTCAGGGTACGACACTTCATCTCAGACTGCGACACTTCATCTCTATGTACGACACTTCATCTAAGACTGCGACATTTCATCTCTGGGTGCAACATTTCATCTCAGGCTACGACACTTCATCTCAGGGTACGACACTTCATCTCAGACTGCGACACTTCATCTCTGGGTACGACATTTCATCTCAGGGTACGACATTTCATTTCGGGCTACGACACTTCATCTCTGGGTGCGACATTTCATCTCAGACTGCGACACTTCATCTCAGGGTACGACACTTCATCTCAGGGTACGACACCTAATCTCAGGGTACAAACACTTCATCTCAGACTGCAGCACTTCATCTCAGGGTATAACACTTCATCTCAGAATGACACACTTCATCTCAGACTGCGACACTTCATCTCAGGCTACGACACTTCCCTCTGGGTGAGACATTTCATCTCAGACTGCGACAATTCATCTCAAAGTACGACATTTCATCTCCAGGGGTTTTTTTGAAGTACGACGTTTCATCTCCAGAGTGCGACGTTTCATCTCAAAGCGTACGACACTTCATCTTTAACTGTAACTTGATTGCATTGAAAAAAGTGCGACATTTCGTCATTTCATCTCAGGGTAAGGACACTTCATCTCCAGACTGCGACACTTCATCTCAGACTGCGATTTTCATTTTAAGATTTTTGACACTTCATCAGGGGTACGACACTTCAATGAAGTGTGGTACCCTGAGATGAAGATATCGTACCCTAAGCTAAGATGAAGTGTGGTACCCTAAGATGAAATGTCACCAAGATGAAGTGTCGCAGTCTGAGATAGTGACTTATCTCAAAGACTGCGACACTTCATCTCAGGGTATGACACTTCATCTCAGACTGCGACCTTCATCTCTGGGTGCGACATTTCATCTCAGACTGCGACACTTCATCTCAGGGTATGACACTAGGGTACCCTGAAATGAAGTGTCGAACTTAAGATGAAGTGTCGTACCCTGAGATGAAGTGTCGTACCCTAAGCTAAGATGAAGTGTGGTACCCTAAGATGGTAGCACCCAGAGATGAAGTGTCGCAGTCTGAGATAGAGTAACTCATATCCAGACTGCGACACTTCATCTCAGGGTACGACCTTCATCTCCAGACTGCGACACTTCATCTCCTGGGTGCGACATTTCATCTCAGACTACGTGACACTTCATCTCAGGGTATGAGCCACTTCATCTTAGGGTACCCTGAAATGAAGTGTCGAAACCTGAGATGAAGTGTCGTACCCTGAGATGAAGTGTCGTACCTAAGCTAAGATGAAGTGTGTGGTACCTAAGATGAAATGTCGCACCCAGAATGAAGTGTATGCAGTCACGAGATAAGTGACTCATCTTGGATTGCGACACTTCATCTCAAGTGCAACACTTCATCTCAGACTGCGACACTTCATCTCAGGGTATGACACTTCATCTTAGGGTACCCCTGAAATGAAGTGTCGAACCCTGGAGATGAAGTGTGTCGTACCCTGAGATGAAGTGTCGTACCCTGAGATGAAGTGTTGTAGGTACCCTGGAGATGAAGCGTCGCAGTCTGAGATGAAGTGTCGTACCCTTAGATGAAGTAATGTAGCCTGAGATGAAATGTTGCACCCAAAGATGAAGTTTCGCAGTCTGAGAGGAAGTGTCGCTGTCTGAGATGAAGTGTCGTACCCTAGATGAAGTATCGCAGTCTGAGATGAAGTGTCGTACCCTGAGATGAAGCATCCTCACCTTCCATCTTCAGCTGACGACGATAATCACATGATTTTCGAAAGCTCCTGATTTAAAGTTTATCGTATCATTTAAACGTTTTAACTTGCTCTCTAACCTGAGATGAAGTGTCGTACCCTGAGATGTAGTGTCGTCCCTAAGATGAAATGTCGCAGTCTGAGATGAAGTGTCGTACCCTGAGATGAAGTGTCGTACCCTGAGATGAAGTGTCGTACTCTGAGATGAAGTGTCGCAGTCTGAGATGAAGTGTCGCAGTCTGAGATGAAGTGTCGCAGTCTGAGATGAAGTGTCGTACCTGAGATGAAGTGTCGTAACCTGAGATGAAGTGTCATTACCCTAAGATGAAATGTCGCAGTCTGAGATGAAGTGTCGTACCCTGAGATGAAATGTAGCACCTTACAGTGCAATCAAGTTACAGTTAGAGATGAAGTGTCGTACCCTTTTGAGATGAAACGTCGCACTCTGGAGATGAAATGTCGTACTTCATAGTACAATCAAATTACAGTAGGAGATGAAGTGCCGTACCTTTTGAGATGAAACGTCGCACCCTGGAGATGAAATGTCGTACTTTATAGTACAATCAAATTACAGTAGGAGATGAAGTGTCGTACCCTTTGAGATGAAACGTCGCACCCTGGAGATGAAACGTCGTACTTCAAAAACCCTGGGGATGAAATGTCGTACTTTGAGATGAAGTGTCGGAGATGAAATGTCGCGAGATGAAATGTCGTGAGATGAAGTGTCGAGAGATGAAATGTCCGTTCCCCGCTGCTTCGACTAGAGTGAACGTAAACTATAGGTACCTAGTACTTACCTACTATAAAACATGCACGTACACTAAACAATTTGACAGTTGAGGAGGTCGGAATGTCTTTCAATGAATGAAATTTCCTTGTAATACTTCTTGACATTTAAATTTATTCATTACTTTACTGTTTTACTACAGTCTCCATCGTACGCTTGTTGCACACTTTTCTGTAAAACTGCAAAGGCTGAGCGCTCCTGTGTATCAACCGACATGTTCAGTGTAAGTGTAACATACGTTTACATTGCACTCACATTCCGATACACTGTATTTACATAGATATATAATATATCATAGGTTTACATTGCACCCCATCACTCTATATCCTACATGCTAGGTGTATCATACAATAACATTGCACCGCTCTTCCCCGAGGTGTATCGAATATCAAGCGCGGTCACGTGACCTGCGTGCCGCATGTTTACATGATATGCGCGCGGTAACGTGGTAGTCACGTGACGTTGCTTAGGCTGGAGCGGGATAATTGCGGTCACGTGGGTTCCCATTGCAGCACGTGGGTTCCCATTGCAGCACGTGGGTTCCCATTGCAAATCATTTTACTTCCTCCTTGGTTCCCTCCTTGGTTGGATGAGTTTTTAGGAATTAGGTACTAAAAATAAAATGCGAAATGATCGCACGAAAAATTGTACGTCCGTTATTTGCGCGATGATTTTCCGCGCGATCGTATGTGTCAGGATTTAAGCTTTTAACTTTTAAGAGTTTAAGGATACCGATGGAGCACTGCACTCAAAGCATATTATGAGCATCATATATCATAAAATAGCTGTTCCTACTTTAGTACTGGGGAACTGGTACCTAAGTATTAATAATATTTTTTCCCAAAACCAAAAAGGATTTGGTTGTGATGGTCCGCGGCGGTTTTAAGGCGTTCTTTACTGTAAAACCCATGATATGAGAAAGAACGCGACGGTTAAAACTGCTGCAACGTCACAATATACAGCATTCACGTAACTTTAATGCATCAAGAAAGTGCCGTTGCGGCAGTTTCAACCGTCGCGTTCTTTCTCATATCATGGGTTTTACAGTAAAGAACGCCTTAAAACCGCCGCGGACCATCACAACCAAATTTTTGGTTTTGGGAAAAAATATCACCCTTTTCTGTGCCCAGATATTGAAATTTGGCGTCAAATCGCGCGTAAAAATTCGCGTTACCTAGCATCAATGATGACGTCACAATTACGTCATAAAATTAGATAAGCCATCTGAGACCCATTCATTAACACAATTGGGACTATGACCGACAACATATCCAAAGATGAAGTTCTGGGGTTGTCCCGTTCTCTCTCCACTAGCTTCACAAGTTTTGCCATCTTTTGGGATATTTTTCGTGTCAAAGTGTTTCAAACAATCGCATATATCTCAAGGATGCTGGGGAGCTCAGAACTTTTCAACCACATTTTTAAAAAGTACATTAAATTTCCTTTCCACGCTAGGAGGAGCATTTTTTCCTATCTCGAAAGCTTCATACCGAAAAATTGCGTTGAAAAACGCCCATTTTTGGGAAAATTGACATTTGAAATTCTTAGTTTTGTGACGTCATTATGACGTCATTGGCATGACGTAAGATACTTTTTAAGGTCATTTTTCGTAAGTTCTATCTTTCTACTTTCCAACGCTGGGTCGATGAGCTCTGTATCTTTTATGGTTCACGAAATATCGCCTTCTAAATAGGGTACACTTCTTTCACTAAAAAAGTCTCTCGATATGTATCTGCAGCGTCGTAACCCTTTTTAACAAGAACACCCTCAATTTTGGCGATTTCAAGTAGTTATAACTCAGCCATTTCTGAACGAATTGATCTCAAATTTTAAACTCCGAGCGTGCGCACAGCGAAGGCGCGGAAACTCAATTTTCAATTAATTTGATCGTCGGGGAACGTACCGTAAAAATTTTGAAATTCGGCGAATCCATGAAAACATATAGTTGGGGGCTGTAAGCGCAGCGATGCGTACGCATCGCGTGTACGATTTCGGTGTGAATAAGTTGTTATAATATGGTCATTTTTTATCCAATTGATCTGAAATTTTGACAGTTGCGCCTTTGACCCTCAAACATGCGACGTATAGATTTTGGTGGAAATCAATAACGGGAAATTGCCCAAATTTCTTCGTGAAATGAGGGAAATACATGAGATTTCTCTAGTTAGAATCGTTGTCCAATGCTCGCCCTCGGACCCTTCTGGGTCCTCAGGCTGCAGCTCGGGCCTTCAGCCCTCGCACTGTTAGGTTCGCCGTCCAATGCTCGCCCTCGGGCCCTTCGGGCCCTCGGGCTCGCAAACCGCCGCGGGGGGCTTGCCAGCCCCCTGATTAAACAACATTAGAATGTCAGAATTAGATGATGATCTAACATCTAAATTCAAACTGCGCAGCAAGAGCTCATGGCTTTGAAGTCATGATATAGCTGGAGCTAAGAGTTTCCTCACCCCAGACAACCGGAACCACAAAATATTTATGAAATTAAAGTAGGAATTGTCTCATTTCTTTTCAAGGGAAATGGGTGTAACCAAGTGACAAATTCCAAACATTCAGTGCAGGCATATATATAATTGGTAAAATATTACGTATATCGGTACATCATGATAGATTGAGATCTGATAGTGATACGATGAAGCTCAAGCTTTTGTACAATTATAAAGTGCAGGAGTTATTTGTAGCGGGACGTGTTTTGTATTTGCAAAGTGAAAAATGAAAAAGGCGGCACGCAGACACTGTTGAATTTCATGATGCTGATGATTAGATTGATACCGATCAATGCTATAATTGCTCATTTAAAATCATGCTCATAAACCAAGGTCCTGGTTAGGGCAATCATAAACTATTAAACTAATGAATCAATAGGTAGGTACCTATAAACGCACTGATTATTATTGTGGATTTTACGATCAGTGAATGCAAATCTTACACAGCTACAGACCCTGGCCCTCATGAAAACCCGTACCCAGACCCTAACCGTGACCATTTTTAAAAGCACTCCGGGTTGTTGTAAACATTCCGGGTCGTTGTGAACTTACTCGAGGATCTTGCCTTTGCGATTTTAAACTTCAAGGTAATAATAATTTTCCGGATCCTTATCAACTGTCAACGGACTCGAGGATTTCGCCTTTGTGAACGATGAATAAAATTGAAAATTCCACTTCCAGCGTTCTTATAAACCGAAAATATCGCGTCGCCTTAGCCAATATGAATACAAAAGTTAACATTCCGGGTCCTTATAAATTATAAGGACCCGGAATGTTAACTTTTGTATTCATATAATAATTTAAACTCGAGGTTTCAACTTCTAGCCTTTGGGAATATAAATATAAAGGTAAACAATACAAATTCCGGATCCTTATGAATGAATATCAATAAAAACCCGAATTACGCTGCGGAATTCAGACAAATGCAAAATTTGCCAATTGTGACAATGCGCGGCACAAGCGCCGCGCAGTGTCACAATTGGCAAATTTTTTGCCGAATGTTTGCAATTCCTTTTTCGGAGCGCGCGAAATTCGTGATCGCGCGATACTTTGTTACTACGCAGCCACTGTGCCACCCTGGTTCACTTAACCCAACCCAGAGTCCTCCTTGGTTCACTGTCCCCAAAGTCCACCCGGCCCTGGCATGGTTCTCTCTATCCCCAACCCAGAGTCCACCCTGGTTCACTTAACCCAACCCAGAGTCCACCTTGGTTCACTCTCCCCAACCCAGAGTCCACACAGGTTTACTTTTCCCAACCCAGAGACCACCTAAGTTTGCTGTCCCCAACCCAGAATCCACCCTGTTAATGTTCTACTCTAGTATAGTGGAGAAGATAAACCAGAGATATGACTTTTCCGAATTGTAAAATATAAGAAGTGAAAACAAGTAGCCCGAACGCCCCTTTTCCTATCCTTTTGCGGTCACGATAATCCGTGCGCGTGCCTCTTTCTGATTGGCTCTTTCCTAAGCCCACGTGATCTCCTTAGACAGGACAATGCATGTAGCCGTGCTTGCGTGTAGAATGTCTCGATAGAGGTGTATCAATAAATTTATTGAACTATTGCTGAATCGAACAGCAACACACCCGGTATCTCAAGACACGATATCTCAAGATAGGTTGTATCAAGACACGCCTCTTGCCAACTTTCCAAGTTGCAAGTTAGCAGTGTAACAAGGAGACTTGCTAGAAACAAGTGCATTTTACACGGCTATATGGATATTGCTTGATGAGCAAATCACACCTGTGCTAGAGAAAGATCAACGTACGCAAATTTCATAATAATTGAAATTTGGGCTATAACAGCAAGGTACGTCAACGTGTTAGTACTGATAAGTCAAATGACCGATGAAACGGTACCCTAACACATCTGGTTCACAGTCACTGTCCCCAACCCAGAGTCCACCCTGGTTCTCTCATGAACCCAACCCAGAGTCCACCCTGGTTCACTTCTCCCAACTCAGAGTCCACCTAAGTTCACTGTCCCCAACCCAGAGTCCACCCTGGTTCACTGTTCCCAATCTTGATGGATTTCTCCCATCCCTAGCGCGCAACACTCGGAAATTAGGAGGGTCGCCGCGGAAAACGTTGTGTGCGCGGCGGGTAGGGTAACATCCTACAATTCCCAACCCAGATCGTAGGATGTTACCCTACCCTCGCGCGCGCGGCGCAACGTTCCACATTCGGACATCGCCCGTCGAAACCCAGAGTACACCCTAGTCCCCTGTCCCCAACCCAGAGTCCACCCTGGTTCACTGTCCCCAACCCAGAGTGAGAGTCCACCCTGATTCGCTGTACCCAACCCAGAGTCCTGGTTCACTGTTCCCAACCCAGAGTCCACCCTGGTTCACTGTACCCAACCCAGAGTCCACCCTGGTTCACTGTACCCAACCCAGAGTCCACCCTGATTCGCTGTCCCCAACCCAGAGTCCACCCTGGTTCACTGTCCCCAACCCAGTGACCACCCTGGTTCACTGTCCCCAAACCAGAGCTCCACCCTGGTACACTGTCCCCAACCCAGAGCTCCACCCTGGTACACTGTCCCCAACCCAGTGACCACCCTGGTTCACTGTCCCCAACCCAGAGCTCCACCCTGGTTCACTGCCCCCAACCCAGAGTCCACCCTGGTTCACTGCCCCCAACCCAGAGTCCACCCTGGTTCACTGTCCCCAACCCAGAATCCACCCTGGTTCACTGTCCCCAACCCAGAGTCCACCCTGGTTCACTGTCCCCAACCCAGAGTCCACCCTGGGTCACTGTCCCCTACCCAGAGTCCACCCTGGTTCGCTGTCCCCAACCCAGAGTCAACCCTGGTTCACTGTCCCAACTCAGAGTCCACCCTGGTTCCATGTCTTCAACCCAGAGTCCATCCTGGTTCACTGTCCCAACCCAGAATCCACCCTGGTTGAAGTGGTTGAGGTTCGCTGTCTCCAACTGCAACTGCAACCAGTTGTCTTGCAGTTGCAAAATAATTGCATATATAAATAGACGGTAACTATTTTAAGCTTTTGTGTTTACTACCTTCTCATAGTCAATTTCATATTGTGAAATACTAACAATACGTAGCTATGGCAACAGCAACGAAAGCAGCATGACGTTTCGAGAAAGAGTTATCATTATCAACAATGATGCAAGTGAAAGTTTTTGCGTCTCCAACTCACAGGTAACAACGTAACAATGGTGGTTATGACATTAGCTTCAGTTTGGCCTACAAATGTTATAATTAAAGCCACAATTGCCTGACACACCTAAATAATTTGACGTGCAAACGGTTTTGTTGTAAAGTCGCAAGTTTCACAGTATACCTTCGCTTTCGCCTGGATCTTAATTGTACGATTTCGTATTTATCGTTCTGAAACCCCCGTGATAATCTTACTTCATAGTCTTCTTCCGTGAGTCACGGAAAACGTTAAAAAGCTAAAAGGACATTTAAAGAGACCGACTATGGCGTTCATCAAAGAAGTGTTCTGTGCATTTCCAGAATTCCAGGTCTCCTCGAAGCAGCTGATGAACCTCTACAGTCTTCCCAACTTCGAATACTCAGAAGAAAAAGTTAAGAAAATCCAGAAGATCATAGCCTCAATGAAGATCGAAAGCAGGCCGACTTGTGTCAATTTTGACCAGTTCTGGGAGAAAGTAGACGCCGGATCAGGGTCAGAAGGATACCCAGATGCTACCAACCTCTTTAGAGGTGCCCCAGAACCTTTCAGACCTTCAATGGGAGACAGGGCTGTAGTGTGGGAGAGGGCGGCTAAGGTAAGTCTAAAGAGATCTAAATACGAGGTTGAGTAATGCAATGAGTCGGTCCCTGAGTTGACTGAGTTTGCTCGTTTTTGCAATAGTGGACGGCCTGATGGGGTTCCAATTTAAGGCTACAGTGACGGGCCTCGTGCTTTTTAGGCCATGCATTTTACTTTCAGCTTACTTAATTGAAGCTACGAATTAAATGCTATTCACCCCATTGACCCACACTAAAACTCGCAGGAGCTGAGTGTGAGGGCAGCAGAGGGAGTTATCACGAGAAGCAACACTCCTCCATCCGACATAGACTGCGTTATCACCAACACTTCTACTGGGGTCATGCTGCCTAACCTCAGCACCTGGCTGCCTCAGCAACTCAACCTCAGCGTCAGGTACTAAGGAACCTCATTGCGACAGCTCGCTCACCATTTTCTCGTCAATTTTTCAATAATCGGCGATAAGTTATGGTCAACGACCTATCATAATCAGGTTTCTGAACCCTCGCGGCACGCCGCAATCTTAACACAATGACAAAATCTCAGCCACTATATGACTCGATAGAAATCCCCAATTCAATCAGTAACCACTTACTAATTACTGAGAACTCACACTTCTCAACGTCAGGTGTAACTACTCCCTGGACAACACTGGGTGTGGGGGAGCTATCTCGTGTTTGGATGTGGCCCGGTCTGTCATCCTTGCTGGAAGAGCAGCCTGTATCCTGGTCGTGACAGTTGGTGAGTTAAAACGTTGTAGAGAGCAGAAAAATTTCATCGAATGTAGCTCTAAGAAATCCCAACGGCCAACTTATGGCTATGATTGGCCAGCTTATGGCTAAAAAACGGGGCCATGGCTGGCGTAAGCTAGCGAACTTGCCTACCTGAACCAACTTACTTATCTAACACCCAAATGGCTGGCAGATGGCCCTTTGACTCATTTGACCACCCCAAACATTTGCAGACTGTGCAAGTCCCCATCTGAACACGGTGCCTGGTGTTGAAATGGAGGATATCCTCCCAAATCTACTGTTTGGGGATGGAGCGGGGGCTATGATCATAACCAACAAGAGGGAGCCTGGGTCCTGGCGGATTGATGAGCCGCAGTGTCAGTTGCTGGACATGGAGACTTCCAACTACATAGATATGAAGGTACTCATGATTAACCATAAGATGCATTCATGATGCTCAATTTCAACGCCTATTCCTTGAACCGCTTCGAAAACTTTTGATAAGTTGATGGCGATGAAGGGGTTTAAAATCACACTCCAATTCTTTGGTGTTACTACTCCAATTCCCCTTCAGCTCTCAGATTCAGGCTACTACCTGAACCTCTCAAAAGACCTGGTTCCCACTCTGTATCGGGAACTTAGCAGCAGATGGCCGGGTATTCTCAAGACCCTGATACCGGAGAGTGGAAATAGGGAAGGAGGGGAGGTGATGAGAGGTGTGGAGGGGGTCGAGTGGGTTATTCATCCGGGAGGCAAAGGTGATAGATGCTCTGTTTTAGTTTGCTGTTGAATGGATCAGATGACAAATACGCCCTTAACAAATGGCCTTGTCCACGCATAATTTGGTAGAAATTGTAATTAGTGATGGCTGCATAATCTTCAGACTTCGAATTAAATGTTTTCAAGAGTTTAAGGCTTTTCTCAAATCGTAGAGTATCTAACTCTTTACACTCATCAAGTCATCCTCTCAACTCTAACTCCTCTATCCCAGCTATCCTGGAAACCTTCACGCTGCTATCCCCACCCCTCAGCCCTCACAGTCTCCGACACTCCTTTCAAGTCATGAGGGAGAAGGGTAACCTGGTCTCAGCCACCCTACTCTTTGTCTTGGAGAGGGTCTTCAGGGACACTGACTCTAAAGACATCGCATGTCTAGTGGGGCCAGGCCCAGGGGTCGAGATAGGGTTTGTATCTATAGAACGGATCAGATGAACAGAATGAAGTTTTTAAATATGCATGGTACGTTGGTGAACAAGTTTAATAAGTCAGAAGCTTTTCATGGACTATACAGAGTTTGTTTCGAACTTTTTTTAGTTATGGGATCGGTTCTTAATTAACCACAGAACAGCATCGCATTCGTTACTGATCTAATCTAAATGTACAAAACATTGACTTAATGCTGTCAAAAAATATGGTCAAAACTTCGAAATGGAGAAATGGGAGAGAGCAAAAACCGACAACATTTTCAAATCTCAAATCAAAATCAAAGTCGAACTTAGTTCAAAATCTCCAAATCAACTTCAAAGATGTTCCGCGTGACTGCGTTAGCTCAGGTGCCTTGCTGCGATCTGATTGGCTAATGCCCATCAGCTGATCACACCAAAGTTCCCGCGCGCGCGGCGCAATAAAGAACATTTTGTCTGAAATCCTAGACATTACGTCACGATACACAGTGTAGTAGTATACATGTTACATTCGATCGAACTTGGTAATAATGAGGAATCGGTTCTCATGGGAATTCTTCTTTTGTTCTTCCACTTCCATGTTGTTTCGTACCGCACACCGATTGTCAACTTATCCCATTCGGCTCTTGTCTCTGGTTGATCCCTGAACCGTCCGTATTGAAGTTGAGTGAATTGTTCTTCACAATGGGGAAGACTTTGAAGCTACTCAGCTGCTCTGATTGTGATGGTAAGTGAAGATAACTCAATTAAGAATTTAGATTATCTTCGATATTCACTTTTGTACAGATTTTCCCCAAGTTCAATTGGGTAGAGTATTTTCTGAATTTTAATCAGTCGTCCTACTAAACTTACTAGTTAACTCATGAAATTTTGCATGTCAGTACAGTTTGATCCAACTAAGAAAAATGCTTTCAGAATTTTGAACTTCAGCCATTTTCAGGATTTACAGCCTCTTAAAAACCCCATTTTTGGCCTAAAATGGACTTTTTTGTCTATAATTGTCCACAGGGACCAAAAATAAGGCTGAAAACTGCTATTTCCCATGTGACTGCCATTCAGGGAGTGTACTAGAACCAAATAATGATGCATTTATACACAGAGTTTTCCCCAAGTCCAATTGTGTCAGAGTTTTTTCTGAATGTTAATCAGTTTCTCCTGGGGGGGGGGGGGTCGTCCTACTAAACTTACTAGTTAACTCATGAAATTTTGCAGGTCAGTACAGTTTGATCCAACTAAGAAAATTCTGCTTTCAGAATTTTGAATTTCGTCCATTTTCAGGATTTACAGCCTCTTAAAACCCCATTTTTGGCCTAAAATGGACTTTTTTGTCCATAATTGGCCAAAAAGACCAAAAATATGGCGTTAAACTGTTTTCTCCCCATGTGACTGCCATTCAGGGAGTGTACTAGAACCAAATAATGATGCATTTATACACAGAGTTTTCCCCAAGTCCAATTGTGTCAGAGTATTTTCTGAATTTTAATCAGTTTCTCCTGGGGGGGGGGGTCGTCCTACTAAACTTACTAGTTAACTCATGAAATTTTGCAGGTCAGTACAGTTTGATCCAACTAAGAAAATGCTGCTTTCAGAATTTTGAATTTCGGCCATTTTCAGGATTTACAGCCTCTTAAAAACCCCATTTTTGGCCTCAAATGGACTTTTTTGTCCATAATTGGCCAAAAAGACCAAAAATATGGCGTTAAACTGTTTTCTCCCCATGTGACTGCCATTCAGGGAGTGTACTAGAACCAAATAATGATGCATTTATACACAGAGTTTTCCCCAAGTCCAATTGTGTCAGAGTTTTTTCTGAATGTTAATCAGTTTCTCCTGGGGGGGGGGGGGTCGTCCTACTAAACTTACTAGTTAACTCATGAAATTTTGCTTGTCAGTACAGTTTGATCCAACTAAGAAAATGCTGCTTTCAGAATTTTGAACTTCAGCCATTTTCAGGATTTACAGCCTCTTAAAAATCCCATTTTTGGCCTAAAATGGACTTTTTTGTCCATAATTGGCCAAAAAGACCAAAAATATGGCGTAAAACTGTTTTTTTCCATGTGACTGCCATTCAGGGAGTGTACTAGAACCAAATAATGATGCATTTATACACTGAGTTTTCCCCAAGTCCAATTGTGTCAGAGTATTTTCTGAATGTTAATCAGTTTCTCCTGGGGGGGGGGGGGTCGTCCTACTAAACTTACTAGTTAACTCATGAAATTTTGCAGGTCAGTACAGTTTGATCCAACTAAGAAAACTCTGCTTTCAGAATTTTTAATTTCGTCCATTTTCAAGATTAACAGCCTCTTAAAAACCCCATTTTTGGCCTAAAATGGACTTCTTTGTCTATAATTGTCCACAAGGACCAAAAATAAAGCTGAAAACTGCTATTTCCCCATGTGACTGCCTTCCAGGGAGTGTACTAGAACCAATTAATGATGCATTTATACACAGAGTTTTCCCCAAGTCCAATTGTGTCAGAGTTTTTTCTGAATGTTAATCAGTTTCTCCTGGGGGGGGGGGGGTCGTCCTACTAAACTTACTAGTTAACTCATGAAATTTTGCAGGTCAGTACAGTTTGATCCAACTAAGAAAATTCTGCTTTCAGAATTTTGAATTTCGTCCATTTTCAGGATTTACAGCCTCTTAAAAACACCCATTTTGGGGCTAAAAAGGACTTTTTTGTCCATAATTGGCCAAAAAGACCAATAATATGGTGTTAAACTGATTTTTCCCATGTGACTGCATTGCAGAGAGTGCACTAGAACCGAATAATGATGCAGTTTTATACCCAAATTTCTAGGGCTACGGACTACGGTGACAATGAGGCGCAGGAAAGAGTCAAAACTGGCAGAAAAGCGTCAAAACGTGATGAACAGCGCCATAAAAATGTTAAAAAGGAAAATTCGCCGTCCCCCAAGACCAGGGAGGTATATTCAGGGTCCTCAATTTTAAGTTAATTCTTAGTTAGGCAAATTGTTTAAAAAAACATTCCTATTTCCATTTCAATTGAAAGATTAGGTAAGGAAATTAGTAAGGAAATAAGAATACTCGATTACTTAAATTGCTGTCATTCAAATTTCAGTAAACCCAAACCCAGCCATATATCAATGGGAAACGTGTGTGTTGTGTTTGTAAGTGTCAAATGTTTGTCAGCGTGTCGGGTAATAGTGGTGTGTTAGGTAATAGTAATATTGTCGCTTATATTAATAATGAGGAGTAGTAACTATCTCATAATATGTACACCCAGCTTGTGAATTAGCAGCGTTAGATGTACGCGTGTGTTTTCTCCTCAATTTATGTGTTTCTCCTTTTGTTTGTTCATTACATATTAACCCGGCATAAAAGTCAGGATTCTCTTTGCCCTTATCTTTGGGATGTTGATCTCTGGTCTGAGTTTCAGTGAGCGCAAGGTTCCTCGGGTTGAATTGATCCCTGTTAATAAAGCGGTTAACATTCCGCTGACAATTGCGTGGTTTGTTCCGGTACTTTCTCTTCTCGAGGGAGTAGGTAGTACCAGCTACGGCTTGTCCGGCAGCTGTCTTTTGTCCATGTCGTTTCTTTAAGAAACACTTTCTTATGCTCATGTGAGTACAGAGTTGGACCGCATTACGGTCTGTAAGGGAAATGGAGGTTCGGTTCTCAGGTCGCACAGGAAAAACAGGCGGTGGTTTCTGGTTAAGGTTAGGGTTAGGAAAGCGCCTATTGTTTCTGTATGGACTGTAAGGAAGCTGGAGGTATTTTAGCACTCTAACAGCCGCTCTAACAAGTCTAATTCTGAAGCTATGATCGCTCACAGAGGCATTGTAACACTGGTTAGCCGAGCTCTCCTGCCAGAATCTGCAACATACAACATGGTCCCCCTGCGTGGTATTAATGCCCTCATTTAATTCATTACAATACACCTGCATATGGCATTCTCCAGGGAAGGAGTCCTGTAATTGACAAAACCTAGAGACCCGCGGTACACGGAGCTATAGGCGGAACACGAAATGATGTCATTATCAGAGTTTAACGAGGCTCATTACTTCCGTCATTCCGCACTTTTTCCTCTCGCGACGCTTTACCATCACGAGCTCCGCATCCTGCCCATTTACCCTCAAATTAAAGCAGCACTGGATACACGGTGGAGGAACTGTTCAGGTCACCACGAGTCTAATATATGTTTTATCTTCCTGCGTACAACACGCAGTGGATCTCCGGAGAAGGGTTCCGCCGACCCTAGCCTCGGATATATCCGCTCGGAAAAAATAGGCGGTCGAAATGTCGTCATTAACAGTGTGCGCGCTGCCAAATCCTTGAAAATTTTACCGCCTATTTTTGTAACTTTTTAGCCATCCTCCGGGATCAGTGACATCATTTTCAGGGGTTGAAATGGTTAATTGTTCCCATCCGACCGTCTATATTCCCTCGCTCTAAGTGTGTTTCCTCTTCTCGAGCAGTATATATAACTATTGTTCTCATCCTTCCGGTGATGTTTCGTTTTGAAATATGTAATATACGCTCGCTACAATACGCAGCAGTACGCGGAAGTTTTACTTTTTCCAGCTCGAGTTTTAGAAGTGGGCATATACTCTACGAACGCTGTGCAGACCAATTTCACATAGTTTTACCTTTGATAAATATATAGTTATTCTTTGTAGCTGAACCAGGCATATATTGCGTACATAACTAGTTAGTTAGATGGTAAGAAATGCGGAGTTCGGTCGCGTTCTTTCCATTTATTCCCCAGTCTCTCAGTCGATAGAAATTGGAACTAAATATAGTCCGAGTTTTGGGTATAGTAAAGGCATTATGTAAGTATGTACATAATATCTCTGTGGGATTCCGTTCCTCATTCTTCATTGTTGGGATTCGGGTTTATGTTTGTTTCTATCTCTAAGAGCTCATCTATAAGCATCCACTGTTGTCTGTTCTGCAGGCTCTGTATTTGAGTTAGAGTCTGATATGTCTCTGATCGGTAGAAATTATACTAACCTACTCGATTTTGATGATTTTGATATTAACGAATCGTCTGTGGCTCGTCAGTCGTCATTTAGTTATTTCTGAGACAATTTGTGCTTGGAAAAGAAAATATCAGTATTTTCTGCTTTGTTTCAGTGTTCAGCTTTCTCCAGCATACAGTTTTATCCGTCCAATGAAATTTCCAAGATGTGTAAAAGTCATCGCAACAAAAGAGGGTGGATCATATTCTTATGAATTATTGATGTGCATAATATTATGGAAAAGCGATCACATGTATATATTGTGTAAAGATTTCCTTTAAAACTTGTCATTTAAATATTATCAGATTAACATGCTAATATTAATATTATTCCCGCTACAGTATTGTGTTAGATGTTTTTATCTTAAATATATGAAATTTACAAATTCTGTAATCATACACACTGACCGGACTACATGACGGTGATTAACTCAAATCCATTTCTTGAGATGTATTTCTACCCAAGGTTGCAGTAATTACCCGTGTTTGATTATTTTTACCAAGTTTCATCAGTCTCTTCTAATGTTCCTAGTGTAAGTTATGGTCTTAATCTCTAAACGATCCGTCCGTTCCGGCTATGATTTCCTCTCCGTAGCTCGATTCACTGCTGACTGCATGTCAGATGTAATCATGAAATTCGCTGGAAATCAAGGCATGACTTCAATTAGTCATACACAAGTTAGGCGGAATAATCAGAAAATTGATCGCTAATTCGGTGATCAGTTTCCCGATTATTTCGCGATTAGTGACAAATGTAAGTGAGTAATTACTTAATTATTGTATCTGGATACTGATTGTGCACCGCTTGCATCTTCCTTGATTTTGTGCAGTGGATTTAATCCTTGTGATCGCTCGAATGCGATCAGGATTAAAGATTTCAGGTAGTCTTAGATCTTAAGATTTAAAGATTGCGTTAGATCTAAGATACTAAGTCTTATTCTGTAATGATCGGCCACTGCACCTGTCCCAATGCAAAGACAGATTCGCACATGCAACATCATGAACATCACTTTTTATCCTCTGATCCGATACTTATCTACTCTGCACGAGATATTATTTTATTATTCTCTGTAGTTAAGCTATACACGATCAGATACGCATCTACTCTTCTACATCACACAGTTGTAAAAACACGTGACTGTATAGTTTCCAGTTTTACACCACGGTACTAGAACAATGCATAGCTATGCTGCTCCAAACCGCATTTTATTGTACTCGATATTCGGTGCACGTGTTTTTATATTGTTAGTTTTTAAAATGTCTCTCCTCGCTCAGCGCGGTGCCTGTCGAGAGATTGCGAGGTTGTTTGTGAAAAATAGACGTAAAAACTCTCACAATTCTCCATTAAAAACCATGATAATGACGTCACTTTGAAGCGTCTATTGGCGCCACAGCACTTAAACCGCAGAGATGTGGCAGTTTAACATAATACATATAAAATTCACACCACTGAGCTATTGTTCTTTCTGTATTGTCCGCGAGAAATGACAAAAAATTAAATTCATAATTAGTTGCAGTTTCGCGATTTGCTCCTAATTTCCATGCGTTATATCGGCATATGTTGCACGTTATCAGTTAGTATATAGACAACGATAATATCATCAACGCATCTTCGGGCTGCAGGTCTAAACCGGATACATCCCTCGGTTTGCACCCTCGGGAAGTATCCTAAAATGACAAAATGTACCCGATAGGTGCTTATCTATGCATTTTATTGAAAACTTTCAATCAGCTCCCCCTGACCTCCATACATAGCCCTGAACATATTTATACCACGTCTAAGATATTGTCTCACAATATACGTTATCTAACAGGCTCAAAAAATAATTATCCCACATATTTTGTTTTATGAAATCTGTCGGAATAAATGGAAAAAAAGTTGGCCTTTGCGACGACTATATATTTTTCTACCCTAGCATCGAAGCTATATAGCATCATCACATCTCCCTCGATGATGGTAAAATACAATTATCTAATCTCTACACAGCTGCGATCTTAACATGAAAAGCTGTAAAAACTGTAAAACACAATCACATTTCATTTGTGCTGCATGCTACTGACTTATTGTTGCAATATATATGTAAATGCTAAGCACTGCTCGCATAAAGACACTGTCCTAGGATCTCTGGTATATCTACGTGGATGTTGAAGTTATATTTCATTGAAAACTAAGACCTCAACTAAGGGACCGATTAGTATGAACGTGTACCGTGTTAGCCGTTAGGGTCTTAATAAAAGGATTTATATCTCCGCGCGCAGAGAGATAACCTTTTACAAAATATGCAAAGCGTCTCATTTTGGCAGCACATGATTTACCCATCTTGAAGGATTGCTTGTTTTTGAGATGTTTGCGCGATTAACCACATCTTATTATTTTACGCCGACTTGGCTGTGCATACATCAAATTGTACACGTGTATAGCACATTTATAATATGCAATTGTAATGGTGGATAAAATGCTTAACACATACAATTTAGAATTGCTGTACAATCAATATATGCTTGCTCCGTATACTAGTCTACCAGGACGATTGAATAAATTTGAGTGATTTCCAGTTCTGCTTAAGGTATTCCTAATTTGTTTCATTCTGGCAATTCCAACTGTTTTATTCCTAATTTGTTTCATTTTAAAGTTGTAATTTTATCAGGGACCATGGTGCTGATAAGAATTAGGAATCTGAGTCGCCATTTGATACAGCACGGTTGTTTGGTATGAACCAATTACTTAATTTATTAAAAATTTATATGGAATTGGCTGCGCTGAATTTCAAATCAGGCCTTGGTTTTTCGTGTCAGATATAATTTTATCATTCCTTTGGTTTCCGTTTGTTTCTTTATTTTGTGGTGCCTCGCCTTTTTTGTTTGCAATCATGTATTAAAGCTCACCAAAAACTTTGGAAAATTTAAAAAAGCTAATCGAAAATTCTACTATAACACACAAGCAGCCATTTTATGGCGCTGACAATTTAGAAATTCGATTAACTCAAGTGAATTACTTTGATTGCTCACCGTTCGAAGTTCCCTATTCTGATTACTGAGCTTGATAATATTATATTCAAATACAATAATGACAATAACTCCTGTTCTTGCTTTATTGGTTTGTCAGATGTCATGATGATGACATTTGACAATTTATAATCAAATGTCTTGTTTAATAACTTTTAAATTCCAGTTTCCCATTCCTTCAGATCTGATCGTATGTGCCAGTGATGCTTTTGATATAGCTGCAAAAAGCTGACACCACTTTCGAGTGCCACAGGTGGCATGATCTATTTTTAAAATAAAACTATTATCTCTGGAGTATCTTGAGATGATTGAATAAACGCCAATATATTATCAAACAATGAATAGTTGACTTTTTTTGTAAATACTGTGAAAAGTGCTAGTTTATTTGACAATGAATAAATGACTTTTTCTGTAAATACTGTTTTTAGATGCTCTCAAATCATCACCCTTCTCGCAGCCTACTTCTTAACCATCCCAGTAATCACACCAGCCATTAGCTGCTACGAAGTATGATTTTATAAAACTTCAAAAGGCACCCCCAAAAAACTGTTTTACTAGATGGCCTAATAGAGCTACCTATATTTTAAACGCGAACGTACTGTCATGAGTGAAATCAAAATCAGAAGCTTTTAAATATATAAAGACGAATATTCAAATTGTATATTATAGACCTGCTCGGAAGGTACAGTACTATATTTTAGTGAATTATGGTATTATGGAAAACAAGTCAAGAGCTAATAGTCGCTCTCTCTCTCACCTACTGCTTTATAATGAGATGCATTCGTGATTTTTCACTGCAATCAGCAATAATCTTTCCCGGAATTGGAGCGCCGAACACAGATTTGGTCGTGTTTTAGGCTTTTTAGGGTTTTTTCTACATTTTGGGTTTTACCAGGTTATACCAGGATATTTACTTGAGCATGTTTTCTTCGCCCGTCTTCCTGTTTTGATCGCGTATATTGATGGCATTATCGGCCCCGAGATGGTTTCTTAAATGGTCAACTGTCTCTTTCCTCCGGTCTTTAAATAGACGGTCACATTTTATATTTTCAGTAAACTAACCAAAACTTTGCCTGGTAAAGTGACAGAATATATTCCGTTTAATGTTTATATCAGTCTCAAACGGGGAAGTTTACGTATATCCCACAACCCCAGTTTATATATTGACAGACTCCTCCACGACTCCTTAACTCCTTCAAGACTCCTCTTTCCTTCCCAAATATCATGCGAGGGATTGAAGTTCCATCTCTCATATCGCACAGTCTGGGTGACTGACTATTTTCACCATAAGTTCTCCATATTGCCCCTGTCTATCAGCTTCTTCTAATGCGTGTCTCCGCGGTTTAAAGGAAGAGCTCTCTGAGTGCTATGTAGCGTGTCTCGTATGAAAACCACAAGAACTAGCCCTGATAAAGTCGTGCGAGTGAGCCGGGCATCTGCCGAAATGGCATCATTTGCGATGCTGGTACTAATACCCGACACAGTTGTAAAATATTAACGGTGGGGAAAGAGAGATATACGTTAGAGACCGCCTTCTTCTTTTCGAGGAAACGCATGCAAGATACAGATTCCTCTCCTAAAAATAGGCGGGTTAATGTGATCTGTTCACCAGTCTAAATCATTATAATGCCGTCAATCTAGAGTACCTACTGCTTAACTTAGTTATTCCCGAACTTTAAATGGAGACTTACCGCCGAACCTCAAGAGACCGCGCGCACACATAGTGACATTAGAGAGATAGCGGTTTTTTGAGTTTCTATGCAGTTTATAGTTCTGTAAATTGTATAACTGCTCTTGCTTTGCCCGATATCGGGGACCGGATTTATTTATAGAATTCAAAATAAACTCGTTTAAGTTCTATTGGTAGTAACCTTGGCTTATAACCTCCATTTCTTTACGTTTGCGTCTTGGAAACTGTCTATGAAAGTAGATGATCATTTCGTCGAAGTCACACGTGCAACACCACATCTTCAACTTGTTATTCCTACACTGTGTAGTTTGTACACACAGTGACTAGGTGATGATTTTATCCTGTCATACTTCAACAGAGCAATATTCTGCCAATCCAAGGCAGGTCACGTTGTACAAAGAGTGAAAAACTCCGTTTTTTGTTGCGTTAGTATGTTGGTGCGTTAGTATGTTGGTGCGAAGCCGCGACGCTCGAATTTTCGATTCCCGTAAACGTGAATATATGTGAACAGATCGCATATAAGCTTTAAAAAGTGGACAAATGACTGGGTTTAGTCCATTGTTAGATTGTTGTTTGCGTTTCTATATGGCACTGCTGGTTTTGGAGATGCGCAGTTCAACGCTGTATTTCTGTTTTTGGCATTGTAGATGCTTGTTTCGTTTACCATACCTAAACTTCTTTCTCTTTTTCTTTTCTCCTCTTTTTCCTCGTTACGTAATTGTTTGATTTTTCATCGCCAATAATACCAACTGACTATCATTTCACTTGCATTTCTCCACGTATAAGTATCCACACTATTGAAATGAAAACCTGAGGCCGTTAACCGTGCCAGTCGTGCTACAGTTACTATTGCACTAATATAAAGTGATATAAAGTGTCGTATACAATAGACGACTCACTGAGTGTTTCGTCATTATTAGAGTTTAAAGTAACGACTTGGAGACGTTTAATCGCCATTTTACTCGAATCTTATACTGTCACTCAGCTCTAGTGGCAGTGATGTATCGTAACAACAGCTGGTGTAACAGGTACTCTGATTGCTGTTGCAGTTAGAGTGGCAGCAGCTTTGACAGTGTATATCATACTAGGGCGGGGTGTATATGTATGTGGTAAGACGAGGAGGAGTTGTAGGCTGGGGGTGTGTAGAATATAATAAAACTTACATTTTATCTCTTTACCTTTGCACCTGTAGAGACGTAGGGACTTTGGGCGCTGGTTTATTGATACGTTTCTTGGGATCATTGGCATCGAAGCTTATCAAAATTACGGGGGAGGGGGCGACCCCCCTTGCAATTATTATTGAAAACCTACACAAAGGGGAGTCATTTCCTACAGTCTTGTGTCTATTTGATACGTGTTACTTAGATACGTCTTACGGCTTACATAGATAGAGATGTAGGGTGCTGGTTTGTTGATACGTCTAGTGTGCTTCTAGGCAGGGGATATAAATATAGGTATAAATATAGGTATAGATGTCCTCGACAGCACCCCATTGTGAGGTTAGCCCTCCCCTTTGTACTATAATGCAGCCCTTCCGATATACCCCCAGAGTAGATTGATGTCGGGGCTATTGTTAGTTTACAATCACACAAGCTTCTTCAGGGGAGATTGCATTGACACTATTGACAACCTCCATCAATACCACCTCCTCTATTATTCAATCCGTATAGGCGTATAGCAATACCGCACTTAATTCCCCATGGAAACGCACTTAATTTCATGCAATGGCTTATAATTGCGGATTTGCATTAATTGGTGGCTTTGCATGTGCATTATTTGTAACTCTGATATTTTAGAATTTTGAACTTTGTTTAATATTTCATCTCAAAAATCATTAAAAATATTCCTCTGATATGATCATTAAAATCTAGCTGTGGTTAAATTCTCAAGTTAATCGTTTTTTACAGAGCTGCACGCAATGTGTTTTAATGTCAGCACTATTTTCACATTGTTTTAATAACGAACTAATTTTCGTTCTTGTTCGTTGTACGTGATGCTATCCCTGACTAAGTACCCAAATAAACATGGTCTATTATATTCTCGTCAAAAGCTTTCGTCATTTAATAGCTCCAAATTCGTTTAAACGACGTTTGTCTTCGTGTTGTTTATGTGATTGAATTAAACCGAGGAAATTAAATTGAGAAAATCATAATATATGTGCTTGTGCGTAATAGAGTATTTGAACTATTTGTGTTTTTCTTTCCTCCTGCATATATAGATTATATCTATCGTTTGAGTTTTTGCTTGTAATTCAGAGAAAGAGAGATGGGTTTTTTAAACGGTCGCATAGTGCTGCACTGCCTCATAAACAGCTGCTCACGATTAAAGAAACGGTGACTTGTGTCGTCATTATCATGGTTTAGAGTGATGAATTGATGACGTCACATATTCTGCTTTCGCGAGACCTTATCCCGGGTAAAACTAAAAGAGAACAACCCAAGAAGATATATATCATGGTTTTCTTTCTCCCTGTCGCGCCGTCCTTAAGTTGCCAAGAAGACAATTAAACCTCGAAAACGAAAAATAGGCGGTCCAACGTCATCAATACTCACTACATTGTGCTATAGTAATGACGTCATCTTAACCGCCTATTAATCTCCTTTTGGCATGTTACCGTTGAGGAGGATGGGTTATTTTAGTCTGGCGATGAGAAGAGGGAGGGTTTATATTAATGTTTATACCCTCGATCACTTGCAGTAGAAGAGGATCACTTGCCTCCCACCAGAAACATACTAAAAGGTTGGTCTTGAAATGTAGGCAGGCGGAAATGACGAAAATATCAGAAGTTAACGTGGTCTGTTGATGCCGACAACCGTTTAGTTTTTATCTGCGCGCGAGCGGTGCCTTACCATATAGACTACCCTGCTCGTATATTAGTACTACTAATCACATATAGTACAGACTTCAGGCATTTGGTTCATCCCTGCCATTAGCCTTTTGTTGCTACAGCTGCATTAGCTATTACCACACTCGCATTATAGCGTACTTCGTGCCGAAAAACATGCTTCGTCATCAATTTACCATTCTAATCCATGATAATGACGTCACCAACAGACACCAGCTATTTTCGTTCGTAGATAGATTAGGGATAAACCCTCAAACCTGTTATTGTTGCGATCCCTATGGGGAAGTGAGGATATGAATCATCATTAGCTGTTACTAAGTTACCTGTAAGTTACTAGTAAGTCACTGGTAACAGCTAGCTCTGGCTTATTGGGGATCCAGGGGTTAGCTTATTAAGTTATTATGTACAGCCCATTGTATAAAACTTGTATAGTTACATAGTTTAGGGTTGTGTATTAAGCCGACTTCAGCCTTAAAACTTCTGACCTTTGAGACCAGTCGAGACCTCCCACCGTTATAAAACGTTCGTGATTTTGTGTGTTTATCTACCCAAAGATCAGGATAGAGATTAGAGGACATCCTGGTCCAAAAGCATCATCACTTGACACTTTTTGGCACATTTAATCAGTAAAAAGCTAGAAGTTTTCGAAATTCCGAGAAACCAAATGTATCTGCAATTTGTGTAGCTAACACCACCACCCAAGCTATAGACCATCAGTTTGGCAGAAGGGTGGTGTGTCTTAGAAATTGCCACTAGTTGCTGGTATAACTACAAAATAGGCAGTTTAGAGTGACTTCATTATCATAGTTTACAACGGCGGATTGCTGACTCCAAAAAGGCAATTCTCGGTGGCGGAAGCCGCTACAAGGTGCAATATATTGTACAGTTTAATGTATAAGTTTGTGTCAATATTAGCTCTGTCAGCGGGTTTTACAACCATACATTTGAGTTTCATATTTTGTGTGGTGTTAGTGTAGGCATCTGCTTTCGTTACTTGTACAGGCGTCTTTCTATATAGTGCTGAGATGGCTCGTGTTTTAGTTTTTGTACTGTAATTTCTGATAGGAGAAGTTGCCGAATTACAGATTTCATGATTTTTTTTTCAGGTTTTTCGTAACAGGGAGGTTTCTAGATCTAGACAGCATAAATAGTCGTAGTATCCTCGTATACGTCTCTTTCGACCAATCCCTCACTCTGAATTTCTTATAGAAATAGAATAGATGCAGCAGTAGTATGTAAGTATGTAGACTCTGATCGTAAAAAGTATGGCATTAGACTTTCGGAGCTTCTGCCAGTTATATATTTATTGATTATATATTTCATCAAGAAGTCTTATGGTATCAGAATGTATGATTCATAAGTTCTGGCAATGAGGACATTTTTGGAGTTATTCAGAGGGTCAATTCAGGGTTATATAACTTCTGCTGAACTCGTGTTTCTATAAATATAAATCAATATTCAGTTTTTGCTGCTTTTTGCGTGAAAATATGTTTCCCATTTCAATAAAAAATATAATATTATCTTATTATGTAAAATATTATGCAGCTGACTCAGCTTACATAAATTGGAGAATTCAAATGTCTCACCATGTCGATATAACTAATATAACTTCAAACCTAGGGGGAGTGAAGTCAATTTCAGGAGCTGAACATTCAGCGTCTGTCATTCGAGTGGGCTCTATAATGACAGGCTTTCAAATTAATTAATTGCCGCGTTGATAGAAGCAATTTATGTTGCTCATAACTGCACACTTCACCTCTCCCGAGGTAAACTTCATACGGTAAACTCGCAGAATAAATAGGCGGTCGCAATGACGGCGTTAACATTGTGCGCGCTGCCAATTGTTGAGAATAACCGCCTATTTTTCAGGAGCTGGTTATAAACTATCTGTCTCGCTGGATATAGTTATGTTTTATATATAGTGAATTTAAATTTTATAGCTTGAAACTTTAATGTTTAATACTATATGAAGTTGGAACTTTTACGAGTAATGTTTTGTAGTTATAGGGCATATTAGGCGAGTTTTCAATCAGTTTTGTCGGCGGAATTTCTTTCATGTTCCGTTACTGGAAGTAACCCAGAAGGAAATTTTGACAATATACGAAAATTATATCGCAAATTAAATTATCGCTAAATTTTCTACCTTTGCTTGGGGTTGGCAAACCTGAGCTACAACATTTGAATTTGAATCCTAACCATTCGAATATTTCTCGCCGTGGTTTGATGTTGCCCCTTTTGGTTCAGTAAAGTTGTGCTTTAATGAGGATAAAAGTTGCTCCAAATGCTTACATTTGCTATTGTTTACCATTCCTTTTATGTTATACCCCAATACACATGACGCTTTCGCTCACGTACCTCGTCGTTTTACACCTGTTCGTTTTCAGCTAGCTTGTTTCTTTTGTAGCTCCAGTATGTCTAATGCTCATCCTAAAATGTCTCCAAGCAAGAAATAGGTGCAATTTATACATCCATGGAATAACCCTAATCACCCCGCGCACCCTCGCGCAGCCCGTGCGTGTTTGTTTGAAGTTCCGACCCCAGAACAACAGAATCCAATTAGAATATCATAAAGGATGGCGCTTTGTGTGCAGCAGGTGCACTATATAAATTGTCGAGCTTCTCATCTGCCCATCTCTTTTCTACCAAAGATGTGTCGTCTGCGAAAATTAGACGATTCAAAGTCATCAATTTACTATTCTAAACCCTGATAATGACGTCACTCTCGATCGCCTATTTCCCGTCTGGAACCACAGTAGAATCAAGTGCGCGTGTCACAAGTGCAACTGTAACGGTGGTAGAGTGTTACCGGGTCACTCAGGCGAAGCACTCTCGGAGCACTCTTACAAATTGATATGTTCTAATTTCTATGTGTTCCGTTCCAACTATATAACCCCTTAAGTTGTATCAAATGTATCATGTTCAGTATAATAGGATTACTGGAAGTGCGATTGTTGAAATGATTACACGAGGAGAAGCCGAGGACAAATCATTTTGATTATTGCACGAAGAGCAGCCGAATGCTATAAACACTTCGAACCACTCGAATAAAAATCTTAACTTCTGAGTTCGTCTCCTGCAACCCTTGAAATCTTTTTGACGCCGAGCCAAACATACGTTCCTTCTCTTTGTCTCCAATTAAATTTTTGCAATTATCAGTGGTGCACATACCACAAAGGGACCCCACGTCCTCCTACATTCATTATCAATTAATTCACTCCCATGTACACCACAAAATATATATGTTGCATATATTTTGCACTTGCGAGCTTAGAGTTTGGCCCGGAGCTGATTATTTTATATGTTTCGTGGGTTTCAGATTACTTCACTTGGAATATATACGTGTTTCTGCTGGGTTTGACCCCGCATCTCTTGTTTTTATTAATCAAATCTCCGAATTATTTGCCGTGTTTGCCCGCCAGCTCGAACTCACTGCTTCATACGGGGTGCATAAAGGGTTTTTTTTTCCCCCCCCTCCCCTTTTTTTTTTGGGGGGGGAAAATTTAAAAAAAAATTTAAAATTTTAAAACCCCTTTCCCCCCCTTTTAAAACCCCCAAAAACCCTTTAAAGGGGCCCCCAAAAATTGGGGGGGGAAAAAAACCCCCCCCAAAATTTTTTTTTTTTTTTTTTTTCCCCCAAAAAAAAAAAACTTTTTAAAATAAAATTTGGGGGGTTTTTTTTAAAAAAAAAGGGGGGGGGGAAAAATTTTTTTATTTTAAAAAAAGGGAAAAATTTTAAAAAAAAAAAAAAAATTTTTTTGGGGCCCCCCCCTTTTTTTCCGGGAAAAAGTTCCTTTTTTTTCCCCCCTTTTTTTTTAAAAAAGGGGGGGAAAAAAAAAAAACCCCCCCCCCAAAAAAACCCCCCCCTTCCCCAAAAAAAAAAATTTTTTTTTTTTTTTGCACTTCCCCGGGGGGGGGGTTATTTTTTTTTTTTGGGTTTTTTTTTAATTTAAAGGGAAAATTTTTTTTGGGGGGGGCCCCCATCTCTTTTTTTTTTTAAAAATTTCCCAATTATTTTTTTTTTTGGGGTTTTTCCCCCTTTTTTTTGGGGGGGGGTTTTTTTTAAAAAAAAGGGAAAAAAAAAAAAAAGGGGGAATTTTTTTTTTTTTTTTGGGTTTTTTTTTTCTTAAAAAAAAAAAAAAAAAAAAAAAAAAAAAAAAAAAAAAAAATTATACAAAAAATTATTATTAAAATAAAAAAAAGAAAAAAAAAAAAAACCCCAAAAAAATTTTTTTTAAAAAAAAAAAAAACCAAAAAAAAAAAAAAAAAAAAAAAACCAAAAAAAAAAAAAAAAAAAAAATTTAAAAAAAAAATTTTTTAAAAATTTTTTGGGTTTTTTTTAAAAAAAACCCCTTTTTTTTTTTTTTGGGTTTTTCCCCCCTTAAAATTTTTTTAAAGGTTTTTTAAATTTTTTTTTAAAAAAAGGGTTTAAAAAGGGGTTTTTCTCCTATATGATCGGTCGGTACTCTTTTGTCGCAGGAGGCTTCTAAAATGTAACTGCCAAAATGCTTGAAATTACGTTTAAGACTGAAACTTAGAGTTGTAGCCCTATTCGGGTGATACAATGACGAAGTGATACCGGTTTCTCACTGCCTCAATAAATAGGGAACAGAAATCTACGATGAAATCTGTGAAGCATGTAAGTTCATTTGATGTTTTAGAAATTAGGGGATTTCAAGAAATTTATATTTGCATAGGTCATCTGACTTTGATTACCTTTGAAACAACTCATCAATTGGCTATTCTAAACACTGATAATGACGTCGCTCTCGACCGCCTATTTTCCGTCTGGAACCACAGTAGAATTAAGGGCGCGTGTCACAAGTGCAACTGTAACGGTGGTAGAGTGTTACCGGGTCACTCAGGCGAAGCACTCTCGAAGCACTCATACAAATTGATATGTTTTAATTTCTATGTGTTCCGTTCCAACTATGTAACCCCTGAAGTTTCAAGTTGTATCAAATGTATCTTGTTCAGTATAATAGGATTACTGGAAGTGCGATTGTTGAAATGATTACACGAGGCGAGGAGAAGCCGAGGGCAAATTATTTTGATTATTGCACGAGGAGCAGCCAAATGCTATAAACACTTCGAACCACTCGAATAAAAATCTTAACTTCTGAGTTCATCTCCTGCAACCCTTGAAATCTTTTTGACGCTGAGCCAAACATACGTTCCTTCTCTTTGTCTCCAATTAAATTTTTGCAATTATCAGTGGTGCACATACCACAAAGGGGCACCCCGACCTCCTACATACATTATCAATTAATTCACTCCCATGTACACTACAAAATATTATATATGTTGCATATATTTCGCACTTGCGAGCTTAGAGTTTGGCCCGGAGCTGATTATTTTGTATGTTTCGCGGGTTTCAGATTACTTCAGTTGGAATATATACGTGTTTCTGCTGGGTTTGACCCCCGCATCTCTTGTTTTTATTAATCAAATCTCCGAATTATTTGCCGTGTTTGCCCGCCACTGCTTCTTCATCCTGGTGTGTGAGTACGTGGGTGTATTGTTGTGAATTATTTTCTCGAAGTTTTTGAAAACTACAGTAAATGTAAACGTACAATATATCGAATGAAGTTGAGTCAGATATGGCTTCATCGCGTCTATGTTTCCTCAGCCTATATAGTACGTTCACCGGAACAAGCTTTAAATTGTTCCAGGAGAAATGACGATAATAATAATAATAACTGTGTTTCCAAATCTAGTTGCTTGTTTTTATCCAGATTTCTATAATTCTAAACGTAAAATATCGCAACGCTACTTCCATATAATTCTGTCCTAATTATTCCGTGCAAAGTCATGGTCGATACCAGAGCTTTGAAAAGTGTAGCTAGACTATGATAATAACTATCTTCTGTTTTATGAAAAACATGCAGCTGTCAGCTTGAGGCAGTCACTTTCAAGATTTAAACTGCTCAGTTGACAACTCTTGAACGCCAAGTTTTCAAGCGCAGCTCCTGTATATAGATTCCATTCCGTTTCGTTCTCTTCTCTTGTATTTTCTGTGCTCGTTATGCCAACATAATGTCAACTTCCTTGGAATTGGGTGGTTTTTAAAGTTAAACTCACACTATACTGTATAGTGCAGGTGAAAGTTTGTGTTGTCAACAGCTCTACTTTTTCTACCGTGACTTATGATTCCTGTACGAGAAAACGTTTTGCTCTTTTCTTTTTCATAGCCTCTTTCCAATCTTTTTCGTTCAATTCATTGTTTATAATGACTTATACGTCAGATGCCTTTTGTTAGCCCTAAGGACCTTAATCTAGCGTCAGCTTGACCCATAAAACTCTAAACTCAGTTATTACTGGTTTTCTTTCAGGATTGAGTCTTCTTTCTTACGCCAAAGCATTTTAAATGATGTGCGATTTCGTGACTTGAGACTTATGTGAATTCGTGACATGCAGACTTTTAATGTGAAATGAAATAGTCAATAGTCATGTAGTCCCGAGACTTATAGTATAAATTTATGGTAAACAGGATTAACTACACAAGTACAGCTCACATTTAATACCAATAAAGCAACATGAATTAAGGACGTGTCGTAGCTTCCGAACAAAGTAACAAATGCTCGTATTGCACCAGATATTCATGGCAGGCGGGTTTCACTAATTAGAAGACTTGTCATGTGACCAGCATACGTGGGGTTTGTTACTATGTCAGTCTATTTCACGAACCAAAGTCCATCCCATTAGGGACCATAGGCCACTGATTACCAACGTTAAAAGTGCCCAGAATTCCATGACCGAAACGTCCACCGGCACCATAGAAACCGCGCGCGCGAATCTGGTGGCGGTTCATCAATTAACCCCTCATAGCCCCGTGACTGAGGGAAATCCTTCTTGGTTGTACGGGTTGTGGAAGGCTTCTTAGTACTCACTCACCTATAATGCAAATCTTACTGTGTATTACTACTGGGGGACAGTAGGTGCGAACTGTGACATTAGGAGGGAAAACCCGGTATACTACGTACTGTGTGACTAATATGCGCATGAATTAATAGGCGGTCGAAATGATGTCATTAACACTATGCGCGCTGCCAAATTGTTGGAAATAACCGCCTATTTTTCGTGCGCAGAGTGTACTAGCGAGGGTGTACAGGGTCGTTAATAATCTCGCGGCAGGGTCTTTTGCAGTAATGACTTTTGTACACCCTAACAATCCTACTGTTTACTGCAGCCTGCCAATCTTTTCTTGCTTGCCCCCTTATTCTCCAGGGTTACAGGTTAGCTGAAGTTTTATACGTTCAAATGAAAATATTAATTTGAGCACATTAAAAAATAAACGTGTTCGGTTTGTCACATAGATGTCTTTGGAACAATTTATTCTGGCCCACAAGCACGCCGAACAATCACTAGGCATTGACCCACTTACTCACTCAGTCTAGATTTTCTACGGTTCTACGGTCCGATAGCAACGAACCTTCCAGTTCTTCATATTCATCACAGCTCAAACTCAATGCCCTGAATTATCCTGCTATCGGCTTCAATAAACTATCTTAAATTTACCGATAACCAAGCGTCGATTAACAGCTTTCCGATTTAATTGGTGTTTTAAGTTAACGCGTGGACCTTGGCAGGTTTCATAATCGGGATTTGATAGCTTTCAGTCTGCGAGCATGTGAAGATAGAAGTGCTCAATGATGGAACCATAACAAAATCCAGCATTGCCTCAATAAATTGACATAGCAGTTATAGCAGTTATAAAACTCTACAATAATATATGAACCCTATTTTGATCCCATAATAAATGATAGTAAAAACTAAATTGTTCGTTGTGTTGAATGGTCATGAACTTTATTTAAATCAATAAAAAGTACAATCGTTGACACATCCTCAAATACAATGATTTTAAGCTCGACAACCAAAATCAAAATGCAGTCAAGATTTCGTCATTATCACAACTCAAAGTGGTGAGTTGATGACGTCACACCGTCTATATTTTTGTGCACGTGTATTTTAGTTGTTGCCTAGCACTACCAGTATCCAAAATCCGCCACTATAAAAGTGATCATGTCATGTATTGGTACAGTCTGTTCGTACAAGGTCTGTCACCTGATGTCTATATACGTGCAGTGTCGGCCATTGCCCAAGATGAGCTTTCCCACAGGTTGATATGACATTGACCAATCAGCGTGCGAGTTGAAGGCAAACTCGAGCGCTGATTGGTCGATGTCTTGACGATTTCGGGATCCTACGGATAGGTTAGTACACTGTCGATATTGTTGTGCTTTGTCAAAATAACACATTGGACATAGCGTGAAAAGGGTTTTTAATTTAGCTTCACTCTTGGTTTCGCAGATTATCGCAAATTTTCTGGGGGCGAAAATTGATTTTATAACGAGTTTTATTCCCAGAAATTGACAGTTGTTGGGTAAATCAGCATTGCTCTTTGCCGCTATTTAACGTTATCTAAGGTTTCGCTGATCAATCTCCATCGAATCCCAGTTGTTTTCTCAAAGCTTCTCTGTATGCAGTAAATTTAAGTCCTCATTTAGCAAGACTGTTTGTTGCATGCATGGTGCCAATATTGTTTGCTTTGATCAACTATCTATTTGTCGCATTGACGATATTTCTCTGTAGAATCATTCACGAAGCCAATAACCAGCCTATTGGTCTTCATTTGATAATCTCCCTGTACTTTAGGGATTGAAATGTCCAGTACTCCCCACAACTTACCAGTATACTAGTACTGTGATTCTACTGCCCTTGCTACAGCACTAGTGCACTTGCTAGTAAACTAGTACTGCCGTTCTGTACCTGTTAATTTTACCAGTACAGTGTTAATGTACCGGCTGACCTGTTTAATTAACTGTTACAGTGTTAATGTACTGGTTGACCTGTTAAATTAACTGGTGCAGTGTTAATGTACCGGTTGACCTGTTAAATTGACTGGTGCAGTGTTAATGTACTGGTTGACCTGTTAAATTAACTGGTTCAGTGTTAATGTACTGGTTGACCTGTTAAATTAACTGGTGCAGTGTTAATGTACTGGTTGACCTGTTAAATTAACTGGTTCAGTGTTAATGTACTGGTTGACCTGTTAATTTTACCAGTACTGTGTTAATTAACTGGTTCAGTGTTAATGTACTGGTTGACCTGTTAATTTTACCAGTACAGTGTTAATGTACCGGTTGACCTGTTAATCACTCGAATCTCACATAATATGTGATTGTCTACTGTAATTTCCGAGTGTCCGTCAACTCAAATAAATGCCGTCTAAACTCTAAAACATATATAGAGACTGCCTACGGTTGTTCTAGGTTGTTGATGAAAAATACGCGGCTAAAAAATGACGTCATTATCATAGTGTAGTGTGATAAGTTGGTGTCGTTGGAAGTCGCCTTTGATTCGAATCTGATCCCTGCACTGTCTGGTTTCGTTGAAACTATCGCGCGATTCCAGTTTATAATTTAGCTGCTTCCCTGTAATCTCCTGTAAGAACTCTGTACGTTTTGACTCAGTATTTCTACCTTGCAAGATTTACTGATCTGTATACAGTTGCTGAGAGAGACTTACAAAATGCTATGTTGGTTCAAGGCTCAGCTTGAAATTGTCGTTTCAATTTACTTTTTCTTTTTTGTAAAAGTGTTCTTTATTCTGTTCTGCACTAGAAAAACTTTTTGATGATACGATGAAGATTGAAACTTATTTTGACACTTCAAATATTTCCTATCTTTATGATTTGGCTGAATCATCGCGCCAGTATTATTACCTTAATACCTCTTTCGGTAATAGGAAGATAACGCCTATGACAGAAAGTAGGCCCTCTGATTAAAGTAACTTTATTCGTTATAATAACTTATTAATGTTCCTAATTGAAACTGTTATCTTATAGTCCTACAACCACTGATTAAATTAACCAATTATATCCTGTGATTCATGTAAAAACACCGCGAAAGAGCTACATTATATCTCGCCATTTAATCCAATTAAACTTGATTGATTACATTCCTTCCTCAATAAACTCTCTAACCTTAACTAGGTAGGTACTTACCCTTCTCTTTTCCAAACTTCGTAACTACCTCCTTACCTCTCTCTTTTCCTCTTTTTGTCTTGGTGGGGTCACCATTTGGCTCATATTACCTTGCAGGAAGATTGAGACATCGTCGTCATTTTGCTACCTTAAACTTCATCAATTTGCTACCTTAAACTTTATCATTTTGCTAGCTTCAACTTCATGTATTTGCTACTCAAACTCATTTTCCTACCTTAACTTCATCATTTAACTATTATAATGACGTCATCATTTTGTCACTAAACAATGGTAACGCGTCACTTCCACCCTCCCATTGTATCATTCCTTGGAGTTATTTGTATTGGGGTCAAGACATTGTTTCAAGCGACAATATTGTACGCGTTGTTTATATTTGCCTACACAATATATTTCCCATGATACACACCCATCTATAATGTGTACCTACACACTTTGTCCCAGCTCGCTTGCTTTTGTTTATATTCTCTTGCCACACGATATGATAAGCAGTCTCTGTGTGTTCATAACTTCCAGGCATTTAAATGGGAGGTTTATAACAATGGGTCAATTAGTTATATATCAAGCGCAATAGCATTTATACCCTTCGTTCAAATCATGATAAATAGAGAACTTTGAAATATCTTGCGTACACAACTATCTAAATATGAAATAGAGAGTGCCCCAGGTCTCTGGTTCGAAATAAAGTCATAATGTTTGATCAACGAAGGATGCTTAGTTTTGCTTGTAATTTTTCTGTGTTACTGTATTTTAATCTAGGAACCACACTTGAAACGAAGTGTTGCACCCGTGATCTGTCATTCTGTAAGCCTTTCAATGCCCATAACAATCGAAAGTGTTTGCAATAAAATCTTATAATCCCATAAGAACTGTAGCAAGAAATAGTTTTACCTGAACCAGGGTGACTCATGCCTCATCAATATCGGAATTTGAATCCTTTCAAAATGTCTGGGCGCATATAAACACCCGTTAAATTGCTCCTTTATAAAATGTAATTGATCTTCTCACATCTACTTCTAGACAGCTGTAACTCTCTCCAAATATAAGTCACTCTCGTAATGATTAGTTGCCTCTTCCCAGCTTTGCATTTCGGCATCCTAACAAAGAAACCGCCAGCTGGTTTCAAGGAAATTCTACAAGTGTTATAAATGGAATCCTTTACACTTTCTCCCTCTCTCAACGTAAGAACATTTTTTGCCTGAGAGTTGTATTTGGTCACGTTTTAGTTGCAGGAAACGTGTATCCTGCTTTGAGTTGTTCTTGACACGCTTTTTGTAATGTTCTCATGCTTTTGAACTTTTGGTTTGCGTTTTCATTAAATACCTCTCGATCACCCTACTCGTGATACTCGTGATAATAGCGACTTATCCTTATTCCTCCAACTCAAGAAGCCTGTGAGATATCTCAATTATCTCATTTCTCTCTTTGGCTTTCTTCAGGTCTCATCATTTCACCAGGTTATATCCTGGCCGAGTAGCCACACAAACCAGTTGACAATAACAACACATAATACGGATTTAGAATAATTATACGCCATTATATCCCCAAATCCCCGTGTACTCTGCTCGTGACCTATTCTAGGGTGCTATGTGGACTCATATGTACAGGCATAGTGGTCATTAAGAAGTGACACCATTATCAGACCTTAAAATGGAGTGTTCTTTACGTGTTGGACCGCCTTACAGCCAGCTTTAGGCTGGTTAGATGGTGGGATATATAGAATATATTCTGCTCACCCCCGTATACATATACGACCCTTGCCTTTTATTCATCCTCCATCATTTAATGAAAAGAACGGAGTTATTTTGCATGCTCTTATATGCTGCACCTGCCTTTGCTTGTCCTATAATCACGCTTACCGGCGCGCTATCGCTCATATCTTTGGTGTTTGTATGCCGTCTACAAATTGGCTGCAAATCAAAGCTAAATGTTTAAGAATATTGTGAATCACAGTGTTGGGTGTTTGTCCGCAAAAATATCACATTGAATGAAATGTCTCTCCCACTAAAATCTTTCGACTGTCTGATGGCATTGGTATTTCACAGAACTATTATTAGTCGTGTTTATGATGATTTGCGCAGACGATATTTCAAGAACTGGTAGTCTTATTGCTGTTGAAACTTCAAGCACCTTTCGGAAAGTCTTTCCCTGATAGTTATTGGTTCCGCACGACAAATAAACGGCTGGTTGATTCGTAGTTTGTCATGGTTTAGTATCAAAAGTTGATAACGTCAAAACGTCTGCAAACCATCTCCTTTTATCCAGAGTTGGGCGCTGGTTGAATAATTTCCTGACAGGCTGAAAAGTTAAAGAGCTTGGTAGCTCTAGAAAAATTATTCAAATTGATATGAGACATGCGCGCGCATTTTTCCTACGCTTTAATTCTGTGGTAGAAATGGTATAAAATGGTGGATTATTTCAAGCCTCCATCCTTTGAAGTGTTCCATTATCCGATTATGTAATCACGTCAAAGTGCGGTAGCACCATCCTCAGAAAATTAAGGATGAGAGCTGAGAATCTCATTAAAATCTATCTTAGTCAACCCATACTTTCTATTCGTCGAACTATGACAATTTGTGATACATTTGCCGATTTCACTTTATAGGTACTCGCGTTTCTATTCTATAGCTACCATGTGAGCTGACCTACATTATTTCATTGCTCAGAATTGTCCATGAAACCATGAGATTTCAATCTCTCATCCGGTGTTAGCCTGTTTATTCGTTCAGAGCAGCTCTTTAGAAGCCCTATATTGCGTATCATGATAACGTCTAACTTCAATTCGCCGGTCCAGTTCAAAACAATCCTATATCCAAGTATCTTATCTCCACCCACTTTTAGTTTTTGAGATAATCAAAAAAAACTTATTATCCTCCAATACTGCTTGATCGGAAATTTTTTAAGCATTTATTATTTCATATTGGGTTATTGTCTATGGATCTCAATCATTGCCTTTTTATCAATGCTAAAGCAGGTTGGAAAATCAGCATTTGAATTTTTGAAATTGGAGTTAGGATAATTGGTTTGTTAATTATTTGGAGATAAGATAGTTGTGGATTTAGGATAGTTCAAATTTACTGATTTTAATGATAGTATTTGGAGTTAGGATAATCAGTATTTCAATTATCTGGAGATAGGATATTTGTGGATTTAAGAATAATCAGAGTTATGATTTCAATGATATTAGTCGGAGTTAAGATAGAAACAAATGGAGTTAAGATAGTCAAAAAATGAGAAATATACAAAACAGTCACTGTTTTGAGTATATTATTTTGGAGTTAGTATACTCGACTTGTATATGTATAGAATATCACCTATGGCAAGATTCAATTAATATACAGTTGGGGGATTGTAGCCCAAAAAAACCTAGCCCTGCCCTATTCTTCGAATCTTGGGCTAGGTTTTTTTTGTTTTTTTAGGTTTTTTTGGGTTACATTTTATTAATTTCTGGGGCTTTTTCCAATGAATTTTAACTTAAAAATCAGTTGTTCTTGAACTTATATTTTACATTCAGTGGCTCTTAAAGTTTATTTGAAACGGTTATTTTCATGCTTCCAGAGCTTTAAGGGCTAAGGTATCACCTAACAGTGAAATGCACAATATTCCCTGACTAATTGGAATCTCTTGATGACCTTCTGGTGACTCTTGCCTCAGTGACTGGTGACTTATGCCAGACCCAGGTTGTAACTCTTGCCTAACTCACTGGTGACTATAACCTGTTCAATGGGACCTCTTGCCTAATCGACTGTGACTCCTGGCTGACCTGCTGAGTGCTGCTTTTGGAACTCTTGCCAAATTCATCGGTGACTCTGACCTGACCAACTAGGGCCTCTTGCTCTATTACCTGACTGAATGATGACTTTTGCCTGACCTATTGGTTTACTGGAGACCCTTAACCGATCCAGGCGGTGACTCTTGCCTGACCAAATCGTGACCTGCATGTTGCCTGAATGCCTCACTGACTGGTTACTCCCCATGACCCAGCTGCCCATCGTACCACTGGAAACTGTAACCTGATCTCCTGGCGCCTCCTACTTGACCTACTGGCGTCTCTTACCTGACATACTGACGACCCTACATGACCTCCTGAGGAATCTAATCTGAACTACTGGCGACTTTTACCGGGCCTAGTGACGATTCTTACCTGACCTACTGACGAATCTTATCTGGCCTAATGGCAACTCTTGCCTGTCCTAATTTCCGACTTTCGACCATAGCCTGACCATTGACCATATGTGACAGCAGACACTTTCCTGTTGAGTGTTGGCCCAGCTGGTACTTCTTGCGTGACCTACTAGTGACACTTGAATAGGTAACCGTTTGAGCCATTAGCGCCTCCTGATCCTACCTGACCTACTGGCATCTCCTGATCCTACCTGATCCACTGGCGTCTCCTGACCCTACCTGACCTATAACTGGCCTCTTCTGATCCTACCTGACCTATTGGCGTCTCCTGATCCAACCTAACCTATTGGCATCTCCTGATCCTGCCTGACGTACTGGCTTCACCTGATCCTACTTGACCTTCTTGTGTCTCCTGATCCTAAGTGAACTACTGGCGTCTCCTGATCCTACCTGACCTATAACTGCTTAACTGGTGTGTCCTGATCCAACCTGACATACAGCTGGTGTCTCCTGATCCTACCTGAGCCTCTCAATCCTACCTGACCTACTGGCGTCTCCTGATTTTACCTGATCTAATGGCGTCTCCTGATCTTACCTGACCTACTGGCATCTCCTGATCCTGCATGACCTTCTGGTGTCTCCTGATCCTAAGTGTACTACTGTCGTCTCCTGATCCTACCTGACCTATAACTGCTTAACTGGCGTGTCCTGACCCAACCTTATCTACAGCTGGTGTCTTAGACTGATCCTACCTGGCCAGGTCAAGCTGCAGACCTATTGGCATCTCCTGATCCTACCTGACCTACTGGCGTCTCCTGATCCTACCTACCCCATAACTGGCCTCTACTGATCCTACCTGGCCCACAGCTGGCATCTCCTGATCCTACCTGACCTATTGGCGTCTCCTGATCCTACCTGGCCTGCAGCTGGCGTCTCCTGATCCTACCTGACCTATTGGCGTCTCCTGATCCTACATGACCCTCTGGTGTCTCCTGATCCTAGAGAACTACTGGCGTCTCCTGATCCTACCTGAACTACTGGCGTCTCCTGATCCTACCTACCCCATAACTGGCCTCTACTGATCCTACCTGGCCTACAGCTGGCATCTCCCGATCCTACCTGACCTATTGGCGTCTCCTGATCCTACCTGGCCTGCAGCTGGCGTCTCCTGATCCTACCTGACCTATTGGCGTCTCCTGATCCTACATGACCCTCTGGTGTCTCCTGATCCTAAGTGAACTACTGGCGTCTCCTGATCCTACCTGACCTATAACTGCTTAACTGGCGTGCCCTGATCCAACCTGAACTACAGCTGGTGTCTCCTGATCCTACCTGAGCCTCTTAATCCTATCTGACCTACTGGCGTCTCCTGATCATACCTGATCTAATGGCGTCTCCTGATCGTACCTGACCTACTGGCATCTCCTGATCCTACATGACCCTCTGGTGTCTCCTGATCCTAAGTGAACTACTGGCGTCTCCTGATCCTACATGACCTTCTGGTGTCTCCTGATCCTAAGTGAACTACTGGCGTCTCCTGATCCTACCTGACCTATAATTGCTTAACTGGCGTGTCGTGATCCTGCCTGACCTACAGCTGGTGTCTTCTGATACTACCTGGCCAGGTCAAACTGACCTTCTCACTACTGTGTACTGGTGTCTCCTGATCGTAAGTGAAGTACTGGCGTCTCCTGATCCTACCTGACCTATAACTGCTTAAATGGCATGTCCTGATCCTACCTGACATACAGCTGGTGTCTCCTGATCTTGCCAAAACCACTGGTGGCAAGTTTACAACACTTATCTGATGACCCAGTTGGTATTTCTTGACTGTCCCACTGCTGACTCTTAGCTGATCACGTAACCCACTGGTCATTCTGACCTGATCTTCTGGCCAAATACCCTCCTGCATGAACCAGAGTCTGACCAGACTCTTGGCAGCACCCTTTTCAGACTCACTTCTTCCAGTGTTAATTTATCAATCATGACTCCACTGGACACGGTTCATCAACAAGTCGACTCTCGCAGTCTCGCAAGAAGCTGGTGTCTCTTAGCCATACAGATGACCTTGTGACCTCATGAAAGATATGCTGAGCATCAATAATCAAGCATTGCTGACTGATGAAGCCTTTATCATTGCTAAGTGACTAAGTGACTACAAACTGGTCTTCTATGATCATTGTATGACTTTTGTCAATCATCATTGAAGCAAGAATGCTAAATGGCTCTCAACTGGCCGAAATTCATCTGGTGACCTTCACCTGGTGCTGTGTTGGTCCATTCCTTCCCCTAGTGACTCCCATTTGACTCCCTGCAACACTTCCCTGGCCCTCTGGTGACACAAGTCCTGCATCCTCATGAAGCCTCCACCCTGACTCTTACCTCGCCCTGAGATGCAATGAAACTCTTGGTGACTCCCTGGCTCTTCGTCATCCGGCCCCTGGTGAGCCAAGGAAGCAAGAACAAATATTTTGAAGAACCCTCGGGTCTTGACTAACCCCTACGTGGTAATGAGTGGCCGGGGCTCTCTTGTTAAGACCAGTATCGTCTGATTCGACACATTTTGATCCTTTGATCCTTTGCTGTTCCTATCTAATCACTGTTGGACCAAGGTCCCGTGCTATATCATGTTTTTCCGTTGATCCTTATCAATAAGCACTGAGGGCTCTTAAAATAGTAAAATGCTCCTAAAATGCTAATTAAAAGTCCTTAAAATATTGAAATTTAAGCCATCTGTAATGATTGGAAACCATTGAGTATCAATAAGAACATGTGAGTAACACAAATAACACATTGGTGTGAGATGTCCGAAAAGTTCAAAAAATCCAAACCTAAAAAACATAAAAAACAAAAAAAAACCAAGCCCTACCCTAAATTTGGGATCTTGGGCTAGGTTTTTTGGGCTACAATCCCCCCCACAGATGAGTGAACCGTGTGCGTCTGTAGGTAAGAGCCCTCTCCCTTAGCACAGTAGTCTAGGTGGGAATCAAACCAGCAACCTGTTGATTGCTAACATGACACTCTCCCTCATGAACTACTTATGAATTGAGGTAGAGTGGGTTACCAGTTCTAATTCCACGAGGTGCCATCCGAGTGGGGTCATTTACTTGAATACCCTTTGGTGAAGTCGAGTGATATAAGCCTCAGGAGAGATTGATAACCTGGTTGTACCACAAGGCACAACACTTAACAGAGCCATCGAAGTGCCCCAGTCTCATTATCAAAGAACAAGGTTACACCTGCGACCTTTTTAAAACTTTATAAAGAACACACCTGTCTTGTCCATGATGCTTATTGAATATTGGCATATAGATTGAGTAATCATACTGTACCTAGTCTTTTCAAGCTTTAGGTTAAAAGTAAGCTTTTAAGTATTAATGGGACAATAATAACACTATTATTGCACTCAGATTGTTTTGAACTCAGCCGGCGAATTAAATGTTCATTAACTATTTTACATTTTGATGATGATTATCTTCACCACCAATTGACTACTTATACCACTAGTGACTAGGTTGTATTCAGAAGTACCTGTTAATTTTGTCTGCTGAATCCTCTATTGGAATTATCATATTTTGTATAATATTTGATTTTGGTTTATCTTATTGATTTATTAAATGTGATTTTAACCGTTGGAGCTTCACCCTCCTTGTTGCAAACATGAAGTTACGTTACAAATACTCTAAGTTTCCGTTGGTCCAAAGTTTAGGTCAACTGACGAAACCAGTCAATTGTCAATGAGCTGAGTGACTAGGCTGTACTGAGGTCTCAGAAGCACCTAATAATATAATGATGACATAGTGTGGTACACACACACGAACACACACTTGCTGTTGCTGGTCCAATCAATCTAAACTGTCAGGATATATGTTACACGTATCTTATGAGCCGTTACAAACCTGAGCTCTATAATATAGTTGTACTAGTTTACTACAAACCTCTGCAGATAGTTGTAGTAGTTCATTACTGTCGTAGTTACTATACGCCACGCGCGAGAAATAGGCGGTTAGGATCACGTCATTATCATATGATTGTACAGTGAGTTAATGACGTTGATCCGCCTATTTCTCGTGCGCGGTGTTTAGTAGTTGTAGTAGTACCTGTGGTTGTAGTATACAGTAAACTGCAGTAGTAACAGTTAGCATGCAATGAGTTGACTTGTTACTGTATATTGTTTAATACGATACAATATAATCATCACACAATATGAAACTGTTTATGTTGATGAACTCAGCAAATCATGGTAATATATGAAGAAATAATAAAGTTATGTCAGAGTTTAAACTTGACTTTGTGTCTCGGTATATTCAAATTAATTACAGCTCCGGTCATCAGAGATCTTCTAAATAATATGATATCGTAATTATAATGAGAAAATTTCACTAATTACGGAGTTGCTACGCGTCTAATTTCTAAATTGGTATAATGGCGTAATATGCTGCTCAGTCTAACTACAGATCTGACTCTGCTGTGAAAGTATAGGCTGCTGACGGCATTGCAACCGCACTTTCTAAACCATAGTAATTTCATCACCCCCTCATCTATTGGTGCAGTGTTGGTTAGTTAATGTCTAGATGGTTACATATTTAGTCGCGAGTTTAAATCCGACTATAAGTTCTTTACGCTCTAGCTACCGCGCCCTAATAGTGCCCTATTGTGTTGTGTGTTGCGACATATCTCGGTAATGAGGCGTGTGCCGTAGAGGAGGGGTAGGCTGGTTTACTTCACCATTCCACCATTCCAAACCCTGATAATGATACCACTTTAACCGCCCTATACTAGAGGAATATAATGAGGGTGATGGGACCATTATTTCACCATAAATAAATGACTCTGTGCCATTACACCGGGGTCTAACCATGACCAATTCTCCTTGGACTGGTTGCCCTTGCTTCGCGCTTCAAGTTGACTTTTGTCTGACATGGGCATTATCGATGTAATTGAATGTTGACTTCATGCCACTATACCTCTCATTTCCTCTTCACAGCATTTCTGAAGAACTAAGCTGTCAGTCTAAGCCGTCATATGACATAATGCCACCATATTATATAGGCAAGTTATGTGCCAACGTTTTCCTCAAACTGTATGACTTTCTCTGCCAACTCATTTCCTCAGAACTCATCCCCCACCTGCTAAATACGAGCTGCTAAATACGAGCTGCCATATAACACACCTGTTAGATACCTACTGGTTCCTAAAGCTCTAAAAGGGGGTGTTTTGTGTTATATCTTTACACTTCACAATACACCTCCCCCTAAAACAATACAATTTTGGTATAAAAGCGCGTGTACCTCTTGTTAAATATAATACATCATACTCAACATTTATTATGTATACAGCTCCGTGTCTAATTCTCAGCTTCTTTTGTGTGGCGGAGGTATAATTTTTGGCAGCATTAGTCCTCCACTAGTCCTACTTTTCCTCCTCCACTAGTCCTACTTTTCCTCTTTTGGATGGCAGCACGCGCGCACACAGAAAAGCTTTTAAATAGTTTATAATGACGTCATTATTATGGTTTAAAATGCTGAATTGATGAGGTTTAACTGGGTATATTTTTCGGTGGTATTTTAGACCTGCATTATCTCAACTCCATGTGTGAAGTGAGAGAAGCGAGATCAGAAGCTGCAGCCGTGGGTTTTATTACTATTATACGGACTACAGAGTATAGTATAAGTAAATAAGTAATATATTTGTATTATTATTATTCAATGACATATATGTTTTCTGGAAAGTTTTAATGTATGTAGTTTCAGTATCTATACGGTATTTAGAGAAGTTTAGGTGCTTCCATTCTACTCCTAAGGGGTTTGTATAACATTACTCTTCTTTTTCTTCTCTGGTCTTGAGCGTTATATTTTTCCGCTTTCACGCGTGCTATAAGACGCAAGCTCTGCTTTTTTCCTCTGCATTCCTGATTCTTCCTAGCTCTTTTATCTCCTCTAAATGTCAAAGCTTTGAGTTGGAGATGTCTCTGGCCATGCGTGGGTGTGAGATGAATTCCACACTCTCTTATTTTCCTCTCTCCAAACTAAAGACGCGTTACGGGCGTTATAGAACTTGTCTTTCCAATAAGAGGAAATACTGCCATCAAGACCAGGAAAATGTGTCAGTTTCTCTTTTGTGTGTGATAAAGCTGCAGTCTCACAAAAACACGCTTTGTTATTTCTCTCGACTGATTCCGACTGGAACAAATCGCACGGAATTATATGGGTATGTCGCATGTGAAGTGTATCGCGTGGGGAATTAAAAACCGTTGCGTTAGCTCCGCCAGGCAACATGTTTTATACTATTATATATCGTAGTAGGACCTTACAATATTACTGTCATACACACACATATGTATCATATATAAATGTATGGATGGATTTTGTGCGCGGCGTTACTCCATCACGTGATGAACAGGCGACAATTCTAGTTTACAATGCTGCCTCCAATGGCTTCCCCGATTCTAAATTTTGATATATTTTACCTACGGTTCTTTCTACGGCTTGTCATATTATTTGAATCTTGCTCCGAGAGTTTTTGATCGCGAGCTCCGCGAGTATGTTGCGAGTATTTTATGTGTTCTTTAATGATATAGTTGCATAAAAATATTATTTCTAATTTTTGTAGTTCGGAGTCATGTCGTCGGTATAAAATAATTTACTATCGGCTACAGATATGCCATGTATAAGTTGCCTATCATCGAACCTATGTCTCGCTGCTATTTTATACTTTTACAACTTGTGTATTTACAGTAAGTATTGGTAAACTGCTACTGTCCAGGCGTTGAAGCATGTCACTCGTTTCACACTACTGTAGCAGGGTTTCCACTTCCATTTGATATGATTATAGTCACAGTCATAACTATTGATACAGTAGATATAGCAATATGTCTCAAATACAGCTTCACGGATATGTCTCAATACTTCAACGGTATATTTTACTAAAAAATAATTTTCAACGGCATTAACTAAAAACTTTCTCTAACTGCCTCAATATTTCCCTTTTTAAAATCATTAAATCACACAAACTTAAACTATACTGACGTAGGTTTTTTACTCCGTTCACATTACATATTATATCCCACATATTATATTCTAGCACTTATATCTAAAACGTAAAAGTAGTAAGTCGGTGCTATACGGTGACTGGTATAAGCAGATTGTATTAGAAGATATCAGCTAGGTTCTTAGGTTCTATGACTTTATGATAAAGTAATTTTTACATTCCCATATATTCAAGTACTGGGAACCAGGCAGGAACAGAACATGGTTAGGATGAAACTATGGAGCTGTTTTACGAAGTTTTAAGAGTTTTCAATGGACTTCTGTGAGCCATTTTCGTTTTCATTCACCTTCATAAGTTCTTACTGCTTATAGATGGTACATGTAACGCCATATTTAGTAATCTATATCTGTGTTGTTCTAAATCAATGAAACCATCTAAGCATTCATTCAGGTTTCACAATTACGAACTATAAAAGTTTCCACATTCATATTCACTTTTTGCTCATCTTGATGCCTCATGAAAAACTTGAATTTTATTCATTGAATATCCGCCATTATATAGGCATAGTGACTTTTGGCTTCAAAATACATTAAAAATGCAAGTTGTTATCAAAAATAAAATCCGGTTCTTCCATTATTTCATCCCTATATTAATCGCAAGTGGCGACTGCACGTGTTTTTACGATTTCCTTTCGCCGAAAACTCACTCTCTCATTGGTATGATTCATCACAGTATCACACCAACACAGTAACACATCGAAACTACTTTCTCACTTCCTGAATTTACTACTTTCTACTTTGCTTAAGTTTCTACTTTGCTAAATAGTTTCTACTTTCCAAGAGTGGCGGCTGAGCAATGGCATCCAATCTCCATATTTCGCATACTTAACGAAAGCACGCGATTGCTTAACACCCCAGATCCAGCAAGTTTCTGTAGTGAGCTACCAAGCTACAGACACCTGAAGATGTTCCTAGAGCTAAGTCGCACTACAGTCGTCAACACCATAATATCAGCTATATATCGGAATAGAGATACATTGTATGTTAGGCTACAAGCAGTTATAGGCTACTATATCGGTTACAAACCTAGGATACTGTGTATGTAATAGACTTCATGTACCTACTGTAAATATCTCGATACAGAAGCTATAGACATTGCTACTACATACGCCAACTGCCACGTTTTAGCTATATATTCTATAATTGTTGAGACTGTCTTTTCGCAGACATTCTGCATCAGATAGAGAAAGGTTGAGATGATGAAGACCAAAACGTGTTAACAGATTGATGAATCGCTATTTTAAGATTTAAAGAACATAAAGCGGTTTCTTTATTCGTGTTTTTGCGATCTTGTCTTATAAGAAACGGATTTGTTTTTTCAAATTAGCAAGTCTCAAATGAATGCAGCGTTCATTCGACATGAATTCGCAGAAATTTATCATGATACATATTATGAATATGCTTTCAGTACGCGTAATTAGAAATAATTACAGCGCTGAGTAAGTCAGCTCAGATGGAGTTAAACGTTATGTAAATATTATTTACAACATGCAGGATAGCACTGTAGGGGGTTGTAAAAATAATAATGACTCATTTAAATTCGACATAAGCTCTGTAACTCCTCCAAAGCTCAAATATCTGCGAAAAAACAACACTTTTACAGGAAAAGCAAGGTTTTCACGATTTTCTCCTCTTCTAAAATCTGCTAAGTAGCAGTTAGAAAGTTTCAAAATTTCCAAGATTGCAAGACGGTATGTAGTAACACCGGCTGTTACCGAATATTTACATGGAATCAGGTAACTGCTCACTATAATTCTGCCAAATGTTGCTAAAAAGCGATGGGAGTGCCTGTATTTGAGATATAATTGAGAATAATTGGGACTTGTTAAACGAGGAAAGAGTATTCGGTAAACTGTGACAATATTTCTGGTTGTGGTTCTTACTTGGCGTTTTATAAAAGAACCGTTGACTGAGGGTTTTAGGATTTTTTTTCTGGCTCGGTTTGGAAGCTTTGGATCATTACCTGATGTAACCTCATCTATGCCCCTTACTTTTTTTTTAAATTTTGGCTCTGTTTCTTTTTTGTTTTCTCGACAACTACCAATGACGAACTGAAGAACTGAGTTTGAGTCGTGTAATAATCGAAGCTATTTCCCCGATCCTGAGCACGGTTTGAAAATTAACGAGCATAATTAATTCTTCTGCATAACGAGTTTATAAAAGTTTAGACATAATAAATTCATGCGAAAATGTAAAAATCTTATCTATTTTTAGTCTTCAGACAGCTTTAGACGTCGACTTTCTGTTTAATTACCAATGACCAATCATTAGTCTAAATTGCGCTAATTAAAGACGGTTCTCCAGTTTTTAAATGATTTTTAGTGGTCCTAATTGGCAGATAAAAACTCAGCTGAAGCATACTCAAATATAAATTTGTCGTGTTTTTCGCTTTTTTATATCTGTTTATTACGTTCAACGTTTAGAGGGGAGAAACCCGGGATCGCAATGAGCAAAAAACTTCTAACCTTCTAATGACTAATTTAAATTTTCAAATCACTCTGCCTGGAAACTACCGAGCTGCATGAAAATGATGCGAGACTCAAATTCACATTTTCTTAATTATGTACATTTTAATAATTATTTTCATTTATGATTACCTCCTTAATTTGTACAATTTTGACTAAAATCACAATTGAATGACGCCCAAATCTCAATTTTCAAGCTATAAGATATATTCTCGACCTCTATTTCCTACTTCATTTCACCCCAACACACGCCCTATGACAAGTTGATGAAATGATCGTTCATCATCATTACTCGTATACCGAGTGTGCGAATCTAATTACCAGTATTGCCTGGTTCTGTTAATTGGATTACTGCTTTGGAGGGATAGTAGGAAGCCAATGATACAGTAGGTAAGCGATTACATGATGTGCAATCCTATACTCCGCGTAGGTTAATATATATTTATAGGCAATGTTTACCTTGTACATATTATATTAATAATATATCTGCTTTTAACTCAAACGTGTCTTGCATAATTTATATTTCACTAGCACTATATTCGGCCATATATAGATAATCTGCATGTAGAATGTGATATTCATGGATATTACAGTACTGATTTTGACCAAGTAACCGCAGCGAGTGGAAATTATCGCATTTATTATGTTGTCTGAAATCGATTGATGCGATTTCTCTTTCCCTTGAGTCCTTGATTGCCTACGTGTTTATTCTAGTGATATTTCTCGTTAATATTATTTAAAATTCAAAATAGGAAAATAATATTAACGAGGAACTGCAGAAGATATAATTTATTTCCTGCCTTAGCGAAGTAGGTACTTTGCACCATTGACTTAGGACTATTCAGCTGCCATATATGCACCATTAAGTTCAATCATTTTGTAACAATCGCTTACAGTTTACCGAAATTAGTTCTGTGATGCTGTGAAATTAGTCTGGCAATATATATCATATATGCTAATATTATTATGTAAATTACTACGGCGTTCTGTAATATACTATTTTTGGGATTTAGCAAGTTCATTTAGTGCTACTACTACACGCCAGTTAGTATAACCGGTATTTTGTCATTTGTCAATATACGTTGCTTTACTATTACGAAGTCTGCAGACCAGTGTAATAAATATATTGTACGATTGTATAATTGCCAATTAATTCCGAATACACATTATAATTCCGATTATTTTAATCTGTACCTTCGGCTTTATTAAATTTTAAATTTTAATAATTATCGTAATACTGTACCTTTTGTACTGCATTATACCGTATCCATAAAATGTTATTATGATTATTTTATTTTCGAATTTACTTTATCTTGTCCTAATTTAATTATTTAATTATTTGAATTAATAATTATTTAAATCGTAATCTGTACCTCTTGTAGGGCATTATACCGTATATCCATGGGCGTCCCATCCACAGAATGACACGGCTACTAACCATTGTACTGCTATGACAAAAAGACCCAGATCTGCGTCTCTGTCCAGTGGTAAGATACTTTTCTCTTATTCATTGCAGGGACATTTTGAGAGGAATATTTCTCTCATTTATTGGGATTTTCCAACTCCCTCATTTGTTATGAGATATTTTGGCGTGTGTCTTTTCACAAAGTCATCCTCCCATTCATTGCAGGGATAATTTGTACTTTCGCAGTCTTTTCACATCGCATCATTTCCATTATTTGTGTGAATTCGGAAAAATTGCCCTGATCCTTTTTATATTACCCTTCATGTCTCATTCAGATTCATTCTTTTCTCCCATTGAAGCAACTAAAAAGCTATTTACAGTGTCCTCTTCCCATTAAAATCTCTTTAAAGATTTAAAATACCTGTCAAAACGCCTGAATCATTATAAAAAACGCTAAGTACCATTCTCTAAAAGGCTTCCAGCTGCAAAGAAGCCTCAGAGATAGATCTCTAGAATTTTCAGCTAACGTTAGTTGTTTGTTGTAACTCATCAGAAAATATTTCACTTCAAATGTTCCTTGTCATCTCCCATCGAACCTATATTTTATGCTCGTGTGACACACTTGCTATGAGTCTGAGACTTCATGTCACATCCTCACTCAATATTTTATGAGAGTACCAATCCCTGAATCCCTCACTGTTTCAGTAGCTGTTGCCATTTCCTGGAATATCTCTCTCTCTCGAAAAAGCACTAAATTAGTGAATTCCTTTACAATCAGATAGGTGTACCCTACCCTACACGCATATATCAACCATTTCACGCCTTCTTTATTACAAACATATGTGCATCGCATGTTATATTTTACTACATTTCATTACATTTTTTGTAGTGGGAGATTCCACTAAAATGGCTTCGCATGCGTCGCCTGAAAGAGTGAAAGAATCAGAGTAGCGAAGTGTGATATGACCTGAGGTGGGGCATTTCATTGCACGCACTTTTCAACGCATGAATTTCAGTCGTGTTTTGGCTAGGCAGTCGCTTTAGCCATGTTCCAAAAACAACTGTCAGCTGTGTTCGAGGAAAGTTTTTAGCGATGGAATGTGGGGGGATGTCTTCAGATTCAGTTGACTTTGAGATAATCATATATTCTTGAGTTAATCGTATATTTTACTGCCAGCATTTAGCTCCCGAATATTCAGTGAGGGCTGCATTGGAGTAAAGGGCGTATAAAATTATGAAGTTCGATGTCAGAAATGAAGAAATAGTCAATGTCAGTTTGTAATAGTCAAATTGTATTGTGTAATAATCAATGTCGGTGCGTTTAATAGTCAATGTCAGCGACCTTGTCAAGATCAATGAAGGAATGGTCCCAGAATGGAGGCCTTTCCCAGGTCGAGGAATGCGACCATGACAACATGTCACCATAGCAACATGTCACCATAACAACATGTAGTTAGTGGGAGAACTGTTGACAGTTATGTGTCACCGTTTCTATTGGTTCTCGATTTATTGTCATGAGTGTTTTGCCTGTGAAATTCACCGTTTTCCGTCAAGAATGCTGCATTATATTCAATGCCTGTATGGATAACATTGACTGTCGGTTTGGGGAAAAGCAAAAATGTGTCATCAGTTTTGGGTTTATGGAATGAGATTGATTAGGTCAAGGATTATTATAAATAATTCTCATTTTTGCATGCTTCTTGGGTTATGAAACATGGAATAAGACATGCTAAACAGACTAATAGACTATTAGCATTAAAATTAGACCGAGAGTCCATAAATTTGGAAATAAAAATGTACATTGGTTTCTGAATACACGAAAAATTGTAAATTCTGAAAATGTTTCTCCTGTGTACAGCATTCGTGAAGGGCTATTCCATTTTTAAGACTTCTACATGGTGCTGTCTTCTCTACCAATTAACGCTTAATAGCCTGCTATTATTTATAAATACAGATACCAAACTCTAAAAACAGTCGGCTCAGCCTCATCTAATGACCATTTCAAGTCCTGGTATACTGACATCAGTGGAAAATGCCTGTGGAGCTTGCACGTGATCTGCTCGTTGCGCCGAGACGAATTCCTCCGTAATACTAATATATTCTGCCTACAATATTTGATCGAGTTGCCCGTAGTACAGCTCTCCAAGACGTGTTGAAAGAAGAATATATGTGTTATACATAAAGCAAATATTTTATAAGTTGTTGGAAACATTAAAATTGTAGCTAACCGTATCAGTACGTGCATTCCGTGCCGTAAATAATACTATTTTTCCGAATGTTTTTACAATGTAAATGCAGTGCAACAGCTGCGGGAAAAAATAAGTTGAAAAACGATCTTTGGACATGGGCATTTTTGGAAAAAGTGACCTACCTCTTAGCCTTCAATTCCGCAAAAAGGTCAATTTGGATTAAAAATAAAACGTACGAACTGTATTCGTTTATTTGGATGAAGGATTGGAATTTTCATTTGACAACATGAATTGGTTTTCTGATTTGTAGCAATAATGCAGTGAATGAGTGAATGTCTTATCTAATGATGAGGAATGACTGTAACTAATCGGTTGTCAATAAACCGAATTATTGCACGGTTGTCATAGTAACCACTTGGTGTCATGGAATCCATTTAGTCGCCATAGTTACAACCATTCCTGTTGTCACAATGTGCCATACCCACACGCACACCTTGTGTCAGCTTGTCGTAATGAGTTGTTGTGTTAACTGCTCAGATTATTGTTCTAGCCACCTTGTCCTCCCATACGTCACACTGATGTCAGCCTCCCCATGGTATGACTGTTAGTGTTGGGTTTGGTAGTGAAGATTGTCAGTAACGGCTAAAAATAACATCGGTTTCATTAGTGTTGCAGTAGTAGTGCAATGAAAAAGTAGAAATGCTTCTAGCTAATGCAATTAGAATAAGTTGAAATGTTTGAATGCAATGGTTGAAAATTGCGCCTCGCAGTCTAGTCAGGAGTTCAAAAGTTCCTGTTAAACCATCCTCCAAACCTCATTGAGGCATGCTCGACATCCGATACTCGGAGAAAGTGACGAAAGTGGGTGCGAATAGCGAGAAGAGAGATGAAAATGATATGCAATTATCCACATATTTCATGCTATTTAACCACTTCATTTCATTAGCGTGACTAGCGTTGAAACAATCAGATGTAAAACTGTGGCAGTAAATTCAAAATGGTCCTACTCATTGGCGATCATAAAGTCATAATGGCACTCAATTAAACCTAATAGTAGAAAAAGAAAAGAATGGCAAAAATGCTAGAAACGAGATCGGCTCGCTTTAGTGCGGTTTATTTTACAGAAAATGAAATGAAAGGATATTCTCTGTGATGAGCTCATCGTCTAATTGAGTATCAAAAGGAGAATCTGATGTCTGAGCTCAGCGAATTAACATTCTTCCTTTTTTCATACGTAGGGAGCATTGGCGCTGCACCAATGTATTGACAGTATCCCCCACCACATTCAAATTGTCAAATGAACATTAATTAAAAGATCAAATGTTGCAGTATGCCGGAAGCATACATACATACATATGCCGGAAAGAGTGACCCTTCTGCTACTGCTAGATGACCCTGTGTTGGCGCGTGCGGTACTGATGAAATGGGACAGACAACCAATCCTGTAACAGACTGCAGACAACAGGTCACAGGACCCTGGCACGCCCAACCTATCAAGTCCTATCATGTGGTCTCAATAAATACATACACCAGAACACGACTCTAAAACCGGATATAAGAAACCTTGGCAAGGTTCCAGCTCACAGTACACAACGTGAGCTCTGTCTGAGTGAGATATTATCCGTGGTAGGAGAGAGAGAGCGGGGATACGCTTTTATTGAAATATAGGCACTGTGAAATCATCAACGCTCCATTTTAATACCTGATAATGACGTCACTTTTAATATTCTAAAGTCCGTGTACAACTCATTTATGATGTACGCTCATCTCTCGCATCATCAAGAACAAGTGATGATCTCACAACGACTGAACACAACTGCTAATTGACGATATATATACATACCACCCCTTTGAGACTTGTACTACTTTAGCATCCATCGCAACTTCTTTGGTTGCAGTAGTTTCGTATGCTGGTGTACTGAGGAAACCCCTTCTTCTGGACTCTTCGATCATTTTGCCCCCACGGACCGCTGATCTAAGCCTTTGCCAGGTCATTCTATCCCGGTGCTTTGTTAACTTTTTGACCCTCTCTCGTTCATCAGTTTCCCGCCCAATTTCCCGCATTCCATTGTTACTTTCCACATTCCTGCCCCGGTACGCCTCTCTGAAGTTGTATCTCTGTATTATCTCTGAGTACGAAGTATTGTTGATACATCACAAGCAGAGTTCCGATATTACATCTGCTTGTTATTATTTCCGCTTTCTGGATACCCTGCCACATTTCCACGGCTTCCCTTTCCTCGGCTCTTTTTACTCCGATTCCTACGTTTTGCTTTGGTGGTCTCGCTCTGGTAGCCTGGAACAGAAAGTGGAGGAGGTCTCAGCTAGACTCAACCGGCTCAACGTCTCAGGAAACCTTCTACCAGGTCGGATATCATTGAGTTGTAGTGAAATCTTACTCTGTTGCAGGTGTCTTGTATCTAGTTATCTAGGATAAGTTTAGGTACTTACTACTTAGGTACTCCAAATGTTTCGTGTAGGGTACCCAAGCTACACTCTCAAAACCTCATTAAGACAGGAGACAGGAACGCATATCCAGATTGGGTGGGTTTTAGCCCCTCAGTTCGCCGGTTTGGGACATAACGTATATCACTGGTTTAGTGATTTTGAGAATATCTTAGTATCTTGAGATATGGTCGGTTAAAGAGTTACTGTGACATTTATATTCCTTTTAGCGAACCCATTTATAACCCATTAAAACATTGTAAAATTAAACTTAAAATATATTCCTTGTCTCAATCTGAGTCTCATTTCTCTGCTCTAGCCGCACCTTACCCCCTCCTTTGAGAGTGAGAAACAGTAAAACATTCTAAAAGGAGTGTGAATCTTGAGATACGCGCAACCACCTCACATGACACTAAACCACTCTTTCTTACTTATATATTGAGAGCAGCAGGACTATAGTTAACTTCTTTTGTTTCGAGTTTATAAGCTCTCTCTGTGTGGTTTTTTCCAACTTTTAAAACATGACTAAGCGCAGATTGTCTCTTGACAATGAAGACGACCAACTCACCAACGTTCTATTCTCTTACGGTAAGCAGCTGCAAACGTTCATTACGTCACCATATTACGTGCCTCCTGGTGTTACAACTGATGGATATTACGTCATTATTCGAGCCTGGTGTTACAGGAATTCAGGTCATCACTTGGCTGAAAAGAGTTTAAATCACTTGCTTGGTGTGGGTCCATTATCACATTGATATCTTCCAACCCACGGGGCCGATGACCTCGGACCGTTCCATCAGCCTGCAGATAGATCATACTCCAAAGTAGTTTTCAGTAAGCACATCAAATTAGTGGGGGGCAATCCCGTCCAATGCTGTCTCGAGTATCGGGAAGGAGGGCGTCTCAGATGGGTGTCTCAGATAGCGCGATGAGGGTGTCTGATTGACATACCTGCCGGTATTTAGCTGGTTAGCCCCAATTAGACGTGTAGTAATTGGTAGTTTCATTTTTACGATTGGAGGGTGACCATGATAACGGCCTAATTAGGAAGCAGAAGCAGTCATCCGCCCTTAATTAGGTGTAATCTGTAATTAATACATCCGTTTCATTGTTCATTGCTCAGTTCATTCATTGTGTACTTTGTGTCGATTACTCCTCTTCAAGACTTGATATCTCCTCTTCGATTGTATACATTTCACATCTCTTCTTCTTGATATTTCTGCCAAACTGTTCGTGTTTGTCAATAATTTGGTTGTGGTGGCGTCCTCCCTTCCCTCCTCTCCTCCCCTGCCGGAGGAGGAACTGTCAGAGTCCCTGAACCAGCTCTCCCTGGGTACTCAAACTTCCTACTGCCCTCCTCTTACCGATACCCAGGCCTCTCCTCCCCCTGCTTATACGTGTGCGTTTCTTTGTAACTTTCTCGCTTTAAACGTTAATTTTCCAATCCACAATCGTCCTAGGTTATCGTCTGACGCTGTTCTCCTTACCTATGCCACTCCATTTCATAGCAGGACATTTCATCTCACTTATTAACTGTTCTGATCCTAACTGAAACCCAGACCCCAACGCTCTGTGTCGAACTATTACGAGGAATAAGTGTGCGATGAAATGTCCGCTACCCAATTTCACAAAAACCAGAAAAACACTTACCTTAGTACATGAAATTAAGTAAGCAGAAAATTAAGCACTCAAGCCGCCAAAAATGCTTAATTTGATGTAACGTAGTAATGTGCTTTCTAAATTAAATGGTCCGACATTAAATGCGTTCTTAATTTATTTCAGAATAAAATCAAAACGTGCACCGCGCATATTTAATCATGTCATGAAATAATCAGACAGAGAAATATGATGCAGAAGTGATACACCAGTAATCGATTTAGGATATGATTAATAAAATAAAATTCAATCTTTTGAGCAAAAGGAATTTTCGACATATTTTTCAAGTTTTCTTGCAAAAATCGTTGTCAATAATCCTACCATGGATATTGCAGATGCTTAAGTAAGCTCAAGCCCTTGTCCCTTACACGCACGAGCAATCTCCAAGTCTTATGGTTTCTTTAAAACAGAAGAAGGAAGGAAGTAATAATCAATGGGTGGAAGGGAGCTGGTATTCTCAGAGTGATTCGGGAGTGTAGGAATCTATCGATAGACTAGCTACTATAGATCCGTTCTCAAACATTCAAATATGTGATTAAGAACTTAAGAAGCCCAATGGATCATTAATATTAACTTTTGTTACTTTACTTAAAAGAAAATGGTCTTATTCTTACTGCCTAAATTTAACTCGAATCAATTCGATGCAGGAAATTAAGAAAGCATTAAATTAAGTAGCATAAAATTAAGCACTGGGGTCACAAAAAATGCTTAATTTGGTGCTGCGTAATATTGTGCCTTCTTAATTTTCGGAGTTCTTAATTTCCTGTACTAAGGTACTTTCCATTTAATTTCACCCTCCTCCCCCGCAGACGACGACACCAAGACCTTTGAGGAGAGCGGCACCCAGACCCTCCGAGATAGCAACTGTAGCAGCAGCACCAATGCTGAGTCAGACGAGACTGAGGAGCCCGTGACTGATGGACGGAGAATCACCGGACAGGTACGAGATATTTGGCATGAATGGGGGAATTTTGGTGTTTAATAGGAAAGAGGGGAAAATTGCTAAATTTAGTGGATTTGTTCATTCAATTTTCCTATTGTATGATAAATCTATTAGTTTTAATTTAACTCCAAGAGGCTTATCTCTGCTCTTTTTATTTCTCCTTACTGCCATTTGAACCCCTCTACCTTCCGCAGGTGAAGTGGTTTAACGTGAAGAAGGGTTGGGGTTTCATCATCGGCGAGCACGGCGAGGACATCTTCGTGCACCAGTCCGGCGTCAACAAGGCGGGGTTCCGGAGTTTAGACGACGGGGAGATGGTCGAGTACGAGATCAGGAACACTGTCAAGGGCCCTGAGGCATGCAAGATAACCGGCCCTGCGGGTGAGTGGAAAAATAGAGGATATATTCATCGACTTAATGCCAAATAACCAAAATAGTTTTTAATTCGGGGAAAGTATGTTTTAATTTTACTTCTTACCTATATTATTCAATTGAGACATTTATGTCCGGAGTGCCACTTATGTGGCACTTCGGAAACTTTAGTTTCGTCTATTTTCCACATTTTATTTAAGAGGCAGGAAGTTACAATATAAGTGTAACCATGGTCAGGAAGTTACAATATAAGTGTAACCATGGCAATGTGTCACACGCATTGTTTGGTGCTTGATAGGCGGAGGCGTTTATCAATGTCTATTGACGTGCAAACTGACAATGACATATTATATTGATAGCCTCTTACTTGACATATGTAATTGCCGAGCAGTCGACACGTTGTCTAATTGCTTGTTGATAAGGATACTCCCTTTAAACGCTAATTACGATCATTCAAATTACCGTTTTTCCTTTTGTGCTTCGATCATTACATTTTATTCATTGTAAAATAGTGGTATAATAGAAAAGAACTATTGTTCTACATGAAACTACTTTTCAGGAACATCAGTGCTAGGCAGTCAGCGTCGCAAGAGAATGCGAATCCTCCAGAAGCAAAGAAAGAACAGGTACGTGGGAGAGAGGCATGATATTCTTTATTCTCGAGTGTGAATGCCAATACAAAACAGCCTGGTTCATGAATTCTTTTAAAACGGGGTTTAGAGTATTTCATATCTTTGTTGCTTTTCGTGGTGCCTATAATGTGAATTTGGTATGAAATATATGCTGACAACCAACTTAAGCTTTTGCTACTGTAGTATTTAGTGCCCAAATTCGTACCTTATAATTGCCCCAGTACTTGACAATACAACTTCCCAAGCACTAGCGTCTACCATTAAATTGAGGCATTTTGCTGAAAATACATACACGTTGTACTTTAAAATTGCGGGGTTTGGCAGTGGTTCAGGCATACACATTTTTCCAGAAGCTTGGATGTTATTAAAGTGCACGTTCACTTGGGAAAGTTATTTTACAAATCTTAAGTCGAATCAGACTGTACTTAACATTAATTGGTTTCTCGCATTAAGAAGCGAGCTCTTTTGAAGCAAAAAGAGTGCAATTAAGCTATAGCACGATTATTCAATTATACCAAATTAAATTAAGAGGAGAATATTCGATAATCATTATAAACTTTCGTCGAGCTAGAATCGATATTTTGGGCATGAAATGCTATTGGCTTAGCTTGGGCGGATTCATTGAAATTTCAATAAGATTGCATAATTGGCACAATTTTTCTTATAAATTTCTGGGAAACAGTATCAAGAACTGCAACAACCAACAAGTCTTGGGTTAGCCGCCACGGCTGCTTTAGAAATTTAGACCGAACGCCGGATATGAAATGTGGCCGTGCGTGGGCTGTGAATTTTGAACCCGTTTAGCCCGAACTCTCAGCAGTAGCTTGAAGTGTGTAATACTACCCCGTGACACCTGAAATCACTGCAAGTGACACCTGAAAACCACGTGAGATGACACCTGAATTCTACCGGCAGGTGTTTCAATTGTAACGTGGAGGGTCACATCGCGAGCTCGTGCCCCATCCCGAATTCCACGAAGCGGTGCCACGTGTGCCTCAAGGACGATCACCTCATGAGGCAGTGCCCCCATCAACCCTTGCTGCTCCAACAGGAAGCCAATGGCACTCCAGCCATAACAAATTAATGCCAATGTGGAACACTTGAAATATCAATGTGCAACTAGATGTATAGTTATGGAAATGTAGAGTTTGTTTTTGTTATATATTGCTGTTTTAAATTATCCTTGAAATGTCCGGTTAACAAAGCACCCCCATCCCCCTAATACCCTACAAACCCCCCTCACCCTGCTCCAACAGGAAGCAGCTAGTGGAGGCGGGTTGATGGGATCCTCTCCCCCCACCGTCACCACGCTCAGCGGTCTGACCCAGATGACACCCCCACCCCCGCCACCCCACCTCAGAACCCCCATAGTGACGTCACAAGCAGCTGCCAACATGACGCCCCTCTCAGTCCCTCCCACCCCCTCCGCTAGTCTCATCAGCCAGGTGCGTTAGAGAAATTACTAATGTAGATTGTAGCCTGGGGATGGTCAAAAGTTTTGAGGAATCTTGTAAAATCTTCTTGAGATGTAATAATCGTCACTAAAGTTGTTAGAGGTTATGTCACCAATGTGGCCTGGGGTTTGCTCGGGGTCGCATCACAAAGCCTGAGGTTTTCTAGCTGGTTAGAAGAACCTTGTGATATAATTAAAGTCACTAGTAGCCTGGGGTTTGGTTGGGGTTTTTTAAGGAAGTTTGTGATGTAATGTATAATGCGCATGACATAATGATAACGTGATGACATTGTGGTTTGAGTTTTATGTTATAATCACGTGACATATAATGCCCATTTTGTGGTTTTGATTGCCGTCATATATAACCTGAGGGTCATCAGCTCCTGCAGCTGTTATAGAGCTATTTACCACGGTGATTCAAACGTATAATAGTGTCTCCATGAGCATTGCATCACTTTGATTCGATCAAGACCCAACTATCTCACATTTTAACCACCTTATGTACATATAAAGGTATAGAGCAGTCGGCGGACTTGAGAGAGCCTGGCCTTAGGCTTAGAAGCTAAATCGGCGCCCCTATAGACTGGCCCTGGCTCGTGTTAGTGGATTGTAATTGTTTCCGTCCCCTAACCCCTCCCTCCCCAGATGCAGCTGCAAGCAGCCCAGCTCCAGCTGATGCAGCCGACCCAGCTGAACCCGCTTCTACAGACCCAGCAGCTACTCCAGTCTCAGCAGCTCTCAGCCACCGCTCCCCAACTCTACTACACCCTAGCAACCAACCCTGGGCAACCGGTAAGTTAGTGTTTACTGTAAGCTACCTGCCAAACCTGGGCAACCGGTAAGTCAGTGTTTACTGTACACATTAGCAACTAATCCTGGGCAACCGGTAAGTAAATGGATTTTACCCATTTTTAGCGAGCTACACACGAATATTTAGACACTTTTAGCGCCCTAGCCGAAGAGTAAGGGAATTCCTAAAACCGGTAGGGTTCTGCCGCTGCTTTGGAGGAATTGCATGACGATTATAAGTAAGATTGATTTGTAACCCGTTCCCTCTACAGTTCCTGTACACCTACGTACCAAGATACCCCTCCGGACCTCCGATATGAGGCTACTCCCCCTCCTGATTCTCTCTAGATAATACTTACTGCGGAATGGCCAGCCTGTTCGAGAGGAGGGTGTGTGTCAGCTGAGATCACCAGACCGAGGGAGAGGCACTGATCAGATGGCAGTTAATATCGGATTAAAGCAGCATTCGGCGGGACACTACGCAAATTATCTGGAATCGTGACTTGTTCCATTTAATCATATGTTACCGCCTGGTTTTTGCGACTGAGTCATAATACCTGATCTGTGTTGTGATTTATTCGAGATAGCAGAACAATTTACCGTTTAATAATCTGATTTTAGTCTAACCATCGCTTATAGAAATTGATGTAACGTCTGGGTTGAAAGGTTTACTGTACATCGATATTGTTATCTATAACTGCAATGGGCATATAAGGGACATACTTGATTTATTCGTTATCATAAGGCAAAAGATATCGTTTTATGCAACAATTCAACAAAATTTTCGGTTATAACATCAGCGTTTCAACCAACAAGAGTTTTTTACGTTACAGTTAAACAGCCAACTTGCGATTATGTTGATTGATTTCAAAAGTTACTATTATTTTCAAGAAAATCGGTTATCGATTTACTAACCAAAGATTCGTGGATCAAGCCAATTTTCAACTTTCTGGTGAAGTTTCAACACGTTCATTGTTTGATAGCTTCAGCTTCGGAAACGATGCAGTTTCCCGTTTTGGTAGAATATTTTCGTATATATTACTGTATGATTAAGCATATTTAAACATTTAAACGTAAAATGTCAAACCATTTGACTGATTTTATACCAGTATCAAAGGTCAACCCCTGTTTTATCATATTTACTTTGTTTAATATAGCCTATACAGTACGTTTTTAGTTTGAGGTACAATGTGTACATTATTGTTTTCTTGTATTTTGAATGGTCTTCGACAAAGTACAAACTGTGTCAAATTTGTAACTCGCCACGTCCCGATTTAATGACCTAAATTGGATCTGGTCATGTCTAATAGAACGCCGGCTAAAAAGTGATGTTACGTTCCTCCATCATGATCCCAGCTCATGAAAGCGCCAGCTATGCCTCACTCTTATTTTAACGGTGACGTCATTGCCATAGATAAAGAGAGCTCAACAGGCTTTGGTGACTTGAACTTTCGCGTCCGTATCTTCAATCAATAATTTTCCCACGGTATCGATAAAGCTACAACCAGGCACATAAATACGTGCGTGCGCGCAAACTTTTCAGTCATTTTGATTTCGCGCGTTCCGTTTATTGTGTGGCAAATTTTTGTCCCGCAACATTGCGCGTTTACTCGACTCTGGCAGGGAATCCATTCCACAAGAATTCATTAATTCACAAATAGAAAAGCGAAGCTCATTATAAATAACAGTCAATTAAATATTTCATACATTTATATACAGCATTCAATAGTTGATAGTGAAGGCAAGGTGAATTGAAAACATCGCTTTTGAACAAAAACTTGCAGCAAATGTCATTTTAGCTTTTTTGGTGATGAAAAACAATAGCATTACGTAATAAGTCAATAGCAAATGAGGACAAATGATAGATTTGACACTGTTGTTATTACCTGACCGGTAATTTATTAATCACATCCTTAGGAGAATAATTTAACAAAATCTGATAAACTTGACACATGCGTTGTTAAAAGGTTATCTGATACTAAGTGCTGGTAACATATTATCTACACTGAATACATTCATACAATCTGACACAGCTAATGAAAACTTATTATTTAACTCTTTTCCCATTTCAAAACTGGCGGAATTCAGCAATTCTATCTGATAATTTGTTCCACTAATATAACGTTCCATATCATTGAAATTGCAACATGCAAGATTATATCATAAACATAAACTAAAATCTTGTCCTCTGGAAAATTCTGAATCATGGTTCCCAGTGTATAGAATATTGTATGTCCCGATCAATGCACAGCACACAGGAATTATTTAAGAATCATATCATACTAGAGTACTAGGTATACATTATGCAGTGTATACTGTAACTACATTAATGTACAATGTAGATATACAAGTTTATATAAATTAGAGAGTAGCGTCATATAGGGGTGAGTTGTCCCATCCCCAAAGGGCCCCTATTCTTGCGTTGGGATGCAGATAATTGCTCTTTTTATAGTCCAGCATCCATCTGAAAACCCTCCCCAAAAAAGTCAACGGATTAGGGGGAAAAAGTACAACCAAGCAACAAAAACCAAAAAATCAACCAAAGCATTTAAACCACTCAACACCCAATGGGAAAAAAGGCAAGAGAACATTTTCTTTTTAAAAAAAATATTTTACAAGAAAAAAATTTTGGGTTTTTATACTTGGAAAAATTTCTTCCCTTTTTTCCCGCTTTCCCGCCCTTCTTTTTTTTTGTTTCGCTTCCCCCTTTTTGTTTTTTAACCACCTGGGGAGACAGAGAAGTAAAAGAATGATTCAAAAAAAATTTAAGAACTTTCTAATTATCTTTTTTGAGAACAAAAATTTTATTCTTTTAAAACCCCTAAAACAAAATTTTTTTAAAAAACCCTCTGCCCCCTTGTTCTCCCCAATCCCTAAAAGTTCTCGTGATTATCCCTTGCCCCATCTTTCAATCCTCCCCCTTTTTGTTTGGTTTTTTTCTTACCCCAAAATGAAAGCTGGGCTACAGCTTTACTTCTAAGCCATTTTGATTAATCTTCCCTTTGGTCTTTTTAATATTTAGGGGGAATAACAACAAGAAGATTTTGTAAAAAAGGTTTTTTTTAAATTTTAAATTGTCGAAATGGGCATGGGGCCGGAATTACTGAAAATGGAAAAAACATTTTTTATTTCTGCGTTTTGGAAAATAAAATCAACATTTATCCGGACTTAAAAACTGGTAGATAAGTTAAAAATTTAAACTGGGCAGAGGGTGGGAAAGGGAAAATGGAGGAGTGGGCTTGAACGGGGAAAATTAAAAACCATTTGGGGAAAACCAATCGTAAATGAATCAAATTTTTCTCAAGAAAAGAATTTGGGGAAGTAGCCAAAAAAGGGGTAAGGCATAAAAGGGGTTTTTTAATTAAAAAAAATTTTCAGAAATTGAACTAAAAATATTATGTAAAATGAGGAATTAGGAACCAAAAAAAAAAATGACAATTGTTAATAATACAATTAAACACACGGAAAAATAAAAGCTGTCAACTTTGAGAATTGAGTAGACAGGTAATAAAAGTAAAAGTTCCGTAACACGCAGTGCCACAGTGAAACAGCTGAAAACACGCAGCAAGCAAGCAAAGCTTAACAACAAGTGAGAGACTTGTTACTTAATAAAATAAAAAGTGTTATATATAACCTCACCAACGCTACGATGTGCACAAAACAGCAAGGTTGCTCCTGCATTATATGTGGACATTGGACATTGTATCATGTAAGGATACGAGAGTTAGTGTGGGCTAGCATATATTATCATACATGCTAAGATTCGTAATAAGACACAGTCATGTGCAAGGGATGAGAGAGGAGCTGAGAACGAGAAGCAGCCGATTAAACGTCATCAATTCACTATTCTAAACCATGATAATGAAATCACTCAAATGCACCAGTTTCTGGTGAGCGAGATGTATCTCACATGGATAGATAGCATAATAACATGACGTTGTCACGCAGTGAACTGTACATGGTGATAAGACAGAGATCTTTAACCAATGAGGGAAGAGTTCGAGGATTTCTAACCAATCAGAGAAGAGTTCGAGCGGCATGAATCAGCCAATCAGAGTGCGAGGCTGACACAGCATACTATTTGTGTTAAATATTGGGTATTAATTAAAAGTCCCACGCGATCATTACATACTTATTACATATAGCTAGGTTTTATAAACTTATTGAGTTATTCAATATAGTTCTAACGTTTGGGATGGCAATGAACTGTTCAGATGTTAATAAGGGAAATGCATGAAATAAGGAATGATAGGCGCAATGACATTTAAATAATGATCCGTTATGCTCATATCATGAAATAAATTCAAAATTGCCTCAGTGTGATAACCTGATAAGATGTGCCTTGTGTGACATACAGTATTTGACACCATGTGTCACACATGTGACTTGCGTGTTTTACGTGACTCAAGCCATGTTTTGTGTGACTGGAGCGTTGTGCGACTCAAGCCTTTTGCGATTCTGTGAAGAGTGACGCCTAAAACACACAGCTGCATTCTGCATGTAGCATGGTATGCAATTCATTAATGTGTTATAATAACGTCGTGTATCGCATTGAAAGTGACTGGGAATACTGCAGTGACCGACTATGTGAGATGGTTTATGTCACTATTTCAGGTGCTTTGAAGGATGAAACAGTCACTTTGCAACAATGTAACGCATGCAAGACATATTCCACTCTTTCAAAGTTACTTACCTATGCTCATGTCATAGGATTAAACTGGGTAAATGATTTAATGCTTTTGTTTAAGAATGAAGCTAAAATTTCATTGTTCAAAAGACTCACTTTTTGGCGGATTCCCTATCCTTCTGCCGTTTCCAATGCTCGAAGGCTGAGTCGGCCATGGCCCGCCTCTGTATGGCCTCCTGGTCCATCTCGTGAGGTGTCTTCCTGGGAGGCTGGGCGGACATGGCCCGGAGGGAGGGGGATACGAGGGGACGGGGTGTGGATACCTGGCGACTCCTGGCGGACATCGGGCGCTTGGGCTGTCTGAGGTTTCAGAAAATCAGAAACTCGTTAGAATACAGTAAAACAACGGAGAATACAGTAAAATAAGATGATTTGGCGGAGTAAAGTAAGTTTGGGAGTGACCATTCTTAAACTTTAAACACAGTTTGATCATAGCTTCATACAGAATTTCTTCCTGATATCTGATTAAATCAGATTGTTGTTTCAATCATTTCTACAGTTTGTACGCAATGAATAGATCACTTTCATAAGAACACGTGATTCTAGACTATGGTCTGCGCGATTGCATGCATCTTTTTAACATCTTGAAATAAAAAGATAGACTATTAAATCCATTCAGCAGACGTCATGTTACTAAACACGTTTTATTAATAAAATCACACAGGTTAACCAATCCTATTGACTATTGAGTATTGTCTCCTGCTAACCTATTATTGATGGTAGGCTGCTCCATTCTCCTGTTTTGATTGTTTGCAGGCTCCGGGCTTCCTAAACTACTCTTTTCTGGAGTAGTATTCTTGTCTGGAGAACTCTTCTCTGGACTATTTGTCTCTGGGGTAGTGTCCCCATTCTGTAGATTCGGTTGTGGGGATGGGCGTCTAGCAGACCTAGGTCTCGCTGGTTTCACGTCAGCCACTTGTTCCGCCTCCTTTTTAGCGATTGTTTCGGCAGCAGGTTCAGTTTTCTTTGCTCCTTCGCCAGCATTATAAACCTGAACATTGTCCTCAGACTTTGGGGGATCTTCCGTTGGTGTAGGAGGGATATTTTCTTTTGTTTCTGCCTCCGTAGTGCAATTTGATAGCGGTTCTTTCACTTCAGAAGGTTGAGAATTGACTTCGGGGTCAGGCTGCTCTTTTGAAGGTTCTTTAGGTTCATCAGCAGGAGGATCCGTAGTTTTATCTTTATCTTCCTCGGGATTGTCAATATCTACCTGTTTGGAATATATTCTTTCAAATGGCGGCGCTTTTTGGGGGGCTCTTTCTACCAAAATATCAATAACATGCCATGATAATATCAAAAAGTTCTCATTCAAAAGTTCAAATCCAATTCAGTACTCACAGCCTCAGGAGTGAGTAGGTTCCTTGCGTCCACTAGTTCGTACCTCCCACTCCTCTCCACCAATACCTGCTCTGAAAGCTCAGGGTCATCCTCCATTGGGGGACTAGAGTTCAGGCATACCAGGGAAACAGATGATGGGTAGTCTACATTACGTGCTGGGATGTGTGTTGTGAGAGGATAAAATAATATGATAGATCGAAATAATCTGATAAATCTACGGTGGTTCTGAATTTGTTTTGCAGCAAAGCGCATAAGGTTTCAATTTTGATGGTCACTGATCAAATGGGCAGTGCCGCAGTGATTTGAAAAAAATCCTAAAAATCATTCTGATTTGAATTTAAAATTTGCACAACTTGACACAATACAAAGGAAACTAAATCGTAGCAATAATTTTTCTAAAATTTTACAAATTATTAATAACAGCATCCGAAATTAAATGAAATACAAAATCTAGAATAAACACAAACATGACACATTTTATTGCCATTATTAGAAAACGCATTTTCGTCAACGCCAAGGATAAAACCCTTTCTATTGAGTAGTCATCAATGCACTACTAATTGAATAAAAAACAAGCAAACAGAAAAAAACACGAACACAACTAAGAGCTTAATAATAACAGATATCTCACGAGAACTAATCTCGAAACTGAGTTTACTTTGACTTGGCATGCAGCTGAGCAAAAATAATAAGTAAATTATATCCAATGGCAGCACATACAAAGACAGTCACAGCACTTCAACTTCATTACTTTGATCATAAGATATATAATACTTCTACTGGAAGATAGAATGCAGTTTAAAAAGAGGAGAAAGGGAGCTGCTAAATTAAACCACAAACAGGACCGTCTAAGACAATATCAAGTCATTATCTGAGCTAAGATTAACCACAGAGCTCAGCTCCGCAGAAGGAACGTGTGGCAAGATGCCAAAAACAGAACTCAATGCCGCTCATGGAAAATAGGCGGTTCATGTCATATCAATTAGGGATTTTAAAACATGATAATGACGACTATTTCAACAATAATCAGTTATGCGTGGCCAGTGGAGAAAATGCGTACTGACTTATTAATATAAAATTTTACAGTAAACTCAAGTAGTTCATTCTGAGCATTACTCAGGTCATTAATCATCAGGATATCCAGATTATCCATCGTCAATAAAAGTAAAATAAATACCCTGGTAGAACTCTAGTAGTGACGGCAAAGCACTGGTTTAAGTCGCGTAATTGGATTAAATTGATTGTATTTAATCTCCACTGAAATTATCATAATCAGCACGTGGCTAATGGTGCAAGTGTGCAATTATCAAAGAATTTGCACTGAGTACAGAACACATCTTGAAGGAATACGTCACACAATTTGCACAAAACCACAAGGTGGCATGTGTAATTGCTTCTAATTGATGAACTAATGAGCTATGCGTCGTGGAGGGTGGTTCATGCTAGTTTATTGTAAGTCATTACTACGATTTAATCTTTAAATAAACCGAGTTGTGATAAAATCAAAGTGTGATTCAACAAATTTACAATTTTCAAAAGAGAGCCATTGATTCGTTTGCAGCTTTTGCAACGTCTGCATAAAATAACATAAAAGCATAAATACTTAAATACTTAGATAGTTACCTATTCAGCAAAATCACGATAAAAGAAATAAACCACACCACGAAATGCAGAACAGCGGCCCGTCACTCAAAATGCAATATACTCCGGAAGAAATGGAAGTTGATTTTAAAATCCGTAGGTACATAATATACCGTTGCCATGGTAACAAATGGTTTCATAACAAATTACGGTAATTTGTAGTGTGTCCGTACTCTCTGCAGTATAGAAAGTATCATGTGTCAGATGAAGCATGTTGGAAGCGTAGCATATTAAAAACACATATTCACGGGGAAATCATGGGGAATTTCATTGGAAAGTCGATAAGAAACTATTGATTCTAGATGGCAAATTATGAAGAAACGCCGATGAAAGCAAATCGTTCAATGGAGTACAGAAAGACAGAAGTACAGAACGTCTGTTATAATTGCTATCAGAAAAGTAAGAATAGAGTATTGTGTAGATATTCTCGGAAAGTGACAATTAAGCTTTTAAAGTTTTAAATAGGCAATATAAAATATTAATGAAATAGCATTCAATCCGTAATGGTTAGAAACTCAAATAAATATCACAAACAATGAAAATAAAGCACATCAAAGAATAAAAGATGAATCAGCACCTCACACATAATTTGATCTTTCATGGGCAATTTCAAATATAGTCCACAATATTATGAATTAAAGTAACAAATACCGTTATCAAACTGATAAATAACCATTATATAAAACACTATGTACAACTGAATCAACAGAACATCTGTCAGTAAATCACTACTCCAATTTGGCACCTGTCAGCCACTAGGCTGGCGGTACCCATTTGGCCGGTCCTTCAGTTTGAACCACCCTGTAGGGTCCCTAACAAAGTAGCTGCTCCATTCAGGAGGCTGTGATTCCCAGGGCTTATCAAACTCCCAGTTGAGAATCTTATGATTCTTCTGATCCCCTGTGTTCTCTGTTTCATCCCCCTGCATGTTTCTCACTTTCCACACCGCATTGATATCGCTGGCAGAGTCCCAGAACCTCAGTAACAGAGGTATAAACCCGAGGACATCAAGTTCCTGACTCACCAGTTCCTCCTTTGCTTTCAGCACTCGGTAGAGGAGGAAGGCTAGCTGTCTCTCAGTATCGAAGGAGTACCACTTGTCCAGGTCTACCACCAGAAGGTTTCGAGAAAACGCACAAGCTGTGAGCGGAATCTGAAAGCTGTTTGGAAAATACCGAGTTCTGAAATAAGTGAGAAAAGAGTTGAAATCAGGAGGAGCAGCGTCAGTACAACTGTTCATGACACCGACAGACCTTCCTTTTAAGTCCATGTTAAAGAGCTCTGCAATGTCACCCTTCACAATGACACTGCTACCCAGAACTATCACTTTGTGTTCTAATGGTAAGATAGTGTTTAACATCAGCAGGGCTGAGAATGGAGCTCTTATCAGATTGAGGAACTCTTTCTTCAGAGCATCCGTGCCATCTTCGATACCCATGCCCATCTCATCGAACAGGCTCGCTCCTGATTTAAACCAGACTTTCTTAGCCTCAATAATCACATAGTTAGCATATCTGAGTTGAGTGCCCTCTATCCATTGATGAAGATGGATCAAGTCATCCATCCCACCAGTTACCATGTAATTCGAGTAGAGAACAATAGTAAACTTGACCCTATGATGAGTATGTTTTAACACAGAGTTCATCACTGCCACCGTCCCTGGGAAGTACTTCCTACTAGTCGGAATGACCACCTGAACATCCCTCACAATCAGGTCCATCCCCAGCGTATTCTTCACATGTTTACAATGAGCCACCGCACATTCCACCACCCCAAAGGAGCAGTAGCAATCCCTACACTGCTCTGAGAATACAGCTCCCTCCTCCAGCCTCTTGCCTTTGTAATGACAGACATCTCCGAAGTGGTCGCTGATGTAGGGGAGAAGGGGTGTCTGGGAAGGGGAGGAGGAGGAGGGGGAGCGGAGGAGGTGTTGGAGGAGACAGATCAGGCAGATGAGAGTGAGGATGCACAGCAACCAACGAGATGCAAACTTCATCTACCCGTCATATCCTCAGTGGAGTGCTGTTAGTGGGATGTGGCTAGAATCATTTGCTGCAGAAGGTAGACTTTTTCAACCTTTCTAGTTTACAAGAAATTTTAGTATCAAAGAATCTGTGACGAATGAAAGAATGGAAATGAGGAAATTATTGTCGAGCAATAGGTATACTTGAGTTTAATTGAAAAATTATAAGCGAAGAAGAGAGTCATTTCAAAGAGATATTGTTCAAGATGTAAGAAATCATTTTACATTAATAAATAATGTCCAAAAAGGTAATTACCGAAATACCACACATATTTTAGTATTGTAGAAAAACAAAACACACAAACACACTGAAAGATAGAAACCTATCCAAAATCAGATATCTAATTGATAAAGTATTTAAATAGGTAGTTATGTGCCGACTAGTTTGGGTCTAATAGTAATTCCCTTGGAAAAACACAACCGACAAAATTCACCCAAAACTTTCAACTTCTTCCAAATCAACGACAGACCAATAATCCTGGGGGATATAGAAGGTAGGACGAAGTAGTGTAAGCCAGCTCCTCCCCCTGACTCCCAGAATACATGCCAGATTAGTCTTCCACCCCCTATCATAGGGCGACACGACCCCCTTCCACGCTTTCATCTGCTTATACTCCACACTAGTCATTCCTGATGAAATGAGGTACAGCTGCCAGTAATTGAGGATGGAGAAAGCAATAAGGACCCCCACACAGAGTACCCAGAACCCTACCACCACATTAGGTAGCTCTGGATAAGGGAACATGACAGTGGTCTGGGAGCAGTAAGCAGCCACTTCAGGCCACAGACTCCAGGTGCCATACAGGGCACCCACCCAGCAAAACAGACAGGCTCTGATGTAGTAACCGTAGTTATAGAACCCCACGCAGTTGTTAATCCAGACACAGTGGTGGTCCATGAGTAGAACGCAGAAGTTACACTGCCGACAGTGGTGCGAACGCTCCGGTCTGTTGGTCCTACAAGTCCTGCATTTGGATGGTCCCTGGCCTTTGGACTTGCCAGGGTGGATGAGAATGGCAAGGATGTAGTTGTAGAGTGTGTTGATAAGGATCCAGTGAGCGATGGTGAAGTGGTAGAAGAAGACAGGGAAGATGGAGGTGCGCCATTGGTAGGGAAGGAGACAGAAGTAGTAGACAACAGACATACCCAGACAGATGGTGGTAATCATTCCAACACCAGATACAGGGGAAAGGACTTTGAGGATCTTGAAGAACATCACCATTCCTTCCTTGAAGTTGAATGGAGGATTGAAAACAAATCTAGCCATATTTGTCCAGGATTCCCTCAAGGAAGATGGTTTCATTAAAATAAATTGCATTCAATATTACCTCATAATGGCATCTTTAAATTTACGAAAAAAGCAGTACTCAAGTATTGCACCATGAATATGCATGGACCAATGGGTCATCGTCAGGGATTCAGATTTTCAAAGGATGTCTTTAAGAGAATAAATTATAGTACGTATGCAATATCCATGAAAAGATGGAACAAACAGAAGGAACTTTCATTATACTGTAGTCTATTTTTCTTGAATTTATAAGCAGTAATAAAAAATAAAGTTCAATAAATATCAAATATCATCTGGTTCATAAAAAAAGAAAATTACAAGTTCTGATAAACAGACAATCTGGCGTCCTCAAACTTTTCTATAAAAAGATTAAACTTTATCGTTAATTGATCTCGAATTTAAACAAATAATTTGACTGCAAACACCCTCCTCCATGGGACTATGGGTGGGTTTAAGAATAAAGTGGATAAGCAATTCAATGATGCGTGTAAAGTGTGACAAGCATGTCATCAGCAAATCAAAACATTATTAAAAACTTTTGAGCAATCGCGCCTGGAGTAAGTTATGAATAAAGTCCGAATAAAATAGTAAGCGCAAACATTGCTTACGAAAAATCATGAGTTGCTTTTAAAAATAGATTTACTTGGTTCAAGCGCAGCATCTTAATTTTTAAGAAAGACTAAAAATATCATCAAATAAAACTTAAATCATATAAAACTCAATAATACAAAGAAGGTATCAATAATGCTACCTTTTTCGAAACTTTTTGAACTTAGAATATTTATCACTGGCTTTTGATTTGCTACCCCCAGCAACACCATCATTCCCACTGTCCTTTTGTTGAAAGAACTCGAAAAGTAACTTGCCGTCTTCTTTGTTTCCAAGAGCTTGTGTCAGTGACTCTTGGGTAGCCAAGGATAGTTCTTTGAAATTCTTGTATTTTCTGGCTAGATTGAAATAGTTTTTGGATGTAACGCCCGGTAAAGCCAGCAAAGAATTGACCAGGGATTGATTGAATTCACTGAACTCAGTACTGGATCCCTTCAGAAGGTTCTCGGCTACCGTCTCATTCGGATCCTCCTTGTTTTTCTTCAGTTCGTGGAAGATGTTTGCAGTGGTGTACTCCGACTGACTCCAGATCATCCTCAACTTGGGGAAGTGGAGTGTGATAAGAGTCAGCTGGGTTTGTAACGAGGTAGTAACGACACTGTCAGACACTGCAGAGTAGTTCTGAAGGGAGAAACCGTTGGCTTCATCGAACTCAATGAGAAGCATGGGATGTTTGTACGCACTGCACATAGCCTGACATTGCTGGTAGAGCCTTCCACTCGCCAGAGACCCTATCAAGTCCATTATACTCTTCCGTTCCACACAGATATCAGGGGTCAGGATGTAGTCCCCGATTTCAATGGTTCTGGGGATGATATCCAGCCCTGATTTGTGAAGGATTGAGGGGAGGGAGCTCCTGAAATCACGCATGTCAACGATCACCTTGGGGAATTTACCCTTCTTAGCGACCTCCCTGGTATCCTTGCCCTGTTCCAAATCTTCAAACAGCAGACTCTGCTGCCCTCGCTGGAGCAGAGGGTTGGTACCATTCTTACCATCCTGATCAGTGTACTCAGTCATGTTTCCTTTGTACAGGATCAGCCTCTCAAACGCGTTCTTCTCGCCTGATAACTGCGTGAGATACCGCTGCTCCTCTATGGAATTATCATAGATCAGGAAGTAAATCCTCAGCGGTTTCCCAGGTCTCCGACACCTGAACATTTCCAGAGATCGGATCATGAACAGGTCAGGATCGTGAAGAATAACATACGTGGGATCTAGTTCTGTGAGCTGATCGTAGATTAGAAGATCTTTGCTCTGAATGAGGAAATGGATGTTTTCTGTTGACTCTAGACCAAAGACAGTTTGAGAAGGGTCTTCACCTTCATCAGAAGGAGCCTTGGTTCGAGCACTCTTAGGTTGCTGGGTGCAGGTTAAATCCTCCTGAAGTGTTGCAGTTTCGCCGTATTTTATGAACTTCACAATTTGTCTCGCTATTGCGTGGGATGAAACACAGAATAGCGTGTTCTTCTTGTTCCCACACTCTGACTTTATCTCCTCCAGGACTTCCTGCACAGCTTCCCACTTCGGAGACCGCTCAATAGTTTCACTTCCTCCTTGCTCAACACGTTTCTTACTGAGACTGAGGAGTCTCTCAAATGCCTCAGTAAACATCCACATACTGACATTGGAAGAAGCTCCGATACCACTGGGCCGTAACTTGTGTGCAGCTGCATAAAACTGTACAGCAGTACATCGTAACAACTGATTGTTCAGGTTTGAAATGGTTCTGATATCGTCAATAAGTTGCTTGGTATTGGCTCCCAAGTGGGACCACATCGGCTTCAGAGCAACTTTAAGAGATCGGAAATAGTTCTTAGTCACCGCATTTTCAACTACGAAAAAGTCGGCATCCAGGGACGGAACCTGCTTCTTGATTTCCTTCATACAGAAATGCAGCAGGTCTATAATCGTGAGCTGTAAGTTCCTCATAACATCAGTTAGAGGAATGTGGAGCTCCACAACATCACACTTGTGTTTCTCAACGCTCTCCGAAATGTTGACATGGAACCTGGGCCACAGGTGAAACTGTGGCAGGAACAGATGTCTCATGCACTGCTCAACCTGGTTGTTCTTGTTCAACTGAACGGGATTTGAGGAAAACGCTTTGATGAAGCCCGTTTTGTTTTCAGTTCTGTAGAGCCTCGTTATAAACGATTCAATGGAAATATCTGAAATGAAATGAGCATTGAAGAAGATCAATCCCGTGATCAGATCAACTGGAACTCTCTTCAACAGCAGATCAATAACAAGAATAGTCCTGGATATGAACTGCACGCCACCCATCAGATAATGCTCATTTCTCTTCTCAATATGAACCTCTGAAGTAAGCTTCTTGGGCGGAACCACAGCAGTCTCACTGAGAGTCAGTTTCTCTAACAACCACTCCTCTAGATCCCCAGGACACTCCACAACCAGGACCAGAGTTCCGGGGTTGGAGAAGCTGTCAAGGAAGGTGAGGAGGGTGTTCTGGAAGGGGATACCTTCTCCTGTCACCACCAGACAGTCGTCTGTTAGAAGGTCCATGAGGGCCTGCTTCTCGTAGGGCAGCAGGGGAGGAGGATGCTTCTCGTAGGGGAGCAGGGGAGGAGGGCCGTCCATGCCCGGCTACAGGGAGGGGATGAGTCATCATTTGATGGGGATTTCAATTAGTACTTGAGTATGTTGATATTTTACCAGTTTTTGGTAACCTATTTAGTTATGTCCTTAATAATACGATTATCTCAAAACTTGTATTATAATATTATGATGATTTCACTGTACTGAATTTATCTATTGTCATGATATTTTAAATCAGAAATTAAAGAATTTTTGACCATTTAATCTTTATTAATTTGAGGAGATTAAAATATACAAATAACAGTATAAAGTTAAGTTCGGTGTAATTCGATTCCATGAGTCTATGAATATAGCTATCCTGCAATCTGGACCCAACACAACGTCACCCTATCTAAGAGGCAATCATACCATGAAAAATAATTTAGAAACTTCTTGGCGTACGAAAACCAAAATAACGCTTCGTCCACCCGACAAAAATCGATATTTAATCAATTGATAAAATTATTTCAATTCATAAAACATAAACATAAAACCTTCCACTGTTCAACTGTTCGACAGATAATGTAGTGAAGAATAAATACTGTTTCGTGTCATAATTTTCCATCCACATTAAATGTTTGGATGTACCGATTAACTTGAAACATTAACCCAGGGTGACACACTTCACTTGCAGATGGAGACACTGATTCTGCCGTCTGGGCTGGGGATGGACTTTTCCTTCTTCACTTTCTCCAGGTAGAGTTTGAGGCGGGTGATGGGACCGAGGTTGGATTCCAATGTCACAGCTTCCAGCTTGGGGAGGGGACAGGTGTTCAGGAATGTAAAAAGAAGGGAAATGACAGAAAAAGTAGAAAAGCAGTGATGAAATATCAAAAGGGGACGCATACCTAATCAACATGAGTTACTTTGTCATCATTAAAAGCTTAAAAACGCGGACAATTGCGAGCACAACAATATAAAAAGTCTGAAATGTACGCTTTAAAAACTGTACACATCTTGATCACTTACTTTGGGAGGTAGGTGGAGTAAAGGAACTCCATCAGTTTGAGGAACTGAGCCTTGTACTTGAGGTGAAGAGCTGATCCAGCCACTTGAAGAAAAGCTTCTAGAACAGTAGCCGTTACATCAGGCACAGGTTCAAGGTTCAGGATCCGAGATAGCCAGAGCCAACCAGAACCCAGTCCATGGGGGTGTGGCTGAGGGGAAGGTGTGAGGTAGGGAGGGACGGGAGGATTGAGGAATAGGAAATATCATAGGAAATCTAACACTTTGAAAAGTGGGAGGAGGGAATAGATTATGTGATCTTAAGGATTTTATGGTAAGAAGTTTCGATGAAAAAACCGTTGCAAAATGCAAATAATGCACGGCCCATGCAGTGGATATTGAGTTGCTGGTACCTGGTCAGGGAAGGTAGGTGGGCTCTGTATGACAGCAGCGTACAACTTAACACACCCTGCCATCTTTAGCAGGAACTTGTCTGCCTCCTCCAACTTGTCTCCCTCGTTAGAGTACCCCAGCCGTCTGTGAGGGAGAGGATAGGGGTAGATTACTGGATAGAGATTCCAGTGATCTTGTGGAATATGTGTTATTGAATCATGTTAACGGGGTTATGGGCCTGGGGTCTCCTTCGTTAGAGTACCCCAGCCGACTGTGAGGGGGAAGAGGATGGGGTGAGTAGATTAAGGCTACCAGATATCTTCAATATAAGGGTGAAAAGATCATGTTTTAAGTGATCTGTGAGTGGATCTAGTGTTTCGACAAGATCACTATTTTCAATGGTGCCCTGCTTGATTGTCTCATTCATTTAAATTCTATCTGGAGACAATGTGGAAAGGGTAACATGGAATGAAGTACAATAAGAGGGAATCTAAAACTAACTTCAAGTATTCAGTGTTGGACTCGCCATCCTTCTTGTTCCAGTTAGCAGGGATGGAGTATGGGCACCTCCTGTGCAAATGAGAGAGAAACAGGTCACCAAACACTGAATGCTTCTGCCAAATTCCTGAGATGGTGATGGTGAGATATAATTACTTAATTAATGATAATCACACCATTGGTCATGGTCAATGGTCATCAATGGTCGTTGCTTGGAGATGAAATAAATACTTTTACTAGCTTCGATTTCGTGAGTACTCCTTTAATTTGATCAACATAAAAACACATACAAAGTATTTGCATTCTTTTACTTGAATGATAAGCTATTATAATAGTGCTATCATTTGAATTGTGTCTCTAAAAACAGTACACACAGTAATTTCTGTTGATTGGAAGTTGGAAGATTGCCAATTTTATTTAAAACCAGAGATTTATTCCGAAGCATCCGGATTGCCAGCCTCCGGAACCACAGAGTTCATTATTCAATGGAATGCCTAGGTGGTTTTTTCATGTCGACTTTCGACTGGTGCAATATTTTATAATATATTCAGATTGTCACAATTTAAAGCTATGAATGTAGAGCTATAAAAGGTTAAATTGATCGCATTGTCTTCCCACCAAGCCAATCATTAACTTCTGCATTGACGAAGTAAATACCAAATAGTACAAATCGATCAACCAATGAGAAAAGTCGTACCAACAAGACCATCATTTTTTGTTATATTCAACTTTCAACAAAAGAATTAATCGTTAGCCTCACTTCTTCAAAAATGTTCCTACTTGCATCATCAATTTTACTTCTGCTGATTTCCAGTGTCACATCAATAGGTCTCGGGTTGATGGTGACTTCACCGAATTTCACAAGTTCATCAACCGTTAGTGTTACGAAACCCTTGACAACTCACAGAACAGAAGCTACCCCTAATTCACCATATCGTAAACCATTATACAACACCTGCTTAACCAACAAATCGCAAATCCAGACAAGTTCATCCCAGATCCTCTATCAGTTTTCTGTAAGTCACTTGGAGGAGTGTATTACCTACTGTAAACTCTCCAAACCCTGCTCTTCCTTCTCCTATTCCGGAGGAAACTGTACATTGTTCCGGGTTATGGTGCTGTTTAGCTTACTAAACTACCCCGAGGTTACACTAGCAGGGGATATGGGGTGTTATAAGTGTGTTGAGAGTGAGAGGACGCTTCATAACCATTCCCTGACAGGACTGCATATCAAGCACAGTGACACAGAACAGTGTCTGGCGCTCAGGAACTTGAGCTTCACCAACACTTCATCCATACTGTATGCGTTAACTTGGAAGCCGTGCCATAGAGCGAACCTTTGGTCGATTTCTGCTAGTAACTCTGTAACAAGTTGGGAGATGCAGTATCCTGTCATTGTTAACGTTTCCCTTTTCAAATCAAGAGACTCTGCTTTACAGTGGAGTAAAAACTTCGTACATGTGGCTAAAAGAAAGCCATTTCAGCGCCGATACCAACAGTTTTCCTTGAAAAAGCAGTCTCGTGGAAAAGGGTGTACATTCTCCATAACGAATGTAGTTGTGAGGGAAAACAGGTCAGCGCCAGATTCTCTTTCTACTGATCTGAACAGCTTTGAAAACTTGAACAGGTCTTTGGTAAGACTAGCCTTCGTATTGCCAGGAGCCACAAAGAAATTATGTCCCATGGAGATGTTGACTCCTAAGAACGGGAAAGTGATCAATACTCAGAATGTGCCTTTTGTGATACATGGCCATACAGTTCAAATCCAATGTAACCAGGGTTTCGGAGTGAAATCTCTCAACGACTACACGATTCACCAGGAAGTAAAATGCCGGGATGCCGTAAGTCCTAAGAAATGTGTTAGGATTCGGAGGGTATCGGCCATCCTACTGACTTGGAAGAGTTGGATGATACTGGGACTTTTAGTGTTCGTTATTGTGGGGAGTGGGGTGTTGCTGGAACGGCTCTGTGGGATGAAGTGGAAGAGAACAAAGCCAGAGCAGGGACAGAGGCCGGATAATGAAGCATAAGAACAAAACATAGAGGCTTTAGCATACTGTCTTAGTGTCATGGTTTGAAGAATGTCTTCAGAATGAATTAGAATCGAGGAACTTGGGACACTTTTAAATTAACTTTTTAAATAAATCATTGTCTTGCAGAAAAAGCACTTCTTTGTAAGAAGTTGCTCAACTTTAACTTTGCTATTATTTCAGTTTAGTGTCAATGAGTACAAATTCTTGTGATACTTTTGATATTTCAAATTCTAGATAATCGACCTATTATTAAATTTTTCCGTAAATTAGACATTTAATAACGAAAGTAGTTCTATTTGGTAATAATTTACCTGTAATAACCGCTGCAATACTGAAAGCAGGCACCAGGTTGTCACTGAAAGCTACCTGTTCACATGCCTGATCCTGGAATGGAAGGCGGGGTTTCAGTGATTGCTTTGGGGGAGTATTCGGCGATATTAAAAGACACACTCTTAGGGGAAAACATCTCCGTAGCACACGAGGATGGGGATATTTATACGTTTAAAATCAATTCATGCTGAAACTCACCACAAATTTGGAAGCAGCAATGTTGAAGCAGTAGTTGAGGGTCAGTTTGTTGAGACCAGGGTTAATCCTCTTGTTCCCTCTGACAGTTTCATTTCCCGATAGAATGTGAACCAGCTCCTTCACCTGGAAGAAAAATTATAAACATGTCACTTATTTCAGTGCAATAGATGCTATCACGATTCGCGCTAGACCAATTCCTGCATTATCGTTTCTACTATAGGACATGTGCTAGAGCGAGAACTTTTACTGAACACACAGCTCCCAAGAATTTTGTGCTCGAACATACAAAACCATTATTCAACAAAAATGGGTTTTTGAATCTGAGGAATTTGTATAAGTACTCTACCCTAATTGAAACCTTCAACATACTTAAATACAAATGTCCTATAGCACTCTATGAATTATTTACACTCAGCAGCCAGAACAATAAAATATCCTTATTACTACCTAACGTAACACTTGAAATTGGATTGCAGAGCTTTGTGTTCAGTGCTTCCAAACTTTGGAACCAGTACACTAGATCCATGTTTGAAAAGTGTAGTGCAAATATTAGTGGGATTGTGGTACCCGGTTCAACAAAAAACTCTGACCTATCAGCATCTGTATCAGCTATCAAATCTAGAATCAAAAACACGCTCCTTAGTGAACAAAAAAGTGGGTGTGAAATAACATGGTGAAATCGTCTTCCAAATTGCAACTCTTTCTGTGATACCAAAAAATTTACTTTAATTCTGATATTTCTTATTGAAAGTCTTGAAGTATCAGAAAGCCAGGTCTCCTCGGTGAAAGGAAGGTGGTTTAGGCCTTAGATGACAGGTAGGTGTCTCAGAGCTCAGGTATTTAGGTATTTAGGACAGATAGTGACTGAAAGGCTCTTTTTACCAGGTTTTATTGTTGTTCTACATTGTAGATCGAGGTATGAATTTTTTATTTATTATCTTTTACTTTTTAAATGCTATATACCTTCGATGTGATTTATTTAATGAAATTTTTCCATTTCACTTTAATTTATTAGATTGCCTAAGGCGCCCATTTGATTAACCAACAGACTATCAATAGGTTTTAGAATACTAATATGGTTGGATGTGCCCTTCAGACAGATTGATAAATGAATTATCTAAAGATAATATTATCTATAGAAACTTTACTAGTCAAAACATGAACACATAATTCTTCGCTAGGAATGTGGAAGTCGGTATGAGTTGGTATGGTAGCTACTGTTTGCATTTGGAATGGTCATTTTCCAAGTTAAAAGACAGGGAATGTCCGTCGGCCCATATGCTGGCAGTGGGTATTTTGCTGACTTAGCTGGCTTCCTGCATAGTGTACCCTTGCGGTATACCTACTTGGCGCTTGAAATTGATATTCAAAAACAGTCTGTTGTAAAATTAGCTGATTCGGGCACACCAACTCCACATGTGACATTTCTGAACGTGAAAATGTAATCTTGTGAAACAAATCTTTACACTGAAGGGTAGCCTATCATTAATATTTATAAATATATTTGATATGATTTGATTGTAAAGTGCCGAAAAATTTATTAAACGTTGTTTCTCTTATTAAACGTTGTTTCTCTCTACATAACTCTGTGAAATTTGTCAAAAACTTAGCGTGGCAGCGTGCAGTATCCAAAAATAAAAAAAATCGACGTTATATAATAAAATGAATGTACCTTGTTAGCCATGTGTTCGTTGCTGCTAGCACTGATACTGTTGATGGGTGTCACAGTGACGAGCTTCAGAGCAGACCTCATCTTTGAGATATCTTTATCCTTGTCAGCCACGAACTTCTGAATCGTCTGTTCGGTATCCTGATAAAGGTTTAGGAGAACTGTAAGTCCCATAATAAAATTACTTATAATAATATGGTAAATTTAATCGTTTAAATTCACGCAATTTTCGAATAACTCAGATGCTGGATGGCTTTTTCTACTTCAAATGTCATCGGCAAATGGTTTTTTAAAGACCGACATCTTACCCTGAGCAGTTTAAGGAGTCTCTGGTACTCAGTAAAGGCAGTAGTACTGATGATGTTGACGTTGACTATGGCTTCAGACGATAAGAGCCTTGACCTCCTTCTACCAGGCACCGATACTGATTCTGAAAAGTTGCAGGACGACATTAAACAGCGTGGGCCCACTCATGTAATATCATAAGCAATACGCATGGACTATCCTTTGGCATAAAAATCCGGAATGTAACACCGACTCAGTGTAATAGGTGGATATATATATCGATTACTGCAACTCAACAATTCCATAATTATTATGAACTGTTGTGAAATTATGATACCTGAAGAACTCTGCCTCTCGATGGAAGTTTGCTTCTCCAAATCCTTCTTTTGAACGGTTTCTGCTTTTGTTTCTTGTGCTTCCTGCTTCTCTTGCAACTGTCTTGCTTGCTCCTGTCGAGCTTGCTCCTGTTGAGCTTGCTCCTGCTTAACCTTTTCCTGCTTTGCTTGTTCCTCTTTAAGAGACTGAGCTACGAGGGCTGCCTGTTCTTCGTTTACCCTTTTTATTGCATCATTGAGCTGATCAACAGTGATTCTTACGTTGTTGTAAACCAAGAACATTTCTTGCTGAAAATGAAAATGAAAATGTCAGTCACGGAATTGAGAAACTACTTTTCCTTTTCATCTCACATCAAATAAGCATCAACATTGATGATCAATATCATTTCTTCAGACTAACCTCGAATTTCAGAGCAGTTGGGATGTCCAGGATGCCCCCTTCATACAGGGAACTAGCAGATGATTTCAGAGATACAATTTCTGAACTCAATATGTCAAGAGAAGTGATCAGGCCTTCGATTTCTGGATCAATTCTGGGATCTGGTACACATTTTCGGGCAACCTCTAAAATTTCTGAAATTGAGTTATATTGCAATGAAAATGAGATTCTGAACTATAGGAAATAATCATACTGTATATAACTATATGAAATAATCATCAACTATTTCATCCACTCTCAATTTAAATAGACTATTGCAGGCTCACTCAATAACTTCTTTAGTTCATAGAATCAAACTCTTACAAACTGACCTAGAGTAGTGCCCTCATAAATTGTGATATTATTCCAACTAGCACTAATCTGACGTTGCTTTTCTGCAGCTTCTTGACGAGCCTTCTCTTTTTCTGATTGTTCCTTCCTTAGAAATTGAAGCTTTCATATGTAAAATGCTTTTAGATTGATAAAATAGATGATTGCAATCTCAATGATTAGATAAAATTAACCTAATCTCAATAGGTCTATAAATAAATCTAATTCCTACTTTTTGAGAGTAGCCTTATCTTCTTCAAACTTCTTTTGGAAATATTCCTGCTGCTTTTTGTATTCTGATTCAATGGTGCTGTCTCTGGGAATAAACAGCTGTTACCAATAAGTGACATTAAAGAAAAGTAAGTCACTGGTTAATTTTACTTACTATTTTATCAACAAGGCCATTAAATGGAAATTAGGAATTACCTCTTAGATTTTCTATCACGAAGTTCCTGGACTTGTTGTTGAATCTTTGCTCTTGATTTTGCACTCCATTCTTCGTAACTGTCATGTGAAAGTTGAGCAGATCTTTTGAAATGCTCAGCATGCTTCTTTTTCTCTTTTTCAATATACTCTGATATAAAACTTTTTTACTATGATTTAAAAACTATGAAAATTATTCAAGGCAAAACAAAAATGTACAGAACATGATGGGATAGAATTGAATATGATTTTACTTACTACTCCAGACTTTTTTGTTTTCCTGTTCAATATGTTAAAAGGGGCAATGGTTTTAAAAACTCCATTGATTCAATCATAGCCAGTGAAGTATTGAGCTGTTCACTAGAGATTTCATCTTGAGATTCTTGGCTATATTCAGATCTAAAGGATGGAGCCTCTAGATCTGGAGCATTTGTTGCTTTTGTGATGACATGTTCCTGGCCATAACTTTTCTTTCAGGAGAACAGACTCTGTCTACAAGCTTGATATTATGCCTTGCTGGAATGACTTGGTGGCATGGTGGTAGCTCCTCCTAGAGAAATCAAATTAAACCATAAAACTAATAAATTTTCTTTTGAACAATTCTTAATCCTTCATGATAGTCAAACAAATGATAGTCAGAATACAA